>OX451739.1:1545422441-1546622441 GCA_948472305.1 Vicia faba | reverse complement strand
TCTAAGTGTTGAAAATTTCAATTTTTTTCATAACTTTGAGCCAAATTTCCATCATGATTCAAGATGATTCAAAGGAAACTTCCAACATGAAAGTTGTAGATATCAATGAGATCTAAAACATTTTAGGGCATAACTTTTTCTATAAATTCTTGGATTTCAAGTTATGATTTTGTGAAGACATGTTCATGAAACTTAAAGACTTAGTGAAATTTTGCCCTAGTTTATGCAGGATTTTAACCTAACTTCATGGCAATTTTCACCTAGTTCCAATTTTAATTTTCAAAAATGTCCAACATAGAGGTTTTAGAGGATGTTAAAAGCTTTCAAAAATTTCCAAGAACTCATTGAGATCATATTTGAGCTAAGAGAATCGAAGGTAATAAGTTAGGGTTTCAAACTCGAATTACAAGCCATTTCTTGATGAACACATAATCCAATCTCAATGTTAGGCTGCATCATCTTACTTTGCAGGTATTCTAAATTGTGTATCTATCCATATTTAATGGATTACAAAAACTTTTGAGCTATAATCTAAGTGGTTTAAGCATTGTCCAAGTCCATTTGCCATTTTGGGAAGAAAGCTAACATTGTCATTCTTGAAAAGCAAGCTTTATGCACAAAGTCAATTCTTGAGCCTCTCACTTGTTCCCTCTGATCACACTCCATCTACTAAGTCAGAAGCAAGCTTGTTTAAAGCATAACCACTATACAATAGCAAGTACAAAGCATTGAAACATGATTTTTCAAGAAAATCGCATGTTGAGCTTAAACATTTGATTTTGATTTCTGATCAACTACAAGTCTCAAAACTTGTTGCTTATAAATAAAGGCCCTATTTGTGAGCTAACACACGAGCTTAAGAACCCTGAAACTCTCTCAAACACTTGCAAGCCAAAAATTGTCCAAAAACACCATTGATGCGCAGTTTCTGACTTTGAACTTGTAACTCACATTTCCCTCGTGCGTTTTCATTCCTAATCATTCACAAAGCTCTTACACATCAAATACAGTCCATCTCCATCCTTGTTCCACAATTGTAACTCCATCTTCATAATTTTCCAAACTCAAAAACATAGCACTGCAAGTTTCCTTCTCCAGGCCATTCCAGCCATCAATTGCTCAAGCTAATCATTGCATTAGCTTCATGGGAACTTGAGGAAGCTAACCTGATCATTGCAACACCTTGAATTAAGCTCATTTGTATTTCACGATTTCCAGTTTTGAGGTATCTTTTCTGAACTTCTATCTTTTCATTTAGGCATTGTTAAGCTTGCATTTGTGAAGATAAAATGTAGATATCATTTCCCTGAAACTGTACATGTCCATAGATTTCATTTATATTTATTGAGCTTAGAGAATTTTAGGTTTGAATCTCTGAAAAAAGTTAGGTCAAAATTTGGTACTTTTAGAAATTCTCATTCATCTTTGATTTATAGCTTATGATATTTATATGGTTGGATTCGTATGGAAAAATGGAGCAACGTTCATGTTTGCATCTTTCATTTTTGTTGAGAAATGAGCAAGTTACAGGAACCATGGCTGAAGGTTGAAGATGAAGTCATTTCCAGGACTTGTCTTATGTTAGTTATTTATCATTTCATTCAAGTTAACGGATGTACAGCCACCCCAGTGGCAAAGATAGCGCGCGTGTATGGTAAGGGTCATGGGTTCAAGTCCTAGCGCTACCTTTTATTTTGATTTTCAACATTTTCTTTCTTTTTGCCAGCAACAACCAGCGCTTGGGCCTTAAGTCAGTGGGCCTTGCCATTTTTGCTGCACCACACCCCTTGCTTGCTTGCTACCACCTGGCCCAAACCCTTTTATCATTTTAATTTCATTTGTTTTCTTTTTCTTATTTTATTTTGTTTCATTTTTATTTATTATTTTTTATTACTATTATTTTTATTATTATTATTTTTATTAATAAAAAATGCAAAAATATTTTTATTTATTATTTTCACACTTATATTTTTATTTTGTTTATAAAACTAAAAAAGACAAAAACATTTTCTTAACAAATTAATTTCTTTTTTTAATAAATTAATAATTAGATTTAGGTTTAATTATTTTTATTTTTATTTAAAATTAACTTAAGAATTTAGGTTTCTTTTAATTAATTAAATTATATACCATTTTTATTAAACTTAAAACCTTTTCATAAAAAAACCTAAAAATGCTTCAAACTTAATTTTCTTTTCTTTTAGTTTAAGTTTATTTTTATTTAATGTTAATTAATCATTTCTCTCAATTAGGTCAAAATTAAACCTTAACAAAAACCAAACCAAAAAATCATTTCTTTTCCATTTATCTTTTTGTACATTATATTTTTAATTCTTGTACATTATTCAATATGGTTGTAATAGATAATTAGGTTTAATTTTCTTGCAATCCCCATTTGTGAATTTGTATACCCCCTCCCCTAATGATGTAATAGCGTAGTAATTTTACTTTCCCCAATTTATCGCTTTCATATAAATGTTAGTAATTAGGGTTTGTATGGCAAGACTAAAAATCAACCATTAGTAAACCCTAATCCAAGATAAACAATGCATGCAAATTAAACACTTGCACACTTGCACCCCTAGGGTTAACTGCACTTTGTTGCCTTACAAAAATGGTCATGTTATGCATGTGGGGTATCTTAGCAAAAACAAATCAAAAATGCAATATCATAGTCCCTCGATGACGCTACAAATATTGCCTTTCAAAATGATCTTAGTCCCTCAAAAAGAAATGCTAAGATATCTCACAATATTGCTATCATGACTATACGATGACCCATGCCCATCCCTTTACATCCAAAGATAAGGCTTCTTACCAATCAATGGTAAGATAGAAATATCAAAGGAAGGAAGAAATAAACAAAAGACTTTTGAGTAGGTAGATTGTTCCTAGTTGCTTGCTCACTTTCAACATAAACATCCTTGCTCATTTTCAAAACAAACACTTTCAAAACAAACACCAAACACTTTCAAAAACAAACGTTCAAAACATGAAATATTTTCAAAAGTCCAACACTTTGTATACGTTCTTACGAACGATAACTATTACAAAGTTTGAGTAAGAGAAAGAGCCTTTTAAAAATACTTTCAAAATCACCATAATGCACATTTTCCAAACAAAGCACATTGTCAAACAAAAGCAAGTGATCTAGCAAGCAATTAAGAGCCCATAGATAACTATGGATGAAAAGGGTGCTAACATCTTCCCTTTTCATAATCTACCTCCCGAACTCAAGAAATAATCTCAAAGGTCTTTCCTGTTCTTTTCCACCTTTCCTTTTGGATAAAAGAAAAGTCAGTGGAGAATCTTGCTAACTGCAACATTTGCGATAAAATGCAAAACATCCCAAGTCAGTTCTTCCACCGTGTTACAGAACTGGCGACTCTGCTGGGGAGAAAATTAAAAGTGGGGTTACCTTAGGGATAGATCACCTTTACTTGCTTTCATTGTTTGACTTGCTTGCTTTACATTTTGGTTCCTTGTTTGGGCTTGTTTTAAATCCTCTACCCGGATTTAGGATACCTTATAGGTAAGTAGCAATACGTTGTGTAAACTGTATGGGGTACACCGACATGGCCTAAGAAATAGCTATGTTAATGTGACACATTTGTGGGTACCGGTAGCCCTTGAGTAGTCAAGGAGAATACGGGTCCGTTGTGTGGTGTCAGGAAGCACTAACTGACTTTAGAACTTTTACTTGACCAACTTGGCCATTAGGAAGTAGTGAGATAATCGAATTTGGTGAAGTCTAAAGTTGGTTGATACTCGATACTATACTCATTGAGATCATACTTCTAAGGATATTTTGGTTGCCATTAAAGAGACTTGTGCTGAAATAATGCCCGATAAGAAAGATCAGTGAAATTGAGATCCCTTAGAACCCGATTACTATTTCTAGGACAGGTTTGAGCCAACTAAACTTCAAGATGGTACTTACCTATGAGACTCCATGCAAGCCTAAACCTAAGGACTTGTTTGTCTTGTGTGTATATGCTTACTTGTACATAACATCATAAACATCATAACATCATAAGCATTCTCACTAACCATTTCAAGGATTTTGGGATTTATCTTTGTTCAGTTTTATAGGACATGACTTCCATCCGCAGGAAAACCCTTCAAGTCAATATTGTAAGAATTGCTTCTCAACTCAAAGAGTTAGCATCAAGGGTCCCTGATAACTCTTCATTCACCAAAAGACATGGTCGCCTCCTAAACTTGGTTACCTCTGGCACTGATGAAGATATGATGAAGGTGCTTTTCCAGTTCTTTGATCCTCTACGCCATTGCTTTAATTTTCCCGATTATCAGCTTGTACCTACTCTGGAAAAATTGTATCAACTCTTGAGGATTCCTATCCTCCATCAACTACCTTTCAAAGGTACGGAAAGAGATCCAAGACCTAAAGAGATTGCCCGAGCACTACACTTGCAACAATCTGATGTCACGATTAATTGGGAAATAAGGAGTGGTGTCAAAGGTTTCTTAGCCAATTTCTTGTTTGAGAAAGCTCAAGATTGTTGGAAATCTTTGGACTTACAAGCTTTTGAATAAATATTGGCCCTTCTCATCTATGGAATGGTTTTGTTTCCAAACCCTGACCAACTTATAGATGTGAATGCTGTCAAAATCTTCATTTCTCGAAATCTGGTGCCTACTTTGCTGTGAGATATCCTACATTCTCTCCACACTTGCACTATGAGGAAGAGAGGGGCCCTCATGTGTTGCACTCCTCTCTTGGCTAGATGGTTTATTTCGCATCTTCCTTGGTCTGTGTTGAATAACGAGCAAGGTTTGAGATGGTCCCATAGGTTGATGACGCTTAGACATTCAGATATCCATTGGTGTTCTCGATCCTTGGAGAATGTTACTATCATCAATCATTATGGGGAATTCCCTAATGTCCCTTTTCTTGGCATTAGGGGAGGTATCACTTACAACCCTTGTTTATCCTTATGACAGTTTTGGTATGCCCGAAGAGATGGTCCGCACGAGATGCTCATCCATGGAGTGGTATTCGACTACGAGAGCGACAATCAAGGTTACCGCCAGAGGTTTATACGAGCTTGGAGGATGGAAAACAAAGTGGATAGTAAGACGTCAGGACACAAGAATTCCATTCCCCTTGAGCCTTACCTTAGGTGGGTACTATCCCGTGCTCAGAAGCTCGTGATGCCTTATCCCTCCATCTTACCAGTTATCATGGAACCTGTGATTGAAGGAGATGTCCCATACACTGTCCTCCATCCTAAAATTCCTACTTCTCTTAAAGACTTGCAAAAGGGTTGGATTCAGCTGAAGGAAGAGCGAGATACCTTCGAAGCTCAATTCTACGCTAGTGAGAAAAGGGTTTTGGAGCTTACAAAGCAGCTACACGAGGAGCAAAGCGTGAACGCCTACATTGCACCAAAGAGGATGTGTTCGGTCTTTTTATCTTAGAGATTTATTTTGTAAGCCCAAGAGGCGTGTTGTAATCATTTTGAACTAATTAATGAAAAATTACGTTTGTTCATTTTTATCTATACAAATTTAAATTTCATAAATCCTTGAAATCATTTGCATGCACATCTTTCATGCATCATAACATAACAGGTTTTCACATGACAGGTTTCCTTATCTTTCTGCTGTTTATTTCAGCAAGATGGGTCTAGAGAAAACAGTGAAGGACCTTCAAGCACAAAACTCTCGGTTCCAAGAGACTCTACTGGCCCTAGCCAAGGGGCAACAAGATATGATGGTATTGCTGGCAGCCAAAACAAAACCCAAGAGGAAAGCTCTAGTCAACATGGGTAGAAGGTTCAAAGAGTCGGTCCGTCAGATCTCGTTAGTGGAAGACTCATCTAAGGAAGACGAGAATCAGATTGGAAAAGCTAGGAGTACCCAGGATGGGTGTATTAATGATCAAGCGTCTGATGATGATGATTATTTTGACGAGCAGTATCCTCCTGCCAATGTCAAATACAAGAAGTTAGAAGACAGATTGAAGGTCCTTGAGATTCAAGCCGTCCCCGGTTTAGATTTTGATGATTTGGGTTTGATATTAGGGGTTGTCATTCCCCACAAATTCAAGATACCAGTATTTGCAAAATACAATGGGGTTTCTTGTCCAAAACTTCACCTGAAATCTTATGTGCGTAAGATACAGTCGCACACCGTTGATAAGAAACTCTGGGTTCACTTTTTTTAAGAAAGCTTGGCCGGAATACAACTAGAGTGGTTTTACCAGTTGGATGGTTCCCGTATCAATACATGGGAAGACTTAGAAACCGCTTTCTACCACCAATACTAGTATAATGTCGACTTATTGCCGACAAGAGTTCAGTTGCAAGACATGACAATGGGGAAGAATGAAGGATTTAAAGAATACGCCCAAAAGTGAAGAGACTTTGCCAGTAGGGTTCAACCACCTTTGACTGATAGGGAGCATATTGATATGTTTATGGGCACTCTATCTGGTCCATTCTTTAACGTATTGGTTGGCTGATCTTCTTCCAGTTTCACCGAGCTAATCTTAACCAGTGAAAGGGTTGAAAGCGGCATCAAAAGCGGTAAGATTCCCACGGCATCTGCCTACACCTCCAATCCTATAAAGAAACCTTTTTCCCGCAAAGAAAGAAATCAATATTGTGTATGGGGAAATGGCCCGTACCAAGAAGGATGATCGCCCGCTCGTTAATGCTATCTGAATTTCCAATCCAACTCCTGCTCAAAGACCATATGCTAATCATCAATGGTTTGAAACTCCGAGAAAACAATTCATGAGGATAGGCATGTCACTATCCAAAGCCTTACAACACTTGCTAAAGGTTAATTTGGGGGCATTGCGTGATCCTTCAGCCAATCCAGATACCTCTTCACCAAAGTATAATCTGAACGCCAAATGGGAATATCATGCAAGTAGTCCCGGGCATGAGACTGACCAATGCTGGGCACTGAAGAATAAAATTAAGGACTTGATCGATAAAAAGACCATTAAATTTGATCCTCCTCCAACTCCGAACGTAATCACCATGCTTATGCCAAATCATGGCAAGGGTGTCAATGTTGTTGAAGATACCATTTTCATTTCCTCTGTCGAAGAATTGACTACTCCGTTAATCATCATCAAAGATAATCTGTTGAAAGCTAGGATTTTCCCTAGCTGTGTGAAGGAATGCGTTTGTTGTGCCAAACAATTCAATGGAAGCGAAGGGTTGAAGGAAGCATTCAATGCCTGATGGATAGCTACGAGATCCTATTTGAGAAAACTCTGCTTGCAAAAAGTTTGACTAATAAATGTGAAGATCTCTCCATCATAACTATCTCAAACAAGCCTCTTAGGATCTCCTCCAAGGGTCCTATCAGGATTTCAAATGAACCAAATGTTTCTCCCCTAATAATTACCAATCCCGGGCCAATTCCCCACTCTTCTAAAAAAGCAGTGCCATGGAACTATAGTGCTGAGGTGTTTTACCATGGGATAAAACAAGACGCTTGGATTAAAGAAAACAAAGCTGATGATGTTGGTAACATAACTGGCTCAAGTAAAGTAACCAAAACTGGGAGAATCTTTTTACCCAATATCTCACCACCAGTTGTTACAAAGGCGCCCTAAGCCAAGCACTAATACAAGGGGATAGGAGAAGGTAGTTGAGCCTGTTGAGACGGATATACCCATAAAAGACATCGTTGATGGAGAACCTTCCACTCATGAGATGGACGAGATCTTGAAAATTATAAAAAGGAGCGATTTCAAGATTATGGAACAGTTGGGGAAAACCCCTTCCAAGATTTATATGTTATCTTTTCTACTTTGTTCTGATGCTCATACTCGGGCATTAATCAAATTCTTGAAGAAGGCTCATGTCCCTCATGAGACCACAACTGACTAGTTTGAAAATTGCATGGTAAGCTTGATGGTCGATAATGGTTTGGGTTTCTCGGATGCGGATCTGACACCACTTGGGAAGAACCATAATAAAGCTATGCATGTTTCTGTCGAGTGCAAGGAGACCACCTAAGCACATGTTCTAGTCGACACTATCTCTTCTTTAAATGTGCTACCCAAGGGGGCGTTAGACCGTTTAGACTGTGAAGGTTTAGTCTTGATACCAAGTGATATCATTGTGAGGGCTTTCGATGGGTCCAAAAGGATAGTTCATGGAGACGTGGATCTCCCGATCAAGGTGGGCTCACAGATTTTCAACTCTACCTTTTACATCATGGATATTTGTCCTGCTTACTACTGTTTGTTGGGTCACCCTTGGATCCATGGAGTTGGGGCAATAACCTCAACTCTTCATCAAAAACTCAAGTATCCGGTCAAAGGACGAATTGTCACTGTCTGTGGAGAGGAGGAGTTTATGGTAAGCCACCTCAGCTCTCTCAAATACGTGGATATGGATGGCAAATTTATAGATACCCCATGTCAAGCTTTTGAAGTTGTGCCACCAATGGTTGTTGCTGCCAAATGTTCCTCGGATGTGTCCAAAGCTATTAAGATCATGTCGGAGATGGTTTCATTCAAAGATGCTTGTGCTGCAGTTGAAGAAGGAAGTTATGATACTTTGGGGTAACTCCTAGAGATCCCATTCAAAGCAGACAAGTGTGGTTTGGGTTTCACCGTCAAGGCTCAGAAGGAAGTGAGGCGCGCTCGTGCAGGGAAGCCCCCTCTCCGTATTGGAAGCCTCGAAGTCAATGTTGTAGGAGATTCTGATGATGAATGTGCATTTGAAGATTTGGTATATCCTACTACAACGGAACTCAACAATTGGCAAGCAAAGGACTTAGTTTCCATCTCCTTCATTAAAGAGTAATCACTCGTTTATTTATTTTTATTAATTCAAGAGCATTTTGTCTGTAATATTAAACAATGACTTTTATGCCATATGCCTGGCCCGGGGAACTATGGTCCATTTGTCAAGGGTTTTATTTATGTTCATTTTATCATATGATCATTCAATATAAATCATTTGACTTTTGCATTCAAATCTTGTGCTCATTGTCTTTCTTTTTCTTCGAATACATTTTTCAAAATAGCCATGTATCTTACATGCACACACACACAAACACTCTCGCAGGTCCTCATCCACTTTGGATCTCACTACCAATGACGCTACTATTGTCGAATATGACTTTGAGTGTCCAATTAACCAAGTCGAAGACGAAGGCGAGGAAGACTGTGAAATACCGAGAGAACTAGCCAGACTTCTATTACAAGAGGAAAAAGCTATTCAGCCACACGAAGAGTCAGTTGAAGTCATTAATCTAGGTATCGAGACAGACAAGAAAGAGGTTAAGATCGGCGCTAACCTGGAAAGCAGTGTTAAAAGCAGATTGGTTCAGATGTTGCATGACTATGTGGAAGTGTTTGCTTGGTCGTATGAAGATATGCTAGGGTTGGATACCGACATTGTAGTTCATCGTCTTCCAACAAAGGAAGATTGTCCTCCTATCAAACAAAAAGTTTGTTGCATGAGGCCTGATATGTCTAAAAAGATAAAAGCTGAAGTGATGAAACAATTTGATGCAGGATTCCTAGCTGCGACATCTTATCCCCAATGGGTTACAAATGTGGTACCAGTGCCAAAGAAAGACGGAAAAGTTTGTATGTGCATAGATTATAGGGATCTGAATAGGGCAAGCCCCAAGGATGACTTCCCTCTACCTTATATTGATGTCTTGGTCGATAACACTGCTCAGCATAAAGTTTTCTCTTTCATGGACGGTTTCTCCGGCTATAATAAAATTAGGATGGCTCTTGAAGCCATGGAGAAGACCACTTTCATTACGCAATAGGGCACCTTTTTTTACAAGTTCATGCCATTAAGATTAAAGAATGCAGGGGCAACATATCAAAGAGCTATGGTAGATTTGTTTCATGATATGATCCATCATGAGATAGAGGTATATGTGGATGATATGATTGCAAGGTCACAAATCGAGGAAGAACATATCAATCACCTGTACAAGCTATTCGAGAGGTTGAAAAAGTACAAGTTGAGGTTGAACCCTAATAAGTGCACATTCGGAGTATGATCTGGAAAGCTTCTAGGTTTTGTTGTCAGCGGTAAAGGTATCGAAGTCGATCCTGCCAAGGTAAAGGCCATCCAAGAAATGCCAATCCCCCACTCTGAAAAGGAAGTTATAGGATTCTTGGGTCATCTTAACTACATCGCCCGCTTCATATCTCACTTAACTGGTACTTGTGAGCCAATCTTCAAACTCTTGAAGAAAGATCAAGTAGTCAGATAGAATGATGAATGTCAAGCTGCCTTCGAAAAAATCAAAGAGTATTTGCAAGAACCTTCTATTCTCATGCCTCTTGTTTAAGGAAGACCCTTTATCATGTACTTGACAGTGCTAGAGAACTCTATGGGGTGTGTTTTGGGCTAACATGACGAGTCTGGCCGAAAAGAGCATGCTATTTACTACCTGAGTAAAAAGTTTATCGACTGTGAAACCAGATATTCACTGTTCGAGAAAACTTGTTGTGCTCTAACATGGGCTACTTGCCGGCTAAGACAGTATATGTTGACTCATACCACTCTGTTGATTTCTAAGATGGACCCAATCAAGTACATCTTCGAGAAACCTGCTCTTTCCAGACGGATAGCTAGGTGGCAAATGATCTTGATTGAGTATGATATTCAATACACAATGCAAAAGGCCATCAAAGTAAGTGTACTAGCAGATCATTTGGATCATAATGTTGTTGATGATTATCAGTCTATGAACTTTGACTTCCCAGATGAGAACATCATGCTAGTGACAGACTGCGTGAAACCTGGACCGTATAACGGACCTGAACAAGGATCCCGATGGACTATGGTTTTCAATGGGGCTTCCAATGCCTTGGGTAATGGAATTGGTGTTGTGATTATCTCCCCTGAAGGTTTCCACACTCCTTTCATTGCAAGACTATGCTTCGATTGCATGAACAACATGGCTGAGTACGAAGCGTGTATTTTTGGTCTGAAGGCTGCCATTGATTTGAGGATCAAGCATTTGAATGTGTTTGGGGATTCCGCTTTAGTGATTAGCCAATTAAAAGGAGATTGGGAGACTAAGCACCCTAATCTCATCCCTTACAAGGATCTTGTGCTATCTCTGATTCCTTACTTCGAAGAGATCACCTTTGAACACTTCCCTAGGGAAGAAAATCAGTTAGCCGATGCTTTGGCCACCATGTCTTCTATGTTCAAGGTCAAATGGGACAACGAAGCTCTTATGATTACCATTGAGAGATTCGACAAACCTACACACTGTTGTGAGCTTGACACTGACACGGAAAAGCCATGGTACCATGAGGTGAGGAGATACCTTGAAGCACAAGAGTATCCCGAGGGAGCATCCATCAATGACATGAAGTTCTTATGAAGATTTTCATCCAAATTCTTCTTAAGTAATGAATTTTGTACAAGCATAACCATGACTCTACTCTACTCCGGTGTGTGGACAAGAAGGAGGAAGAGGAAATTATGGAAGATATGCACGATGGTCTCTTTGGCACTCACTCAAGCGGACATACCATAGCAAAGAAAATCCTGAAAGCTGGCTACTATTGGTCAACAATGGAGACTGATTGCCATCAACACTCAAGAACTTGCCACAAATTCCAAATCTATACTGACAAGGTCCATGTGCCACCTATCCCTCTAAATGTCATGACCGCTCCGTGGCCATTTGCAATGTGGGGAATTGACATGATTGGAGAGATCAAGCCCACTGCTTCCAATGGACATCGCTTCATTCTTGTCGCTATCGACTATTTCACCAAATGGGTCGAAGCCACCTCATTTGCCTCGGTCACCAAGAACGTGGTAGCCATATTCATCAAACATAACCTCATCTTTCGCTATGGTATCCCCAAAAGGATCATCACCGACAATGGGACTAACCTCAACAATGTTATGATTACCGAACTTTGCACTCAGTTTAAGTTCAAGCATCACAATTCTTCTCCTTATAGACCTAAAATGAATGGCGCAGTTGAAGCGGCCAACAAAAACATTAAGAAGATTATGCAGAAGATGGTATTAACCTACAAGGACTGGCATGAGATGTTACAATTTGCTCTTCATGGCTATTGTACTTCATCTAGAACATCAACTGGGGAAACTCCCTTTTCTTTGGTCTATGGCATGGAAGTTGTTTTGCCAGTAGAGGTACAGATTTCCTCACTAAGGATTATGAATGAAGTAGGCTTAGGCGAAGACGAGTGGATTCAGACAATATTGGATCAGTTGAACTTGATCGACGAAAAGAGATTGGTTGCTGTTTTTCATGGTCAGATGTACCAAAAATGTATGATAAAGGCTTTCAACAAAAAGATCAAGCCTCAAGTATATCAAGCTGGTGACTTGGTGATAAAGTGCATCATTCTGCCACAAGTCGACCCCAAGGGAAAACGGACTCCCACCTACGAAGGGCCATTTGTTGTCAAGAGAGTGTTCTCTGGTGGTGCCATGATGCTGACAACCATGGATGGTGAAGACTACCCGCATCCTGTGAACACGGACATAGTTAAAAAATACTACACATAAAGGACCCGCTAGGTTGATACACCTAGGCAAAATAAGGGCATCCCGTCAAACCAAAAGGTTTGGGCAAAAATTAGAGATATATGCAAAAGATTGTACACCCGGCAAGTTGAAAACCCGAAAGGGCGACTTGGGCAAAAATGGGTATCCTGGTGAGCTAAAAACTCGAAAGGGCTGTCCAGGCAAAAATTAAGGATTGAAAGCGTATGACTATGTCCCGTGGAATCACTAAGTCGACTTTATTACCAAGGTACGAGTTCAAACTTTCCAAGATCAATCCAATCAATTTATGTCAACGGCAAGGGGCATTCGAAGAAATTGAAGCAATAATAGAGTTGGAATGCAATGAGATCATTCCCACACGGCTATTTGTTTTTGTTTTCAAAAGTTTGTTTTCCTTTCAACGATTTCCTCTTACTAGGATCTCCGTCTATTTGTACAAAAACGCCTATTCATAGGCAAAATATCAATACAAATATACTTTGAAGTGCAGACTTTCTGGTTTTTGTTTTGAATGCAAAATTGTCCAATGACTAAAATTGAACGAACATATGCATATGAACATGATTAAAACTATTTGGCACATGTGTCCTACTAAGCAACAACAAGCATCTCTTTAATGTATATGGAATATCCCTACAAAGTTATCTCATTAGCATTATCTCCACAAGATCGGCTACAATAAACCAATCCTTAACAGAGTTACCCACAAAGTCTCTTTGCATAGGTTGATTCCCAGCTAGAGTCTAAATCTCTTGACATATCTCTCCACAACTAAGTTGGTCCTAAAAGAAGAAGCCTTGTGGATCTCTTCCTCAAAGAACTCACCTCGTCAGCAGTTCATCGAGTATTCATCAACAGAGTTTATTTCCCCAACAAGGTTTATTTCCCCAACAAACAACGAGTAGCAAAACTCCCAAGTTGAGTCTGTATTCCCCAACATAGTCTTTCCTCTCCAGCTTGAGTTTGCCTTTCAGACTATTACAAATCAGAGGGCCACAACCCCTAATCCCCAGTAAAGTAATCAACAAAGTCTTTACTATCTCCAAAAGTTATTGTGAAGCCTGGATCCGACCAGATAAAAGTCAACTTCATTCATTCAAAACACTGTGAAGCCTGGACCCGACCAGATATTAGTGTAACTTTTCAGATACTATGAAGGCTAGACCCAACCAGATAATAGTACAACTTTCTAAATGCTATGAAGACTGGACCCGACCAGATAATAGTGTAACTTCTCCAAGTACTTTGAATCCTGGACCCGACCAGATAAAACTTTAAGCTCTTCAAGATATTGAAGAACCTGGACTCAACCAGACAAGGTTTTAACTTCTTTTCCTTAGTAGAGTTTGCATCTATCCCAATAAGTTACTGTGAAGCCTGGATCCGACAAGATATCAGTTTTCAACTTCATTCTTTCAAGAAAGTTATTGTAAATCCTGGATCCGACCAATAGAAATTCCCCTCAGAAGTTCGGTGTGAAACCTGGAATCTGACCAGATAACAACTAAGTTCCCAGCAAGTTACTATAAAGCCTGAATCCGACTAGATATCAGTTCAACTCTACTTCTTCAGACAAGTTTATTGTGAAGCCTAGACTCGACCAAATAGTAATTAACTTCATCCACCTCAAAATCTATGAAGCCTGGATTCGACCAGATATCAGCTTAACTTCGTCTATTAAGCAAGTTATTATGAAGCCTGGAGTCCGACCAGATAACAACTAGCTACAATCCCCAACAAGACACTACGAATCCTGGACCCGACCAGACAATAGTATAACTTTTCAAAGAAAAACCATGAAGCCTGGACCCGACCAGATAGTAGTTACCATTTCAACTTGTTGTGAAGCCCGGATCCCACCAGATAACAGTTCAATTTCAAGAAATTTTTTGCAAAGCCTGGAATCCGACTAGATAACAGTTAATTTATTTTTCCCCAGTAAGTTACCGTGAAGCCTGGAATCCGACCAGGTAGCAGTTTACTTCATCATCCTCAGTATTTTGTTGTGAAGCCAGGAACCGACCAGATAATAGCTAACATTCAAGAGATAATCCCTAACGAAAGCATTCTTTTAACAAATTTGAAGATATGTATATTCTCCATCCCCAACAACAATCTGGTATTAAGCTTCCCAGGAACTTCTCAGCAATAGTCAGGGATTTATTTTCCTGGACGAATATGCATCCCACATTCATACATCATAGCATATACATACGAAATGTATTTAGCACAATTTCATTCATCTTGTGAACGTCATGCATACATCTGCATTTAACTAACCTTTTTTCCACAGGTAAAACATCAAGTTTTAGTATAAACCGACCAAATATTTGTGTTGATACTTCTTCCAATATTTACCATCATTCCTCCAAATGGCATCTATAAGCCCATTCCCAATACATCTTCGAGTGCAAATTTCTGGGCACTCTAGTGTTCAATCATCTTCCATCTTCAAGTCACGAACGACGGATCTGCCAATCTAACTCTTCAGGTGTAAGAAGATTGAACAGGGGCAGCTGTTGTACCCCAAAATTTTCCCTCTCATTTCTCAATAATCTCTCACAAGATCTCCATTGATTCCAGAATACACAAGGTTTGATCAGCTCAAGACACCTTCTCAAGCACTGACAACTAAAAATTAGGGTTTGAGTTTTCACAAGGAAAAATGGACTTTCAAAGCCTCAAATGATTTTCATGGATCATTTTGGATTCTCAAGATTGCTCATGTCAAGCTTCAAGTCTTGGATCACATGTTTGCTCAATCAATTGATCAGATGACCTAAAATCAACTATATTGGGGAAAAAGTCAAATGTGGTCAATTTATAGTCAAACTTCATAATTGTTGATCCATATCAACATCATGAACTCATATATGTCAACTGATCAAGTTTGGATCACAATTCCTCAAGAAATTTGATCAGATCATCAAAACGGCAAAATGGTCAAAATTAGGGTTTTAATTGAGAAGGTGCAATTTTTGACTTTTGACCTAACAAATGGCTTATTGATTTAATACATGATATCAAGGATACAAATGCACCATTTTTACCTAATTGCATGTCTCAAAACATCTCTTAAGATCATTTGATTGACAGTTGAATTTTAGTCAACTGATGAAAAGTCAATTGTACACTGAAAGGTCAAACTTTGACTTTTTGATCAAAATCAAGTTTCAAAGATTACAATTCATCAAGACATGTCAAAATATGAAAATTGTTCATCCAGAAATCAAAAAGTCAAGATTCATTTTTGAAAAATCAAAATTTCCAAGACTTACAATTTTTCTAAGTGTTGAAAATTTCACTTTTTTTCATAACTTTGAGCCAAATTTCCACCACGATGCAAGATGATTCAAAGGAAACTTCCAACATGAAATTTGTAGATATAAATGGTATCTAAAACATTGTAGGGAAGAACCTTTTCTATAAATGCTTGGATTTCAAGTTATGATTTTGTGAAGACATGTTCATGAAAGTTGAAGACAGTGAAATTTTGCCCTAGTTTAGGCAGGATTTTGACCTAACTTCATGGAAATTTTTCACCTAGTTACAATTTAAATTTTCAAAAATGTCCAACATAGAGGTTGTAGATTATTTTACAAGCTTTCCAAAATGTCCAAGAACTCATTGAGATCATACTTGAGCTAAGAGAATCGAAGGCAAGAAGTTAGGGTTTCAAACTTGAATTATAAGCCATTCCTTGATGAACACATAATCCAATCTCAATGTTAGGATGCATAATCTTACTTTTAAGGTCTTCTAACTTGTTTATATATCCATAATTAATGGATTACACAAACTTTTGAGCTATAATCCAAGTGGTTTAAGCATTGTCCAAGTCCATTTGCCATTTTGGGAAGAAAGTTAACATTGCCATTCTTGAAAAGCAAGCTTTATGCACAAAGTCAATTCTTGAGCCTCTCACTTGTTCCCTCTTATCACACTCCATCTATAAAGTCAGAAGCAAGCTTGTTTAAAGCATAACCTCTCTACAATAGTAAGTACAAAGCATTGAAACTTGATTTTTCAAGAAAATCACATGTTGAGCTTAAACATTTAATTTTGTTTTCTGATCAACTACAAGTATCAAAACTTATTACTTATAAATAGAGGCCATATTTTTGAGCTAACACATGAGCTTAAGGACCCTGAAACTCTCTCAAACACTTGCAAGCCAGAAATTATCCAAAATCACCATTGATGCACAATTTCTGACTTTGAACTTGTAACTCACTTTTCCCTCGTGCGCTTTCATTCCTAATCATTCACAAAGCTCTTACACATCAAATATAGTCCATCTCCATCCATGTTCCACAACTGTAACTCCATCTTCATCATTTTTCAAACTCAAAAATAGAGCACTGCAAGTTGACTTCTCCAGGCCATTCCATCCATCCATTGCTCAAGCTAATCATTGCATTAGCTTCCTGGGAACGTGAGGAAGCTAACCTGATCATTGCAGCACCTTGAATCAAGCTCTTTTTCATTTCATGATTTCCAGTTTTGAGGTATCTTTTCTGAACTTCTATCTTTTCATTTAGGCATTGTTAAGCTTGAATTTGTGAAGATAAAATGTAGATTGCCCTAAAATTGTACATGTCCATAGATTTCATTTATATTGATTGAGCTTAGAGAATTTTAGGTTTGAATCTCTGAAAAAAGTTAGGTCAGAATTTGGTGCTTTTAGAAATTATCATCCATATTTGATTTATAGCTTATGATATTTATATGGTTGGATTCGTATGGAAAAATGGAGCAACTTTCTTGTTTGCATATTTCATTTTTGTTGAGAAATGAGCAAGTTACAGGAACCATGGCTGGAGGTTGAAGATGAATTCATTTTCAGGACTTGTCTTATGTTATGTATTTATCATTTCATTTAAGTTAACAGATGTACAACCACCCCATTGGCAAAGGTAGCGTGCGTGTATGGTAAGGGTCATGGGTTCAAGTCCTAGCGCTATCTTTTGTTTTGATTTTCAACATTTTCTTTCTTTTTGCCAGCAATAACCAGTGCCTGGGCCTTAAGTCAGTGGGCCTTGCCATTTTTGCTGCATCACACCCCTTGCTTGCTTGCTACCACCTGGCCCAAACGCTTTTATCATTTTAATTTCATTTATTTTCTTTTTCTTATTTTATTTTGTTTCATTTTTCTTTACTATTTTTTATTACTATTATTTTTTTTATTATTTTTTTTATTAATAAAAAATCCAAAAATATTTTTATTTATTATTTTCACACTTATATTTTTATTTTCTTTAAAAATTAAAAAAGACAAAAACATTTTCTTAACAAAATAATTTCTTTTTTAAATAAATTAATAATTAGATTTAAGTTTAATTATTTTTCTTTTTATTTAAAATTAACTTAAGAATTTAGGTTTATTTTAATTAATTAAATTCTATATCAGTTTTATTAAACTTAAAACCTTTTCATAAAAAAACCTAAATGCTTCAAACTTAATTTTCTTTTCTTTTGGTTTAGCTTCAAACTTAATTTTCTTTTCTTTTGGTTTAAGTTTATTTTTATTTAATGTTAATTAATCATTTCTCTCAATTAGGTCAAAATTAAACCCTTAACAAAAACCAAACCAAAAAATATTTCTTTTCCATTTATCTTCTTGTACATTATATTTTCAATTCTTGTACATTATTCAATATGGTTGTAATAGATAATTAGGATTAATTTTCTTGCAATCCTAATTTCTAAATTTGTATACCCCCTCCCCTAATGATGTAATAGCGTAGTAATTTTACTTTCTGCAATTTATCGCTTTCATATAAATGTTAGTAATTAGGGTTTGTATGGCAAGACTAAAAATCAACAATTAGTAAACCCTAATCCAAGATAAACAATGCATTCAAATCAAACACTTGCACACTTGCACCCCTGGGGTTAACTCCACTTTGTTTCCTTAAAAAAATGGTCATCTTATGCATGTGGGGTATCTTAGCAAAAACATATCAAAAATGCAAGATCATAGTCACTCGATGACGCTACAAATGTTGCCTTTCAAAATGATCTTAGTCCCTCAAAAAGAAATGCTAAGATATCTCACAACATTGCTATCATAACTATACGATGACCCATTGTAGCGGTAGAAATGTTCAAGACTAAGCCATTGGATTGACTAGACTTTGTATAAATCAAAATAAAAATCGCCACCGCGCTTTATTGTTTCCAAAGGAATGGGATAAGAGCGAATAACCCAAAAAGATAGGGAAAGATTCAAGGTAAGGGGGTTGGTTATGCAAAGGGAAGGTATTAGCACCATAAACATCTACGGTACTCTGCAGGAGCCTCTTTGTAAAATCCGTATATTTTGGCTATAAAAATGTGTTGTATATAAAATGGATGGTGGAGGTGAGAAAAGAAATATATTTTTATGGTTTTTTGCACCCGCCGCGGATGCGGACCTTTAGTGCCTATGTACCACCTTTCGTGCAATAGGGGATCAGGGTACACGTAGTTCCTCTTTTAAAATTTGAAACACAAGTGTGTTGGTTAATTTTGAGAGATAAGGCATCATTGTCATTGTCCGTGTGGAAAACATGCTTACTACCCACAATCATGAGAAAGGAGAATTTTCATCATCTCAAAGTGGAGGATATGGCTTGGATTTTAAAATCAACAATGCCTCACTCAACACCCAAGTGGAAAATATCTCTCTTCACTACATATTGTAGAAGTATAGTTGTTTGCATCACTACAAGGATTGACAAGAGTCTAATCTTTTAAGAAAAAGTTTAAGGGTAAAAGCCAAAGTGGCAAAATGGTTTGAAATGAGATTGGTTGATTTTTAGTCTTCTCATAAAAAAAATGTCAAAGTATTATTAAATTGATTGAGGTTTATTTATGAAAATGTTTTGAAAATGCATGGACCTAAGTCCAAGTTTATTATGAAAGTGTTTAAGTTTCAAAACAAGAAGAGTTTTCAAAAGGAGGGAGAAGATTTTTAAAATTAAAGAAGATGGGAGGAGAAGAAGAGACTATCCTAAAGCATAAGGTAAAAGCTAAGGATAACAACCATCTAACCAATAAGAAGCCAAAAACTTGACATTATAAGTCAAGATAGAATTCCCATTCTTTGGATTGAAACCAAGCGAGCAAAGATACTGGACCTCTTCAAATGTATTAAGTCTTCACAAAAATTGGGCAGAGTAACGTTTGTATGCGGGTGAATTCCAGATTACAAACAAAGAATGTAATCACAAAAACATGCACACAAAAACAAACAAGCAACCCAATGTCTTGAGGTAAACCTCAAGAACTCCATACAAAATAATCAGATAAAATCACAAAGTCTCCAAGATAGGCCAAGGTTTCTAATCCTAAGTCCGAGAAAAGTCCACTGCTCCATAATGCCAAGGATAGTAACTGTTATACCCCAAATTTTGACCTAAGATACCATCTCCCATCTGCATCATTACATTGCAAGTTGTTTTTGACCTATTTTATCAATTTTCAAAGCAGATTTTAAATTCATAACTTTTTCAAGTCGAGAGCTGTTTATTTTTGAAACGCTAAATTTATTAATTGATCAATGCTAAAACAATGTTTATTTAATTATTTATTATTCTGAGTTTAAATAATTGGAATTTATTTTCAGTTATTATATAATTTAAAGAATTATAAATAATAAAGTAAATATTTGAAAAGAAGTTTGTTAATTGATCAACAATGTTTATTTAATTATTTATTATTCTGAATTTAAATAATTGGAATTTATTTTCAGTTATTATATAATTTAAAGAATTATAAATAATAAAGTAAATATTTGAAAAGAAGTTTATTAATGGATCAACAATGTTTATTTAATTATTTATTATTCTAAGTTTAAATAGTTGAAGTTTTATTTTCAGTTATTATAATTTAGAAGAATTATAAATAATGAAGTAAATAATTGAAGAGAAGTTAATTGATCAATGATGTTTATTTAATTATTTATTATTCTGAATTTAAATAATTGGAATTTATTTTCAGTTATTATATAATTTAAAGAATTATAAATGATAAAGTGAATAATTGGAAACAAGAAAAGAATTAATTGGTAAAATAATAGAGTTTTATTCATTTTATTCCAATTGTTACAATTGTTGTTAAATACCGTATTTATTTACAAAGTATTTACAATGATAATTTTTACAAATGTTTAAAGTGAAATAAAAACTATCCTAATTTTTTCTAAGTTCTAAATCTTCATCTTCTATCCAATACTTCTTTGATGCTCATTTGATTTTACCTGCAAAGAATTAAAAGAAAAAGTCAGAAATAAGATATACAATTAAAAGCAGACGATTAATTTAGCGTTTATCATTAAAAGCAAACGGCTGAAATCAGTTTTTACCCTCTTTGCAAATCACGGGATTTCTCCCGGTTCACAAAAAGGGATGTTTATTTATTGATAAATATGAATGCACAAGTTAAAAATATGCACAAATTCAATTTTGCCAAAATAAACTGCATAGTTCAAAATCAATTGCACATTTCAATTATAAACTGCATATTTCAAAACCCACAACATATGCATAGTCAAAGTTACATTTTCAACACAAAAGTCCAATGTAAACTACCCAATGTATGGGAAGAGGTCAAAAACACAAGGCTCCATACTGTAACAATGCAGATGGCAAAGAGGAAATGTGCAGATCAAAACCACATATGCAAGCAAAAATATTCTAAATTCATCATTTTCCATCTTTGCTTTTTCAGAACACAAAGTACATATAACATTTTAATGTTTCAACTGTACTAAGGAGAGAGAAGAGAGAAAGAGTGTGGGTTTACAGGTTTTGGCCTTAGGCAGAAAAGGGATATAAAACAAAACTGCAGTAACACAGTAAAAAGGGAAGCATAGAAAAGGATACAAAACAACTGAATAAAACAGTATAGAGTGCAGAGGTATCAAAGAAAAATGGAAAATATACCAAAAACCTGAACCATCAAATAGAGGCCATGCAAACTGATATAAAACAACCACAAACTCTTCAAAAAAAGGGAGTTCAAAACCTGTTGCCTAGCCATAACAAACCAGCAAAAGCCTAAACAAAAACTTGTCAAGCAAAAGCCCAGGCCATGACCTGCACAAACCCGTTGCCTAGCCAAAGCCTAAACCATGTCAAAGCCATGACCGAAACCATAAACACATAACAAACCAGAAAATTATCCCAACACAACCAGTATGGCCTAAAACCATAAAACCTGTTCAACCTGTTTTCAAACCAAACCAGAAAACCAGTAAAGCCTCACCAAACCAGAAAACCAGTAAAGCCTCATCAAAGCAACAACCAGTAAAGGCTAAAACCCTCATACCTGCCTCAATATCCAAGGCCAAAACTTGTACCAGATACCTGCTTGAAGCCTTTAAACCGATACAAACATACAAGCCATACACGCCCAAAGCCAAAAAACAGAATACATTTCAAAATTTCCAAACCATCCAGCTAAAGTGTTCAAAGGCAACACAAAACCCTCAGAATTTCTTCATCATTGGGCAAACAATAAGCAAGGAAGTTCAACACTAACCAACAATATCAACATTGTCAAGCTCAGAACAAGCATACAAAGGGTCAAACATACAGAGGCGTCAAGGCAACAGAATAAGGAGATAAAGAGGTACTGAGGCATACATAAGGCCGCAAAGTAAGAAGAAGAAAAGGAATGACATCAAATTAGGTTTTCAAAATGCATCATAAAACCTGAAGAAAAGTACAGAGTACCAAGTTCCAGCAAAAGCAAGCGAGCTCTCATCACGCATCCCTCCGCCGGCAAGCCTCCGGAACGCCTCCTCCCTCCTCCTTCGTAAAGGTAGCTATTCTTTTTCTCTTTCCTTTCCACCATCTCAACAGAAACCACATGTAAAAATAGAGTCAGAATCAAAATGGATGTAAAGTCATAAACATGCAAAATCATGAAAAAAAAACCCAAAGAGATAAAAACGAAGTTAACCTTTGAACTATCGCGTGCTTCATCGTGGGAAGGAGAACACAGAAGTGGCATTGGTGGCTCGGGAAAAGGAGGTTCAGAAGCGGGCTTTGAGGAGGACGAAGAAGAACGCGTGAAGTGAAGCGAGCGGCGCTGTAACCTTAACCCTTTTTTCCCCAAACTAAGACAAAATGTTTAACCCTAACCTTGTTTCAATATGTGGTCTTAACCCATTTCATCTACCTAAAAAAGGCCCAACGAATTCTATTGGAACCCCCCATCCCTTTTTCTGTTTATTCTTGATTTGGCTCCTTAAAACTCTTTGGCCCATACAATTGCTTATCTACCCCCCTTTATTTTTTGGACACCTCTCTTTCTATTTACTTTCTTTTAGTTTTTTTCAGAATTTTATTAATTTAGTTAATTAGTAAATTTAATCAAATAGATGTGTAATTTAATTAAAACAATTTTAAAATAATTTGACCATTTTTATTAGTTTAAGTTTAGGATTAATTTAGTAATTTTAATATTATTTTTAATTAGATTTAAGTTAATAACTTTTAAAGTTTTAATTTAGTTTAGAATTATTTAATAATTCTTAAAATAATACTCTATATTAATATCAAAAAATACATAAAAAATAGGAAAAATTAAAACATTTTCTTTTCTTTAATTAATATTAAACAAAAATACAAAAATGCATGTTCACACCATTTAGTCTGTTATTTAGTAATTGTTATTGTTGTATATCACTTAGCTACTTAAATTTCCTGTTTGATTATTCAGTATTTACTTGGTTATTCTGTTTACGTCTAAATCCAAGGAAAAAATGATTAAATTTGTTGACTTCATGTCCTCAAATCCAATCACGCGAATATCTTCATTTCATTAAAACTTAAGATAATTTTCCCCAAATATTCAGTTTTTTTCAAAACTTATACCTTTTTAAGTCAAAACTTCGACATTAGGTCATCGTACCTTCAAAAACCCGTCAGTACCCCTTTTCGACCAAAACAATTTATTTTTAATCAAACGAACAATTTTAATAAACAGATATTTCAAAAGGTTCCTATAGAATACTATAGATACATTGGGTGATAATACCTTCCCATTGTATAACCAACCCCCGAACCATAGACCTCTTTTCAAAAACGCCTTGTATTTTTATTACTTTTAGGAAGTATTATTTTACATTGCATACTTTAGGGTTTTATTTCTCTCTTTTTCCTTTTCCCTTGGAAATAATAAAGCGCGGTGGCGACTCTTGCTTTTGCGAGACGAATTAATTAATAGTTCGATCTCCGATTTACCCCGCTACATTTTTTATCGCTACAGAATTGGCGACTCTGCTGGGGAAAGATTGACCTCTTGCTGGTCCATCCCTAAGTGGGTTAAGCCTAGTTTGTTTTATCTGTTTTATTATTATTTGTTTTGTTTGATTATGTGTTTATATTGGGGTTATTTGGGTTTTTTGCAAAGGACGAATCCTATACCCAGATTAAGTTACACTTAAGAATAGGACGGGAGGTACAGTCATGTTAACTTTGAGGGAGTAATCCCGAAGAAGGAGGCATGAGATCCCCCACTCAATGGAAGGCCCTTTTGAACTTAATATTTGTTTACCGAGTAATCGAGAAGACATTATTATTTTCGACCTGGGAGCCAGAGAAATTGAGGACCGTAGAACCCTGACCCATCTTGGCCTTTTTAGGTGTAGCGCGGAGACTATAACGGAGTAATTCGGAAGTAGTTGTTACGCGATGCTACGCTCGGATGAGTTTCTCTTGAGAATATTGCTAATTATTGAGTAATCAAGACGTTGGTAATATCCGAAGGAGGAATGTAGACTCTGGGAACTCTTAGAACCTTGTCTTACAAGTGTGATGAAACCATAGTACATACCTTGGGGTGGGCTTTACCTTTGACTCCATGCTGAAACGTTGAACCTTTGAACCCCATGTTTGAGAACTTGTGTGTAACTGTTGCATTATCATTCATTCATGCATTCATCAACATTTTTTTGTAAAAAAAAAACTTTTTTTTCAAGGAACTTAGGAATGATTTTTGCAGACATCTCAGGTACTATTATTATGGAATTTGGAAGGAGAAACACTCGAAGTTTTAGTTTTAAGGAGCCTGAGATTGAAGAAGTGAAGAGTTTAATTCCTAAGATCAAGAACCCGACGGATTTTCAGAAAAAGTATGGGTCCATTATACCTCTCATGAAGTGCAAGATGAAAGAAGGCATCCTTAATACGTTGTCCAATTCTACGATCCTTTGTACCGATGCTTCACCTTTCCGGATTACCAGTTAAAGCCCACCTTAGAAGAGTATTCCTACATACTTGGTTTTCCGATCACCGACTGTGTTCCTTTTTCTGGCTTAGAAGAGGAACCCAAATCTCACGAGATAGCGACCATCACCCACTTGAAGAAGTCAGAGATAGAGGAGAACATGACTACAAAAGGGGGAATCCGAGGTTTGTCTGCGCAGCTTTTGTTGAGGAAAGCTCGTCATTTCGCTGAGATAAAAGATACTTTTGCCTTTGAAGACGTCTTTGCTTTACTCGCTTATGGTCTATTCTTGTTCCCTAACATTGATAAGTTTGTGGATATCAACGCCATCAGAATTTTCTTGATTGGAAATCCGGTCCCTACGCTGCTAGGAGATACCTACTACTCCATCCATCTTCGAAACTCCTATCAAGGAGGGATGATTATTTGTTGTGCATCGTTGCTGTATCAGTGGTATGTTTCTCATCTACCTAGGTCTGATGTTTTCTGGGATCTCGAGAAGGAGCCGCGATGGGCGCCAAAAATTATGGCTCTCACTCATTTCGACATTGATTGGTATAATCGAGTTTACTATGACGTGAAGATCATCGATAGCTGTGGTGCTTTTCCTAACGTGCCTCTTCTTGGTACGAAAGGTGGAATTAACTATAACCTTGTTCTCGCGCGCCGTCAGTTTGGATACCCGATGAGGGACAAGCCAAACAACATCTATGTGAGTGGTTTCTTTTTACAAGAAGGACAAGATCATCAGGCAGCTAAGAGGGAGATCGAAGGAGCTTGGCGCCATATCCATAGGAAAGGGAGAGACATGTTAGGACATAGGGGTGCCGTTTTGTTGGAGCCTTACCTACAATGGGTCCATGCTAGGGCTTGTGCTCTCAAGATGCCCTATAAACCTGAGAAACCTTTATTCCCTACTGTTGCATCATTATCTGTTGATATCCCTAACGAGAATATGGGAGAATACCAAGGAAATCTGGCTAGGATGAAGTCCGAGAGAGATGCTTGGAAAGAAAATTATAACATGTCTGAATATGAGAATCGGGTCCTAGCTCGACAACTAAAGGAAAAGGAGGATTTGCTATTTATTCAAGACGGTTGGTTCATTGATCATGATGAGAAGCTTCGTCAAAAGGATGCTTTACTGAAGAAGTATGCTAGTGAAAGGAAGATAAATAGGGAAGGTTCGGTAAGCGTTGCTCTCGTCCCTAATCCACAAAAGGAAATCATTGATCGACTGGTAGCTGAGAAGAAAGAGATGGAAGACTTTTATGAAGAGAAGATCAGGAAGCTCCAGTTACAGTTGGCATTTGGTCCTTCATCTGATGATTCTGAGTGATCTTTAGCTTTTAGTTTTATTTTACTGATGTCATTTTGTAAAACTCTGTAAAAGGGCTTCATGTTCCAAAGTTGTAATTTACTGCTTTATTATGGGCTTCATGTTCCAAATTTGTAGTTTACCGCTTTTATTATTGGGTTGTTATCCCAAAGTTGTAATTTATTGTTTTGTTATTCCAAAGTTGTAAGTTGTAATTTACCGCTTTTGATTAATGGATTGAGTTTTTGTTGTTCCAAATTCCTTTACCATTGATGTGTGCAAAATTATTGAAATTCCTTGAAAAACTATTAAAATGAATCATCATTTGCATCACATATCATGCATCATTCAACATTATACTTCACATGTTTTCTAGAGTCTTATCCTTGTTTCTTTTTCCACTCCGATAGATTGTCAAGTTGTCTCATCGATACGATACTCGAGCCAATCGTCAGAGGAAGATGGAAGATCTGGAACAGGAAAACCACGAGCTTCGTGAGGAGGTCGCTACCCTTCGTGTCGGTATGGAAAATTTAACTACGCTAGTGGAAAGTTTGATGGCTGCTCAGAATCAGCCATCGACTACAGCTGCTGAGATTCAGACTTCAACTATTGTGGTTTCCGAGATTGTCACCGTTCCAACATCCGTGACTCAAATCAACTCTCCGCTTCAACATCAGATGCCAAAAGGTTTTCCGTGGGGAATGCCTTACAACTTTGTGCCAGAGGGGTATCATCCTGTCGTACAACCTTTGTTTCAACCTACTTTGTCTTGTCCTCAACCAGAGACAACTGCCATGCCGCCGGTAATCCCGTCTGTGACACCTTTCCCACAACCGGTGATGACAATTGTCGCTCCTGTGGTTCACTCTATGCCATACTTGAATGAACCTACTTATCCTGCCGAGCCTGCTGAAAGTTTGGGTCTCTTTGATAGAATGGAAGAATTTCAAGACCAATTCCAAGAAATGCAGAGGGAGCTCAGAACGTTAAAAGGGAAGGATTTGTTTGGAAAGAACACTCATGACCTTTGTTTAGTTCCGAATGTCAAGATTCCAGCAAAATTCAAAGTGCCAGACTTTGAAAGATATAAGGGTGATTCGTGTCCTCGGAGTCACTTGACTATGTACGTGAGAAAGATGTCTACGTATTCTGATGATCATGACTTGTTGATTCACTATTTTCAAGACAGTTTGACGGGTGCCGCTCTAAAGTGGTATATGGGTTTAGACAGCATTCGGATCCGCAACTTCAACGATCTTAGCGAAGCTTTTGTTCACCAGTATAAGTACAACGTTGACATGGCGTCGGACAGGGATCAACTCCGGGTGATGTCCCAAAGAGATAGAGAGTCTTTTAAGGAATACGCCCAGAGGTAGCGCGAAATTGCTGCTCAAATCTATCCTCCTCTTGAGGAGAAAGAGATGACGAAGATATTCTTGAAGACTTTAGGTTCCTTTTACTATGAAAGAATGATTGCCAGTGCACCCAGTGACTTCACCGAAATGGTAAGTATGGGCATGCGGTTGGAGGAAGGGATTCGTGAAGGGCGTTTGGTTAAAGAAGGAAGTCCGTCTAGCAGTACCAAGAAGTTTGGAAGTGTTTTCCCAAAAAGAAAAGAACAGGATGTCAGCGCAATCCTCCCAGGGAGACCGAGGAGAGGTTACTCACATGTCACGGCAGTCATTCCGGCTGTCCGCCCATCATTGATGACCCCAACTCATCAAACCCCACCAACTCAATAACGGCCATTTCAGCAGAAGCCTCGACAACAGGCTTATCAATTCAACAACCAGAACCGTTCACCAAGGAAACCGCAATTCGATTCCATTCCTATGACTTATACTGAGTTGTTCCCTGCTCTTATCAGAAAAAACCTCATAACGACGAAGCCTCCTCCTATCGCACCAAATAGTACTTCTCCGTGGTACAAGGCGGATCAGTTTTGTGAATATCATCAAGGGTTGTCGGGGCACAACATTGAAAATTGTTTTGCTTTAAAGGCGGATGTGCAGAGGTTGATTAAGAATGGTATCTTGTCTTTCAAGGATGTTAACCCAAATGTTAATGATAATCCTTTGCCTCGACATGGGGCAGCATCAGTGAATATGGTGGAAGGTTGTCCAGGAAAGTTCCGAGTTTTTCAAGTTGAACACATAAGAGAGTTGTTGATCAGGTTACATCAGAGCTTAAGAAGACTTGCCTTTGTTAGGAATCAAAATGATTATGATGTTTGTGAATTTTGTTCAAGAGAGGTTGATTGCCCTATTGTGAAGGAGGATATTCAAAAATTGTTAGACCAGAGGGTTATCACTATTACATATGACAGAGATCCGGAGGATGAAGTGAATGTTATAATACCGCAATTCAATTTTCCTGAATCAGTAGAGATCGCTTACGACAGTCAGACTGCACCTGTGGCTCCTTTGATCATTTATCCACCTGGTCCTGTGCCTTACAACTCAGACCAAGCTATACCGTATAAGTATAATTCCACAATGATTTAGAATGGGGTAGAAGTCCCTATACCAACAAGGCCATCTTTTGTTAACATCGCTGATGTGAGTAGAGTTACGAGAAGCGGACGTGTCTTTGCAGCAGTACCTTTGAAGAGACCAGAAGTTCAAGTCAGGAGGCCCATACCGGCAGAAGTTCCAGCGAGAAATGTGGAACCAAGGGTTGAGATAGGCCGATCCAATGAACCTATCCCACATCCCTATGATGATGAGATTCTGAAGCTTATCAAGAGAAGTGAATATAAGATTGTGGACCAACTATTGCAAACTCCTTCCAAGATTTCTTTGCTTGCTTTACTGAGAGATTCTGGTGCCCATAGAGAAGCTTTGATGAAGGTCTTGGACCAGGCATTCGTGGATCATGATGTGACGGTTGACCAATTTGATGGAATTGTGGGAAATATTACTTCGTGTAACAATCTTGGTTTCAGTGATGAAGAGCTTCCGGAGGAGGGAAGGAACCATAATATGGCTTTGCATATCTCAATAAGTTGTGGAAATGATACTTTATCAAGTGTGTTGGTAGATACAGGTTCGTCGTTAAATGTAATACCCAAAACTACATTATCTCGACTCTCATATCAAGGTGCTCCCATGAGACCTAGTGGAGTAATTGTCAAAGCGTTTGATGGTTCTAGGAAGACTGTCATTGGTGAAGTGGATCTTCCTATAATAATTGGTCCTCATACTTTTCAGATCACTTTTCAAGTAATGGATATTCGTGCCGCCTACAGTTGCCTATTGGGTCGTCCATGGATCCATGATGCAGGGGCAGTCACTTCCATGCTCCATCAAAGATTGAAGTTTGTAAGGCATGGAAAGCTGGTAATGATTGGTGGAGAGCAGGCTATGGTGGTAAGCCATTTGTCATGTTTCTCTTTTATTGATGCTGATGAGGATGTTGGAACCCAATTCCAAGCTCTATCTGTTGCTAATAATGAAGTGAAGAAGCAAGGGACATCTATTTCTTCTTTTGAGGATGCGCGACGAGTGGTTGAAAGTGGTTCGGCTGAAGGTTGGGGCCAGGTGTTGACTTTGCCCGAGAACAAGTCTAGAGAAGGTCTTGGTTTTCATCCCGTGTCTACAAGAGTCAAGCAGGAAGTAGTTACTCTTCCGATACAAGAAGTTTTCCGAAGCGCAGGTTTTATCCATCCGACTCCTCCTGAAGTTGATACTATAATAGGAGACGATTCTGAAGAGGATTTACCCGATTTTGTAACGCATGGAGTGATTTGCCAGAACTGGATTGCTGTTGATGTTCCTGTTGTGACGCACATTTCTGAGTAATGTTTTGTTTTATTTTTGAAAAAAAAAACTTTCGCTCTGCCCAAGGCGAAAAGTATTTGTGTCGGGCTATGTTGAAAATAAATCCTTTTGCTCTGCCCAAGGCAAAAGAGAAAATGTCTGGGCTCTTTGTTTCAAGTATTTCCCTTCATGAATAAAAATATTATTTTGTCCACTACTGTTTTACTTTTCACTTTTTCGGGGAAATAGTAATGAAAATTAATTGGTAGTAATAGGAAAATATAATAATATTTTGTTTCATTTGTACAACATTCATATTAATCGATTTCTAAAATAAAGCATAATCATATGTGCAGATTAATCCATGACTTAACCATTGAAAACAATGATCCTATGCCCTCTCCCGACTTTGAATTCCCTGTGTTCAGAGCCGAAGAAGAGGATAGTGAAGAGATTCCTGATGAAATTTCCCGTTTACTTGAGCATGATGAAAAGATTATTCAGCCGTTTGAAGAACCTATAGAGTTGATCAATTTGGGTGATGAAGAAGATAAAAAGGAAGTTAAGGTCGGAGCATTGCTTATCCCAGAGGTCAAAGAGAAAATGTTGGAGCTTCTCAAAGAGTATGTTGATGTGTTTGCTTGGTCCTACCAAGATATGCCAGGTTTGGACAACAATATTGTGGAGCATCGTTTACCGTTGAGACCTGAATGTCCGCCGATTAAGCAGAAGTTGAGAAGGACTCGTCCCGATATGGCTGACAAGATCAAAGAAGAAATTCAAAAAATGATTAATGCAGGTTTCCTTGTTACATCGGTCTATCCTCAATGGTTAGCCAATATAGTGCCTGTTGCTAAGAAAGATGGCAAAGTTCGAATGTGTGTAGACTATAGAGATCTGAATAGAGCTAGCCCAAAGGATGACTTCCCATTACCGCACATTGACGTTTTGGTCGACAGTACCGCAAAGTTCAAAGTCTTTTCTTTCATGGATGGTTTCTCTGGTTACAATCAAATCAGGATGGCACCAGAAGACATGGAGAAGACAGCTTTCATTACACCTTGGGGAACATTTTGTTATCGGGTTATGCCGTTTGGTTTGAGGAATGCTGGTGCAACATACCAAAGGGCCATGACTGCTTTGTTCTATGACATGATGCATAAAGAGATAGAAGTGTATGTAGATGACATGATTGCCAAATCACAAACTGAAGAAGATCATTTGGAACATTTATTGAAGTTATTCCAGCGTTTGAGAAAGTATAAACTCCGTCTGAATCCCAACAAGTGCACTTTTGGTGTTCGTTCTGGAAGACTTCTGGGTTTCATTGTCAGTCAGAAAGGTATTGAGGTAGATCCTGATAAAGTCAAAGCTATTCGAGAAATGCCCGCACCCAAGACGGAAAAACAAGTAAGAGGATTCCTTGGGAGACTGAACTATATTTCTAGATTTATATCTCATATGACTGCTACCTGTGGGCCGATTTTCAAGCTTCTCCGAAAGAACCAAGGATGTGTGTGGACAGAAGATTGTCAGAGAGCTTTTGATAGCATCAAAGAATATTTACTTGAACCTCCCATTTTGATTCCTCCAGTGGAAGGAAGACCTTTGATTATGTACCTGACTATATTGGAGGATTCCATGGGATGTGTGCTTGGTCAACAAGATGAGACTGGAAGAAAGGAGCATGTTGTATATTATCTGAGTAAGAAATTCACAGACTGTGAGTCTCGATACTCATTGCTTGAGAAAACCTATTGTGCTTTAGCTTGGGCTGCTCGCCATCTGCGTTAGTATATGATTAACCACACCACTTGGTTGATCTCCAAAATGGATCCGATCAAGTATATCTTTGAGAAGCCCGCCTTATCTGGAAGAATAGCTCGTTGGCAGATGTTGTTATCCGAATATGACATTGAGTATCACACTCAGAAAGCAATCAAAGGGAGTATTTTAGCCGACCATTTGGCTCACCAACCAATTGACGATTATCAATCCATCAAGTTTGATTTCCCAGATGAAGATGTTATGTACTTGAAAGCTAAAGATTGTGAAGAGCCGTTACCCGAAGAAGGACCTGATCCCGAATCCCGTTGGGGTTTGATATTTGACGGAGCTGTGAACTCTTATGGAAATGGAATTGGGGCAATCATCGTCACTCCCCGAGGTACTCATATCCCGTTCACAGCGAGATTGAAGTTTGACTGCACGAACAACATGGCTGAATATGAGGCATGTATTATGGGTCTCGAAGAAGCAGTGGATCTAAGGATTAAGATTCTTGATATTTACGGAGATTCGGCATTGGTAATTAATCAAATCAAAGGATAATGGGAGACTCGTCATCCTGGTTTGATCCCTTACAGAGACTATGCTAGAAGATTGTTAACTTTCTTCAACAAAGTGGAATTACACCATATCCCTAGAGATGAAAACCAGATGGCTGATGCTTTAGCTACTTTGTCTTCAATGTTTCAAGTGAATGGTTGGAACGATGTGCCTACGATCCGAGTTATGCGCCTTGACAGACCTGCTCATGTGTTCTCAATAGAAGAGGTTACCGACGACAAACCGTGGTTCTATGACATTAAACGTGTTCTTCAAACTCAAGAGTATCCGCCTGGGGCATCCAGTAAAGATAGGAAGACATTGAGAATATTAGCAAGCAGTTTCTTCCTCAATGAAGAAGTATTGTATAAGAGGAATTACGACATGGTCTTGCTCAGATGTGTAGACGGACATGAAGCAGACATGCTGATGCAAGAAGTACATGAAGGATCCTTTGGCACACATGCCAACGGACATGCAATGGCTAAAAAGATGTTGAGAGCTGGTTACTATTGGATGACAATGGAATCTGATTGCTGCAAATATGTGAAGAAATGTCATAAATGCCAGATTTATGTGGACAAGATACATGTGCCACCGACTCTCCTTAATGTTATCTCTTCACCTTGGCCTTTCTCTATGTGGGGAATTGATATGATTGGAATGATTGAACCCAAAGCTTCAAATGGTCATCGTTTCATCTTGGTAGCGATCGATTATTTTACTAAATGGGTGGAAGCAGCATCTTATGCTAATGTAACCAGACAGGTGGTAGTCAGATTTATCAAGAATCAGATCATTTGTCGATACGGTATCCCGAGCAAGATCATCACTGATAATGGTTCGAATTTGAATAACAAGATGATGAAAGAGCTTTGTGAGGAGTTCAAGATCGAACATCATAATTCTTCTCCTTACAGACCGAAGATGAATGGGGCTGTTGAGGCTGCTAACAAGAACATCAAAAAGATTGTCCAGGAGATGGTGGTAACTTATAAAGATTGGCATGAAATGCTTCCGTTTGCTTTACATGGATACCGTACTTCAGTTCGAACTTCAACAGGTGCAACCCCATTTTCCCTAGTTTACGGTATGGAAGCAGTACTCCCCGTGGAGGTTGAGATTCCGTCTATGAGAGTGTTGATGGAAGCTAAACTTTCTGAGGCTGAATGGTGTCAAAGTAGATATGATCAGTTGAATTTAATTAAAGAGAAGAGATTAACAGCTTTGTGTCATGGTCAATTATATTAGCAGAGAATGAAGAAGGATTTTGATAAGAAGGTTCGACCACGCGAGTTCAGAGAAGGTGACCTTGTGCTCAAAAAGATATTATCTTTCCAACCTGATTCTAGGGGCAAGTGGGCTCCGAATTATGAAGGACCGTATGTCGTTAAGAAAGTTTTCTATGGAGGTGCCTTGATTCTCACCAATATGGACGGTGAAGAGCTCCCGCGTTCCGTGAACGCCGATGTAGTCAAGATATATTTTGCTTAGGTTTGAGTTGACAGTTCGCTAAGCTGAAACCCGAAGGGGCGGCTTAGGCAGGCTTTTGGTCAGACCAGTCTTGGCATTTGAGCACATTTCGGAATTCGAAGTTGTTAGGGAGAATAGTGATCATTGTTTTTGTGTAACCTTTTTCTTTCATGTACTATTTCCCAAACTTTTGTAAATCGTTGGAGTCGCGTTGTTAGCGAACTACCATCTTATTAATGAAATTTGAGCATTTACCTTTTGTGGGCAAAATTTTAATTTTTTACGGAAATATTTGAAACAAAGTTATTTAGAGTATGCTTATTTCAAAAATGTGTCGTGAATAATGAAAGGAATATTAACAGTTGTTCTGAGGATGGTCAAGCCATGAAATGCAAAACAATACAATATTTTATCCTTGCATGATGAACATGTTTTATTTCAAAATCGTCATGAGGTGTTGGTTGTGTAAGCTTGCGTTTCTCGTGGTACTAAGTTTGGTATGTCCCCAGTTTTTCCAGTTAAGCGTTGTTTTGGTTACCTTTATTTGGGCGATTTCTGTAGTGTGGTACGCTTTGTCTCATGCCAGTAGTCTATTGGTTTTAGAAGATTGGATTTGAATACTTTTCTCCTCAGAAGATTTGAGCCTTGTAGCGTGATACGCTCTGACGTTGCTTTGTGGTTCCAGTTCCAGTTATTTTTCGTCTTTTTTAAGATTGGCCGAGTATCTATTATTTCGTGACATCTTATCGTCTTCAAGATATTCCATCTGTTCGTTTTGTCAGCATAACATTCATTTACTCATTTACACTTACATCAGTATGCATATTCACATTTGTCGTTGATTTTGGGTTGTATACTTTGTTTATTAAGACAATGTACATGTTTCTTTCCAAGTAGAAGGTTAGCTTAGGCAGAAAATGTGTTTCCTTTCTAAATTCCCCAACTGAGCTAATCCTCGTGGATGATTTTTTGAGTTAGCCTACCTTGTCCATTTCTGGATAGGATGAATCCCCAATCGAGTTACTTTCTCATTGGGTGGAGCCTTGTTTGACTGTTTTCTTTCTGGTTTATTCCTGGAGGGAGTTGTTGTCTCTTGCATAGGCTATCTCATGATTTTCCCCAGTGAAGTCGCGACCTAGACGAATGGTGCATTTATTTTGCACATTTAAATATGTGATCTCCTCGGAAAGATTGATTCACAGTTCTCTTTGACGAAGATTTTATTCTCTGCCAGTATCATCGCAATTTCCTTCTGAATTATTTTTTTGGAAAACGGCAAGCGGCGGTCTCTTATTTGAGCAACTTGTGCGTTATTATTATTTTTGGAAAACGGCAAGCGGCGGTCTCTTCATGAGCAACTTGTGCGTTATTATTATTTTGGAAAACGACAAGCGGCGGTTTCTTCATGAGCAACTTGTACGTTATTATTTTGGAAAACGACAAGCGGTGGTCTCTTCATGAGCAACTTGTACGTTATTATTTTGGAAAACGACAAGCGGCGGTCTCTTCATGAGCAACTTGTACGTTATTATTTTGGAAAACGACAAGCGGCGGTCTCTTCATGAGCAACTTGTACGTTATAGACATCGTTGGAAAACGGCAAGCGGCGGTCTCTTCATGAGCAACTTGTACGTTATTATTTTTGGAATACAGCAAGTGGCGGCTTCTTTATTTGAGCAGCTTGTATGTTATTGACATCCCTGGACGACAGCAAGTGGCAGCTTCTTTATTTGAGCAGCTTGTATGTCATAGTATTTTTGGAAGACAACAAGTGGCGGCTTCTTTATTTGAGCAGCTTGTATGTTATGGACATCTTTGAACGACAGCAAGTGGCAGCTTCTTTATTTGAACATCTTGTGTATCTACTGTAACACCCCGGTTTCAATTATTTGATTTATTTAAATTTGGGAAATTATTTTATTAGAATTAATAAAATAAAAAGGAATTATTTATTTTGGAATATTTGAAGAAAATAAAAGAAATAAGAAATATTGAGTTTTTGAGTTATTGGGCTTAGATGTTGTTAGTAAAGAGTGGGGGTGCAGAGAAGTAAAGTTATGTTTTGGAACTCAAGTTATTCCTCATTTTGCTTTCACGATAAACAGAAGTTGGAATTTGGGAAAATAGAGCTCTGAAGGCACGAGGAACGGAGAACGAAGAACATCGCTCAAGAACTCAAAGCTGCTAATTGATAAGGTAAGGGGGGCTATTACTCGATTTACCTTTGTTTATGGGTTTGTGTACGGTTGATTCGGGTAATTGTAGGAAAACCCCAATTGTTGGATGTTTCTAGGAATCGATACCCTTAGGATTGAACCTTGTTGGAAAAGGGTCAGGTTCCCAATTGTCATGAATCGATTAAGAATTTTAGGTCCCAAATGGTGAATTGGGAGTATATTGCATGATCGTGAATTTACCTTGGAAGTTATAGGGATAACCTCAGTGTCAGTAGGTTTCCCCAAAGGGACGGTTAATCCCCGGTTAAGGTTACTATATTGATTGTTGGTATTTTTGAATATGGTGGTGTTGTCGTAAATTGTACAAACCTGATGTCGTTAGGTACCGAATTATGCGTTTTGGCGGACGTTTTCCCGCGTTTGGACTGCCGTTTCTGAGCTGCTGCAGGTTCAGGAAAATCCTGTGCGCGCTCAGCAACACGGGCCGTGTTGCACAACACGGGTGCCCGTGTTGCTCTTCTGAGTTGGGGAGATGGTGTGCTCTAGTTGCACGACACGGGCCGTGTTGCACAACACGGGTGCCCGTGTCAGAGCCCCTGTACTGATAAAAATTAAAATGTGCATTTTTCTGGACGTGCTGTACAACACGGGCCGTGTTGCACAACACGGGTGCCCGTGTTGCTCTGCTGTGTTGATTTTCTGAACTTTGTTTTCTGTGCTTGTTGTGATGTACAGGAATGATTTTGTTTAATGTGCAGTGTTTGTTAGTTTTGAACATGCTGCGTAATGATATGCATAGTATTGTTTGACGTTGTATCGAATAACGATTGGATGTTAAGATACCAACACTATGTGGATTTTATTGTCATGCTCTTAGATAATGTTATCAGGCATGAATTTATGATATAATTTGATATGTTGATGATGTTAATAGTATGCTGAGTGTTACATGCTATTCATATCGTGTTGTATTTGATGTTGTTGATGTTGCATGATATGTTGATTGATGTTAATAGTATGCTGAGTGTTACATGCTATTCATATCGTGTTGTATTTGACGTGGTTGATGTTGCATGATATGTTGATTGATGTTAATAGTATGCTGAGTGTTACATACTTTACATATCATGTTGCATTTGTTAATTCCCATTGTGTGGAATTAACATGGTGGCCAATATACGTGTCCGCGATTTAATGGAACGTTGAGGTGGTAGCCGTGTCCGCGATATAATGGAACGGTGAGTTATCCGTGACCCGAGATTTAATGGGGCGGATGTGGTACCACATGCATGGGTGTGTTGCATTAACTTGAATATAACATGAATGGATGATTTTTCCAATGTTGTATTTGATTGTTTGTATGCACGTGTGATTGATAAATGGTTGTCGATGTTTGATGAATATTTGCAAATATGAAAAGCAATATGTCATGGATATATGAATTGTAAAGGTTTTGTAAAACTATGAAATATGCTAATTATTGGGTGATGCTTATGATTTCATGAATTGATTGTTATGAACGTATAACCAAATGTATAATTGAGATGCTCACCCTTACTGTTGAATATTTCAGATTAAGGAGCTTCGTTCAGGTGCTTGGCGAAGGCTTATCGTTTCTAGTTTAGTTTCGTTTTAGTATGTCCGGGTCATGCTCTGATAGTTGTAACTCCGGGAACGTTTGGTTGTCGAGCTGTTGTAGTCAGACTCGTGTATTTCCTTTTATTTGTTATAATATGATGTTGACTTTTCCAGGTGTTAATCCCTGATGATTTTGGAAAATATTATAACATTGATTTTATTAAATAAATATTTCCGCTGTGTAAACATGTATGAGTTACCACTAAAATTATGCATGACAGGAATTTGTTTTTAATAAAAGAGAATTGTGACATCCTCGATTATACATGTACTCTGAAAATATGATTTTTATTTAATTGCGAAAATTATATGCGGGGTTTTAGAGGGTGTTACAATAGTGGTATCAGAGCATAGTCGGTCTGTCCGGCCAAGTTGTTATGTCAGTGTCATTACCCTTGGTACGCAATAAGTGTTTAAAAACACTGTTGGTACTTCTTTGTTTTGGATCGCTTGATTGCAGGGATAAGATTGCGATAAGTGGGGGAGGAGTTGGTACTTCTCCATGGTGCTTCTGGATGCTAAGTAATGGCTCGACGTGAGGAAAATGGTAAGAGTATGAGCATGGTATAGACTGCATTGTTCATAGTTCTGAAGAGGATTCAGAGGTAAGAGCATTACTTAGGTGGAATTTATCTCATGGATTTGTGCATCAGTTGTATGCAGTGCTAATGAAGTCAGTAAAGACGGGTTTGTACATTCATTATGACTTCGGTTGTCTATTGACAAATTGAGGGACTGATCGACCTTAATCTGTTGTTGATAGCAAATAGGAGCATAGTGGATGTGATAGACATGTCTTGCTAGTTTTGTTAGTATGTGTACGAACTTGGTAGAGCGAAGCCAATTGCTTTAAGATGGATATGAGAAGTCGATACGGATTCTGATATCTGAAAAGAATACCAATTAAAGGTCTCGATGTATTGATCAAATTGAGATGGTTCGATAAGAGAACGATCAAGTGAAGTTGGAAAGTACTTCTCTAGAAAGTGAAGGTGTAGCGACAGATAGTGTTGTATTAGTGGTTTATGAATTCCTAGTTACACTCTGAAGCTAGCAGTAGTTCTGTAAGTGTGAACTAAGGTCCAACAAGAGTAAACGATGATATATTGAGAATGTGGAGTACTTGTGGAATTACGAAGTCTACCTACGTGTTAAACTGGACTGGTTGGTATTAGTTGGACTTGGTTGTGTTGTGAATCTCGTGGGCTAAGAGTGCGATGGATATGCTTCCCTGTAGCGGAGATTCGAGAAGGAAGATTGGTTTTCCATGATTGGAAGTGAGAACTTGTATGGATTCTGATGATACAAGAGTTCTGTGAGGCAAGTAAATAATTCATAAGAAATGAAGTTTGGACTTGAATGTTGTGGCGTATAAGAATATGTGTGACGTTATTGTAAACCTTCTGGTTTATTCAATTCAGGATAAGGACTGATGGAGTAATTACAAATCTTGTGTTGGGAATTGACAGAGATTAGACTTGGTGCTAAGCTAGCAAAGTGTGACTTCGGTTTAAAGAAGCGAGTTATGAGTATGAGGTTCCAGATGGTGGTATGTGTGAATCCATCCCAGTAGATGAGATTCTATATTGAGAATTACCAGATCGATTATAGTGATTAGAAACTTGTTGAGCTTAGTTGAGCACTGCTGTGTTGTTGAAATGGGGTAAAGTGTTTATCTGAGGTAAGGTTCAGTGCGAAGAATTTTGGTAAGTTGTGGTAGTACTGATGGAGGATATTCTGATTTACTTCAAGGATGAAGATGAATAGTTGGAATGTCTCGAGAATTGTTTTGAGAATTATTGAAAGAGAAGTGATTTCATATGTATCCTGGTTAAGTAAAGTTAATTCTCGTGGCCATGTGATTTCTAAGAATGGTATTGCAGTGGATCCTACAAAGGTAGAAGCAGTATCTCAGTGGGAAGTGCCGAAGACTGTTTCTGAAATCAGAAGTTTTCTTGGTCTTGCAGGTTATTACAGAAAGTTCATCAAAGGATTCTCAAAGTTAGCATTGTCGTTGACAAAGTTGACTCGTAAAGGACAAGCGTTTATTTGGGATTCGGAATGTGAGAAAGGTTTCCAAGAATTGAAGCAGAGATTGACTAGTGCTCCTATTCTGATTTTGCCAAATCCGGTGGAATCTTTTGTGGTCTATTGTGATGCATCTCTGTTGGGTCTAGGTGGTGTTTTAATGCAGAATCAACAGGTAGTTGCGTATGCTTCGAGGCAGTTGAAGGTTCATGAAAGAAACTATCCTACTCGTGACTTAGAATTGGCGGCAGTTGTGTTCGTTTTGAAGTTGTGAAGACATTATCTGTATGGTTCGAGATTAGAGGTGTATAGTGATCATAAGAGTTTGGAATATCTTTTCGATCAGAAAGAGCTTAACATGAGGCAGAGAAGATGGTTAGAATTTCTCAAAGATTATGATTTTGGTTTGAATTACCATCCTGGTAAGGCAAATGTGGTTGCAGATGCTTTGAGCAGGAAATCCTTGCATATGTCTATGATGATGGTTCGTGAATTGGATTTAAATTCCGAGATTTGAGTTTAGTTGGTGAAAGTACTCCGAAGTGTGTTCGTTTGGGTATGTTGAAACTTACTAGTGGTATTCTAGAATAGATCAGAATCGGGCAGAAATCCGATGTTAATTTAGTTGATAAATTGACATTGATCAACCAAGGTCAAGGTGGTGAGTTTAGGATTGATGAGAATGATGTTATGAGGTTTGGCGATAGAGTTTGTGTTCCTGATGTCGCAGAAATCAAGAAAAGTATATTAGAGGAAGGACATCGCAGTGGAATGAGTATTCATCCGGGTGCCACGAAAATGTATCATGATTTGAAGAAATTGCTTTGGTGGCCGGGAATGAAAAAGGAAATAGCTGAATTTGTGTATGCATGTTTAATCTGTCAGAAATCGAAGATTGAGCATCAGAAGCCGTCTGGGTTTATGCAACCGATGTTTATTCCAGAATGGAAGTGGGATAGTATTTCTATGGATTTCGTATCTGGGTTGCCGAGGACTCCTATGAATTGTGAAGCGATATGGGTCGTTGTGGATAGGTTGACTAAGTCTACTCATTTTATACCGGTGCGGATGGATTACTCAATGGAGAGATTGGCACAGTTATATATTGAGAAGATAGTGAGTTTGCATGGAGTTCCTTCTAGTATTGTGTCAGATAGAGATCCGAGATTCACTTCGAAATTTTGGGAAGGATTGCAGAAGGCTTTGGGTACTAAATTGAGGTTGAGTTCAGCTTACCATCCTCAGACTGATGGACAGACGGAGAGGACGATTCAATCGTTGGAAGATTTATTGCGTGCTTGTGTTTTAGAGAAGGGTGGAGCTTGGGATAGCTATTTGCCATTGATTGAATTTACTTATAACAATAGTTACCATTCGAGTATTGGTATGGCTCCGTTTGAGGCATTGTATGGCAGACGGTGTAGGACGCCTTTGTGTTGGTATGAATCTGGAGAGAGTCCGGTAATTGGGCCAGAGATTGTTCAGCAGACTACCGAAAGGATCAAATTGATTCAAGAGAAGATGAGAGCTTCTCAGAGTCGTCAGAAAAGTTATCATGATAAGAGGAGAAAGAATTTAGAATTCAGTGCTGGAGATCATGTGTTTATGAGAGTTACTCCGATGACGGATATTGGTCGAGCGTTGAAATCTAAGAAGTTGACTCCGCGTTTTATTGGTCCGTTTCAGATTACGGAAAGGATTGGAGAAGTTGCTTATCATATTGCTTTACCTCCGAGACTTGCGAATTTGCACGATGTTTTTCATGTTTCTCAGTTGAGGAGATACATTCCAGACCCATCTCATGTAATCCAAGTAGATGATGTACAGGTGAGAGATAACCTGACAGTAGAAACATTGCCTATGAGGATAGAAGATCGGGAAGTGAAACAGTTAAGAGGTAAAGAGATAGCATTAGTGAAGGTTGCTTGGGGAGGTCCAGCAGATGGAAATATCACTTGGGAGCTGGAGAGCCAGATGAAAGAGGCTTATCCTGAGCTGTTCGTCTAAGGTATGTTTTCGAGGACGAAAACTCTTTTAGTGGGGGAGAGTTGTAACACCCCGGTTTCAATTATTTGATTTATTTAAATTTGGGAAATTATTTTATTAGAATTAATAAAATAAAAAGGAATTATTTATTTTGGAATATTTGAAGAAAATAAAAGAAATAAGAAATATTGAGTTTTTGAGTTATTGGGCTTAGATGTTGTTAGTAAAGAGTGGGGGTGCAGAGAAGTAAAGTTATGTTTTGGAACTCAAGTTATTCCTCATTTTGCTTTCACGATAAACAGAAGTTGGAATTTGGGAAAATAGAGCTCTGAAGGCACGAGGAACGGAGAACGAAGAACATCGCTCAAGAACTCAAAGCTGCTAATTGATAAGGTAAGGGGGGCTATTACTCGATTTACCTTTGTTTATGGGTTTGTGTACGGTTGATTCGGGTAATTGTAGGAAAACCCCAATTGTTGGATGTTTCTAGGAATCGATACCCTTAGGATTGAACCTTGTTGGAAAAGGGTCAGGTTCCCAATTGTCATGAATCGATTAAGAATTTTAGGTCCCAAATGGTGAATTGGGAGTATATTGCATGATCGTGAATTTACCTTGGAAGTTATAGGGATAACCTCAGTGTCAGTAGGTTTCCCCAAAGGGACGGTTAATCCCCGGTTAAGGTTACTATATTGATTGTTGGTATTTTTGAATATGGTGGTGTTGTCGTAAATTGTACAAACCTGATGTCGTTAGGTACCGAATTATGCGTTTTGGCGGACGTTTTCCCGCGTTTGGACTGCCGTTTCTGAGCTGCTGCAGGTTCAGGAAAATCCTGTGCGCGCTCAGCAACACGGGCCGTGTTGCACAACACGGGTGCCCGTGTTGCTCTTCTGAGTTGGGGAGATGGTGTGCTCTAGTTGCACGACACGGGCCGTGTTGCACAACACGGGTGCCCGTGTCAGAGCCCCTGTACTGATAAAAATTAAAATGTGCATTTTTCTGGACGTGCTGTACAACACGGGCCGTGTTGCACAACACGGGTGCCCGTGTTGCTCTGCTGTGTTGATTTTCTGAACTTTGTTTTCTGTGCTTGTTGTGATGTACAGGAATGATTTTGTTTAATGTGCAGTGTTTGTTAGTTTTGAACATGCTGCGTAATGATATGCATAGTATTGTTTGACGTTGTATCGAATAACGATTGGATGTTAAGATACCAACACTATGTGGATTTTATTGTCATGCTCTTAGATAATGTTATCAGGCATGAATTTATGATATAATTTGATATGTTGATGATGTTAATAGTATGCTGAGTGTTACATGCTATTCATATCGTGTTGTATTTGATGTTGTTGATGTTGCATGATATGTTGATTGATGTTAATAGTATGCTGAGTGTTACATGCTATTCATATCGTGTTGTATTTGACGTGGTTGATGTTGCATGATATGTTGATTGATGTTAATAGTATGCTGAGTGTTACATACTTTACATATCATGTTGCATTTGTTAATTCCCATTGTGTGGAATTAACATGGTGGCCAATATACGTGTCCGCGATTTAATGGAACGTTGAGGTGGTAGCCGTGTCCGCGATATAATGGAACGGTGAGTTATCCGTGACCCGAGATTTAATGGGGCGGATGTGGTACCACATGCATGGGTGTGTTGCATTAACTTGAATATAACATGAATGGATGATTTTTCCAATGTTGTATTTGATTGTTTGTATGCACGTGTGATTGATAAATGGTTGTCGATGTTTGATGAATATTTGCAAATATGAAAAGCAATATGTCATGGATATATGAATTGTAAAGGTTTTGTAAAACTATGAAATATGCTAATTATTGGGTGATGCTTATGATTTCATGAATTGATTGTTATGAACGTATAACCAAATGTATAATTGAGATGCTCACCCTTACTGTTGAATATTTCAGATTAAGGAGCTTCGTTCAGGTGCTTGGCGAAGGCTTATCGTTTCTAGTTTAGTTTCGTTTTAGTATGTCCGGGTCATGCTCTGATAGTTGTAACTCCGGGAACGTTTGGTTGTCGAGCTGTTGTAGTCAGACTCGTGTATTTCCTTTTATTTGTTATAATATGATGTTGACTTTTCCAGGTGTTAATCCCTGATGATTTTGGAAAATATTATAACATTGATTTTATTAAATAAATATTTCCGCTGTGTAAACATGTATGAGTTACCACTAAAATTATGCATGACAGGAATTTGTTTTTAATAAAAGAGAATTGTGACATCCTCGATTATACATGTACTCTGAAAATATGATTTTTATTTAATTGCGAAAATTATATGCGGGGTTTTAGAGGGTGTTACATCTACAACCATACTATTATTTCAGCATTAATTGGTATATCTCCAGAAATCTCGCAGAGAAGTTTGTTATGAAATCTTTGCCTTCAGAAGTGGTAGTCCATCATCAGCAGAATTGATACTTTTTGTCTATCGTCGACCTTGAGTTGTGAACTCACTATTATTTTGGGTCAATAATCTGTTTTATGGCCTATGCAAGATGCCTTCTTTGTTAGGGTCAGAGGTCGTATTCCCTCAATTTTTATTCGCCGTCAAGAGTCTGTATAATTTATGTCCCTGTGTTTTGTTGGTGTTTGATTTCTCCAGCATTATCTTGTTTTCATACAATATCTTTCTCTGTGAATTCAATCATTACATTCATATCAAACATAATGGCGGTATCTTAGGGAAAAAATTTGCGTATTATGTATTTAAGTACCTTCAATCTCGTCGAGACGAAGATTTTAATCTTCATATCTCCGAATAGAAGAAACTTAAATAGGGGCAACTGTTGTACCCCAAATTTTGACCTAAGATACCATCTCCCATCTGCATCATTACATTGCAAGTTTTTTTGACCTATTTTATCAATTTTCAAAGCAGATTTTAAATTCATAACTTTTTCAAGTCGAGAGCTGTTTATTTTTGAAACGTTAAATTTATTAATTGATTAATGCTAAAACAATGTTTATTTAATTATTTATTATTCTGAGTTTAAATAATTGGAATTTATTTTCAGTTATTATATAATTTAAAGAATTATAAATAATAAAGTAAATATTTGAAAAGAAGTTTGTTAATTGATCAACAATGTTTATTTAATTATTTATTATTCTGAATTTAAATAATTGGAATTTATTTTCAGTTATTATATAATTTAAAGAATTATAAATAATAAAGTAAATATTTGAAAAGAAGTTTATTAATGGATCAACAATGTTTATTTAATTATTTATTATTCTAAGTTTAAATAGTTGAAGTTTTATTTTCAGTTATTATAATTTAGAAGAATTATAAATAATGAAGTAAATAATTGAAGAGAAGTTAATTGATCAATGATGTTTATTTAATTATTTATTATTCTGAATTTAAATAATTGGAATTTATTTTCAGTTATTATATAATTTAAATAATTATAAATGATAAAGTGAATAATTGGAAAGAAGAAAAGAATTAATTGGTAAAATAATAGAGTTTTATTCATTTTATTCCAATTGTTACAATTGTTGTTTAAATACCGTATTTATTTACAAAGTATTTACAATGATAATTTTTACAAATGTTTAAAGTGAAATAAAAACTATCCTAATTTTTTCTAAGTTCTAAATCTTCATCTTCTATCCAATACTTCTTTGATGCTCATTTGATTTTACCTGCAAAGAATTAAAAGAAAAAGTCAGAAATAAGATATACAATTAAAAGCAGACGATTAATTTAGAGTTCATCATTAAAAGCAAACGGCTGGAATCAGTTTTTACCCTCTTTGCAAATCACGGGATTTCTCCCGGTTCACAAAAAGAGATGTTTATTTATTGATAAATATGAATGCACAAGTTAAAAATATGCACAAATTCAATTTTGCCAAAATAAACTACATAGTTCAAAATCAATTGCACATTTCAATTATAAACTGCATATTTCAAAACCCACAGCATATGCATAGTCAAAGTTACATTTTCAACACAAAAGTCCAACGTAAACTACCCAATGTATGGGAAGAGGTCAAAAACACAAGGCTCCATACTGTAACAATGCAGATGGCAAAGAGGAAATGTGCAGATCAAAATCACATATGCAAGCAAAAATATTCTAAATTCATCATTTTCCAGCTTTGCTTTTTCAGAACACAAAGTACATATAACATTTTAATGTTTCAACTGTACTAAGGAGAGAGAAGAGAGAAAGAGTGTGGGTTTACAGGTTTTGGCCTTAGGCAGAAAAGGGATATAAAACAAAACTGCAGTAACACAGTAAAAAGGGAAGCATAGAAAAGGATACAAAACAACTGAATAAAACAGTATAGAGTGCAGAGGTATCAAAGAAAAATGGAAAATATACCAAAAACCTGAACCATCAAATAGAGGCCAGGCAAACTGATATAAAACAACCACAAACTCTTCAAAAAAAGGGAGTTCAAAACCTGTTGCCTAGCCATAACAAACCAGCAAAAGCCTAAACAAAAACTTGTCAAGCAAAAGCCCAGACCATGACCTGCACAAACCTGTTGCCTAGCCAAAGCCTAAACCATGTCAAAGCCATGACCGAAACCATAAACACATAACAAACCAGAAAATTATCCCAACACAACCAGTATGGCCTAAAACCATAAAACCTGTTCAACCTATTTTCAAACCAAACCAGAAAACCAGTAAAGCCTCACCAAACCAGAAAACCAGTAAAGCCTCATCAAAGTAACAACCAGTAAAGCCTAAAACCCTCATACCTGCCTCAATATCCAAGGCCAAAACTTGTACCAGATACCTGCCTGAAGCCTTTAAACCGATACAAACATACAAGCCATACACGCCCAAAGCCAAAAACCAGAATACATTTCAAAATTTCCAAACCATCCAGCTAAAGTGTTCAAAGGCAACACAAAACCCTCAGAATTTCTTCATCATTGGGCAAACAATAAGCAAGGCAGTTCAACACTAACCAACAATATCAACATTGTCAAGCTCAGAACAAGCATACAAAGGGTCAAACATACAGAGGCGTCAAGGCAACAGGAGAAGGAGATAAAGAGGTACTGAGGCATACAGAAGGCAGCAAAGTAAGAAGAAGAAAAGGAATGACATCAAATTAGGTTTTCAGAATGCATCATAAAACCTGAAGAAAAGTACAGAGTACCAAGTTCCAGCAAAAGCAAGCGAGCTCTCATCACGCATCCCTCCGCCGGCAAGCCTCCGGAACGCCTCCTCCCTCCTCCTTCGTAAAGGTAGCTATTCTTTTTCTCTTTCCTTTCCACCATCTTAACAGAAACCACATGTAAAAATAGAGTCAGAATCAAAATGGATGTAAAGTCATAAACATGCAAAATCATGAAAAAAACCCAAAGAGATAAAAAAGAAGTTAACCTTTGAACTATCGCGTGCTTCATCTTGGGAAGGAGAACACAGAAGTGGCGTTGGTGGCTCGGGAAAAGGAGGTTCAGAAGCGGGCTTTGAGGAGGACAAAGAAGAAAGCGTGAAGTGAAGCGAGCGGCGCTGTAACCTTAACCCTTTTTCCCCAAACTAAGACAAAATGTTTAACCCTAACCTTGTTTCAATATGTGGGCTTAACCCATTTCATCTACCTAAAAAAGGCCCAACGAATTCTATTGGAACCCCCCATCTCTTTTTCTGTTTATTCTTGATTTGGATCCTTAAAACTCTTTGGCCCATACAATTGCTTATCTACCCCCTTTATTTTTTGGACACCTCTCTTTCTATTTACTTTCTTTTAGTTTTTTTCAGAATTTTATTAATTTAGTTAATTAGTAAATTTAATCAAATATATGTCTAATTTAATTAAAACAATTTTTAAATAATTTGACCATTTTTATTAGTTTAAGTTTAGGATTAATTTAGTAATTTTAATATTATTTTTAATTAGATTTAAGTTAATAACTTTTAAAGTTTTAATTTAGTTTAGAATTATTTAATAATTCTTAAAATAATACTCTATATTAATATCAAAAAATACATAAAAAATAGGAAAAATTAAAACATTTTCTTTTCTTTAATTAATATTAAACAAAAATACAAAAATGCATGTTCACACCACTTAGTCTGTTATTTAGTCATTGTTATGGTTGTATATCACTTAGCTACTTAAATTTCCTGTTTGATTATTCAGTATTTACTTGGTTATTCTGTTTACGTCTAAATCCAAGGAAAAATTGATTAAATTTGTTGACTTCATGTCCTCAAATCCAATCACGTGAATATCTTCATTTCATTAAAACTTAAGATAATTTTTCCCCAAATATTCAGTTTTTTTAAAAACTTATACCTTTTTAAGTCAAAACTTCGACATTAGGTCGTCGTACCTTCAAAAACCCGTCCGTACCCCTTTTCGGCCAAAACAATTTATTTTTAATCAAACGAACAATTTTAATAAACAGATATTTCAAAAGGTTCCTATAGAATACTATAGATACATTGGGTGCTAATACCTTCCCATTGTATAACCAACCCCCGAACCATAGACCTCTTTTCAAAAATGCCTTGTATTTTTATTACTTTTAGGAAGTATTATTTTACATTGCATACTTTAGGGTTTTATTTCGCTCTTTTTCCTTTTCCCTTGGAAATAATAAAGCGCGGTGGCGACTCTTGCTTTTGCGAGACGAATTAATTAATAGTTCGATCTCCGATTTACCCCGCTACATTTTTTATCGCTACAGTAACCAAATAGCCAAAGTACCATTAAGAGTTTTTTAGGGTTTATGTTGATTATTAAGTATCTTAAGAAAAGAAACGGAAAGCTCAAGTGAGCAAAGTAAAAAAAATGACAAAAAAATAAATGCTCAAATGAGAAAAGATGAAAATGACATGAAATGTAAATGCTAAAAAATAAATAATACATAAAGCATAAAATAATAAGAAGCATAAAATAAAACAAGTTAATAATTAGTGGTTAGTTGGATGACCAGCTTGAAACTTGCATTTGCAACTCATTAGAGGATTGGTAGAACCAAGGCCTCCACACAACAAGTTGCATTTGCTTTTTGTCAAGTATATCATCCATTTTGTAATTCTCATAAGTATCATTTAATGATCAACGATGTTTAAGTGATCCGCATTGACCAAAGGTATTGTAGATCCATTAGAGAATTGGTAGAACCAAAGCCTCCACACAATGAATCTCAAGGTTATTGGACCAAAGTGATTAAATTAACATACTTGGGCTGACAATCATAAGTTTGGGCCATGAATGATCATTTATTCGAATCGGGACAAAATTTAGCGCTATGTTAAGCAATCGTAAGTGGACTTATATAGAAGTCGCACCTATTTTGAGGCCGGTCAATAGCAATCTATGCACCATTTGTTTTGAGACATGATATAGAGATTATGCTCCAACAACACTTAGTGCAATGAGAAGGGGATGAGATGAAAAGGGATTTGGGTAAAAAAAGAAAAAACCACATTTGAATTAATATTTAATCAAACTATTATTAAAATCATTCATCCATCTTTTGTGGAGTTAAACTCAACACCATGGATCCAATGATGTTAATAAATCCATGATCAAAAAATCAATCCAAGACAATCAGAAAATATTCACAAAATAATAATATATTTAATATATGCATTAAAGGGTTTTACAATGTTTTAAAAAATGGAAAATAATGGGGAAAAAGTCAATTATATTCAAATTAATCAAGAAATGAAAGATAAGTCCATAGAAAAATCAGAAAATAGGTCAAGTAATTATACAATTTTTTTGGGAATTTTTAAAAGTCAATGTTGTACCCCAATTTTTTCCCCTAAGATTTCCCTATCATATCATGTCAACTTGATCATAACAAAATCACATTAGGGTTGGTTCTTCCTCTTTTTTCTATCTCTTATCTTTAAGTTTGCTCTTGTGGAATCTCCAAGCACCTTAGTTGTGTATTTTGTATATGCGTTGATAATTAACCTCTAACCAAAATACAAAAAAAATATTTGTCTTTGTCTTTGCAAAATTGTGTTTTGTAGGTACCGAGTCAAAGCATCCGACAAATAAGGTTTTCCGGTATTATTTCCCTAAAATCTCTATTTGCAAGAAAAAAATAATAATTAAAATTTTTCATTTTTGTTTTCCTGTACAATTGATTGCTCCCATAGTGAAATCGATTGCAGAGTGTATTGTGCACAATCTTTGAGAAAAGTGTATTTTTAGCCTTCAAAAATAAATTTTTTTTTAGTATGTATCGACACATACTGTTATGTGTCGACTCATGCAAAGTGATTAATTTTGTATTGTATCGAAAGGCAGCTTGTATCGATCCATAGAGGCTTGTGTCGACTCATCCTGTTTTGTATAACTAGCATGTGTCGACACATACATGTTATGTGTCGACTCATGCAAATTGATTGATTCTGTATTGTGTCGAAAGGCAGCTTGTATCGATCCATAGAAGCTTGCGTCGACTCATGTTGTGTTATACAACTAGAATGTGTCGATGCATACGACTCTTGTGTCGAATCATGATGTGTTATACAACTAGAATGTGTCGATGCATACGACTTTTGTGTCGACTCATAGCAGCAAAACACACGTGATTTTTAAAAAAAGCCAGCAATTTCAAAACTGTCATCTTTTTGGCTCCATTTTTTCTGCATAATTTGAAAATTATATCATTAATTCAATTTTTGGCTCCAAGAATCAATTACCAAATTACCACTAATCCCAATCCTAAACTCTATAAATAGAGCCCTAATCTCATTCAAATCACAAGTTTTGATAGCCAAACTCATCTTACTAAAAATCTCTCAATTCTCTCCATCTACCAAATTCACTCAAAGCTTCATTTTCAAAAAAAAAAAGGATAGTAAGCTTTGCATTGAAGCTTACTAATCTTTGAGCTAAACCTTCATCCAAACACTTTTTCTTCATCAATTCTCTACATCCAAGCTTTGGTAATTGATTCTTGTGGTTGAATTGAAGCAAATTCTGGAAGTTGTTTGATAATTCTCTAATTCTACCTTTGGTAAGTTGGATCATCATCTTTCACAATGTGATCTCTTGTGGATTTATGGTTTTGATTCATTGAGCACTGTTTTATGATTCCATTAGTGCTATTTTCTCATAAATTGATGGAATTTTCATGCTCAATTGGATCCATGATCATAAGGTGTTTGATGAAAAGTTGGAACAAGAACTTGATCCTTGAAATGCTGTTTTCTACTGATTTTAACAGGTTGCAATCAATTGTTGCAACATTGCAATCGATTATCACCGAAAATTGATTTGAAAAAAACTGCACTGATGCAATTGGTTGCTGTCTAAGCACAATCAATTATAACAATGCCAAAAATACTTTTTCTGCCTTATTTTGGGGCTGTTTTGACTCAAATATTTTTCTGCTCACTCTCTTTGATGGATAATTTGGATTACAATTTTAAATGTCCAATTTGTCTTTAAACTCAATGGACTTTGTGATGTAGATGAAGTTGGATAAATGTTCATCAATTCAAATCTACCTAAGAGTGAATTATTTAATTCATTTTTTGGTGCTTTGGATTAATGATATGTTTAGCGCTTTAATCCATCTAGAGGAATGGTTGAATTTAAAGATGAAAGAATTTTGAGATGGTGATCCAAATTAGCTTATCATTCCACTCCCTATTCATCTTATCCCTTTCTTTTTAATTGTGTTACATGTTAAGGGATGGTGATCTCTATATCATTTATCCAAACATGAAGTACATAGATTGCTATTGACCGGCCTCAAAATAGGTGCGACTTCTACATAAGTCCACTTACGATTGCTTAACATAGCGCTAAATTTTGTCCCGATTTGAATAAATGATCATTTGTGGCCCAAACTTATGATTGCAAGCCCAATTATGTTAATTTGATCTCTTTGATCCATTAACTTTGAGATTCATTGTGTGGAGGCTTTGGTTCTACCAATCCTCCAATGGATCTATAACACTTTTGGTCAACGCAGATCACTTAAACATCGTTGATCATTAAATGTTACTTTTGAGGATTCCAAAATGGATGATATACTTGACAAAAAGCAAATGCAACTTGTTGTGTGGAGGCTTTGGTTCTACCAATCCTCTAATGAGTTCCAAATGCAAGTTTCAAGATGGTCATCCAATTAACCACTAATTTCTAACAATTGACTTTACTTTATGCTTTTATTTTTTATGCTTTATGTACCATTTAATTTAAGCATTTACATTTCATGCCATTTTTTATTTTTGCTCACTTGAGCATTTACTTTTATGTCATTTTTATTTTGCTCACTTGAGCTTTTCTTTTCCTTTTAAGGACACCTAATAATCAACATGAACCATAAAAATCTTTAATCATACTTGGACTATTTGGTTACTATCCTTGGCATTATGGAGTATTGGACTTCTTGGACTTAGGATTAGAGACCTTGGCCTATCTTGGAGACTTTGTGACTTTATTTGATATTTTGTCTGGAGTTCTTGAGATTTACCTCAAGACATTGGGTTGTTTGTTTTGTGTGCAATTTATTGTGATTACATACTTTGTTTGTAATCTGGAATTCACTCGTATACAGTCGTTACTATGCCCAATTTTTGCAAAGACTTAATATACTTGAAGTTTGGTTCTCTCAAGAGGTCTAGTATATTTGCTTGCCTGGTTTCAATCCGAAGAATGGGAATTCTATATTGACTCATAATGTCAAGTATTGGCTTCTTGTTGGTTATATGGTTCTTATCCCTAGCTTTTACCTTATGCTTTAGTTTAGTCTCTTCATCTCCTCCCATCTTCTTTAATTTCAAAAATATTCTCCCTCCTTTTAAAAACTCTTCTTATTTCTAAACTTGAAACACTTTCATAATAAACTTGGACTTAGGTCCATGCATTTTCAAAACATTTTCATAAATAAATTTCAATAAATTTAATAATACCTTGACATTTTTGTGAGAAGACTAAAAGTCAATCAATCTCATTTCAAACCATTCTTACCACTTTGACTTTTTATTTTAAAACTTTTCTTAAAAGATTAGACTCTTGTCAATCCTTGTAGTGATGCAAACAACTATACTTCTACAATATGTAGTAAAAAGATATATTTTCCACTTGGGTGTTGAGTGAGGCATTGTTGATCTTAAAATCCAAGCCATATCCTCCACTTTGAGATGATGCAAATTCTCCTTTCTCATGATTGTGGGTAGTAAGTATGTTTTCCACACGGACAATGACGATGATGTCTTATCTCATAAAATTAACCAACACACTTGTGTTTCAAATTTTTAAAAGAGGAACTACGTGAACCCTGATCCCCTATTGCACGAAAGGTGGTACGTAGGCACTAAAGGTTTGCAACCGCGGTGGGTACAAAAATCATAAAAATATTTCTTTTCTCACCTCCACCATCCATTTTATATACAACGCATTTTTATAGCCGAAATATATAGATTTTTCAAAGAGGTTTCTACGGAGTACTGTAGATGTTTAGGGTGCTAATACCTTCCCTTTGCATAACCAACCCCCCTTACCTTGAATCTTTCCCCATTTTTTTGGGTTATTCGCTCTTTTCCCATTCCTTTGGAAACAATAAAGCGCGGTGACGATTTTTATTTTGATTTGTATAAAGTCTAGTCAATCTAATGGCTTAGTCTTGAACATTTCTACCGCTACAGTCAGAAACTATTTTTTAAAATTAAAATAAATGGGTAAAATAAACAAAAATAGTAAAAAATAGTAAAGTCAGAAACAAAAATAAAATAAAGTCACCAATATTTGTCACAATGTCATTGGATCATTCCATAATTTTTTCAGAATTAAAAAATGTCTAAAAGTATTTTTAAACATTTTAAACAAATCAAATGAGTGTAAAATTCATAAAAAATACCAAAACACAAAAATAAATTTTGAAAAAATAAAAATCAGAAAGAGAATAATCAAAAATATTTTACATAATTTTTTCAGATTTGTTTGACTAAAAATGAATTTTCTATGATTTTTGAAATTTAAAACAGTTAAAATATAAAAATTAGAAAAAGAAAATAAAAGAAAAAGATGTGGACCATTGGATGAGAGCAAAACGCATTAGTAATCAAATCCAAGGGATTTGGCATGCTGTGCATATCATGGTCTTTACTGAATAAAGCACTGAATCAAATGTAAAATCAGAAATTCAAAAAATACAAATGGCACGCTTTCATTGGTTAGAAGGTGACACGTTGGTCATCTTCAACCTCCAACCTCATGAATTGCAGGTCTCTCAAACTATAAAATCAGAAGCTCAGACCTATGCCATTTGTTTCATCTCTTCAAGACGAAGATAACCATACCCTCGCGCCATTTTTATATAAACTGTAACTCAAGCAATTTGAAAAGAAATTTTTGAAAGGGGATTTGAAAATTCATGGTCAAAACGTGTTTCCAGATAAAAGTAACTGTTGCGACTAGAACCAAGGCAATGAGAGCAACACAATGGTACCAAAGTTTTGAAGAATATATGAAGGAATCTACCTATTGAAGTTGAGTTGCAGAGCTCTGAAACTGGACTTCTATGGAGCAATATAGGGCACAATTCTTGAATGTAATGGTATGGTTAGGTTCAGGGAAGATCAAGGAAGGTGAATTGATGGAGAAAATGGATTGAAAAAGGCTTGAGAATAGGATTCGAAGTAATTGAATTCTAAGTTGTGAAGCAAGTTTGGCAGGGTAATTTTAGCTGTCTAAGCTTGAGAAAATGAATGGGATAGTATATGTATTTATAGGAGAAGCAAATGGGATTAAAATGAAGAGTTAATGATGCGTTTTGGAGAGAATTCGTGCAAACCTGATGCACGAGTGAAGTGTGATCAAAACTTCACCAAAACTCATCCGCTTCTTGCATTTTGATGAACTAATCCACTTGGGAAAGTTGGCTAATCATGTTTAGACCCAAAACGCGTTCTAATTTGAGGTTTAGAGGTTGTAACATGAAATTCAAAATCTGACTTGTAGGGAAACTTTAATTCCAACTTACCACTTTTGAAACAATGGCATTTCCATCTCAGGAAGTCTTAAGGCATGATTCTTGATGCTTTGGAAAGATGAGGTAAAAAACTTTGCAATGGAAAAAGAATGGAATCAATTGGAGGCTTGAGCTCAAAATTACATGGAGTCAAAGTTGGAGAAAAAGAGTTGACTTTCCATACTTAGAAATATTTCAAATTCTTCTTTAAAAAATGACCTATAATCTCTTGCATCCAAACATGGCTTTCCACTTATAATTTGCTCTTGATCCAAAAATATGGAATGAAGTAGATCTCTTGAATGACATTTTTCAATTTGAACCACTCAAAATCTCCAAAAATTGAGCAAGTTATGACTTGTTTAAGTTGGCCAAAAATCATGAAATGACCTATAATCTTTTGCATTCTTAAGTCAACTTCCATCCATTTTCTTACTTTGCACATAAAAGAAGGAATGAAGTACACATCATTAAGATCATCATGGAAAAAGAATGGGCTCAAGGTGATAAAAATTGACCAAGTTATGAAAATTTGAAGTCACATATGGAAAATTAGGGATTCAACTGGATGACTTGTAATCTTTCTTCTTCACCAAGTTCCTTCCACATGAAAACTCTTTGGAACTTTTGAAGTGATTTGTTGGTAACTCTTTGAAGAGAAGAATGTTTTTGGAATCACTCAATAATAACAAAAGATGAGCAAGATATGCCTCTTTGAAGTCCAAAACCCTAGCCTCTAGATCAAGAGAATGCTTGGTGGAACTTTGCCAAGTTTGAACAAATTTTTTGTGCCAATATTATTCCTTTGTGAATAGAAATTTGTTGAGGATGATGATGAGGACCTATGGCAACCAAAACCAATTTCATATCAACTTCAAAACAACTTCAATGGTGAGGTTTGAATCTCTCAAGCTTTTGACTAGGGCATGGAAATAAACTCATGAACCCATGAAGCAACTTGCTAAACCTCATTGCTTTTTCCTACATTATCAACAAGTAAGACAAACCAATATTGCATTTTATTAATTAGAGAGAAAAATCAGAGTACAATATCTATGATCATAAAAGCAAACAAATCAAGGTGCTTGGTAACTTCTCAAAGAGCAAAGCTAAAGATAGGGAGAAGAACCAAAGTTCCTAATGTGATTTTGTGGTGATTGAAACAATGTGGTATGATGAAGGGATCTTAGGGGCAAAAATTGGGGTACAACAGCTGCCCTTATTTAAGTTTCTTCTATCCGGAGATACGAAGGTTAAAAGTCTTCGTGTCGACGTCATTGAAGACACTTAAATATAAAACAAACCATGTTTTTAGCCCTAAGATGACATGCAAATGTTTATGCATATGAACAGAAGAGACACAAAGTAGCAATGGGGAGGCAACAAAAAATATGGAAGCAAAAGAGAAAACCCTCTAGGAAAATAAATCATTGGTAAACCACGATAATAGAATCGGAGAGGAGGATAACAAGCATCGACGTTCTTTGAATATATCATACCACCGTCGTTCACTGACAATGAACTATCAACGTTCACTAGAGATAGCAAAAAGATAAGAAACACCTACGTTCACTGCCGATGTACTACCAACATTCACTGAAGGTAGAAAGAGAAAATATCATACCACCACCGTTCACGGACAATAAACTATCAACATTCACTGAAGAATAGCAAAAAGATAAGAAACACCGACGTTCACTGCCGATGTACTACCAACATTCACTGAAGGTAAAAAGAGAAAATATCATACCACCGCTGTTCACGGACAATAAACTATCAACGTTCACTGAAGAATAGCAAAAAGATAAGAAACACCGATGTTCACTGCTGATGTACTACCAACGTTCACTGAAGGTAGAAAGAGAAAATATCATACACCCTCCGTTCACTAACGATGAACTATCAACATTCACAAAAGATAGCAAAAAGATAAGAAACACCAACGTTCACTGCCGATGTACTACCAACATTCACTGAAGGTAGAAAGATAAAATATCATACCACCGCTGTTCACTGACGATGAACTATCAACGTTCACTGAAGATAGCAAAAAGGTAAGAAACACCAACGTTCACTGCCGATGTACTACCAACGTTCACTGAAGGTAGAAAGAGAAAATATCATACCACCGCCATTCGCTGACGATGAACTATTAACGTTCACTGAAGATAGAAAAAAGATAAGAAACACCGACATTCACTGCCGATGTACTACCAACGTTCACTTGAAGGTAGAAAGAGAAAATATCAAGTTTTCCCAGAATTCTGGTGTTCTGCCAAGAACGGGTCTCAACTTCTTCTTTAACCAAGGAGATCTGCATGGAAAAGGTAATATGTAACTTGTCTCAAATAAAGAGACTTCCACTTATTGTCAAAGGGGAAATGCCAAGATAAATGACTTTCTAGGGATAGAAATATGACTTCCCGGAGAAATGCCATGATATTCCCGCTGAGGAGATAAAGTCTCCTTGTGCAAAATAAATGCACAAGCAAAAATTAAAAGTTTTAAGAAATCCATAATACACGACATCGTCATGCAACCACAAATTCAATTCAGAAAAATACCGGTGCAAGACGGCCAAAGAAGATTCATCCTTTGAGAAATAAACTCAAGAGGGAAGACCAAATTCAACCAAACAAAGAGCGTTACAGTAAAGGTCAGAACACAATGTCCATGAATGATGATTTTAGCAATGTATGATGCATGTATGAATGTATGAGTGCTATTATGCATATGCTGATAAAAAGGATACATAATCAGTGCAGACAAATGAAACCGCCTCAGTTACTAACAACATTGGGCTAAGCCTCAATCAGAAAGATCAATCCAGGAAAGGTGAAAGTGACTGCGGAAACCAAACCTATTGCATTAACTTCACTGAGGAGAACATAATCTGACTGCAACTTAAATCAAACAGACACCGAGATAGAACACCCTGCTTTCGGTTTCATCAGAGAAACAGTTTTCCAAAAGTAACATGCTTATTGGAGACTGCAAGATCAACCTTAAATAAAGCAGACTGACGTCGAAACAACTAAACCTCACTGGGGAATTCAAGCCTACCTCCCAAGAGAAAAGAAACTACGGGTTAAAAATTTTCACCACGAACCCTCATTCCAATAAGAGATGCCCTGGGATAACCCTCCCGGGAGATTAAGAAGTCAACACTAGTGCCGATACTGTAAAAAGAGCGACACCTCAGCACACCAAGGGAATAAAACCTTTCATCACATGAGGGAAGACTTTGCTGGGGAAGCTGGGACGAAGGCTTCCGACCATGCAAACCCAAAATCAAAAGTGAATCAAGACTTGACTAGGGATAAAGGGATCACCAACCCAAATACTGTACTTTGTACCCACTGATATCGTCTTTAACTATCTAGGAAACACACAAAGTTTGCGCACATACCAGCAAAATAACCTGAGAAAACCTTTATGAAGGAAGTAAATCTTCTTGGAGCAACCAGAATTTGTTCATCCTTGGGATCACCATTTTTGTTGTCATTGTTTCATCACAAATCCCAAAGTAAATTGAATTGTAAAGATCTCTTTTTTTTTTGAAAAGTCAATTTTTCTTTTTAATCTCTTTTCTTTAAAAGTTATTATCAGTAATAGATGAAGTCTTTGCAAGCTAAATATAATTAAGAATACAAAGAATTGGGCAAAAGCTTGAATTTCATTAATAGAATGGTAGTCTGCGAATGGTGAGACTCCATGGATGATTACAAAGTTTGGGAAATGGTAATACATAATGGAAAAGATACATTGAGATACAATGACCACTATCCTCCCTAACAACTTTTGAAATCCTGAGCAGCAGCCTCTATTGAAGTATGGTGAGGATCTGAGAAGATTGTTGCTTCGGTGATCAAGTTTCGTCTGACGTAGTTACTTGCCAAGAAAATCCATAACTTTTGCCTAAGCTACCCTAGCGGATTTTCAACTTAGCGGGAAATTTATTCTGTTTATGTCTCTAATTTTTGCCTAGACTGCCCTTTCGGGTTTTTGTCCTACCGAGACGCTCCTTTTTGCCTAAGCCGCTCTTTCGGGTTTTCAACTTAGCGAGCTGTTCTTTTATTTATTTAGGCGAAGTATTTCTTGACTGCATCAGCATTCATGGGACGTGGGAACTCCTCACCATCCAAAGTTTCAAGAATTAATGCACCACCAGAGAATGCTTTCTTGACAACATACGGGCCTTCAAAATTGGGAGTCCACTTGCCCCTAGAATCAGCATTGAAAGACATGATCTTTCTGAGCACGAGGTCGCCTTCTCTGAATTCACGAGGTTTGACCTTTTTATCAAATGATTTCTTCATTATTTTCTGATATAACTGCCCATGACACAAAGTTGTCATTCTCTTCTCTTCAATCAAATTCAATTGGTCAAACCTGTTCTGAACCCATTCAGCCTCTGTCAATTTGACTTCCATTATCACACGCAGTGAGGCAATCTCTACCTCGACATGGAGTACAACTTTCATTCCATGCACTAGGGAAAACGGGGTCGCTCATGTTGAAGTACGAACAGTTGTTCAATATCCATGTAGAGCAAAAGGGAGCATTTCATGCCAATCCTTATAAGTGACAACCATTTTCTGGATAATTCCCTTGATATTCTTATTAGCAGCTTCAACAGCCCCATTCATCTTTGGCCTATATGGAGATGAATTATGATGGACAATCTTGAATTCTTCACACAGTTCCGTCATCATCTTGTTGATCAAATTTGAGCCATTGTCAGTGATGATTCTGCTTGGCACACCGTACCGGCATATAAGATTATTTTTGATGAAGCGCACAACCACCTGTTTGGTAACATTGGCATATGAAGCAGCCTATACCCATTTGGTAAAGTAATCAATTGCTACCAAGATGAAACGGTGTCCATTTGAAGCTTTGGGTTCTATCATCCCGATCATGTCAATACCCCACATAGAGAAAGGCCATGGGTAGGAAATCACATTGAGAAGTGTCGGAGGCACATGGCCTTTATCCGCATAAATCTGGCATTTATGGTACTTCTTTGCAAACTTGTAACAATCAGATTCCATTGTCAACCAATAATATTCTGCCCTTAGCATCTTTTTAGCCATTGAATGTCCATTAGCATGAGTGCCAAATGAACCTTCATGAATCGCATGCATCAACATGTCTGCTTCGTGTCTATCCACGCATCTGAGCAAGACCATGTCAAAATTTCTATTGTATAGCACATTTTCACTGAGGAAGAAACTGCCTGCCAATCTTCTCAGTGTCTTTCTATCTTTCTTTGACGTACCAAACGGGTATTCCTGAGTCTGAAGAAAATGTTTGATATCATAATACCAAGGTTTTTCATCTTCTACCTCCTCTGTCACAAACACATGAGCGGGCCTATCTAGCCGTCAAACTGTAATTTGGGGTGTATCATTCCAAGCATTTACTTGGTACATGGAAGCCAGAGTTGCCAGAGCATCTGCCATTTGATTTTCATCTCTAGGAATGTGATGGAATTCAACTTTATTGAAGAAGGGTAGTAGTCTTCTAGCATAATCTTTGTAAGGGATCAAGCCAGGGTGACGAGTGTCCCATTCTCCTTTAATCTGATTTATTACCAATGCTGAATCGCCATATACATCTAGAATCTTGATTCTTAGATCAATAGCTTCTTCGAGTCCCATGATGCAAGCTTCATATTCTGCCATATTATTAGTGCAATCAAATGTTAACCTCGCGGTAAAAGGAATATGCGATCCACGAGGAGTGACAATCACATCACCAATTCCTTTACCATAAGCATTCACAGCTTCATCAAATACCATACCCCAACGAGATTCAGGGTCGGGGCCCTCCTCAGACAATGGTTCATCACAATCTTTCACTTTCAAGAACATCACATCTTCATCGGGGAATTCATATTCTGCAGACTGATGATCTTCCACCGGCTGGTGAGCACGATAATCTGCCAACACACTACCTTTGATAGCTTTTTGAGTGTGGTATTCAATATCGTATTCAGACAACAACATTTTCCAACGGGCAATTCTCCAAGTAAGAGCATGCTTTTCAAAAATATACTTGATTGGATCCACTTTGGAGATCAACCAAGTGGTATGATTCAACATATACTGCCGCAAACGCTTTGCCGCCCAGGCCAAGGCACAACATGTTTTTTCTAGCAGATAATACCGCGACTCACAACCAGTGAACTTTTTGCTGAGATAATAAATGGCGAACTCTTTCTTTCCTGTTTCATCCTGTTGTCTCAGAATATAACCCATGGATTTATCTAACATTGTCAGATACATAATCAACGGTCTTCCTTCTACAGGAGGGAGCAAGACAGGAGGTTCAAGCAGATACTCTTTAATACTTTCAAATGCCCTTTGGCAGTCATCTGTCCATACACAACCTTGATCTTTCTTTAACAACTTAAAGATCGGTTCACACGTTGCAGTCATGTGGGAAATAAATCTGGAGATATAATTCAAACGCCCGAGGAAACCCCTGACTTCCTTTTCAGTTCTTGGCACTGGCATTTCTTGAATTGCCTTGACTTTGTCAGGGCCAACTTCAATTCCTTTCTGGATAACAATAAAACCCAACAATTTCCCCGATTCTAACTCCGAAGGTGCATTTATTTGGATTCAGGCGAAGACGATACTTCCTCAAATTCCGAAATAACTTCAAAAAATCTTCTATATGCCCTTCTTCAGTTTGGGATTTGGAAATCATATCATCAACATATACTTTTATTTCCTTGTGCATCAGATCATGGAATAGGGTTGTCATAGCCCTCTGGTACGTTGCACCAGTGTTCTTCAACCCGAAGGGCATCACTCTGTAAAGAATGTTCCCCAGGGTGTGATAAACTTTGTTTTTTCCATGTCCTCTAGAGCCATTATTATTTGATTATAACCAGAAAATTCATCTATGAACGAGAATACCTTGAATTTTTCTGTGTTATCCACTAACATGTAATTGTGAGGCAATGGAAAATCATCTTTTGGACTAGCTTTATTTAGATCTCTGTAATCTACGCACATGAGGAATTTTCTGTCTTTTTCGGCACTGGGATAATATTGGAAATCCATTGAGGATACACTGATGTCACAAGAAAACCAGCATTAATCTACTTTAGGACCTCCTCTTTGATCTTTACTGCCATATCCGGGTGGGTTCTTTTCAACTTTTGTTTAACTGGCGGACACTCTGGCTTCAACGGCAAACGATGCTCGACAATGTATGTATCTAGACCAGGCATATCTTGATAAGACCAAGCAAAAATATCCACGTACTCTTTCAAAAGCTCAATCAACCCGCTCTTCACATCAGGATGCAATGATGCTCCAATATTAACTTCCTTCGGATCTTCTTCTGAACCCAAATTAACCACTTCCAAAGGCTCTTTGTATGGTTGAATGGTATTTTCCTCGTGCTCAAGCAACCGTGAGACCTCTTATGGAATCTCATCATAATCTTCTTCTTCGGCCCCAAACACAGGACATTCAAAGTTGGGAGAGGGTGTAGGGTCATTGTATTCAACGGGTATTTTAATTAATCTGCACATATGATTTATGATTGCTTTTAGAAACTGACATATATAACAAGTGATCATGCAGATTAATTTTCAGTTATTATTTATTTTGAAAGGTTTTTTTTTATTACCATTTCCCAAGAAAAAGGCAGAAAATAAAAGACATAATTTTGGGAGCAAAGACAACTTTTATTAATGATCTTACCAATTATAGAAAACAGATAAGCCCTACAACATTAATACTTCCACCTTGGGCAGAGTAAAAGTTTTTCAAAAGAAAGAAACAGATTAACAAAACAAATTTCTTTGAAACATGTATGCAAGAAGGAACATCAATGGTGACCCAGTTCTGAACTTGGACTCCATGCGTCACATAATTAGGTGCTTCCTGCTCTGCTTCATCCTCTTCAACCGCATTAACTCCAGAACCAATCGGATGGAGGTAGCCTCCGCTACGGAAAACATCATGATAACTGTTCACAGAAGACTTTGACTTTAAATTTTCGCCTTTGCCATTCCTCGAAGAGAAACCTATACCAGCTTTGTTCTTGTTCACGGGTGGATCCACAAGTCGTCCCCAAACTGCATTATGACCATTGCGCACAACCTGCTGCACATCCTTCAGAGAAACCACAAAATTCTCATTCTTCCTTATGTTATCAATGGATAGGGCTTGGAACTGGGTTCCAACAACAGCCTCATCCACTTCTACAATACTGAAAGAGGATAGATGGGATATCAACAACGCCTGCTCCCCATTTATGATCACTACCTTCCCTTCACGCACAAACTTTAGCTTCTGATGCAGAGTTGAAGTGACAGCCCCCGCTTCGTGTATCCATGGCCGTCCAAGAAAACAACTATATGCGGGAATAATGTCCATTACCTGGAAAGTTATCAAGAATAAGTGCGGTCCTATATGAATGGACAAGTCCACTTCACCGATGACTGATTTTCTTGACCCATCAAAAGCCTTCACAATGATGCCACTCGGGCGGATAGGTGTTCCCTGATACTTTAACTTCATGAGGGTACCTCTCGGTATAACATTCAACGCAGATTCGTTATCAATTAGCACATTAGATAGCGAGTCATTCTTGCAGTTCATGGATATGTGGAGGGCCAGGTTGTGATTCCTCCCTTCATCTGGTAACTCATCATCGCAGAAACTCAAGTTGTTACATAATGTAACGTTTTCAATTAAGCTGCTGAATTGATCTAACGACATGTCATTCTCTACAAAAGCTTGGTCTAGTACTCTCATCATTGATTCCCTATGAGCGGAGGAATTCATCAATAATGCCAGGATGGATATCTTTAAAGGAGTCTGCAATAGCTGATCTACAATTTTGTAGTCGCTCATCTTAATTACCTTCAGGATATCATTCACTTTTTTCTATAATGTGACTCCACTAGTCTCTCCTGCAGCATTCTTCAATTCATCATTCTCAGCCATTTTCTTTCCAGCAACAACATCTTTTCGAATAACCGACGCAAACACACGACCACTACGGGTCACCCTGCTATTATCAGTTATATTCCCAACATCTGGAAATTGCTAGATGGGAACTTCCACCCCATCTTCCAAGATTGTAGCGTTGTATTTGTAAGGCACCGCCTTATCCGATTTATAGGGAGCAGGTCCCGGCAGGCTAATTACCAATGGGGTAATAGCTGGTTTGCTATGGTACTCCACCTCAAGATGAGTGGGTGCACCAAAACAAGTTAAATGACGTTTACACCTTCCTCAACACAATCAGCCCTCAAAAGGTAATTTTCGGCAAACAAATCTTCGTCTGAAGAGAAATACTCATCCGCTGAGGTATACTCTTCCTCTGACTCTTCTTCCATCAAACAAACTTCAACCATATCAATCTCGTGATAATCATCTCTCTATCCTGTGATCTTAATAGTCCCATTGTCTAACAACAGCTGAACACCCTCTCCTACAACAGAACATCCTCGGGGGTCTCGACAGCAAACTATGCAAGACCCATATTGGTGTTCTACCTGACCAGCAGTACAGCAAAAGGTAGCATGCAACTGCACGAGATCTTTATTCAAATACTCTACTTCAAAAATTCGGAATTCACCCGGACATCCAGAAACCATATTCACTTCCTCCTCATATTCTTCCCTAGGCCTGATTATATGGATTAAACCTTCGTCCATCATTTTCTGCAAATCAGCCTTTATCTTCTCGCAACCCTGTATATTTGTACTACAAACAGCCCAACTGGCATGGTCATGCGTATAATAACTGAATTCACATAGATCTGCATGCATCTTTACCAAATCCCCTCTAACCAAATTAATGTCAAAAATCTGGAAGTCACCTGGACAACCGGACATCATATTTATAGCATTTACTCCCCCGTGCTTGGGTAGAGAATTATCTTTCACATTAGGTCCTATGTCCTTGAAAGATAGAATTCCAGACTTCACCAACTTTTGCACTTCAGTCTTCAAAGGGTAACAGTTCTCAACACTATGCCATGGTGCTCCCTGATGAAAAGCACATGTCTGATCTGCTTTGTAATACCAAGGCAATGGAGATGGTATCGTTCGAGGTGGTCGTGTCTGGACCAAATTCTTCTGAATCAATGTTGGTAGTAGCTCTGCATAACTCATGGGAATAGGGTCATAGTTCTCCCTTCTCTGATTATTCCCTTGGTTCCCCTGTTGGGATTTTCTTTGATAAGCAACGGTAGTTGGAGCGGCATTCATGACAGGAGTCACTGAAGCAACTTGCTGGTGACGCTAAAAATTCCTTCTAGGAGCATTCACTCTCATCTCTTGTATGACAGCATTGGTATCCCCCTCTTTCTTCTTTGTAAACCCATAAGTTGGCTTCTTCATACCCCCGGATCCTTCACCCTTTGTCAAACGGCCTTCTCTTACTGCCTCTTCTAGGCGGACACCCATTCCTACCATCTCTATAAAATCACTTGGGGAACTTACTACCATTCTTTCGTAGTAGAAGGCGCTCAGCATATTCAGAAAAAATTTAGTAATTTCCTTCTCCTCCATAGGAGGAATCACTTGTGCAGCCATTTCGCGCCATCTCTGTGCATACTCTTTGAATGATTATCTGTCTTTCTGAACCATGGCCCTAAGTTGGTCACGATCGGGTGCCATGTCCACATTGTACTTGTATTGTTTTATGAATTCTTCTCCCAAATCATTAAAGGTATGGATGTTGGCGCTATCTAAACTCATGTACCATTTCAATGTTGCGCCGGTCAGACTATCCTGGAAAAGTGAATCAGCAGACGCTGATCATCGGTGTGGGTTGACATTCTCCTTACATACATCACCAAATTATCACGAGGGCAAGTGTTGCCCTTGTACTTCTCAAACTCAGGGACCTTGAACTTAGCAGGCACTTTGACATTCGGGACCAAACAAAGCTTATTCACGTTCTGCCCAAATAACTCTTTTCCCCTAAGAGCCTTCATCTCTCTTTGCATTCTATTAAAATGCTCTTGGAAATCATCCATTCTGTCATAAATACCCAAATCTTCACTCAGGGAAGGGACGGGAAGATACACATATTCGTTAATAAACGGAACCAAATTCACCGAAGGAGGTGCAGCAGGAACAGTATGCACCATAGGAGGTGTTGGAGTAACAACATTTGGAACCACTGGAGTATCTTGGGGGCCCAAATTGAAACCTTTGGGTGCAAAATTCTCCGGCATTCTTCACGGATAATCTTGAGGCATACGGTTCTGAACAACAGTTGGAGTGGCAGATACGGGAACAACAGGAACTTCAGCATTTGCCCTTGTTGGTTGAGGTTGAACACTCGGTGGCTGATTCTGAGCAGCCACCAGAGCTTCCATCAGAGTAGTCAAATTGGCCAAGCCAGCCTTCAGAGTAGAAACTTCTTCGCATAGCTCGCGATTCTCCTGTTCCAAATTGTCCATCTTCTTTTTGAAGTTATCCCGAGTGTTGTAGTGATGAGTCAGCTTGCTACACGAAACAAAGGAGTTGGGTAAGGCACCTGGGTATGCATAATAAATGCAAGAGATATGTGCAATATGATGCATGTCATGCAATGCACGTGATTATTTTTAATCCATCATTTTAATATTTCAAGGGATTTAAGATTTATAGACATATTGCAAACATCAAAACAATAACGCATTTGAAATGCTGAAAAAAATTTATTATAATAACTCCAAAACGGATTACAAGTTTCAATGATCCCAAGTACAAGATGAAAATACAATCTAAAAATCCTGATAGAAAGAAACTGATAGAGATCAATCTGTATGCTGGCGCTTCCTTGTGAGTCTGGCAATCTGAGCCCTCAACCTCTGGTTTTCTTCCACCTGTCTGATGGCAACCTCCTTCCAATTATCTGAAGAAGGAAGTGAGTAATCAACACCTGTTTGAGGCTTAGGAGAAAATAAATCCCCTTTCTTATCCATAGACTCCATCGCTCGACTCTCAAGGATCTCGATCAAATCATCTTTCTCCTTCAAGTCGGCCTTGTAGGAACTCTCTAAAGTATAGAACTTGTTCTTCCAAGCATCCCTTTCCTGTTGCATCCTAACCAAAGTGAGTTTCAAATCTTCTAGATCATCTAATAAAGGAGGAGTGGTCTTCACAAATAAATCATGCATGGGTGTCTCCCGAGTATACGGAATTTTCAATTGAATGGCTCTCGATCGGACCCACTGAAGATATAGCTCTAAAGAAACAGCACCCCTATGCCCCAAATCCTTCCTACTCTTCTTATGAATGTGACGTCAGGCCTTCGCAATCTGCTCCCTAGCTTCCTTGTGGTTTTCTCCCTCCTTCAGAAAGAAACTACTCAAATGAATACTATTCGGTTTATCTCTCATCAGATATCTAAGCGGTCGTCATGCAAGAACAGGGTTATAGTTAATTCCTCCCTTTGTACCAAGAAGAGGTACATTGGGGAAACTACCACAACTGTCAATAATCTCTGTATCATGATAAGCTCGATGATACCAATCAATATTCGAGTGAGTAAGTGCCATGATCTTAGGAGCCCAACGAGGTTCCTTCTTGACATCCCAAAAGGCATCAGACTGAGGCATATGAGAGATGAACCATCGGTACAACAAAGGCGTGCAACAGATAATCATTCCTCCATGATAAGAACTCCAAAGATGAACAGAGTAATAAGCATCACCCAACAGTGTAGGAACCGGGTTTCCAATCATGAAAATCCTGATAGCGTTAATGTCGACAAACTTGTCCATATTAGGAAATAAGAACAATCCATAAGCAAGTAAAGCAAAGATGGCCTCAAAAGAAACCGTACTCTTCATTATGGCAAAGTAATGAGCTTTCTTAAATAAGAACTGAGCTGGTAATCCTCTAATCCCTCCTTTAGTAGTCATATGGGCTTCCACCTCAGACTTCCCTAGATGAATCAAAGCAGCAATCTCATGTGGTTTTGGCTCACCCTCCAAACAAGTAAAAGGAACACGATTAGTAATAGGTAAATCCAATAGATGAGAATACTCCTCCAGTGTATGCATCAGCTGATAATCGGTAAAAGTAAAGCAGTGATACACCGGATCATAGAACTGGACCAAGGTCGAGAGAATACCCCCCTTTATCTTCAGTTTCATGAGAGGAATAATGGATCCATACTTCTTCCGAAAGTCTGCAGGACACTCAATCTCTGGAATCATACTGACCAGCTCATCTATCTTGGGATCCTTGAAACTGTATTTCCCGGTCTTTCTCTTTCCAGAATCCATGGTTGAAAGTACCTGAGATATTCACAAATAGTCAATCTGTAAATCCCTTGAAATATTGTTTTCTTCAAAATATGCTTATAAGTGCATGGATGTATGATGCAATAATCACACACAAGATCACATATATAGGGTTCATAGGTTCAGCGTCACGAGCATGAGGTCGAAGGTACTACCCATAAGGTGTTGGTCTAAGAGTTATCACCTGCCGAACAAGGTTCTAGAGGTTCCCAGAGTCTACATCCCTCCTTCGGATATTACCAACTTCCCGATTAACTCGGTAATTATTAATATTCTCAAGAAAGACTCGTCCGAGCGTAGTATCGTGTGACAACTATTTTCGGATTACTCTGTCATAGCTTCTGCACTACACCTAAAAGGCCAAGATGGGTTTGGCATTCTACGGTCCTCAGTTTCAGCAGGCTCCCAGATCGAAAGCAATATGTCTTCCTGATTACTCGGTAAACGACACTACAGTCAAAGGGGCCTCCACTGAGTGGGGGATCTCATGCCTCCTTTTTTGGGATTAATCCCTCAAAGTTAACATGACTATACCGCTTATTCTATCTTTAAGTTTTCCCAAGTCCGGGTATAGGACTTATGAGTAATCATCAAGCACCCTGAAAACCAGGAAAATTCAAACAAACATATATACAACATATAACACATAAACAACAATAGCACATATAAATCTATAAACAAAGATAGGCTTAACCCACTTAGGGATGGCCAGCAAGAGGTCAATCATTCCCCAGTGAAGTCACCATTTTTCTGTAGCGGTAGAAATGTTCAAGACTAAGCCATTGGATTGACTAGACTTTGTACAAATCAAAATCAAAATCACCACTGCGCTTTATTGTTTCCAAAGGAATGGGAAAAGAGCGAATATCCCAAAAAGAGGGGGAAAGATTCAAGGTAAGGGGGTTGGTTATGCAAATGGAAGGTATTAGCACCCTAAACATCTACGGTACTCCGCATGAGCCTCTTTGTAAAATCTGTATATTCTGGCTATAAAAATGTGTTGTATATAAAATGGATGGTGGAGGTGAGAAAATAAATATATTTTTATGGTTTTTTGCACCCATCGCGGTTGCGAACCTTTAGTGCCTACGTACCACCTTTCGTGCAATAGGGGATCAGGGTACACGTAGTTCCTCTTTTAAAAATTTGAAACACAAGTGTGTTGGTTAATTTTAAGAGATAAGACATCATTGTCATTGTCCGTGTGGAAAACATACTTACTACCCACAATCATGATAAAGGAGAATTTGCATCATCTCAAAGTGGAGGATATGGCTTGGATTTTAAAATCAACAATGCCTCACTCAACACCCAAGTGGAAAATATCTCTCTTCTCTATATATTGTAGAAGTATAGTTGTTTGCATCACTACAAGGATTGACAAGAGTCTAATCTTTTAAGAAAAAGTTTAAGGGTATAAGCCAAAGTGGAAAAATGGTTTGAAATGAGATTGGTTGACTTTCAGTCTTCTCATAAAAAAAATGTTAAAGTATTATTAAATTGATTGAGGTTTATTTATGAAAATGTTTTGAAAATGCATGGACCTAAGTCCAAGTTTATTATGAAAGTGTTTAAGTTTCAAAACAAGAAGAGTTTTCAAAAGGAGGGAGAAGATTTTTGAAATTAAAGAAGATGGGAGGAGAAGAAGAGACTATCCTAAAGCATAACATAAAAGCTTAGGATAAGAACCATCTAACCAACAAGAAGCCTAAAACTTGATATTATAAGTCAAGATAGAATTCCCATTCTTTGGATTGAAACCAAGCGAGCAAAGATACTGGACCTCTTCAAATGTATTAAGTCTTCACAAAAATTAGGCAGAGTAACGGTTGTATGCGGGTGAATTCCATATTACAAACAAAGAATGTAATCACAAAAACCTGCCCACAAAAACAAACAAGTAACCCAATGTCTTGAGGTAAACCTCAAGAACTCCAGACAAAATAATCAGATAAAACCACAAAGTCTCCAAGATAGGCCATGGTTTCTAATCCTAAGTCCGAGAAAAGTCCATTGCTCCATAATGCCAAGGATAGTAACCAAATAGTCCAAGTACCATTAAGAGTTTTTTAGGGTTTATGTTGATTATTAAGTATCTTAGGAAAAGAAAAGGAAAGCTCAAGTGAGCAAAGTAAAAAAAAAATGACAAGAAAATAAACGCTCAAATAAGCAAAGATGAAAATGACATGAAATGTAAATGCTAAAAAAAATAATAATACATAAAGCATAAAATAATAAGAAGCATAAAATAAAACAAGTTAATAATTAGTAGTTAGTTGGATGACCATCTTGAAACTTGTATTTGGAACTCATTAGAAGATTGGTAGAACCAAAGCCTCCACACAACAAGTTGCATTTGCTTTTTGTCAAGTATATCATCCATTTTGGAATTCTCATAAGTACCATTTAATGATCAACGATGTTTAAGTGATTCGCGTTGACCATAGGTGTTGTAGATCCATTAGAGGATTGGTAGAACCAAAGCCTCCACACAATGAATCTCAAGGTTATTGGATCAAAGAGATCAAATTAACATACTTGGGCTGACAATCATAAGTTTAGGCCACGAATGATCATTTATTCGAATCGAGACAAAATTTAGCGCTATGTTAAGCAATCGTAAGTGGACTTATATAGAAGTCACACCTATTTTGAGGCCGGTCAATAGCAATCTATGCACCATTTGTTTTGAGACATGATATAGAGATCATGCTCCAACAACACTTAGTGCAATGAGAAGGGGATGAGATGAAAAGGGATTAGGGTAAAAAAAGAAAAAAAACCACATTTGAATTAATATTTAATCAAACTATTATTAAAATCATTCATCCATCTTTTGTGGAGTTAAACTCAACAACATGGATCCAATGATATTAATAAAGCCATGATTAAAAAATCAACCCAAGACAGCCAGAAAATATTCACAAAATAATAATATATTTAATATGTGCATTAAAGGGTTTAAAAATGTTTTTAAAAAATGAAAAATAATGGGGAAAAAGTCAATTATATTGAAATTAATCAAGAAATGAAAGATAAGACCATAGAAAAATCAGAAAATAAGTCAAGTAATTATACAATTTTTTTGGGAATTTTTAAAAGTCAGCAACAATTGTTTAAAATTAAAATAAATGGGTAAAATAAACAAAAATAGTAAAAAATGGTAAAGTCAGAAACAAAAATAAAATAAAGTCACCAATATTTATCACAATGTCATTGAATCATTCCATAATTTTTTCAAAATTAAAAAATGTCTAAAAGTATTTTTAAACATTTTAAACAAATCAAATGAGTGTAAAATATACCAAAACACAAAAATAAATTGTGAAAAAATAAAAATCAGAAAGAGAATAATCAAAAATATTTTTCATAATTTTTTCAGATTTTTTGACTAAAAATGAATTTTCTATGATTTTTTGAAATTTAAAACAATTAAAATATAAAAATCAGAAAAAGAAAATAAAAGAAAAAGATGTGGACCATTGGATGAGAGTCAAAACGTGTTAGTAATCAAATCCAAGGGATCTGGCGCGTTGTGCATATCATGGTCTTTATTGAATAAAGCACTGAATCAAGTGTAAAATTAAAAATTCAAAAAATACAAATGGCACGCTTTCATTGGTTAGAAGGTGACACGTTGGTCATATTCAACCTCCAGCCTCACGAATTACAGGTCTCTCAAACTGTAAAATCAGAAGCTCGGACCTATGCCATTCATTTCGTCTCTTCAAGACGACGATAACCATACCCTCGCGCCATTTTTATATAAATTGTAATTCAAGCAATTTGGAAAGAAAGTTTTGAAAGGGGATTTTAAAATGCATGGTCAAAACGTGTTTCCAGATAAAAGTAATTGTTGCGACTAGAACCAAGGAAATAAGAGAAATACAATGGTACCAAAGTTTTGAAGAATTGATGAAGGAATCTACCTATTGAAGTTGAGTTGCAGAGCTCTGAAACAGGACTTCTATGGAGCAATATAGGGCACGATTCTTGAATGTAATGGTATGGTTAGGTTCAGGGAAGATCAAGGAAGGTGAATTGATGGAGAAAATGGATTGAAAAAGGCTTGAGAATAGGATTCGAAGTAACTGAATTCTGAGTTGTGAAGCAAGTTTGGTAGGGTGATTCTGGCTATCTAAGCTTGAGAAAATGAATGGGATAGTACATGTATTTATAGTAGAAGCAAATGGGATCAAAAGGAAGAGTGAATGATGCGTTTTGGAGGGAATTCGTGCAAACCTGATGCACGAGTGAAGTGTGATCCAAACTTCACCAAAACTCATCCAATTCTTGCGTTTTGATGCACTAATCCACTTGGGAAAGTTGGTTAATCATGTTTAGACCCAAAACGCGTGCTAATTTGAGGTTTAGAGGTTGTAACATGAAATTCAAAATCTGACTTGCAGGGAAACTTCAATTCCAAGTTACCACTTTTGAAACAATGGCATTTCCATCTCAGGTAGTCTTAAGGCGTGATTCTTGATGCTTTGGAAAGATGAGGTAACAAACTTTGCAATGGAAAAAGAATGGAATCAATTGGAGGCTTGAGCTGAAAATTACATGGAGTCAAAGTTGGAGAAAAAGAGTTGACTTTCCATACTTAGAAATATTTCAAATTCTTCTTTAAAAAATGACATATAATCTCTTGCATCCAAACATGGCTTTCCACTTAGAATTTTCTCTTGGCCCAAAAGGATGGAATGAAGTAGATCTCTTGAATGACATTTTGCAATTTGAACCACTTAAAATATCCAAAACTTGAGCAAGTTATGACTTGTTGAAGTTGGCCGAAAATCATGAAATGACCTATAATATTTTGCATTCTTAAGGCAACTTCCATCCATTTTCTTACTTTGCACATAAAAGAAGGCATGAAATACACATCCTTAAGATCATCATGGAAAAATAATGGGCTCAAGGTGATAAAAATTGACCAAGTTATGATAATTTGAATTCACATATGGAAAATTGGGGATTCAACTGGGTGACTTGTAATATTTCTTCTTCACCAAGTTCCTTCCACATGAAAACTCTTTGTAAATTTTGAAGTGATTTGTTGGTAACTCTTTGAAGATAAGAATGTTTTTGGAATCACTCAAAAATAACAAAAGATGAGCAAGATATGCCTCTTTGAAGTCCAAAACCCTAGCCTCTAGATCAAGAGAATGCTTGGTGGAACTTTGCCAAGTTTGAACAAACTTTTTGTGCCAATATTATTCCTTTGTGAATAGAAATTTGTTGAGGATGATGATGAGGACATATGGCCACCAAAACCAATTTCATATCAACTTCAAAATAAATTCAATGGTAAGGTTTGAATCTCTCAAGCTTTTGACTAGGGCATGGAAATAAACTCATGAACCCATGAAGCAACTTGCTAAACCTTATTTCTTTTACCTACATTATCAACAAGTAAGACAAACCAATATTGCATTTTATTAATTAGAGAGAAAAATCATATTACAATATCTATGATCACAAAAGCAAACAAATCAAGGTGCTTGGTAACTTCTCAAAGAGCAAAGCTAAAGATAGGGAGAAAAACCAAAGTTCCTAATGTGATTTTGTGGTGATTGAAACAATGTGGTATGATGAAGGGATCTTAGGGGGGAAAATTGGGATATAACACCCATGTCCGTCCCTTTACATCCAAAGATAAGGCTTCTTATCAATCAATGGTAAGATAGAAATATCAAAGGAAGGAAGAAATAAACAAAAGACTTTTGAGTAGGTAGATTGTTCCTAGTTGCTTTCTCACTTTCAAAATAAACATCCTTGCTCATTTTCAAAACAAACACTTTCAAAACAAACACCAAACACTTTCAAAAACAAACTTTCAAAACATGAAATATTTTCAAAAGTCCAACACTTACTGTACGTTCTTACGAACGAGAACTATTACAAAGTTTGCCTAAGCGAAGGCGCCTTTTCAAAATACCTTCAAAATAACCACAATGCACATTTTCCAAACAAAGCATATTTTCAAACAAAAGCAAGTGATCTAGCAAGCAATTAAGAGCCCATAGATAACTATGGATGAAAAGGGTGCTAACACCTTCCCTTTTCATAATCTACCCCCCGAACTCAAGAAATAATCTCAAAGGTATTTCTTATTCTTTTCCACCTTTCCTTTTGGATAAAAGAAAAGTCGGTGGCGACTCTTGCTAACCGTAACATTTGCGATAAAATGTAAAACATCCCAAGTCAGTTCTCCCACAATATTACAAAAGTCATAGTTTTTCTATATCACTATACCTAGTCTCAGGATTATTTAGCATTCGACTAAGATAATACACATCTCTCTCGACACCTTTTTCATCTTGTTAGACTAACATACTACCTATAGTCGCATCTGAGGCTGAAATATATAACCTCATAGGCCTATGTCTAACAGGAGGTGCCAACATTGGAGGCTTTACTAAGTAGTCTTTGATTTTTTCGAAAGCCTCTTGATGCTCCTCTTGCCAAACGAAATCTTCATTTTTTAGTCGAAGTAGTGGTGAAAACACTTTGGTTTTCCACTTAAGTTGGATATGAAACGCCTTAGAAAATTTATCTTACCCAAAAAAGGTTAAAGTTCCGTTTTGGTCGACGGTGGTCTGGCGTCCATGATGGCTTTGGTCTTACTTTGATTTACTTCTATGCCTTTTTTATGCACCACAAAGCCAATAAAGTCACCCGACTGCACACAGAAAGCACATTTTAATAAGTTCATTTTTAATCCATGTTTTCTCATCCTTTCGAAAGACTTTCGAAGGTGTTGCAGATGAGTTGGTTTATTGTTCGAATTTATTACAATATCATCAATGTAAATTTGAATGAAATCTTCAATAAAATCATGAAATATAGAATTCATTATCATTTGATATGTCGCTCCGGCATTTTTTAAACTGAATGGCATGACAACCCATTCATAGGTTCCCAGTGCCCCAGGGCAGCGAAACACTGTCTTCGACACATCTTCATCTGCAATAAAAATTTGGTTATAACCAGAATAACCATCAAGCATACTTATATATTCAAATCCAGCGGCCGAATCGACCAACATTTCTTCCACAGGCATGGCATACTCGTCTTTTGGAGTAGCAGCATTTAAATCTCTAAAATCTATGCATACCCTTAATTTTCCATTTTTCTTAATTACTGGCACAATTTTTGCCAACCAGTCGACATATCTTGTAGTTCTTGTGAATCTGCTTTTGAGGAATCTTTCTACCTCCTCTTTGATTTTCAACATAATGACTGGAGAGAAATGTCTGGGCGTCTGCTTTAGTGGTTTCTTTCCAGCTTTTATTGGTAATTTTAGTTCTACCAATTCCCTGCTTAAAGCTGGCATTTCATTATAGTCCCAAGATAAACAATCTTTAAATTCTTTTAATAAAGATATTACCTCATATTTCAACTTTGGGTCGATGTTGGCGCTGATATAAGTTGGTCTTTTATCCCCCTTTTCGCCAAGATCTATTTCTTCTAGAGGGTCTTGTGGATGCATATTTTCGGGTGCCATTGGATCCTTTTCGAAGCCTAAAGGATCTTCGTCATATATGCAGTCCAGACGCTGCTTATCAATGTTTTCTTCGACCATTTCTAGTATATATGGTATCTTTGGCTCAATAGCCAAAGTAGATCCTTCATTTAGAACTTGTGTTTTATTGGCTTTGACAGCCATATTTTCTTCAGCTTTTAGTGCCGAATTTATTTTACTTTCAGCGATATACGTCGAGATCCTGTTTAGAGCCTCTAGCTCAGACATCATCACTGATGTCTCCCCAGCCCGTCGGCCGGTTAACACAGTATGGATCCTCTAGAGGTTCCACATCCCATTTAAAACCATGGGTTTCATGTAACTTCAATGAAACAAATGATTCATCAAGGTTGGCATATACTTCCTCATCAGGTTGACATGGGGAAATATTAGCCAATTTCCTGTCGAACTGCTTCTTTCTGACATTGTTCACATATGCCATAAAATACCCTTGATCAACTTCAATATTCTCGACTATGCCATCTTCCCTCCAGATCACCAAACGCTGATGCATAGAGGGTGGCACAACCCCCACTCTGTGTAGCCATTCTCTCCCTACTAGGAGATTGTAACTTGGCTTGCCTTGAATCACCATGAAAATAGTCGGCCTAGTAACTAAGCCGACAGTGATGTCCACTTAGATCACACCCATGGTGTTCCTAGTTCTTCCTTCGTAGTCTGATAAGACTATGTTATGTGATCTAACATCGGTGTCATATTTACCGATTTTCCATAACATGTGGTGTAGCATAATATTTACCGTAGCACCACAATCTACCAACACCTTGTTGATAGTGACCCCTTTGACTCTAGCCCTTATTAAAAGGGGATTTAAATGGCTTCTCATCTCCATATCTGGTTTCTCAAAGAAAGAATCCTGGTTCTCAATGGAACCATTGTTCATGACAAAATAGCACGTTAGCTTATGTAAAGCCATCTCCTCAGCATCCATGTCTGCAGAATCCTCTACTTTCGTCAAGCAATCGTATTCTGTTGGCATAATTGATACTACTTTTACTAAAATATTCAAACTCTCTTCAGAGTCGGAATCAAAATCATCAGTGGCTTCTTCAGAACATTTGCCAGCTGGTCGATTCACGAATTCTTTGATTCGCTCTTTCACTGAGGAATCGACTTTCACCTGGTACTGCCTCTGATTGCCACCTTTGTTCGCAGCAAATTGGCCAGTAGCCGCTTGCCTCTCAGCTTGCTTTCAACGTTGGAAGCGTCTCCATTGGGTTCTAGTCATGGGATTCTTCCCCCATGTAGTTTTCAGAGATGTGGCTTTTCTTCTCTGGCTTGAACTCATGTCGGTAATCAATCGCCGACTTCCCCATGTTTGGTGCCCCATCAATTGGTGTGCCTTTTCTCCCTTAGGGTTTAATCCAGGTCCCGTTAGGAGCTTTCGCTGAGGGAATATAACTCCTAGGTTTAACATGCGAGTTTCCCATAGCTCTCGTTGGTCCTGTTCTTCTCTAACTGTAGCTTCTAGAAATTTTCAGCAGCTATTTTGTCGGTCAAGGCGCTACATCTAGGACACAAGCAAGCTTGTGAACCTTTATTCTTACCGCGATAAAGGAAGTCCAGCAAATCTTCCTCAGGCCTTGGGTACACATCTGCTAGGCCGACATCAGGACTCTCTCAAGTGCCCTCTTCGACCATATTGTCTTCAGGGAATTTAGTAATATCTACCATATTGATGCTCACTGGGTCGAGAAATAAAGCCTCCTCTTTCCTAAGAGGATCATTATCAATCTTCATCTTTCTTGCAGCAAACTTCAACCTGCCCTCTTGCAGCGAATTTTGCACGAGATGCCTGAAAAGGTAAAATTGAGAGGTTGTATGACCAAGATAATTATGAAATTTACAAAAACCTATTTTCTGTCGTTGTTCTAATGGTGGTAATTTAGCACCTGGGGGTACTAAAATTTGACCATCTTTAACTAGTAAATAAAAAATTTATTCACACTTAGTGACATCAAACATATAAGTTTTTGCTGGGAATTTTGGATTATTTTCAACCGTATTCTTTCCCTTAGCAGGAAATAATGATTTACATTCATAGGCTGGCCCTGGATTCATTTCAGCCAAGTCGACCTCTACCTCTGTTGGTGAGGTATAGTCGGCCTCACAAATGGGATTTGTGTCATCATAATCTATGAAGGCTATTTTTTATTTTCTAGTCTTAGCCTTAGTATGTCTGACTTTTTCTAGTCGCAGACGCTCTAGATGTCAAACTCTATCAGCTAGTTGTGACATACTTTTCACGAAGGTTGGATCTATTTTCTTCCTAATGGAATAATCTAAACCTCCAGCAGCCATTTGAACAAGCTCATGTTCTGGAACTTGAGTAAAGCATCTTGCTTTTAATGACATAAATTTGTTTAGATAATCATCAATGGTTTCAGCAAACCTTCTTTTAATGTTTGTTAATTTGACCAAACTAATTTTTGAATGACCCTCATAAAATTGTTCATTGAAAAGTTTTTCCAACTTCGTCCATGAGTCAATCGAATTTGGGGGTAAAGTGGTAAACCATGTGAAATCTGCCTTAGTAAGGGAAGAAGGGAAGTGCTTTACCCTTAAGTTTTCATTATTCGACATATCCCCAGATTCAGTTAGATATCTGGAAATATATTCCACCGTCGACTCTCCAGATTCTCCCCCAAATTTCGTATACTTAGGGATTTTCCATCCTCTAGGGTTTTCAGTCTGTAAAATATATTCAAACAAAGGAGAGGAATATGTTGGCCTTTGAAGTGCGGTATTCATGCCATTTCTGGCCATAATTCTTTCAACAATGGTGGTTAAATTATTTTCAACAGCTAAGTTTTCTTGTCGAATTTGCTCGACAATTTGACCAGCCTCTTGACATCGATCTACTAATACCCTACATGGATCGACCATCAAATTCCTTGGTGACATTACCATTTGTCCCTGATGGACAGTTTCATCCTGTATTGCCCCCATGTCTATTTGACCAGGGGCATCTAGTTGAACAGGTGGTGCTTGTCGAGTAGGCGCTAGGGGAGCACCTAAAAAATTACACAAACGCGTTAATTGGGAAATCACCTGTCGATTTATTTCAGCGGACTGCCTATTAGTCTCAGTCGGCTCTTGTACTATTGGGTTTAAATACATTACCCATCTGGTTAGTTAACATATTAAGGAACTCATGGTTACTATCATCCATTTGTTGCCTTAACACTGCTACTGAAGTATTAGTAAGAGGTTGTACTAAGGGTTAGGAAGGCTCTATCCTATTTTGATTTCCTCTATTATTTCCTCCTGGCGCATATCCTTGTAAAGGAGAGTTCAAATTTTGAACATTATCTGATGCCACTGATGTATTCGATGTCGACTGATATCCTAGCATTATGGAATACGACATTCCATAATCAGGGTCTACATTACCAAAATGGGGCACGTTAGGTATGGTAGTCGTAGTCATTACTGGTCTTGGGCTTCCTGGTGGAGCCTAAGACATTTGTACAAAAACCGCAGCAATCGACCCTACTGGAGGAAAAAGTGCTACTTGTGAAACTACTGGATCGGTAGTGGTTAAAGTTCGTGACGGTATTTCATCTACATTTGGATTATCAGGACTTGTCATTCTTGATATTCGCTTCCTAGATAATGTATTATTATACTCTTTGGTTAACTTCCCATTTCTAAGTTGCATTCACTTTTCACTTATAAATTCTCAAGACCAATTCTTAGCACTGGGTCCCACCGGGTGTGGCAATTTGTTTACTGTGGAAAATGGTAAACAACCGCCGGTCCTCCCAGAGTCCTAAACTGAGGGTAACTTGCGAGATCGACCAGTTGATCTCAAGACGCGTGCTAAGAGTTTTTTCTATCACACCCAATTCCGACGAAATAGCGATCAAGAGAAAACAACTTTCTTTTGACTGGAGAAACGGGTGAAATAGTTTTCCACACTATGGTTTAATTGAATTCCTGGTAACTCATGACCGAAAAAAGATATTCGTACATAAATGAGACTCATTAAACTAACTGACAGGTGAATCGTGACCCACAGATAGTGTCGAATTGTTCATGTAAAATAGAAGATAACGTATAGATCTTGCTCGATAGTAAAGAGAAAAAAATATAAAGTACTCAAAAGATATAACTGAAAAATAAAAGATTTGCATTGAAATAAAGATGGTGATTCATGTGCATCAAGCACTCTTCACTCTTGATTTCTTGACGCTTGGAATGAGAGAGTTTGACAAGTGATTTGAGAGTACAAGTGAACACACCCAAACTACACAAAATCTGCCTATTTATAGTGTTTACAAAGCAACTACCTAGATAAAATCTACGACTAATATTAACATCTTAAGGTAACTGCTTCACTAGATGTTGCCACCTCTTTTGCGCTCAAACACGTCATGTATTTCTAGTAACTGCTCATAATTTTGAAGTTCCGCTTATTTGGCGCTTGAACACGTCGTGGGTTGTTGGCAACTGCCCACGTTTCCTCTAAGCTTCTTGAACATAAACCGCCTCTACCTTGCTTCGAAGCTTTTTTCTGGCAAAGAATAGTCACGCTTTCTCTAAGTCCAAGATACCCTTCTTTGTCGACTAATACCATCTTCGACCAAGTCCTTCTCTTTTACCCTTTTGGTCGACTAAACCAATTTAATCCTCCTGACATATTCTTTTATTTCTTCCTAATCGATGTAATTCAATTTTCGAGAGTTTCAATGTGGCTCCTTCCAAGCATTAACTCTGAATTAATAAAACCAACTTTTCACACATTGGCTCCTGTTTCCCAAAAAACCCTTATTTTGGAGGATGACTCCTAACTTAAGAGAATATTTTCATTTATCACATGTACTTGAATTCCTTAAGATTTTCCAAGGTAACAGTATCATAATGCAAAAAGCAATTTAAAATTTGAAAACAAATATGAGTGAAATGAATGAATTTCTTTAAGACAAACATACTCATTGTATTAAGATAACCATTCAAATGTAAACAAGTCCTTACATGCAAACAAAGCTTTAACAAACATGAAAGATTACAAGGGAAAGCATTAAAAATGATAATAAACTAAGAAGACTCTCTTCATCTGGACTTGAGCTGCTGAAAACATCCTTCAAAACTCAGAGTAACCATCAATCATGTTTACTCTTCGGCAAATGCTTGATTTGAAGTTCAAGACCAAAGTCCTTGAATGACAAGATACCACTTCTGACCAACTTTTGGACTCCAGCTTTCAATGAATAACAATGTTCAATGTTATGCCCAGGGGCTCCCTGATGAAAGGCATAAGTTAAATAAGCTTTGTAGTACCAAGGCATCTTCCCAAGAATCTTCAGTGGAAGTCGAGTCTGAACCAAATTCCTATGCATCAGGACAGGAAACAACTTCCTATAGGTCGTTGGAATTGGATCAAATTGAATTTTCCTCTGATTAGGAACTTGTTGATTATGTTGATGAACTGGAGATACAGAAGGTAAAATGAACACAAGGATGATAGGAGAAGCATGATGATTATTTCTTCCTCTGGCTTTCTTCTTGGAAAAGTTATTATCAAACTTCTTCACATCACTAGCTGAGCCACCATCTTCATATAAACATCCCTTTCGGACATCTTCTTCTAGACGCATTTACATATTCACCTTGTCAAGAAAGTCACTAGGTGCATTAATTATCATCTTCTCATGAAAGAATGATTTCAGAGTTTCAGTGAAGACCTTTTCCATCGCTTATTCCTTCCTAGAAGGATTGACTTGGGCGGAAACCAAAATTTCAACCAAACCAGTTAGATACTCCATACCAGCCTTCAATGTAGTTACCTCTTTGCGGAGTTCAAAGATCTCTTTCCTAATGTTTTCCATCTCTCTCTTAGCGCGAGTGTTGTACTACGGGACCAAAGGGAAAATAAGACTCGGGAATGACTTTTGAAAGTGAAACAAAAAATGTAGAATGATGAATGATTTGTAAATGCAAAAGAGAGTTTTTATTTGATTTATTTCAAGGAACACAACATATTAAGTCATAACCATCAAAGTATGAAGATAGAAGTTGAATTTTAAATTGTATCAAAGCGTTGATTAAGTTATCATCAAGATCAATCATCCGTTTTGGTGGATTAGAGTTTTCACCCCCATTAACACCCAAGATCCATTAAGTTTGATGAAACTTGTGATGTTTACAAAGAAAGACCTCCAAATTCCTTGAAAATCAAGTGAAAAAGGGTTTCATGGACGCATGAAGGCATGGTTATGCAACAACCACAAGCAAGGTCACAATCAAATTTGAAAGGTTCGACGTCACTAGCATGGAGTCAAAGGTAAGAATTACCCCCAAGGTATGGACTAAGGGTTTATCACCTGCCAAACAAGGTTCTAAAAGGTTCCCATAGTCTACATCTTTGATTTGGATATTATCAACGTCACAATTACTCGATAATTAGTAATATTCACAGGAAAAACTTGTCTGAGTGCAGCATCGCATGACAACTGCTTCTGGATTACTTTGTCATAGTCTCCACACTACATCTAAAAGGCCAAGATGGGTTAAGGGTTCTACGATTCTCAGCTTCTCTGGCTCCCAGGTTGAAAGCAACAATGTCTTCCCGATTACTCGGTAAACAAATATTACATTCAAAGGGATCTCTACTTAGTGGGGGATTTCATATCTTCTTCTTCAGGATTACTCCCTCAAAGTTAACATGACTATATCGCTCATCCTATCTTAAGTGTACTTAGTCCAAGTATAGGACTTTTCCATTGTAATCAACACCCAAAGAAACTACAAAATAACACATGTAAGCAAACAAGAAATAATAACAAAAACAAATATAACAAATTAGTTTTAACCCACTTAGAAATTTTTCTCCCCAGCAGAGTTGTCAATTCTATAGTGGTGAAAATCGGAGATCAAGATATTAATTAACTTGACTCACAAATAAGCAAGAGTCGCCACCGCGCTTTATTATTTCCAAGGGAAAAGAGAAAAGTGAGAAATAAAACCCATAAATATGCAAAGTAAGTGCAATACTAAAAGTAAAGAAAAATACAATGCATTTGAAAGAGGTCGAAGATTCGAGGATTGGTTATACAAAGGGAAGGTACTAGCATCATATGTATCTATAGTATCCTATAGGAACCTTTTGAAATATCTATTTTTGGTTAAAATTGGTTTGCTTGCTAAATGAGTGGGGAAGAGATTTTGAAAATGCGATGACCTAGTGTCGAAGTTTTTGGCTTAAAAGATGTGCGAGTTTTTTAAAATTAGGGTTTAGGAGAGATTTGTTTTTATATTAATAAAACTAAAAAAAATGTACAAAGGGGTTTTCGCACAATCGTATTAAATATATTCGATGACATGAAGTCAATGAATTCGATTTTTCTTTTTGAGTTAGACAAACAAAATATAAAGACTAAATAGACGACAAGGGGAAATTAAATAACTAAATATTTAACAACGAAAAATTAAATAAAATAAAGAAAGACAAAATTATACTAATATATATTTTTTGTATTTTTTAAAGAGGTCAAGAAAGAAATAATTATAATCCTAATTTAATAGTTTTTTTTGTATTTTTTGCATGGACTTTTAAACGAAAATAAGACAAAAGACTTAAAAATTAGAAATAAAAATAAAGTGAGAAAAGAGAAGATAAATGTTTAAGTGAGCAAAGAAAAAATACATAAAGTAAAGAAAATAAAATGATATGGATGGCATAAAAGTAAAGAGAGGAAAATATAAAGTACGGAAATATAAATGATATTAAAGTAAAGTTAGTACAATATAAAGTTAATAATCTGATTTGGGATAAGTGTAACTTCATATAGAGCATAGAATGTATGTACCTATTGCACCCCAAAATTTTCCCTCTCACTTATCAAGAATTTGCTTACAAAATTTCCTTGGGCTCAAGACTGCACTAGGGTTTGATCAGCTCAAGACACCTCCTTAGGCATTGATGACCAAAATTAGGGTTTGAGTTTTCACAAGGATTTTTGAATTATCAAAGCTTCATATGACTTTCATGGACCATTTTGGACCCTCAAGATTACTCATGTCAAGATTCAAGCCTTGGATCACACTTTTGATCAGTCAATTGAACAGTTGACCTAAAAATCAATTGTATTGGGAAAAAATCAACCATGGTCAATTTACAGTCAAACTTCATAATTTTTTATTCACATCAACATTTTAAACTCATATGTATCATTTGATCAAGTTTGGACCACAACTCTTCAAGAAATTTGATCAAATCTCAAAAAGGGCAAAATGGTCAAAAATAGGGTTTTGACTAAGAAGGGGCAATTTCTGATTTTTGACCTAGAAAATGGTCAATTGGTTTGAAGAATGATTTCAAGAGTTCAATTGCATAATTTTTACCTAATGGCATGACCCAAAACATTGCTCAAGATCAATTGGATTGATAGTGAATTTTCAGTCAACTGATCAAAAGTCAATTGTACACTGAAAAGTCAAACTTTGACTTTTTGGTCAAAAACCAATGTCAAAGATCACAATTCATCAAAAAATGTCAAAATATGAAACTTATTCATCAACAAATCAAAAAGTCAAGATTTCAGTTTAAAAAGGCAAAGTTTTCTAACTTAGAAATTTTTCTAAGTGTTAGAAAGTTAACATTTTTTCATAACTTTGTGCCAAATTTCCACCATGATGCAAGATGATTCAAGGAAAACTTCCAACATGAAATTTGTATATCTCAATGATATCTAAAACATTGTAGGGTAGAAGTTTTTCTAGAAATGCTTGGATTTCAAGTTATGAATTTATGAAGATATGTCCATGAAACTAAAAATACTTAGTGAAATTTTGAGTATTTTAGTCAGGATTTTGACCTAACTTCATGGCAACTTTTTACCTAGTTCCAAATTTATTATTCAAAAATGTACAACATGAAAGTTGTAGAGGATGTTCCAAGCTTTTCAAAATGTCCACGAACTTGAAGAGATCATTTTTGAGCTAGGAGATTCGAAGACCTGAAGTTGGCATGATAAACTTGAATTATAAGTCATTTTTGTGATGAACTCATAATCAAATCTCATAACCTTATCATTCAATCTCACTTTTCAGGCCATGTTGCTTCTAAATATCTCCATAATTAAGTAATTACACATACCCTAAGTGTATTACACAAGGATTTGATGTTTTGTCCAAGTCTTGATACCATTTATGGTTGAAATTGCAAAAAGTAACATATTCATTCTTGTAAAGCAAACTTTTTCACAATGTCAACCATTTCATGAGCCTCTCAATGACTTCATCTACACACACTCAACCTAGAAACTCAGAAGGAGCGTGTTTAAAGTGATTCAACCACTCTACATAGCTTGTACCACACGTTGGGATTTTGGTTTTCCACTTTGCTTCAAAAACAAGCAAAAATGCCATAACATGTGATCTTGGTAATCTGATCATCTCAAGTCTCCAAACCTTTTTCATATATATCAAGACACTCTTATGCAAATGAGGGGAGTATTTTTTGAATCCCTTAAACCCTCTCATACACTCTCAAACCCGAATTGGCCAAAAATCACCATTTTTAAGCTTTTGAAACCTTAACTTTGAAACTCATCACTCTTGTAACTATTGTCCAAACAAATCATCCAAACACTTCATATATATCATATAGAAACTATCCATACCCTTGTTTCCTCATTGTAACATCATTTTCATCATCCACCATTTTCAAAATACACCATTGCAACTTGACTTGAGTAGACTAATCCAGACACTTTCAAGGTAAAGTAAAAGTTGTAACATACTCACTAAGGTTCCAGGAAGCTAAAGCAATCATCATATTTCTTTTGGAAGTCGTGTAGAGGCCATTGAATTTTTGCATCAAGAGGTAAGTTTTTCCAACTTTGAAATCTTGATACAAGCATCATTTGCACTTACTTTCAAAAGATAAAATGTAGATATCATGTCTATGAAGCTAACCATATCTTTAAATTTCATTTTAATTGACTGTGGAATGAGAATTTTGAAATTGAATTTTTTGGACATTTAGGTTTTCAGTTTGGTACAGGTAGAAATTCGTGAGTTATATTGGGAATAAATAAAAACTAATTACATATTTGAAATCCTTGTGAAATTCTAAGCAAGTTTTGTTTTTACATTATTGAATTTGGTTGAGAAATGAGGAAGTTAGAATATTTTGAAAAAAAAATGGAAATATTGAAAAAGAAGAAGAGAAAAATCAAATTTTGAAAACGAGTTTATTTTATATTTAATGATTATTGTTTTATCACTGGATCTAACAGCCACCCCAGTGGCAAGCAGCTTGCGTTTCATGTCACTTTCACCTTAAGGGCGCGGGTTCGAACCATAGTGAACCCCCCTTTTGTGTTATTTTGTGATTTTGTGATTTCAGGAAGCAATTTTCTAATATAATATTACGCAAGCGTATGGTTAACAAGGAAACGTGTCTGGCCTAGTGGTATTATTTTGAGCCAGCAACCTCATGAGTTCAAGCCTTGGCAGGACCAAAAATCTCTTGACTCATTTTCCATTTTTAACAAACTTCAACAATTTATTTAACCCATCAAATTAATTCCTTTTGAACTAATTTTTTTCATACTACTAGTTTATTAGGTCTATTTTATGAATATATAAAAATCTTACCAAAAAAAATTTTATTTTCATTATTCGTGATTTATTCAAAGTAACATCTTTTAGTTTTTTTTTTCTTTATTAAAACCTATAAAAAAAACATTTTTCTTAACAAATTTCTTTTCTTGATTAAATTAATTTTTAACTTAGTTTTTGCTTTGAATTTATTTTCTAGTTAAATTAAATTAGAATTTAGGGATTTTAATTAATTAAATTCTTTCCTTTTAGTAGTTTAATTAAATCAAGACTTTTCATATACAAAAAAAAAAAACAATTTTCTTTTCCTTTCACATTGTTTTTATATTCTTGCATATTTTATCTTGCAATATTCAATATGCTTGTAATAGTATAATTATAACTTTATTGCTTCCATCCCCCATTTGTAAATTTGTATACCCCCTCCCCAAATGTTGTAATAGCGTAGTAACTTTAACTTTCGCAATTTATCGCTTTTACATAATATGCTAGTAATTATGGTTTGTATGGAAAGAATAAAATCAATCAAATAGAAAACCCTAATCCAAGACAAAAACAAGCATGAAAATAACACACTTGCACACAAGCACCCCCTAGGGTAAAATCCACTTGGTTGCCTTACAAAATGGTCATATTACGCATGTAAGGTATCTTAGCAAAAACAAGCAAATACAAGATCATAGTCCCTCGATGACGCTATCTAAGTTGTCTTACAAATGATCTTAGTCCCTCAAAAATAAAGCTAAGATACCTTACAACATTGCTAATCATGGCCATACGATGACCCATGCCCGTCCCGTTTACATCCAAAGATAGGGTTGCTTACCAAATCAATGGTAAGACAACAATGTCAAAGAAAAAGAAAAATGAACAAGAAAGACATTTGAGTAGGTAGATTGCTCCTAATTACTTGCTCCATTTCAAAACAAACATCCTTGTTATTTTCAAAAAAATAAACACACACATTTTCAAACATCTTACAAACATTGAAAACATTTTCCAAAGATCAAACATCTTTGTATACATTCTTACGAACGAGAATCATTACAAAGATTGCCTAAACAATGGCCTCTTTGCAAAATACTTTCAAAAACCACACAAAGCACAATTTCAAACAAAAGCAAGTGATCTAGAAAGTAACTAAGAGCCCATGGATAACCATGGATGAAAAGGGTGTTAATACCTTCCCTTTTCATAATCTACCCCCCGAACTCAAGAAATAATCTCAAAGGCCTTTCCTGTGTTTTTTCACCTTTCCTTTTGGATAAAAGAAAAGGGTGGCGACTCTTGCTAACCGTAACATTTACGATCAAACGTAAAACCTTCAAGTCAGTTCTCCCACCGTATCACAGAACTGGCGACTCTTGTGGGCAGAATTCTAAAACTGGGGTTACCTTAGGGATTAGATCACATTTATTTGCTTACATTGTTTGACTTGTAACCTTTACATTATGGTTCTTTGTTTTGGTTTGAATCCTCTACCCGGATTTGGGATACATTATAGGTAAATAGAAAAACGTTGTGGAAACTGTGTGGGGTATACCGACATGGTCTAAGCAATAGCTACGTTAGTGCGACATATTTGTGGGTACCGGTAGCCTTTGAGTTAATCAAAGAGAATACGGGGCCGCTGAGTGATGTCATGAAGCACTAATGAACTTCTAGAACCAATACTACACTCATTGAGGTTTGGTTTCTTGGGATATTTCAGTAGCCATTAAAGAGGCTTGAGCTGAAACAATGACCAAGGAAACAATCCAGTAATATTGAGCTCCTTAGAACCCGGTTACTATTATTAGGACAGGTTGAGCCAACTAAACTTTAAGAGGGTACTTACCTATAAACTCCATGCAAGCCTAAACCTAAGGACTTGTCTACTTTGCGTGTATATGATTATTTGTATAAGCTTGTTTACTTTGCATACTTGTGCATAACATCATGACATCAAACCTTAGCATTTTCAAAAACATTGAACCATAGCATTTCAAGGATCTCAAGGGTTTTTGATACATGGTCACGTTAAACCAGACGTCTATCAAGGGGCAAGAGGATTTAATTTCCTCTAAACCAAGCACCGTCAAAGATCAAGTACAACCACTTGAACAAGGGCTATGACCCACTCGACATGGTGAGCTTAATTCTCGTAAAAGGACATACACCAATACAAAGTTCTCCAAATCAAAGCTGTAATTGACTACTAACATTTACCCCGCAAGATCTTTGAAAAAATTTACATGTCATACACATCATTGCATAATAGGTAGCCTCTAGTGCCGGTCTCTCATGTTCTCACTGTTTATTTCAGCAATGGCTCTCTAGCAAGACAACGAAGATCTTCAAACTCAAGAGGCTCAGTTTAGGGAAATGTTCCTTAACCTATCCAAGGGACAAGAAGAATTGAAAGCACTCCTCGCTAGGAATCTGACCAAGAAGCATTCTGATAACAACAAGGATGACCAGGTTGAACAGCTGCAGGTTGAGATGGAAGCAATGAGAATCCAAATGATGGGTCAAATAGCTCTCATCCAAAACTTGGCTGAAGGACAAGAAGAGCTAAGGACTCTCGTCAACAAACTCCGTCAAAACGGATGTAACCAAGTGGGGCGAATAGCTAGAAGTAGGGGTAAAATTGTTATCCATCCACCCACAAGACAAGAAGCTGGTTCAAGAGAAAATAAACCATTTCAAATTGCCGCCACGTCACGGGTCCAACAAAGGTCTCGTCAACATCAACCAGAAAATCAGCAAAGGCTAAAAGAGCCCAAAAGATAGTTTACTAACGTCAACATGCCACTGTCTCAAGCTTTTCAACATATGTTAAAAATGGATCTGATTACACCAATAAGACCGCGTCCAAATCCCAAAACTTATGCTCCCAGTTACCATCCTGATGCCAGGTGTGCCTATCATTCTGATGGTCCTGGACACGATACAAATGATTGTTGGGCATTGAAGTACAAGATTCAAAACTTGATCAATAAAGGAGCATTGTAGTTCACACAAGACGGTCAATTGGAGATTTTTTCTACCACCCCTCAAAGGCTCACCACTTAAAGTGACAAGTCCAGACAAAGAGGCTTCTCTTCAGTGGAATTTTCAATTGTAATCTCTTTTGTTGCTCAGATAATTATCTATTAATGTCAAAATTTGTTTCATTAATGCATTGCATATGTTTGTCTTGAATATGTCCATTCGTTTTCACTATACTATGCTTTTTACTCTCTTTATGACATTTAACTCTTGCTAAAAGTTACAAGCCTTTAGAGGGAGGATGACGAAAACAATGCCATAAATCTCATACAGTATGCTTTTGAACAGACTTTGCTGACGATGTACAGGCGTTCTTTCAAATTCTAAACATTGGAGTTATAAGGAAGATAATCCCTAGTCAACCCCTTCGAGCCAAAGAAGTATAAGTTTTACCTTTTTTTACAAATTGAAACCTTTAATCAAAGCCTGGGGCAGGGTAGTCTCTCAGTTAGTTGAAATGTGCGTTCAAATCGCAAACTCTCATCTCGTAATACAACGAGTGACATCAAAAACATTCCTCTGAAATCAAAAGACGGTGATGGTTCCCTACCAAAAAGGCAGTCATTATCTCTCAAAAGCTCACTAAGTCAAAAAAAGACTTAAGAAAAAAAAACGGGGGCATCTCGCTGACCATAATCTTAAAATAGGAACAATTAGGCAAAAATTAGGCATAACAAATCAAAAGAAAGAGGTCACTACAAATCCGCAATAAAAAAAAGGTGTGTTACGAAAAATGATTGCCTTCCGACAAACCTAACTTGTCTGAACCATCACCCAAAACGACATTCCAGACTCAATTGGAGTTCAAACGCACAATTAACTGAGTTTAGGACCGAAGAACATCACGAAGAACGGGCGGGTACAAATACACTTTAAGCCTTTATCTTTTGTTTCTTAAACCGTGAACCATGCCACGTTACAACCCTTTAAAAGTCCTAATTGAAGCATGAGTTAGTTCGAAAGCATACTGTTACCAAAAGGTACCTTGACTCCTGTAGGGCTTTACTCTAAAATCTTGAGTTGAATTTTTCTTACAAAAAACTTCTTTACTTGCTAAAACGCATTTTCAATATTTTTGAGACAAACATAAACTTTGCATTACTTGAATACCACTGTTTGCATATGTTGATTTGTTTGACAATGAATAAATTCACACAATGAATATCCAATGAACGAAATCTCTCAGTGGACAAAATCACTTATTGGAAAGACTCTTCCAATGACACATCTCTCATGATCAAGGGGCACGGCATGACCTTTGTCCAACACATCTGGGGCAGTCAAGTCAAGATTCAAAGAATCTCTCAAAGAATTGTTGAATAACAAGAGGCAAATCTCCATATGTATCACTCAAGGGGCAATGTTACGGTGATCAGGGGTTCGAACAAAATCCACTATGAACACTTTCGGTACCATCAAATTACTTGTCTGTACCAGTAGTATCAGATGGTGTCAGTATCATGTCTTCAGATCCTTCCACGACAGTTCTTAGAAAATTCTGAGACTTGACCAAATATCTTAGGTACCACCAATTTTTTTGTACCAATAGTATCAGATGGTGTCATTATCATGTCTTTAGCTTTCTTCCACAACAGTCTTAGAAAAATATCTCTAGGAAGTTCAGGGCTACCGAAAATATGATCAAAATATCAAGCGCCAAAATACATCAGATTAACTCTAAGGGGCAAATAGACTCCCACATAAAGGGTCATGTGCGACCAAGAAAACATTTTCTGGCATTTACTACAAGGGGCAGTGATAAATCTCCCCAAAATCCTTCTCATAGATTGACTCCCAGCCAGAATTTCAATCTCTGAAAATTCCTCGCCAGCTGAGTCGACCTCAAGAACCCTCGAGAACTTTCCTCAGTGAAAAAGACACTTCTCCAACAAACCGACAACATGGTTTATTTCCCCAACAAACTATAGATCCCTCACAGTGTGCAGTTTAATCCCCAGCAGAACGAAACTTCCAGTTAACAATCCCCAGTAGAAATCACCAAAATTCCCAGTATTCCCCAACAGGATTTTACAGGCAGTACACGGTATTTCCCTTACAATAGAGTTTATTTCTCTAAAAGGAGATTGTGATACGGTGGCAAAACTGGCTGTTTAATACTGATTTGCATTTTTTGTTCACAAAATGACGCGGTATGCAAGAGTTGCCACCGACTTTTATTTTATCCAACTGGAAAGGAAAAAAGCACAGAAAAAATTCCTTTTTTTGAAATTTTGAGTACGGGGGGTAGATTATAGAAAGGGAGGGTATTAGAACCCTTTCTATCCGTGGTTTTCCACGGGCTCTTAGGTACTTGCTCATCATTTTAAAATTTCTTGTGTGTTTGTGTTTTGAAGAGTTTTGTTTTACTTCGTTTTAACCCTTGTTTCTGTCTTCAAGAGTGTTACGAAGTGTTTTTGAAAACTTTGTTTGAAAAGTGTTTGGTGTGAAAAGTTTTGATTTGAGCAAGTACCTACTAGCATCTACCTACTTGAAAAAGATTATTTATGTTCTTGTTTCCTTTAGACAACGCTATCCTACTATTGGAAAATAGGTAGCACCGTCATTGGAGTTGTAAGGGTCAATTTGAAAGGGACGTATGATCACTAAAGCAATGTTAGGGCGTCTTAGTAATAACCCTAATGTCTTAAGATCATATTCGAGGCAACATTTCCGAGGCGATGATTTTGAGGCAACATTTCTGAGCAGGATATTTGATCTTTGTTTAGACAAGAGGGCGACCACTAAAACACCCTATACTTAATGACCGTTTACCGAAGGCAACCGAAGTGAGAGTATACCCTAGGAGTGCGCATGTGCGAGTGATTTGATTTCAAGTTATTATCTTTGCACATTAGGGTATGCTAGCCATTTTAAATTGTCATGCAGTCTTGTCATACAATCCTATTAACGTACATCTAATAGTTAATATTTGCGAGAATTAAAATGCGAGAAATAAAAACTACGCTATTATAAGGCTTCGGGGGAGGGATTAATTTACATAGCCAAAAAAACCTGTAAAACGATAAAATAAAGAAAATCCTAATTAAACTATTACATAGCGTAAGCAGTTACATTAATATTTGCATAAATAATAAAATGCGTGCGACGATTTAAATGAAAAGGAATTAGGGTTTTGACCCTATATAAACCTAATTAAAAGAAAAAATCTTTTTTTGTATTATTTTTGATTGTTTTGAGAAAATAAGATTTTAATTGAATAAATAAAGAAAACCCTAATTACTAATTAATTTAAATTAATAAAAATAATTAAATTAACCTATTTTTGGTATTTTTATTTTATTGAAAAAAGAAATAAAAATTAAATCAAGTTAACCCTAATTTTCTAATTTGATTTTAAATATTTACAAAAAGTTAGAATTACCCTAAAATAAAATTTAATTAATATTAAATTAAATTTGATAAAATACAAATAAAACCTAATTCTAAATTTGTGAAATTGATTTTATGATTTCTTGTAAAAAAAAAAGAAAATTAATTTGTGTTAGAAAATAATTTAAATAAATTAAATCAAAAGAAATAAAATAAATAAAAAAGAAAGAAAAATGGGCCTGGATGTTTCAGCAAAAAAGGTGGTGTTTATGACAAATCTGGGCCCAATAGCGCCTGGCCCGTTTGACTTTTTCAGATCCCATGTTTCTAGCTTGACTGGGCGTATGGTGGACTTTTATTGGGAAGCTTTGGATCTGGCATGTTGATGACTTGATTGGTTGGATATTGAGGACATATGGTGGACTTATGGGGCGCCTGTGTACCTGATCATGCAAGAGAAAATAATAGAAAGTAAAGTTGGGGACCTGGGGATCGAACCCAGGTCCTTTAGCATTCATCCATTGCGAGCTTGCCAGCTGAGCTGGTTGTATTAGTTTTCATAATAATAACCAACAAATATTATAAGATAAAACAATAAAACAAAATCTGAAGCGCATAAATTTTGAATTGGCCAGTCACTAACTGCCATGCCATCATCTTCCTCCTGGCTTCTGTCGTTTTAGGCAGAAGACTTTTACCTACAGATGATGGGCGTAGGTACATCCCTTGTCCACTCCAAAATCTTGTTCCTGCATGATAAATCATAACCAGTGGTACCAATCAACTCGTTGCAACCTCACGAGCATCATGGTACCACTATCCATGGCTAATTGTCCCTATATGAAGAATCCCTAAAAACGAAGCATAAACCCTAGCCATGGCATCTTGGTATACAGTCAATAAAAATGCAATTAAACATAACCATTAGCTTGCAAACATCATAAGGATTAAAAATATGTCAATTATTCATGCTAAAGATGCCAGAATTAATGGATTCGAAATCAAGAAAAGTGAGAAATTGTGTGGTACTTACAGCGTGTTTCAAGGCTTGAGGGAGCTTGCTAATGGTTGAAACACGTTCCTGGGATGGCCAACAAACGTTTGGGATGGATAAAATGCTTTGAATTGGCCTGGAACATGGAAATCAATTTGCCACTTTTCTTGATTTTTTTGAAACTTGCCTTCTGCTTTACACGCCTCCAATCTCCTTGTTTTTGATCTGAACATGTTCCTTATGTACCCTAGAAGGAATTAGGTTACAAATTTGCTTTAAATCTTTTCCTATTAAGATCATTGATTCATGATTTGATCATGGTACAAAATCTTTCTAAATCAAGCAAAATTCAATCTTTTTGTGTCCAAATGAAACTTGCACGATTTGATTCCATCTCCAGCTGTATAATAGACCTAAACATGCACAAATCTCAAGCTTTGATTAGTTTTTGATATATTCATGATTTTATTTTGATTTTATTTGATTTAATTGAAATAAAATCAAAATAAATGACAAAAATAAAAGAATGATAAATGGGAAGGATCATGGGTCGTGGGTCACATTACAAACTCAATGCAAGCACAAAAAATTGGGCCCATTTGATAAAAATTGCAAGTTGGGGCACATTTGACTTTTGGCAATTTTGCAAAAAAGGTCAACTTTTCCAATGCATAACTCTCTCAATTTTGACCCTAGAGATGTGTTCTTGGACTTTTTAGAAATCTAAAGATGTCCTATAACCAAACCTTTTGGTCTCATCTCAATCGAGTCTTCCATGTTCATGTATGAAGCTTTGACAAAAAAGGTGTTTTTGTTGACTTTCCAAAATGACCTAGAATGTCCAAATTTACATCTTCTTGTGAGTGCATATTTTGAACTTTGGAGATGAAGATGGATTATAGGGAATTGAATCCTATTCAAAATGATTTTTGAATGGGTCATTTTTTATAAAGTATGAGAAAGTTATGCTTGGTCAAAGTTGAGTTGACTTTTCCTGCAAAACCCTAATTTAGCAATTTTGGGGTTTTGATGAATTGGGAGCAATCCTTGAGGAATCATGATCAACCCTTAATAAAATGATGAATAATACTTCAAAATGAGGATGTTGACCAAAAATCTTGTGGTTTGACTGTATGTGGGCCACAGTTGACTTTTGCCCTAGCACGGTCGATTTTTAGGCCCTTGAGCAATTGACTGAGCAAACTTCCTCTGCAAGGCTTGAAACTTGAAATGGATGATCTTGAGAACATATTAGGACAATGGTGAGCATTTGGTATCCTTTGGACTCAAACATCTTGATGCAAACTAAAACCCTAATTTTAGGTAGACTGCCTTAAGAGGGAGTTTGTCTGGTCACCCTTGGACTTCCTTGAGCAATTTGAGGACCTCATTTGAGATGTATTGAGAAATATGGGAGGGAAAATTTTGGGGTACAACAGCTTCCCCTGTTCAATCTTCTTAAACCTGAGGATATAGATTGGCTTGTCTGCCTTTCGTAATCTGAAGGTGGAAGATGATTGAACACTAGAGTGCCCAGAAATTTGCACTCACATGAAGTGGTACTTGCCGTGTGATATCGGGAATGGGCTTATAGATGCCATTTGGAAGCCAATGGCAGAAGATAGGCTTAAAGATGCCATCAGAAGAAGTGTCTATCGCATAAGAGATTCCTTTGTGAGAGCCCATATACCTGTTGTTGAGGAGGACTTCGTTGGGGAATGTCGGTCTCTGTCTTGTGGGAGAAATAGAATTTTAGGAGCTTCAGTTGTCTGTTATTCTACCAGGGAATCATCTCTTAGTCGAAGAGGTGAAAATGAAATGCTATCTGGTCGTGCTCTAGGCTTCACAATGATTTGCTGAGATAAATAAGACCGATCGTTATCTGGTCGTGCTCTAGGCTTTACAGTGACTTACTGGGGGGATGAGATTAAACTTGGTATCTGGTCGTAATCCAGGATTCGCAATTTCTCAATTCTTATCTGGTCGTGCTATAGGCTTCAGAAGGAATCAAGTGGTTATTCGGTCGCATCCGGGCTTCCAACTTGAGTCTAAGGCATACTAATATCCGGTCGATTATGGGCTTCTTAGTAATTGGCCGAGTAAACTACTATTTGGTCGAATTCCAAGCTTCGCAGTATATGATACTGTTATCTGGTCGTGTCCCAGGCTTCAGTATCATTTGCCATTATCTGGTCATGATCCAGGCTTCACAGTGTCTTATACCATTATCTGGTCGATTCCAGGCTTCATCGTATCTTTTATTACTATATGGTCGATTTCCAGGCTTCACAATAACTTGTTGAGGGGTTAAGCTATTTTCCGGTCGATTTTCGGGCTTCATAGCTTGTATTTATGACATACCACTATCTAGTCGATTACAGGCTTCATAGTATTTTGGAGAAATCAAGATATTATCTGATTGAATCCGGGCTTCATAGCTTGAATTAAAGATATACCACTATCTGGTCGCTTCCAGGCTTCGTAGTATTTTGGAGAAATCAAGATATTATCCGGTCGAATTCGGGCTTCATCTCTTGAACTGGAAGAGAAATCTTAGTATTGATTTAATTGAACCAGAGAAAGTTTGTGAGAACTCGATTGTATCTTTCCCTGAAAGGTAAAGAGTTATTCGTATGTAATGTCATGATGTATGAAATGTATCGAGTAATGATGTTCTCAAAATAAATGAGATTGTGCTGTATGATACATATGCGTATGTCATGATGTATGGATATGCAATGTTCTTGTGGTATTCTCCGGCTGGGGAAAATGAATCCTGGAATGCTGCTGGAGAATACAGAGAGTTGAGTTCTCCGTTCTTGCTAGGGATAGTGACCGAAGACGATTAGCCGGAGACTTGTGTCTGTTCTGCTTAAGAATACGCCGTCGGGAGAGGTTCTATGGGGAAGAAAGATATTTTGTTGGATGATCTGCCGATTTGGAGAAACAAACTCCGCTGGGGATGAATTATCGTTGCTGATGATGATGAACTCCATCGGGGATTGAATTTCTGCTTGTGGAAGAGATAAACTCCACTGATGGTGAACTTCTATTGTTGGTGATAGACAAACTCTCCTTGGGGATAATTCTTCCGACTTATTCGTGATTATGAACCTCGGCTGGGGAGAGCTAACACCACTGTTTTTGGACCTTTCCTACTCTGCGGGGAATGTATGTATCTTTAGTCATATGCTCAAGTTGGCTCTATCCCTGTACCTGGTGGGTAGAGCAACTGTAAGGTTTGGACACTTCTTGTTTGCCCCTGTTCTTGGAATTACGAGTAATTGTCCTTTGTTTCGTATGTAAATATTTATGAGCAGCAATTATTTTCAAATGCATATATCGAAAATGAGTCATTGGACGTTCTTGCAAAACAAAACAGAAGAAAAAAAATAAGTTGAAATTTCTTGTGAACATGAATTGTATTGATTTTGGAGTTGGCCTGTAACAAGCATTTTGTACAAGAGGTTGACGTGCTAGTAAGAGAACGTCGCCAAAAGAACAGTGTTGTACCCCAAAATTTGCCCTCTCTTTCTTCAGGAAATCATCTTGGAATCTCAGAGTCCCTCTGAAACAAATCCAAGTCCTGAATTGTCATTTTTGTCCAAGCAAACCATTTACAAGAACAAAATGATCACACAAGCTCTAAAGGCAACGCTTTTATCTTGAGAAAAATTAAATTCTAAACATTTGGAATTTTTCTCTAAAAAATGGGTGTTTAAGAAGAAAATAGCGCTTCAGAACTTCTAGACCAAACTCCAGATAGAAACGGTCAGAAGTTGCAAGCTTGGCTCAACGCAGTCAGAAGTTGGCTCTTCAGCAGCTACATCAACTCAGTCAGAAGCTGCAAACGTGGTTCAACACGTAAGCCTCAGACAGAACATGACTCTTTTAGCAGTTACGCAAGTTCAACCAGAGTTTGCTAAAGGAATACAAAGGAAACAAGGAAGTCTGAAGGCTCCTTCAGAACATGCTGAAATCAGAAGATGAAAAGGTCAGAAGAGTGGGTGTTACACTGATGCAGAATCTCTAAGCCCAGGATTTCCAGAAGCAAATCCAAGGAATATGTCATAAAGTCAGGAGAATCCCCAGAACTTGCTAAGACAACATGAGGCCAAGACCAGAGCATGGTTTACGGTGTTCTTGGTAAAACAGAACTGCTGGTTCAAAGTTTTGTTTCTACTACCAGAATATTGGTGTTGATAAGTCTTATAACTATTTAATGCTCATTAATGCTCCCAACCACTCCTGAACATTCATCCAAGTAGTCCCTTCACGTGTGGCTTGGTAAACGCCTTTATGCAGGTTCTGGAATGGGTCTACACGCCACCATCCACCTAAGAGGTCACTTCACCCCAATCCACGCCTGCTGTTCCAGCCTAGGCTGAAAGGCTATCTGTTATCACAACTTCCCAGGAATTTCTTTCAAAGAACAATTTAACCTCTGTTGGCGCCTTTAATGTTCAAGAAATCCACAAGAGCTTTTCCTATAAATAGAGAACCATTGTCCACTGAAAAAGGGCGTCCAAAAAACAGAAAAATTGCTAGAAGAGAAACAGAAATCTTTAGCAAGAAAGTGCTGTGAAACTCTGCCAAAATCTCCAGTGTTTCATAACTTTGAATTTCTTACCTTCAAACTTCATCAATGCCCAGTTTTCTTTGTGACTAAAGAACACCCTTTCAACTTCTGACCATATATACGCATACACCTTTATCTACCCTTTTCAAAAAGAGCCTGTCCAGAACACCATCAGAGCCAAAAGCTAGCTCTCATCCACAAACTTTTCCAAAAGCCAGGTAAGCACCTGCTGACCCTCATCACGCTGCTAAGCATCATCAGCTTTGCATGCTCAAATAAACATAATGTAAATATCATGTTGTTGTTGTTCTGAGGATTCTCATACCTCAGAACATTCTGAGCCAGCATAGAACCTGCTTGTGACCTTGTTGGTTATGTCCTCTAAAACACTTTGACAGTGGCTGGAGCTGTTCCAAACATGTTTTCTGTTTTGTGGAAAAATAACAAAATTGCAGATGTTCTGATTAACACAGGGAGAAGCCAAGTGCTGACTTTGACATTAGCACATCTGAAGCCTGTTTTGCTGTCAATAATATCAGAACTTCTGAGAATTATTGTATTTCCAGCAGGATCAGAACTTCTGATTTCCCCACTAACAAACTTTTGTCTTGGAGTGCAGGGGCGTTAGAACTTCTGATCTTCCCACTAACAGGTTTCTGTTTTGCAGGTGCCAGAGTCAGAAGTTCTGACTCATACAGCTTAACCAAAAGGTTGATCATCTGGCAGCGGGCCCGAGTCATAACTTCTGATGACCTCTCAGCAGCGCGCTGGCTCCCTCTCTCTTTCTCTCTATCTTATTTTTGTTATTTTCTTTTCTTGTCTATTTTTCTCGTTGAACCACCCCATGTACAAATGTGTATCCCCACCCCCTAATTGTTGTAATAGCGTAGGATTTTATATTTCTGCCTTTTATTGCTAGTAATTAGGATGTGTATGGCAAGATAAAATCAATGAAATAGAAAATCCTAATTCAAAGATAAACTCTTGTATGCAATAAAACACACTTGCACACTAACACCCCTAGGGTTACATCCACTTGTTGCCTTCAAAAATGGGCCATGTTACGCATGCAAAGTATCTTGGTAAAAACAAACAAAATCAAAAGATCATAGTCCCTCGATGACGATATCCAAAGTTGCCTTACAAAAATGATCTTAGTCCCTCAAAAGAAATACTAAGATACTTTGCAACATTGCTATCATGGTCTATACGACGACCCGCGCCCGTCCCGTTTACATCCTAACACAAGATTGTCCATCAAATACAATGGTGGAACAATACTGTTAAAAGGGTTAAAACATGAAAAAACCTTTGAGTAAATTTAGGGGTAGACAACTCTTAGTTACTTGATCAACTTGCAAAACACACTTGCCTACTTTTCAAAACATCACTCCACAAACACTTTCAAAACAACTTTCAAAACCTTGAAATATCTTTTCGAAAAGACACACACCTTTGTAAAACATTCGAGTAAAGAATTGTTACAACGGTTGCCTAGACAAGGCATCTTTTTCAAAGCATTTTCAAACACACACACACACACCACCATTTCAAGCAATTGAAAATCAAGGCAAGTGATCTAAAACAAGTAACTAAGAGCCCATGGATAACCATGGATGAAAAGGGTGCTAATACCTTCCCTTTTCATAATCTACCCCCCGAACCCACGAAACATCTCAAAAGGTTTTTCCTGTGCTTTTTTAACCTTTCCTTTAGGATAAAATAAAAAGTCGGTGGCTACTCTTGCTAAACCGAACAAGTGCGAATACAAACGCAAAACCTCAAGTCAGTTCTCCCACCGTATCACAAACAGAATTTATACAACTTGTGTAAAAGAAAGAAAAACAGCTATTTGAACAATCCCATTGGGTTCCAACTCTGTTATTGCCTTTATATCTTCGAGTGTATCATCACTTTGCTACTTAGTCGAAGGTAGATCAGATTGATTAGCGTCGTCTGAGCTTGATAGTTGATACCGAAGTCTGGTCGCGAGGTGATCCAATGAGACATGGTGTTACGCTTCAATCCCTAATTTTTGCCTGGACCGCCCTTTCAGGTTTTCAGTCCACCGGGATACCCTTTTTTGCCCAAGCCTCCTTTTCAGGTTTTCGACTTGCCGGGTGTACAGTGTGTTTTATTTTCATCCCTTACTTTTTCCCAAACCCTTTTGGTTCGCCGGGAAGCCCTTATTTTTGCCTAGGCCAATCAACCTAGCGGGTCTTTGATTATGCGTAGTATATTTTCACTATGTATGCATTGACGGGGTGAGGAAGGTCGTCACCATCCATGGTAGTTAGAACCATAGCTCCTCCTGAGAAAATGTTCTTAACCACAAATGGCCCTTCGTATGTGGGGGTCCATTTTCCCCTGGGATCACCTTGTGGTAGTATGATGCGTTTGATCACCAGATCCCCGACTTGATATTCTTGGCGTCTGACCTTCTTGTTAAAAGCCTTGATCATTCGCCTTTGATACGTCTGACCATGAAAAATAGAAGTAAGTCTCTTCTTGTCGATTAGGTTCAGCTGATCAAGTCGAGTTTGGATCCAGTAATCTTCGCTCAAACCTGCATCCTTCATAATCCTAAGAGAGGGTATCTGGACTTTGATGGGTAGGACTGCCTCCATGCCATACACCAAAGAGTAGGGTGTTGCCCTTGTTGATGTCCGTGCTGAGGTACGGTACCCATGAAGAGCGAATGGTAAAATCTCATGCCAGTCTTTGTATGTCACCGTCATCTTCTGCATAATCTTCTTGATATTCTTGTTAGCCGCTTCGACAGCCCCATTCATCTTCGGCCGGTAAGGAGAAGAGTTGTGATGTTATATCTTGAACTGTTTGCAGAGTTTGCTGATCATCGTATTGTTGAGATTTGTACCATTGTCTGTAATGATCCTCTCCAATACACCGTATGGACATATCAGATTGTGTCGGATAAACCACGCCACGACGTTCTTGGTCAATGCAGCAAAGGAAGCTGCCTCGACCCATTTTATGAAATAATCAATAGCTACCAGAATGAAACTATGCCTGTTGGACGTAGTAGGTCTGATCTCACCTATCATGTCGATGCCCCACATTGCGAAAGGCCAAGGAGCTGTCAAAACATTCTGGGGAACCGGAGGTACATGCACTTTATCAGCATAGACTTGGCACTTATGACAGATCCGGGAGTGCTGATAACTATCGGCTTCCATAGTGGACCAATAATATCCAGCCCGTAGGATCTTCCTTGCCATGGTATGTCCACTGGAATGAGTTCTGAAGGTACCTTCATGTAATTCTGTCATGATCCTTTCTGCTTCGCCCTTGTCCACACATCGCAGTAAGGTTGAATCATGGTTACGCTTGTAGAGGATCCCATTTCTGATGAAGAATTTTGCAGCGAACCTTCTCAAAAACTTTTTATCATTAACAGATGCACCCTCGGGGTACTCTTAAGCCTCAAGATACCGCTTTACTTCATGGAACCAGGGTTTATCTGCCCCCTCTTCAGTCTCGATGTCACAGCAATGTGCGGGTTCGCCCAACCTCTCAATGGTAATCTGGGGAGTTTCATTATCCCACCTGACTTTGAACATAGAAGACATGGTAGCTAACACATTCGCTAGCTGGTTCTCCTCTCTCGGGAAATGTTCAAAGGTTATCTCTTCGAAGTTCGGAAGCAATGTCAATACATACTCTTTGTAAGGAATAAGATTTGGGTGCTTCGTATCCCACTCGCCTTTGATCAGACTGATCACTAGAGCAGAATCTTCGAATACACTCAAGAGCTTAATCCTCAGGTCAATAGCTGCTCAAAGGCCCATGATGTATTCTTCATACTCCGCCATATTGTTGGTGAAGTTAAAACATAATCGGGCGGTGAACGGAGTATGATAGCCCTCAAGAGATATGATCAAAGCGCCAATGCCATTACCCAATGCGTTTGATGCTCCATCAAAATACATAGACCATCGGGATCCTTCCTCGGGTTCTTCATCCGGTCCAGGTTCTTCATAGTCGGTCACCAACATGATGTTCTCATCCGGGAACTCAAAATTCATGGACTGGTAGTCATCCACGGCCTGATGTGCCAAATGATCCGCCTGTACAATCCCCTTGATTTCCTTCTGGGTTGTGTATTGGATGTCGTACTCAGTTAAGATCATCTGCCATCTTGCTATTCTTCCGGACAAGGCAGGCTTTTCGAAGATATACTTGATTGGATCCATATTTGATATCAATAGGGTAGTGTGAGTTAGAATATACTATCTCAGCCATCGAGCAGCCCAAGCCAAAGCGCAACAAGTTTTCTCGAGCAATGAGTATCGGGTCTCACAGTCGGTAAACTTTTTGCAAAGGTAGTAAATAGCGTGCTCTTTTCTGCCAGACTCGTCATGTTGCCCCAGCACACACCCTATTGAATTGTCCAGTAATGTCAAGTATAAGATTAGAGGTCTTACTTCAACTGGAGGCATCAGAATAGGTGGCTCTTGGAGGTATTCCTTAATCCTTTCGAAAGCGGTCTGACATTCATCATTCCATTTTACCACTTGATCTTTCTTCAGCAGCTTGAAGATTGGCTCACAAGTAGCAGTCAGATGTGAAATGAATCAGGCGATGTAGTTCAGACATCCCAAAAAGCCTCTAACTTACTTTTCTGTGCGGGGAGCCGACATTTCCTGTATAGCCTTTACCTTGGTAGGGTCCACTTGAATACCCTTATCACTGACGACAAAACCCAACCGCTTACTAGACCCTACCCCGAAGGTGAACTTGTTCGGGTTTAACCTTAGCTTGTACATCTTCAACCTGTCCAACAGTTTCTAGATATGTTCAAGGTGCTCTTCCTCAGTATGGGACCTTGCGATCATGTCATCAACATAAACCTCAATCTCATGGTTAATCATGTCGTGGAACAAAGTGACAATGGCGCACTGATACGTTTCCCCAACATTCTTCAACCCGAAAGGCGTTACCTTATAACAGAAGGTACCCCACTGTGTAAGGAAGGTTGTCTTCTCCATGTCCTCGGGAGCCATCTTGATCTGGTTGTAACCAGAAAAACCATCCATAAAGGAGAAGACCTTATGCTGCACAGTGTTGTCGACCAAAACATCAATGTGAGGAAGTGGGAAATCATCCTTGGGGCTTGCCCTGTTTAGATCTCTATAGTCCACACACATATGTACCTTACCATCTTTTTTAGGCACCGGAACAACATTGGCAACCCACTGTGGGTAAGAAGTGACAGCTAGAAATCCGGTGATAAACTGTTTCATAACTTCAGCTTTAATTTTCTCAGACATCTCAGGGCGCATCTGACGAACCTTCTGCTTTACCAGAGGACAGTCTTCTTTGGTCGGCATGCAATGAACCACAATATCGGTGTCCAAACCAGGCATATCTTTATAAAACCAAGTGAATATCTCAACATAGTCACGTAACATTTGTATCAACGGTTGCTTGACACTAGGCTCCAGATTCGCACCTATCTTGACCTCTTTCATGTCTTCCTCGGTAATCAAATTCACTTATTCAACTGGCTCTTCATGAGGTTGTATGGCCCTTTCTTCCTATAGTAACAGTCTAGCAAGTTCTCCAGGCACCTCACAATCATCCTCACCTTCGTCCTCGGCTTGGTTGATCGGATTTTCAAAGTCATAACTGGCAGTAGCTGAGTTGTTATCAATCGGATCCAGAGTGGATATGGATCTGCATTATGATATGTGAGTGTGTGTAAGAGAATCGTTGTTTTGATAAAGTGAGAGACAGAAAAGAAAAACAAGGAGCGCAAAATTTGTAATGCAAGAAAACGTCCAATGCTTTATTGATGATATATGAAAATGACAAATAATAAGCCCTCACAAGAAAAGCCAAGGTGCCTCGGGTAAGGCACCGGGCCATAAAGTTTCAAATTGTTTATTACAAATCTCAAAACAAAAGTCAATTACTGTGGAATAAAAGAAACAGGTATGAAGTCTTTCACCGTCCAGTTGTTCAATCCACCATTGGTTGTGGGGTAGATCCAAAGGTCGATATCCGAATCTTCTTCACTATCCTCAATTGCATTCACCCCCTGATTACTGATGTGCAGAGGAGGTCTTCCAATCCGCGCGCGCCTAACAGCCTTTTGAGCCCCTGTAGTAAAGCCCAAACCAAATTTGTCAGTTTTGTGTGTGAAATCAGGGAGCTGTCCCCAATTTGCACACCCACCTTTTTCAATTACAGCCCTGGAATCCTTGAGAGAAGCCATCTTCATCGGAGGTTTGTCAGCAGTAACTTCAGTTGACGCCAAAGTGTGGGGGGCCTCTTCAAAGTTCTGACAAGGGGTTTCGATGAATTCCCCATCCATATCCACATAGCGAAAGGAATTAAGATGACTCACCATATACTCCTCCTCACCTTGTACCGTGACAATTTTCCCTTTTACCGAATATTTCAACATTTGATGGAGCGTAAAGGTCACTGCCCCAGCCTTATGAATCCAAGGGCGACCCAGCAAGAAAGAATATGATGGTCTGATATCCATCACGTAGAAAGTGGATGCAAAAGTCTGAGAGCCAACTTTAACAGGGACATCCACCTCCCCGTGTACCATCCTTTTTGACCCGTCGAAAGCCCTGACCACAATATTGCTCGGCTTTAGAATCAACCATTCACAATCCAGACGGTCTAATGCTTTCTTTGGCAAAACATTCAATGAGGACCCAGTATCCACCAATACAAGGGCCATAGTAGTGCCCCTGCACTCGATCGAGACGTGGAGAGCATCATTGTGATTTCTTCCATTAGCAGTCAGATCTGTATTTGAGAAACCCAACCTGTTGTCGGCAGTCAAACTAGCTACGCAGTCTTTGAATTGATCGGCAGAAGTTTCCTGTGGCACATGCGCAGTCTTGAGGAATGCAATTAAAGCCTTTGCATGGGCTTCAGAACACAATAACAAGGATAACATGGAGATTTTTGACAGGGTCTGCCCCAGCTGCTCGACTATGTTGTAGTCGCTTTTCTTGATAATCTTCAGAATTTCCTTTATCTCCTGCTTAGAGGTTTCTACAATGATCTTTTTAGGTGCCTCCGTCCGGGCAGGCTCACCTATGATTTCTTTGCCCCGAGTCCCAGATGGCTCGGTGACAGGGGTGATAACTGGAATAGGAACTGGGATAGTAGCTGATGTATTGGCGGATGGAATGACAACAGGTTTGTGAACAGTCGGAGGGGAAATCTCGAGAGAGAAGAGTCTTCCACTTCTGGTGACCTTGCTAGCCCCAACAATATTGTTGATATCAGCATCAGCTTCTTCACTCTTTAAGTCTTGTTTAACTCCATGGTAATACACATCAGCCCCATAGTGCCAAGGGACAGCCTTATCTGAAGTGTAAGGGATAGGACCAGGGACAGTAACTATTAACGGAGCAAACCAGGGAAGGATTTGCGGAAATAGTTATGATGGCAACATATTCAATTGGAATCAACGGAATCGTAGTCTTTTTGAACAGGATCTCTTTGTTATCCATCAGGCGCTGAACACCTGATTTCAATAAATGGCAACCAGCAGACAGAATTGAACACATGTGGCAACCTTCGCCACAGCCCGGAAATAAATCGGCCAAAAATAGATTCTTCTTAACTGTCATCGAAGGAGTAGAAATTTCTTCCACGGAGGTCACAAATAAATCATCATCCACATCATTTACTCCATGACCATGTTTGGGCATGGGAGCAGTTATGACGTTGGGCTTCTCCTGAGTGTCAAACTCAATCTCTTTGGCTTCGATCAAGTCTTGCACCTTATTCTTCAAGGCCCAACAGTTGTTTGTATCATGACCTGGGCCGTCGGAGTGATAGGCGCAGCGGGCATTCGGGTTATATTGAGAAGATGTGGTGTTAGGGTTCTTCGGGGCTTCCCTCAGAGTTACCAGATTAGTCTTCAATAGTTGTGGTAGAATTTTAGACAAGGTCATATTGAGCCGAGTGTACTGCCTCTATGGTCTTTCCATCCTTTGTTGATTCTTGCATTGCGGAGCAACTGTGGGTCTTGATATCACTACCGCATTTACTGCTTGACAGTGTTCAGGTCTGCTTTGGCCCCTCGGGCCGTAGACTGCACTAGCTTCTTTCTTACCGGTGAAAGGTTTCTTTACTGCACTTGATGAAGTATCCTTCTGTATCTTACCACTTCGGATACCAGCTTCTACTCTCTCCTCAGTTAAAATCAATTTAGTAAACCCAGATGACGAACTACCGATCAGATGATTGAAAAATGGACCAGATAGCATCCCTAGAAACATGTCAACCAACTCCCTATCAAACAAAGGGGGTTGGACTCTTCCAGCCAAATCTCTCCACTTTCACCCATTGACATACCCTGAAGTTGAGTACGAGTGGGAGCAAGGTCGGCGTTATACTGGTACTGCCTGTAGAAAGCAGCAGCAAGGTCCTCCCAGTTTCGGACATTGGCTCCTTCCAATTGATAAAACCATTCAAGTTGAGTCCTTGACAAACTATCTTGAAAGAAATGCACCCACAAATTTCTATCAGCAGTGTGGGGTTGAATTTTTATGACGTACGAGCGGAGATGGAGTTTTGGACAGGATACTCCATCGTACTTGGCAAAAACAAGAGCTTTGAACTTATGAGGGATCACCACTCCCGATACCAATCCTAGCTCTCCCAAATCCAAACCAGGGATCTAAATCTCCATGGCACTCAGACGATCTTCTAACTACTTGTACCTATCCTCGGAAGGAGGATATTTCTCCTCATCAAAATCAGTATCATTATTAGAGATTGCAGGACTGGGGCCTTTTTCTTCTTCTTGGTTCTCTCCTTCCTTGGATGAAGAGGACAGATCAGCTTGCTATTTCAATCTATCTCCAAACCTTTTACCCATACTCAGAAGAACGGCCTTCTCTTCTTCTTCTTCTTCTTCTCTTTCTCTTTCAGAATGAGAGTTTTTAGATCCTCTTGTCCTTTAGCCAAGCTCAAGAACATCTCTTGGAATTGGGCGTTTTGTGCTTGAAGATCTTTGATGGCTTGATCGGAAGACATTTCGTGCTGAAATAAATAGCGAAGAAGATGAGAAACCTGTAATGGTACCTGTAATGGTGTGCATGATAATGGGATGCGTATGTAATGATTTCAAAGACTTTGGGAGATTTAAATTTGCAAACCAAAAAAAAGAAACAAACTTTATTAGATTAACTTGTAAAAAGGTTCCATAATGCCTTTACAAAGAAATAAATGGAAAACAATTCTAAACTAGAAAAGCAACATCAAAAATCCCATGGACGCTTCCCCTTTGTGCTGACATAGTCATTGATCGTTCTTTCATTCTCTAGTTTCCTAGTCAGCTTCAAAATCTTCCTATCTTGCTCATGGTACTTCTCCCGGTAAGTATCCCTTTCCTCTTTCAGCTGAATCCAGGATCTTTGCAATTCCCCAAGATCCGTGGGCATGTAAGGATAAAGGACTGTGTAAGGAATGCCCTCATCATTGGTGGGCTCTACAATCACTGGCAACACAGCTTCATAGGACATCCCAAGCTTCTGGGCACACGCTCGGACCCATTGTAGGTAAGGCTGCATAGGAAGGGAAGTCCTTGGTCCTAGCTCTTGAGGGTCAGATCTGTTCACCATGCCCCAAGCTCATATAAACCTCTGGTGATGCTCGTCAACGTCTTCCTTGTAGTCGAATGGAATATCCGTAAGAAGTAGCTCATAGGGACCGTCTCTCTGAGCACGACCAAACTGTCGCAAAGCTAGATAAGGATTGTAGGTTATCCCTCCTCTAAGCAATGGGACATTAGGGTATCCCGCGCAATAATCAATGACAGCGGTGCTTTCCATAGCCTTGGAACTCCAAAGAACGTTTGTATGGGCAAGTGACATTATCCTGTAAGACCATCCCAAACCTTCATCATTCTTCAATACAGACTTAGGGAGGTGCGAAATAAACCACCTCGACAGCAACAGCATACAACACAAAAGAGTCCCTCTTCTACGCACAGTACGAGTGTAGAGGGAATGCAAGATATCACCTAGCAGAGTAGGCACAAGATTGCGAGAAAGGAAGATCTTAACCGCATTCAAATATATAAAGGAATCTAGATTCAGGAAGAGAACCAAAATGTAGATAAGGAGAGCAAAGATATCTTTGAAAGCCTGAAAATCCAAGTTATCCCAGAATAGCTGAGCTTGATCTATCAGAAACTTGTCTAAGAAACCTTCAACCCCACTTTGTGTTTCACAATTGGATACTACGTCAGCCCGTTTCAGATGCAGAGCTAAAGCAATGTATTCTGGTCTAGGAGTCTCTTCCATACCTGTGAAGGGCATCTTCTCAAGGATGGATATGCCCAATAAGTGAGAAAACTATTCCAAAGTGGGAACCAGCTGATAATCTGAGAAGGTGAAACAATGATGCACAGGATCGAAGAATTGGAAAAGCACACTCATCATCTGCTCATCAAACTTTTAGGTAACTAGGCTAAGAAGTTGACCATGTCTCTTAATGAACAAAGAAGTCTCAGATACTCTTGAGGCTAACTCTTTGAGTTGAGCAGGTATTTGCACAAAGTTAACTCGGATGGTGTTTCTGCGCACGGAAGCCATAATCTGCAAAACAGAACAAAGATAAATCCCCTTGGTCTTTGAAATGGTTAGTATAATGGAGCATGCATTCTATGTTATGATGCATGATGTCATGATAAAAACAACACAGACATAGCAGATAACAGACATGGCAAAGGCAAACAAGTCACACAAAAGCCCTTAAGTTTAAGACTTACATGGGGTCAAAGGTATTACCCTCTTGAAGTTCAGTTGGTTTCAACCTTATCTAGAAAAAGTAACCGGGTTCTAGAGGTACTCAATATCACTGACCATCCTCCATCGGTCATGGTTTCAGCTCACGCTATCTTTTCTTGCGGCCGGAACTATCTTGAGAGTATGGTCTCAGTGAGTGTAGTATCGAGTATCAACCAGTTCTCAGCTTTACACCGAGGCCGGCTATCTCACTACTTCCTAATGGCCAAGTTGGTCAATTAAAGGTTCTAAGGTCAGTTGACGCTTAACGACACACATGGCAACCCATATTTTCCTCGTTTCTCCACAAGGGATACCGATACCAACCAATGTGCCACATCAACATAGATTTTGCTTCAACTGTATCGGTCTATGTTGTAAAGTTCCCTCACAGTTTATTGCTACTTACCTAAAAGGTGTTCTTCAGATCCGGGTTAGGATCTATAGTAACTCCCAATACAAAACCCTTAAAAGTAGAGCAACCAAAACAAACAAGAGAAGCAATTTATGATGAACTTAACACTAAGGTATACCCCACTTATTATTCCCCAGCAGAGTCGCCAGTTCTGTGATACGGTGGCAGAACTGACTGTTTTGGTTTGTGTTTTTTGTTCGCAAAATGTCGCGGTGAGAAAGAGTCGCCACCGACTTTTATTTTATCCAACTAGAAAGGAAAAAAGCACAGAAAAATTTCTTTTTTTGAGATTTTGAGTACAGGGGTAGATTATAGAAAGGGAAGGTATTAGCACCCTTTCTATCTGTGGTTTTCCATGGGCTCTTAGGTACTTTCTCATCATTTTTAAATTGCTTGTGTGCTTGTGTTTTGAAGAGTTTTGTTTTACTTCGTTTTAACCCTTGTTTCTGTCTTCAAGAGTGTTACGAAGTGTTTTTGAAAACTTTGTTTGAAAAGGTTTTGGTGTGAAAAGTTTTGATTTGAGCAAGTACCTACTAGCATCTACCTACTCGAAAAAGATTATTTATGTTCTTGTATCCTTTAGACAATGCTATCCTACTATTGGAAAATAGGTAGCACCGTCATTGGAGTTGTAAGGGTCAATTCGAAAGGGACGTACGATCACTAAAGCAATGTTAGGACGTCTTAGTAATAACCCTAATGTCTTAAGATCATATTCGAGGCAACATTTCCGAGGCGACGATTTTGAGGCAACATTTCTGAGCAGGATATTTGATCTTTGTTTAGACAGGAGGGCGACCACTAAAACACCCTATACTTAATGACCGTTTACCGAAGGCAACCGAAGTGAGAGTATACCCTAGGAGTGCGCATGTGCGAGTGATTTAATTTCAAGTTATTATCTTTGCACATTAGGGTATCCTAGCCATTTTAAATTGTCATGCAGTCTTGTCATACAATCCTATTAACGTACATCTAATAGTTAATATTTGCGAGAATTAAAATGCGAGAAATAAAAACTACGCTATTATAAGGCTTCGGGGGAGGGATTAATTTACATAGCTAAAAAAACCCGTAAAACGATAAAATAAATAAAATCCTAATTAAACTATTACATACTGTAAGCAGTTACATTAATATTTGCAAAAATAATAAAACGCGCGCGACAATTTAAGTGAAAAGGAATTAGGATTTTGACCCCATCTAAACCTAATTAAAAGAAAAATTATTTTTTGTATTATTTTTGGTTGTTTTGAGAAAATAAGATTTTAATTTAATAAAGAAATAAAAGCCTAATTACTAATTAATTTAAATTAAGAAAAATAATTAAATTAACCTATTTTTGGTATTTTTGTTTTATTGAAAAAAGAAATAAAAATTAAATCAAGTTAACCCTAATTTTCTAATTTGATTTTAAATATTTACAAAAAGTTAGAATTACCCTAAAATTAAATTTAACTAATATTAAATTAAATTTGATAAAATACAAATAAAACCTAATTCTAAATTTGTGAAATTGATTTTATGATATCTTGTAAAAAAAAGAAAATTAATTTGTGTTAGAAAATAATTTAAATAAATTAAATCAAAAGAAATAAAATAAATAAAAAGAAAGAAAAATGGGCCTGGATGTTTCAGCAAAAAAGGTGGTGTTGATGGCAAATATGGGCCCAATAGCGCCTGGCCCGTTTGACTTTTCCAGATCCCATGTTGCTGGCTTGACTGGGCGTATGGTGGACTTTCATTGGGAAGCTTTGGATCTGGCATGTTGATGACCTGATTGGTTGGATATTGAGGACATATGGTGGACTTATGGGGCGCCTGTGTACCTGATCATGCAAGAGAAAATAATAGAAAGCAAAGTTGGGGACCTGGGGATCGAACCCGGGTCCTTTAGCATCCATCCATCGCGCGCTTGCTAGCTGAGCTAGTTGTATTAGTTGTCATAATAATAACCAACAAATATTATAAGATAAAACAATAAAACAAAATTTAAAGCGCGTAAATTTTGAATTGGCCAGTCACCAACTGCCACGCCATCATCTTCCTCCTGGCTTCTGTCGTTTTAGGCAGAAGACTTTTACCTACGAACGTTGGGCGTAGGTACAGCCCTTGTCCACTCCAAAATCTTGTTCTTGCATGATAAATCATAACCAGTGGTACCAATCAACTCATTGCAACCTCACGAGCATCATGGTACCATATCCAAGGCCAATTGTCCATGTATGAAGAATCCCTAAAAATGAAGCATAAACCCTAGCCATGGCATCTTGGTATACAGTCAATAAAAATGCAATTAAACATAACCATTAGCTTGCAAACATCATAAGGATTAAGAAGATGCCAGAATTAATGGATTCGAAATCAAGAAAAGTGAGAAACCGTGTGGTACTTACAGCGCGTTTCAAGGCTCGAGGGAGCTTGCTAATGGTTGAAACACGTTCCTGGGATGTCCAGCAAACGTTTGGGATGGCTAGAATGCTTTGAATTGGCCTGGAACATGGAAATCAATTTGCCAATTTTCTTGATTTTTCTTGAAACTTGCCTTCTACTTTACACGCCTCCAATCTCCTTGTTTTTAATCTGAACATGTTCCTTATGTACCCTAGAAGGAATTAGGTTACAAATTTGCTTCAAATATTTTCCAATTAAGATCATTGATTCATGATTTGATCATGGTACTAAATCTTTCTGAATCAAGCAAAATTCAATCTTTTTGTGTCCAAATGAATCTTGCATGATTTGATTCCATCTCCAGCTGTATAATAGACCTAAACATGCATAAAATCTCAAGCTTTGATTAGTTTTTGATATTTTCATGATTTTATTTTGATTTAATTGAAACAAAATCAAAATAAATGACAAAAATAAAATAATGAAAAATGGGAAGGATCATGGGTCGTGGGTCACATTACAAACTCCATGCAAGCACAAAATATTGGGCCCATTTGACAAAAATTGCAATTTGGGGCACATTTGACTTTTGGCAATTTTGCAAAAAAGGTCAACTTTGCCAATGCATAAATCTCTCAATTTTGACCCTAGAGATGTGTTCTTGGACTTTTTAGAAAGCTTAAGATTTCCTATAAGCAACCCTTTTGGTCTCATCTCAATTGAGTCTTCCATGTTCATGTATGAAGCTTTGACAAAAAAGGTGTTTTTATTGACTTTCCAAAATGACCTATAATGTCCAAATTTATATCTTCTTGTGAGTGCATATTTTGAACTTGGGAGATGAAGATGGATTGTAGTTAATTGTATCCTCTTCAAAATGAGCTTTGAATGGGTCATTTTTTACAAAGTGTGAGAAAGTTATGCTTGGTTAAAGTTGAGTTGACTTTTCCTACAAAACCCTAATTTAGCAATTTTTGGATTTTGATGAATTGTGAGCAATCCTTGAGGAATCATGATCAACCCTTGATCAGATGATGAATAATTCTTAAAAATGAGGATGTTGACCAAAAATCTTGTAGTTTGACTGTATGTGGGCCACAGTTGACTTTTGCCCTAGCATAGTCAATTTTCAGGCGCTTGAGCAATTTACTGAGCAAACTTCCTCTGCAAGGCTTGAAACTTGACATGGATGATATTGAGAACATATTAGGACAATGGTGAGCATTTGGGATCCTTTGGACTCAAACATCTTGACGCAAACTGAAACCTTAATTTGAGGTAGACTGCCTTAGGAGGGAGTTTGTCTGGTCACCCTTGGACTTCCTTGAGCAATTTGAGGACCTCATTTGAGATATATTGAGAAATATGGGAGGGAAAATTTTGGGGTACAACAGAGATTCATCAACACTTTGACTTCAAGACATGAATACTTACATATCCTCAGCAACATTCAGGTATTTATTTTCCCCAATCTAACAAACAGCGCAATAGACTAGCTCACATGCACATACATTGCATTCGTATATCATAAACATTGATAAAAGCGAATGCATGATATCATACATTTCATACAACATGACTTTACATTTTAGTTAAAAATTTTACCCTTTTCAGGATAAGATTAACAGCTATCATTAACAATGTTCAGCATTCAGATTCAACCTTTTGATACAGTTCAGATACGCTCCAGATACGGATGTCATCCTGATACTCATTCAGATTCAACCTTTTGATACAGTTCAGATACGCTCCAGATACGGATGCCATACTGATACTCATTCAGATTCAATCTTTTGATACAGTTCAGATACGCTCCAGATACGGATGCCATCCTGATACTCATTTAGATTCAACCTTTTGATACAGTTCAGATACACTCCAAATACGGATGCCATCCTGATACTCATTCAGATTCAAACTTTTGATACAGTTCAGATACACTCCAAATACGGATACCATCCTGATACTCATTCAGATTCAACTCTCAGATACAGTTCAGGTACGCTCCAGACATGGATGTCGTTCTGATACTCATTCAGATTCAACTTTTAGATACGGTTCAGATACGCTCCAGACACGAACACCATTCTGATACTCATTCTTTTAACTTACAACTTACAACACAAACAATCACATTTGGATGGAATATTTAAGCCCATCTCCTACAACTTTCTATCACCTCTCCAAATGGCATCTTTAAGCCCATTCCCTCTACCATCACATCGCCGAGTGCAAATTTCTGGGCACTTTAGTGTCCAATCATCTTCCACCTTCGAGTCACGAATGGAAAAATTCGTCAATCTAACTCTTCGGGCTTAAGAAGATTGAACAGGGGCAGCTGTTGCACCCCAAAATTTGCCCTCTCACTTATCAAGAATTTTCTCAGAAAATTTCCTTGGGCTCAAGACTGCACTAGGGTTTGATCAGCTCAAGACACCTCCTTAGGCACTGATGACCAAAATTAGGGTTTGAGTTTTCAAAAGGATTTTTTAATTATAAAAGCTTCATATGACTTTCATGGACCATTATGGTCCCTCAAGATTACTCATGTCAAGATTCAAGCCTTGGATCACACTTTTGATCAGTCAATTGAACAGTTGACCTAAAAATCAGTTGTATTGGGAAAAAGTCAACCATAGACAATTTACAGTCAAACTTCATAAGTTTTTTTATTCACATCAACATTTTAAACTCATATGTATCATTTTATCAAGTTTGGACCACAACTCTTCAAGAAGTTTGATCAAATCTCAAAAATGGCAAAATGGTTAAAATTAGGGTTTTGACTGAGAAGGGGCAATTTCTGATTTTTGACCTAGCAAATGGTCAATTGGTTTGAAGAATGATTTCAATAGTTCAATTGCATAATTTTTACCTAATGGCATGACCCAAAATGTTGCTCAAGATCAATTGGATTGACAGTGAATTTTTAGTCAACTAATCAAAAGTCAAATGTATACTGAAAAGTTAAACTTTGACTTTTTGGTCAAAATCCAAAGTCAAATATCACAATTCATAAAAACATGTCAAAATATGAAACTTATTCATCAAGAAATCAAAAATTCAAGATTTCATTTTGAAAATTCAAAGTTTCCTAACTTAGAAATTTTTCTAAGTGTTAGAAAGTTAACATTTTTTTCATAACTTTGTGCCAAATTTCCACCATGATGCAAGATGACTCAAGGAAAACTTCCAACGTGAAATTTGTAGATCTCAATGAGATCTAAAACATTGTAGGACATAACTTTTTCTATAAATTCTTGGATTTCAAGTTATGAATTTATGAAGATATGTCCATGAAACTAAAAATACATAGTGAAATTTTGAGTATTTTAGTCAGGATTTTGACCTAACTTCATGGCAACTTTTCACCTAGTTCCAAATTGATTCTTAAAAAATGTCCAAAATGAAAGTTGTATAGGATGTTCCAAGATTTTCAAAATGTCAAAGAACTTGAAGAGATCATTTTTGAGCTAGGAGATTCGAAGACTTGAAGTTGGCATGATAAACTTGAATTATAAGTCATTTTTGTGATGAACTCATAATCAAATCTCATAACCTTATCATTCAATCTCACTTTTTAGGCCATGTTGCTTCTAAATATCTCCATAATTAAGTAATTACACAGACCCTAAGTGTATTACACAAGGATTTGATGTTTTGTCCAAGTCTTGATACCATTTATGGTTGAAATTGCAAAAAGTAACATATTCATTCTTGTAAAGCAAGCTTTTCACAATGTCAACCCTTTCTTGAGCCTCTCAATGACTCCATCTGCACACACTCAACCTAGCAACTCAGAAGAAGCATGTTTAAAGTGATTTAACCACTCTACATAGCTTGTACCACACATTGGGATTTTGGTTTTCCAATTTACTTCAAAAATAAGAAAAAATGCCATAACATGTGATCTTGGTAATCTGATCATCTCAAGTCTCCAAACCTTTTCCTATATATCAAGACACTCTTATGCAAATGAGGGGACGGTTTTTTGAAGCCCTTAAACCCTCTCATACACTCTCAAACCCGAATTGAACAAAAATCACCATTTTTAAGCTTTTGAAACCTTAACGTCGAAACTCATCACTCTTGCAACTATTGTCCAAACAAATCATCCAAACACTTCATATATATCATATAGAAACTATCCATACCCTTGTTTCCTCATTGTAACATCATTTTTATCATCCAGCATTTTCAAAATCCATCATTGCAACTTGACTTGAGTAGACTAATCCAGACACTTTCAGGGCAAAGTAAAAGTTGCAACATACTCACTAAGGTTCCAGGAAGCTAAAGCAATCATCATATTTCTTCTGGAAGTCGTGTAGAGGCCATTGAATTTTTGCATCAAGAGGTAAGTTTATCCAACTTTGAAATCTTGATACAAGCATCATTTGCACTTACTTTCAAAAGATAAAATGTAGATATCATGTATATGAAGCTAACCATATCCTTAAATTTCATTTTAATTGACTGTGGGATTAGAATTTTGAAATTGAATTTTTTGGACATTTAGGTTTTCAGTTTGGTACAGGTAGAAATCCGTGAGTTATAGTGGGAATAAATAAAAACTAATTACATATTTGAAATCCTTGCGAAATTATAAGCAAGTTTCATTTTTACATTTTTGAATTTGGTTGAGAAATGAGGAAGTTAGAATTTTTTGAAAAAAAATGGAAATATGTTGTTACAGTTACAGTAACGGTAGATGCAGGGAAGAAGAAGAGAAAAAACGAATTTTGAAAACGAATTTATTTTATATTTAATGATTGTTGTTTTATCACTGGATGTAACAGTCACCCCAGTGGCAAGCAACACGCGTTTCATGTCACTTTCACCTTAAAGGCGCGGGTTCGAACCATAAATATAGTTCAGCGCGCGTTTCAGCCCCCCTTTTGTATATTTTGTATGATTTTGTGATTTTGTGATTTCAGGAAGCAATGTTCTCATATAATATTACGCAAGCGCATGGTTGATAAGGAAATATGCCTTGCCTAGGTATTACATTTTAAATAAACTTCAACAATTTATTTAACCCATCAAATTAACTCCTTTTGAACTAATTTTTTTCATACTACTAGTTTATTAGGTCTATTTTATGAATATATAAAAATCTTGCCAAAAATATTTTTATTTTCATTATTCGTGATTTATTCAAAGTAGCATCTTTTAGTTTTTTTTCTTTATTAAAAACTATAAAAAAAACATTTTTCTTAACAAATTTCTTTTCTTGATTAAATTAATTTTTAACTTAGTTTTTGCTTTGAATTTATTTTCTAGTTAAATCAAATTAGAATTTAGGGATTTTAATTAATTAATTTTTTCCTTTTATTAGTTTAATTAAATCAAGACTTTTCATAAACAAAACAAAAAACAATTTTCTTTTTCTTTCACATTGTTTTTATATTCTTGCATATTTTATCTTGAAATATTCAATATGGTTGTAATAGTATAATTATAACTTTATTGCTTCCATCCCCCATTTGTAAATTTGTATACCCCCTCCCCAAATGTTGTAGTAGTGTAGTAACTTTAAATTTCACAATTTATCGCTTTTACATAATATATTAGTAATTAGGGTTTGTATGGAAAGAATAAAATCAATCAAATAGAAAACCCTAATCCAAGACAAAAACAAACATGAAAATAACACACTTGCGCACAAGCACCCCTAGGGTAAAATCCACTTGGTTTCCTTACAAAATGGTCATATTACGCATGTAAGGTATCTTAGCAAAAACAAGCAAATACAAGATCATAGTCCCTCGATGACGCTATCTACGTTGCCTTAGAAATTATCTTAGTCCCTCAAAAATAAAGCTAAGATACCTTGCAACATTGCTAATCATGGCTATACGATGACCCATGCCTGTCCCGTTTACATTCAAAGATAGGGTTGCTTACCAAATCAATGGTAAAACAACAATGTCAAAGGAAAAGAAAAATGAACAAGAAAGACATTTGAGTAGGTAGATTGCTCCTAATTACTTGCTCCATTTCAAAACAAACATCCTTACTATTTTTAAAAAAACAAACACACACATTTTCAAACATCTTACAAACATTGAAAATATTTTCAAAAGATCAAACATCTTTGTATACATTCTTACGAACGAGAATCATTACAAAGATTGCCTAAACAATGGCCTCTTTACAAAATACTCTCAAAAACCACACAAAGCACAATTTCAAACAAAAGAAAGTGATCTAGCAAGTAACTAAGAGCCCCTGGATAACCATGGATGAAAAGGATGCTAATACATTCCCTTTTCATAATCTACCCCCTGAACTCAAGAAATAATCTCAAAGGTCTTTCCTATGCTTTTTCACTTTTCCTTTTGGATAAAAGAAAAGTCGGTGGCGACTCTTACTAACTGCAACATTTGCGATCAAACGCAAAACCTTCAAGTCAATTCTCCCACCGTATCACAGTACCCATACATGTTAGAGAAATGACACTTTGAAGTTCATTCTCTTATACATGTAGTACAATTAACAAACATGAGGGATCAAGACAAATTCAAGAAAGATACATTATGACAAACTTATCATCAATCTCGAGTACCTTGAATGATCAAAGGACTATTTAGAGGTAGATTGGAAATGATCAAAGTTCATCAAATATCCGACAAGCTTAGATGAACTAAAAAAACTCAAATATTTTCCAAATTGATCCAAATAAAAATAAAAATAAAATAGATAAAGAAGAATAAGATGAAGTCTATGATAAAAATAGTATAAATGTCATAACTTTCTCAATTTTTCATGAAATTAAACAAATGAATAATGAAATTTTATCTACTCAATCTCACGACCAAGGATCCATTCTCAAAATAAATAAATAAATAAACAACAAAAAATTACAGAAAATAAATTAAAATTAAACAATAATAAATCACTTTTGCTTTTGGAGGTTCAAGAATACTGTTCAACTCTTGATTTTGAATCAATGGAGTTTCCTTGCAAAATGGTGATAATTATGGTACTAAATAAATAAATAAAAAGTAAAAATGCAATTGAATTAAATAAAGAACAAGTATAATAGTCTACTTATTCAATAAAATGAAGAAATGACTTGAAAGAAAATGAAGAGAAAAAGAAGTAGAGAGTTTTGGCTTAGTTTAATGAGTGATTTGAAGTATTGTTTTTTTCAAATGAAAGAAAGAAAGGTCTTATTTATAGGGTGAATAAGGTGGGAGTGTTGATATGGAAATCCATGTGACTTTATGAGAATGGTTCTTGGTCATTGATAAGTCCAAGTTGACAATCCATGTGAAGTGTGAGAATGATTCTTGGCCATTGATAAGTACAAGTTGGCAATCCATATGAAGTGTTTGTACTATATTATAGTGGTCTCAATTTTTCTTTATTGACGCAAAAAAACAAAAAGATAAAGTAATAATAATAATAATAATAATAATAATAATAATAATAATAATAATAATAACTAAAAGTGTTACTAATAATAATAAATACAAAATAGAAAATAAAAGAAACATTAAATTAACTATTTATGATTTTTTTCTTGAATTAAAATAAATGAAAATATAAGTGCAAATTAAAAGATAAAAAAATAAAATACATATAAGAAAGTATAAGGACTTATATAAATTTTTCTAGACTTTTTTGAAATAAATGATACCAATATATAAATTTAAATTAATAAAAAAACATATTTTTGATAATTTTTTAGTAAAGAGGTAAAAATAAAAAATAAAAAAATAACATGATGCTAAGTACATTTTTTTGTGATTTTTTAAATGGAAAAGAAATCATGAATAAAACACAATAAAAATCAAATTCCACTAAATTCGTAAACGACTCCCAACGTTTCTATTTTTTCGTGGCTTTTCAAAGCATAATCAACTCTTGACTTGTAAAGAGAAATTGTAGATGATGTCAAGAAGAACCATATGCAAAAAGAACCGCTCAAAAATATCGAAATTTTAAGAAGTTATAAATTTTTGAAATCTAACTCAAGAATAGGCAACAAAAAAAAGGTCAAACCACTCGTGAACACTTGTTATGCGATGATGTAAATGGAGGGTGGGATCTTAGGTCAAAAATTGGGGTATGACAGTACTTTATATGGATATTCTTTGAGAAACTCTATTAGGACCGTTTTGGTTTTAATAACAACTTTTCTGAAATTAAAATTGTCGGTTACTATGAAAGTAGAACCATTTATATGTTGGGTAAGATCAAAAGTTGTCTGGTACAAAAGATTAAGGTTGTTTAGTTTTTAATTGATATAAACCGTGGAAGCCAGTTGTTAATTAATTAAGAAGATTAATATATTAATAAAGTACTTTTAAACCTATTTTTGGATGTGTTTGTAAGTTTAAGGTACGGTTTACCAATGGGATCATCGGGGACCGTTTAAAGTATTATTTTCCAATCAAAATCACTTTTCAACTAAGTAAATAGTCTAATTTCTTAAAATAGGTTTTATTTCTTTAATGAAATATGCGTCACCATCGTGACAGTGGATGGTATAATTTAGAGAGTAAAATCTGGTTCTGAATACGCGAAAGCGACACTGCTTATTTAATTAGTTCTTTTCAAAGTAGAAAATATTGTCCCATAGAAATTTAATTTATGAACGCTAAGAGTATCAACGAATTGATGAGATCCATATTCCAACATTGCTTTTCTGATATTAATTTAATTCTTTTATTTACTTTATTTGCACAACTCCAATCCTTATTTTATTAGCCTTAGATAAGCATCGTAACGATAGAAAACAATAGCTTGAATGTTATATCTCTGTGGATTTGACACTCTTTATATTACTCTGATATTTTCGTGCACTTGTGAAATACCCCATCAGTGATACATCCATTCATTATCACACATCCATTTAATTAAATAATAAAACAAGATTCAAAATGAGAAAATGGCGCCTGGCACCATCATCTTCAACCTCACGACCATCCCCCATTTCAGAAAATCTCATCTCCCTCATTTCTCATCCAAACATAATGATGTAAACATGAAAGTTGCTCTAAATTTCACAAGCAATCCAAAAATATAACTAATGTCAGTTATTGTCAAACACAACTCAATAATTTGAAGCAAAACTGAAAACCCTATAATTGTTTCAGATACACAAAACTCTTCACATAAGCATGATTCTTTCCAATTGACACAACCTTTAGCATTAACACATTATAATCTACATCATTGCTTTATAAACCAAACATTAACGATGTGTGTCTGATGAGTTTCAAGTTTGAGAAAAAGCTTACCTATTAGAGTAAGTCCAGTGCTTTTTTCATGGCTCTAAATGAGAACAAATGGTATGGTGAGCTTCCTTGGACCTCCCTGAATGTGATACAATTGATAGGATGTTTTGAAACTTCCTCAAACTCTCTAACCAAATTTATGTGCAAGGGTGCTTGGCCACAGTTTGGATACAACAATAGGGGTGCTTCAGCTATGATTTAATGCATACAGAAATGCACAAATGACGTGTTGATGGTGTTCATGTCATTAGTTTGAAAAGATATTGCAAGGGATAAGAGCTTCAAGGATAAGGTTCTTGAAAGCTCAAAAATGGAGTTTTGAGAAGTTTGTGTGGAATAGTGATATTGTGATGTTTCTAAGGTGTGTTCAAGTGTATTCAAGGTTTCTTTTGTAATTAGAAGTGATCTCTATTTATAGGGAAAGTTGAGGGTTTGAACTGATTAGGTTTGCAACTTGAGGTTTTGAAATTTGGTTCAAATGCAATTTAAAGTTTCAAGTTGATCCATAGTTCCAATGAAATGTTGCTGGTTTTTGGATAATAGGGAGACTTTTAGGGATTTCTTTTGAGCTTAGAAATGTAGTATGATCAGAGGTATGGGCTCAATTCATTGAATTTTATTAAAGTCATCTTTATGGGAATGAAAATGGAACTTTTTGCAAAAATGCTCCAAATATGGCATGATGAATTGGATAAAGCTTCTAATCCTTGTGTAATGAACCAAAACTTCGTGTAAATCTATGATCAAGTTGAGATTTCGGGGTAATGTGGCCTGAAAAGCAAGATTACATGGTATGGCTTGGATATTTGATCATGAACTTGTCATAAAATGGACCTCTAATGCAAATTTGAATGCCCAACTTCATTTCTTCGATTCTCCTAGCTCAAGCATTGTATTTTCATGCTCTTGGACATTTTGGAAATTTTGAAACAGCCTCTACAACTTTCATGTTGACCACTTCCCTTGAATCAATTAATATCTTGGTGAAAAATGCCTTACAAAAATGTTGCTTTAAGTTGAAAACACTTAGAAAATATTTCTAAGTCTTTGGACATTTTAACCAACTTTGAGATGCCAACTTGATCACTTCATATCTTCCAATCCATGCATTTTTTAGAGATCAAACCCAATGACAAAGTTGTAGTGTGAAATATTTTTCTTCAATTTGATCTTCTGGGCATGAAAAATTGTGGCTTGATGAAGAAGTTACAAGCCTTGAAAGTCATGTACTTTGAACATCAAATTTTGACACTTAGTGAAAATTTAACCATCTTCCACCTTGCCCTTTTTACAAGTTACCTTAAATTTGGTGTTTTTACTTGATCAAATTCAACTCTTAATCACATTTTCGTGGATTTTGACTTGAGAAGTCCACATTTGACTAAAACGTCAAAGTTTGACCTTACAGTTGACTTTGTATCAGATGAATCCAATTTGTCCAATTTCAATGAAGTATTTTGATTATGGTGCAATCCTTAGTATGTCAAGATATCTTTGAAGGTCATAATATGATGATATGATCAAGCCTTGAGTGATACACAATTGGAGACCTCAAAACCTAATTCCTGGTTTTTTATCTAAGGAGCCAAAACCCCAATCTTCTTTAATCTCTTAATAAATCCAATGATGAATCACTAATGTGATGCGTTTGTGATGAAAATGATTATTACTTGATCACCATAAATAAATGAGGAGGTTGAGTCACTGAGGAACAAACATGTGCTTGATCAATCAATTGTTGGATCCTCTTGCTCCAACACACCAATCTTGTATAAGAAGAAAATACAACAAGACAAAACCTTTGTATTTTTATGAGGTTAGCGATGCATAGATGAATGTTATGATTTCTAAGTAATGTAAATAGGAGATGGGGTCTTAGGTCAAAAATTATGGTACAACAATAGCCTTGTTTTAGTTTTAGGGGTCCGTGTTTGTTACATTATATTAAGATACATGGTATCCATGGAAAGAAGGAAAGAAAAACTTGAAACTCTTTGTATTGATCCAAACAGAATATTACAATTGAGTGAAAAGTATCCTTCTAATGAGGAGCTTACAAGTATATATACTACTATTGTACCCCAAAATTTGCCCTCCCATATTCTTCAAGATTTGCCAAGATCAAGGTTCAAAATCCCCCAAGGGTTGCACAGTCCAATTGCCTCCTAACACAGTCAAAATTAGGGTTTTGGTTATGGCAAAGAAATTGAGGTTGCCAAGGGTCCAATCAAGTCCCACATGCCTACATACATTGTCAAACATCCATATGCCAAGTTTCAAGACTCACAGCATCAAATTGCACAGTCAAAAATCCTAAATGCTTCACAGTCAACTGCAGGGGCAAAATGGTCATTTGACAGTCAAAAGTCAAAAATTTTGGTCAACATCTTATTTTGAAGCCACAAACATCATTTGATCAATTATTGATCATGATTTCTCAAAGCATGGCTCAAAAAGTCTCAAGATGCAAAAGTTTCTATTTTTGGACTGCTGAAAAGTCAACTGCAAATTGACCAAGGCATAACTTCCTCATGGTTTATCAGAAAAATCCCATCCAAAGCTCATTTTTAAGAGGATGACATTTCCTACAACTCATCTTCACACTTCAAGTCCAAGAAATGCCCTCACAAAAAGTTATCAATTTCAACATTATAGGTCATTTTCAAAAGTCAACAAAAAGGCACTTAAAGTCAAAGACCATAACTTGAGATTGGTAAATCAAAATGACATGGGACCAAAGACATTGGTTAGAGGACTTCAAGACCTTTCCAAAATGTCCAAGAACATGATCATAGCTTCAAAATTGAGCAAGATATGCCTTGTAGAAGTTGGGAAATTTTTGGGAATTTTGAAAAGTCAACTTTGCTTCAAAAGCTTCAAAAATGCTAATGGGCCTCAAATTCTTCCTTGAATCATTACCCAAAGCCTATGCACGACCCATTGAGCTCAAAGGGATTTATTTTCTTATTTTTAATTAATTAATTGAATTTTTAATCTTATTAATTCATTTAATTAGGTTTAAATATGAGAAAAATATCAAATCATGCTTTTTAAATCTTTTTTGTGCAGCAAATCAAACTAGGGCAAGGTGGCAAATCGTTTCTCATCCAAAAAGGAAAGATTCTCCATGATTGACAAGGGTTTCAATGGCAAAAGATTGAAATTGATATAATTGAAAATCAAATCTCCAAAACATGAATGGATGGACCTTGGGCTTGTTTTTTTGACCTAATTCCATTCAGATACAAAGGCATAACCAAACCTAATGCAAAGGACACGAAAAACTGCTCAGAAGCTACATAACAAAATTGCAAATTTTCACCAAAAACTTGAAATCTGAAATCACAGTTAGAGCACGATTCAAAGCCTAAAACCTATTCCAAACTCTTGCTGAGACTTCCTTGAACGTGTTGCAATCATTTTCCAGTCTCCATACTCCAAGAATTGGTAGAACAGAGTCACACTTTTCATGAATATGTCCATAATCGATTTTTGATTTCCATGCATTATTCACATGCTTTATTTGTTGATTTACACTAATAATGATGTTCTGAAGCGAATGGTACCATTTAATTGAACTAACGATGCTTGTATCCAAATCTGCCATGGATGAAACCTAGGGTTTCAGAAGCTCCAAATTAGGGGTTCTCACATTTGGAAAAATTGGCCCTTAAAACCTATGCCATTGAATTCGTGGTATCAAGACGAAGCAAACCAATACCTCGCGCCCTTTTTATATTTGTCCATGTTCTAATCGCTATTTTTGCAGTTTTCATTTAGTGGGGGTTTAAAACCCCCGCTACTTGTTTTATATTTTTCAGGAAGATGAAGAAGAATGCTAGCGTGTCCAGGACTGATTGGGCAATTCAAAAGTTGGCGCGTTTTTCTATCATTAACGTTGTTTTCTTTTATATTATTTGTTTCCCATTCCATATACAACGCGCGCACACAGCTCAACTGGCAAGTGATACGTTTGGTAAACGCTGGGACCTGGGTTCGATTCCCAGGTCCCCCCACATATTTCATATTTTTTCTCCTAACGTGTTTCCATGCAGTGCACGCCCCAAAGTCCATCATACAACCTCACATCCAAGCTTGCCACATGGCCATGAGCCTCCATCCAAGGGCCACTGAATGAATCCCAGAGCGCACTCTAGTCAACCAGTGTACACGCAGGCGTAAAAAGTCAAACAGGGCTTTGATTCAATGGGCCAAATTTCTCAAATCATACCTCCAAAATGGGCCAGATACCCCCCAATGTTTGTATTATATTTTTTAACTTCCTTTTCTTTTCAATTATATTTACAATTCTTTTTAATTGTTTTTTTAATTGTTTTGTTAATTCACAAATAATAAATTTTCTATAAAAAAATCAGAAACCAAAAATTGTAATATATTTAATTATATTTAATTTCTATTAATTTATTTTGTAAATAAACTCTAACCATTAATTTAGTAAATTAGGTTTTAAAACTTTGATCTTTTTCTTAATAAATTAAAATAAGTAGAATTAGGGTTTTTGACCTTTTCATCTTTTTTTAATAAATAATTTTCTCTCATTATTATTATTATTAATTACTAAATATTTTTGTAAATAAACATGTAATTTAATTAATTAGTGTAAATTAGGTTAACTTGTATATTTTTCTTAAATAATTAAAAATAATCTAGAATTAGGGTTTCCTTGTAAATTCTTTATTTTCATAAATACCAAAAAAACATTAAAAAAAACAACTTCTTTTCTTAATTAAATAATTAATTAGCTTTTTAATTCAATTTAATTTCAAAAGGGTCAAAACCCTCGGACGTCCTAACTTTTATTCTTTCGCACATTTATTTTCTTTTCGAATATTATATAACTGCTCACAGCTTGTAATAGTAATTAGGTCTTTTACTTTCCACATTTTTTATCAAACGGGTCTTTGTAATTTGGCGATGTATAGACCCGCGCCTTGTAATAGCGTAGGATTTTACTTTCCGCATTTAAATTTCAGCACTTTTAAATTCTAATTGCATGAAAGAATGTATGGCTAATTAAAAATAACTCGTAGCTCACAAATGCCCTGATCAAAGATAAATATTGACATGAAAATAACACACAAATTCACACACCACTTCTAGGGTACGCCTCACCTGTTGCCTTACCTTCGAAACGTGGTCGTCGAGTATAGGACGTTTTAGTAAGTCCTTATGTCCATGATCCAGTTGCCTCGAAACGGTTGCCTCGGAATAAAAAAGGATCAATGGCATAAGGGTAGCTTCTAAGGTGTCCTACTGTTGCTCTGGTGACCACACCGTCCCTACAAACGAATTGACCCGAACACCTCCAACGGTGGAGCTACCTACCTCTCAATGGTGGGATGGCACTACCTTAAGGACATTTACACAGCCTAATTCCTTAGGGTAGGTAGATGACTCATAGATACTTGCTCTATTCAAAAAAACAAATCAAAACTCTTTTCACACCGACACTTTCAAAAAGCTTTCAAAATAATTTTTCAAACACTCTTGAGGACTGATACAAGAGTTATTCCGAAATCTTTAAACGAAACTTTTTCAAACCCACTCACAATTGAAAAGCAAACTTTTGAAAACACAATGAGCAAGTATCTAAGAGCCCATGGATAACCATGGATAGAAAGGATGCTAACACCTTCCCTTTCTATAAATCTACCTCCCGAACCGAGAAACTATCTCATAAGGAATTTTGTTGTGCTTTTGTCCTGTCCATGTTGGAGAAAATAAAAGACGGTGGCGACTCTTGCTTCCGCGACATTTCGTGAACCAGCGTTAAACAATCAGTTCTAAATCCACCAATCACAGAACTGGCGACTCTGCTGGGGATAACTATTAAAGTGAGGTGTACCTTAGGATAGCTCATACTTGTGTTTTCAATTGTTGTGTTTGTTTGCTTTATTATTGTGGGTTGCATCGGAGTTACATAGATCCTAACATGGATCTGGGGATACCCTGTTAGGTAGCATAAGCTGTGAGGGACCTGTCTGGCGTAGACCGACATGGGTGAAGCACTGGCTACATTGGTGTGGCGCCTTGGTTTGTACCGATATCCCTTGTGTCGCAACGAGGAGAATATGGGTCTTCTGAGGAGTCATTAAGCACCAACCGACCTTAGAACCTTAAATGACCCAACTTGGCCAATAGAACAGTAGCAATATGCTACGCCCATTGAGGCTAAACTCTCGTGATGGTTCTGGCCGCAAGAAAAGATTGCTATGCTGGAGTTATGACCGATTGAGGGTAGTCAGTGATATTGGGATCCTCTAGAACCTGGTTACTTCTGATAGGACAGGTCTTAACCAACAACCTGAAAGAGGGTAATACCTAGACCCCATGCTGGCCTAAACTCTAAGGGCTTGTCTTGTGTGACTTGTGTGCCTTATCATGTTTGCCTTTGTGAATATTTGTGGTGTGCTTTATCGTAACATCATGCCATAATAAACATTGCATGCATCCTGCATAAGGACTGACCATTTCAAAGACAAGAGGGTTTCACCTTTGCTCTGTTTTGTAGGACATCATGATGCCTATGCGAAGGAACACTATCCGGTTTAACTTTGTTCACCCACCTGAGTTGCTTGAAGAATTGGTTAGCAGAATTCCAAATATTACTTCCTTCATCCAGAGGCATGGTTCTCTTCTCAGTTTAGTCACGACAAAGTGGGACCAACAACTGATGAGTGTCCTGACCCAGTTTTATGACCCTCTGTACCAGTGCTTCACCTTTCAAGACTTCCAGCTGGTCCCTACCCTGGAAGAGTTCTCTGATTTGCTTGGCATCCCTATCTTGGATCAGACTCCCTACACTGGTTGGGAAAAGACTCTTAGGCTTGAGGAAATTGTTGCAGCCCTCCCTTTGACCCACAAGGAGGTAATGGACAACTGGGTGACTAGAAGCAAAGTTAAGGGTTTCTTGGCCAAGCTTCTGATTGGTAAGGCTAACAGTTTCTGGAATGACCTGGACTTTAGGGCGTATGAAGACATTCTGGCTCTCTTAATCTATGGTCTAGTCTTGTTCCCTAATCCTGACAACTTCATTAACGTCACTGCCATAAGGATCTTCATGTCTCGGAACCATGTGCCCACTCTCTTGGGTGATATACTGCAACAACTCTATGCTCGTACTGCCCGAAGACGAGGAACTCTGTGGTGTTGCATTCCTTTGTTAGTGAGGTGGTTTATTTCGCACCTCCCTAAGTTCGTGCTGAAGAACAAAGAAGGAAGAGGTTGGGCTCATAGGTTAATGTCTCTCACTGATAATGACATCATTTGGACTTTCAGGGGTTTGGATGAGGTAGCTGTTATTGATCGTTGCGGAGAATATCCCAATGTTCCTTTGATTGGTACCCAAGGAGGGATCTCTTATAATCCATGTCTAGCTCTCCGTCAGTTCGGAAGAGCCAGAAGAGCAGGGCCTCATGAGATGTTGGTGCCTCACATCAGTTTTGAGTTTCAGGTAGATAGTGACGAGCTGCATCGTAGGTTCATCAAGGCTTGGGACAAAATTCACAAAGCTGACCCACAAGAGTTGGGACCGAAGACTTCTCTACCTATGGAAGCCTACTACAAATGGGTCCGCATCCGTGCTCAGAAGTTAGGTATGCCGTATGAAGCTGTCAGACCCATCATTCTTGAATATCCTGATAGGGATGGGGCTCCCCCAACTGTTCTCCCTCCTCAGATACCTACTGATATTGATACACTAAAGAGGTCTTGGGCGCAACTGCGAGAAGAACGGGATTCTTATCGAGAAAAGTTCAACAAGCAGGAATTGAAGATCCAGAAGCTGACAAAGCAATTGGAGAACGAGCGAGCCTTGAATGACTACATCCGTACTGAGAAGAGGAGACCATGGGATCAATGATGAACTTTGGATATTCTTTTACAGTTTTATTTCCCTTTTCAGTATTTCCATTTTATGTAACGCCTAAGGGCAACCTATTGAACAATTTAAATTTCAAAGTTGAATCTAATGAAGTGTGTTCTTTTTTGTTTACAAAGTTGATTCCCGATTGTCTTTGAAAACATAAATCATACGCATTCCATTCATCATGTGCATCACAGGTACTCTTCTTTTCAGGTTGCTTAATGTTCTTCGCTGTTTATTTCAGCATCATGAACCCTGAATCATCTACCGAGCAGTCCATCAAGGCCCTTCAGGCTCAGAACGCCCAATTCCAAGAGCTGATTATGAGTTTGGCTCAAGGTCAAGAGGAGTTGAAGGCCCTGCTGGTCAAGAAGAAGAAGAAGAGAACTGTACTATTCAACACTGGCCGGAGGTTTGGTAACACACTGCAGAATGAGGTTGATCAAGCTAGTTCTTCTGTAGGAAAAGGCAGTCCCAAGGGGGGAAGGGTTCCTAGTCCGGTGGTCTCTGACAACGAGACTGATTTTAATGAGGAGCAGTATCCTCCAGCTGAAGACAAGTACAAGCAGTTGGAAGACCGTCTGAATGCTATGGAAATTCAACAAGTGCCTGGTTTGGATTTCGGAGACTTGGGTTTATCTTCTGGTGTGGTGATCCCACACAAGTTCAAAGCACCATATTTCGCAAAGTATGACGGGGCATCCTGCCCTAAGCTACATCTCAGATCTTATGTGCGGAAGATCCAGCCGTATACTGTGGACAAGAACTTGTGGATCCACTTCTTCCAGGAGAGTCTTTCAGGGACTCATCTCGAATGGTTCTATCAGCTGGATGGAACCAAGGTTCGTAACTGGGAGGAGTTGGCTACTGCTTTTTACAAGCAGTATCAGTATAATGCCGACCTCGCTCCTACACGTACCCAACTCCAGGGTATGTCGCTAAGATCGGGAGAAGGTTTTAAAGAGTATGCGCAGAAGTGGAGGGACCTGGCTGGCAGGGTGCAGCCACCATTAACCGACCGTGAACTTGTGGACATGTTCATGGGGACCCTATCCGGGCCATTCTTCAATCATCTCATTGGCAATTCATCTGCAGGGTTCACAGATCTCATTCTGACTGGGGAAAGGATAGAGGCTGGCATGAAATCAGGGAAAATACATAAAGGCGCGTCCTCAAGTTCTGAGAAAAAGCCTTTCAAGAAGGAAGCCAGTGCCGTGTATGGGCCTAGAAGGCAAAACAAATCAGAATGCTGCCAAGCTGTCAACGCGGTGGTAATTGCAAAGCCTGCTGCCGCTCCTCGGCAACCTAACCAACCAAGGGGTGAGAGACCTAGAAGAGAATTTACTCGGCTTAGTATGACCTTGTCACAGATCTTGCCGCAACTGCTATCGACCAACTTGATAACCGTCAGAGAGGCTCCGAAGGTGGTGAACACAACCTCTCCGAAGTATAATCCCAATGCCCGCTGTGCTTATCACTCCGATAGCCCGGGGCATTCTACTGATGATTGTTGGGCCCTGAGAAATAAGGTTCAAGACCTTATTGATGCGAAGGAAATACAGTTTGAGGCACCTGAAAGGCAAAACGTTGTGACTGCTTCTATGCCCCGACATGGAGTAAATGCCATTGAGGAAGACTTGTATGCCGTTTCTGTGGATGATGTTGCTACCCCTCTGTTGACTGTTAAGAGGAACCTGTTGCTGGCCGGTTTATTTCCGGGTTGTAGCAAGGGTTGCCTTCTGTGTGCCGTTTCCCCTGCTGGTTGTTCGTTGCTGAAGTCAGGCATCCAAAGCCTGATGGATAGTAAAGAAATTTTGTTCAAGAAGACCGTTGTTCCTTTTGTTCCTGTTGAAGAAGTATCTGTCGTCACAATTTTCAACAATCCTACCAAGGCTCCCCCGAGGAAGCCAGTCAAGATCATGTCTGTTGCACCCATTACCATTACTGTTCCGGGGCCCCTCCCCTATGAATCTGACAAGGCTGTCCCATGGCACTATGGGGCAGATGTGTATGTACTTGGAGTGAAGAAGGAGTTTAACACCGGTACCAGTATCAGCAATATCACTGGTCCCGCTAAAGTTACTCGCAGTGGCAGGCTCTTCTCGCCTGACATTGCACCACCAGTTATCCGAAGACCTCTTATAATTACGCCTGCAAGTGCGCCTGTTTCCACTTCTGATCCAGTTTCTACCCCTACTGCCGAGTCATCTGACACTCGGGGCAAAGGGGCCGCTGATGTGCCTGCCCGAATGGAGGCACCGAAGACTGTGAATGTTGAAGACTCCCAGCAAGAGATGGAGGAAATCCTTAAGATAATCAAGAAGAGTGACTTCAACGTCGTCGAACAGCTGGGGCATACCCCCTCCAAGATCTCCATGCTATCATTGCTACTGTGCTCAGAGGCCCATGCCAAGGCCCTGATTTCATTTCTGAAGATGGCGCATGTGCCACAAGAGACATCTGCAGATCAATTTACTGACTGTATGGCCAATCTGACCGCTGACAATGGTTTGGGTTTCTCGGATGTTGATCTTACCGCTAAGGGAAAGAACCACAATGATGCCCTGCATGTCTCCATAGAATGCAGGGGCACTACTCTCGCACACGTGTTGGTGGACATCGGTTCTTCCCTGAATGTATTGCCCAAGAAGGCCTTGGACAGGTTGGATTGCGAGGGCCTGGAGTTGAAGCCTAGTAACATCGTGGTCCGAGCGTTTGACGGATCGAAAAGGATGGTGCATGGTGAAGTGGATATTCCGATTCGTGTTGGTTCCCAAGTCTTTGATTCAATGTTATATGTGATGCACATCCGTCCATCTTATTCCTGTTTGCTGGGTCGACCCTGGATTCACAAGGCTGGGGCTGTGACCTCCACTCTACACCAGAAGCTCAAGTACCCTGTCAGAGGGAAGATTGTTACAGTGCAGGGGGAGGAAGAATACATGGTTAGTCATCTGAATTCATTCCGGTATATTGAGATGGACGGGGAGTTTATTGAAACCCCCTTTCAACATTTCGAAGAGGTACCTCCAACATTGGCGTCAGCTGAGACGGTATTTGAAGAAGACTTTCCTTTGAAGATGGCTTCCTTGAAGGACGGTCGGGCTGTAATAGAGAAAGGTGAATGTGCTAACTGGGGCAGGCTCCCTGATTTTACTCCTAAGACTGACAAGTTTGGGCTAGGTTTTACTGCAGAGGCTCAGAGGGCTGTACGCAAAGCAAGGATCGGAAGACCTCCCATGTTCATCACCAACCCGGGAGTGAATGCTATTGAAGGCGATGCGGAGGAATCAGAGTTTGACAGTTGGATTTACCCGACGGCCGATGGTGGACTGAACAATTGGACCGAAAAAGACCACATACCTGTTACTTTTGTTACGCAGTAATGAATTCCTTTGTTTTAATTTTGTAATGAACAATAAATTGAAACTTTATGGCCCGGTGTCTTACCCGGGGCACCGTGGCTTCATTTGTGAGGGCTTATTACTTGTCATTTCCATATATCATGAATAAAGACATTGGACGTTTTTCGCATTTCAAGTCTTGTGCTCCCTTTCTTTCTTTCTTTATATATTGCAAAACAGCTATATTTACACACACTCACCTATACAGGTTTCAATCCACTCTGGATCTCACTGGTAACGACTCTGCTACTGCCAGTTATGACTTCGAAAATCCGATCAACTTAGCCGAAGACGAAGGTGAAGATGATTGCGAAGTGCCTGGTGAGCTTGCAAGACTGTTACTCCAGGAAGAGAGGGCCATTCAGCCACATGAAGAGCCAGTGGAAACGGTAAATCTGGGTACTGAGGCAGACATAAAGGAAGTTAAGATTGGTGTCAATCTAGAGCTCAGCGTGAAACAACGGTTGATTCAGATGTTGCATGATTATGTGGAAATCTTTGCCTGGTCCTACGAAGATATGACTGGGTTGGATACTGACATTGTGGTCCACCACTTGCCTACCAAGGAAGACTGCCCTCCGGTTAAGCAAAAGGTTCACCGTATGCGTCCAGAGATGTCCGAGAAGATCAAAGCTGAGGTTATGAAGCAATTTGATGTCGGGTTTCTAGCAGTGACTTCTTACCCTCAGTGGGTTGCCAATGTGGTTCCAGTACCAAAGAAAGATGGTAAGGTCAGAATGTGTGTCGATTACAGGGATTTGAACAGGGCCAGCCCCAAGGATGATTTCCCCTACCTCACATTGATGTTCTGGTTGACAATACTGCTCAGCACAAAGTGTTCTCTTTCATGGACGGCTTTTCAGGTTATAATCAGATCAAGATGGCTCCTGAAGATATGGAAAAGACTACCTTTGTTACTCAGTGGGGCACCTTCTGCTACAAGGTCATGCCTTTTGGACTGAAAAATGCTGGGGAAACCCACCAACGTGCCATGGTTGCTTTATTTCATGACATGATCCACCATGAGATTGAAGTGTATGTCGACGATATGATTGCAAGGTCCCAAACTGAGGAGGAACATCTTGATCATCTGCAAAAGCTGTTTGACCGTCTGAAGTTATACAAGCTGAGGTTGAATCCAAACAAGTGCACCTTCGGGGTAAGATCTGGAAAGTTGCTAGGCTTCGTCGTAAGTAACAAAGGTATTCAAGTGGACCCTGCCAAGGTTAAAGCCATACAAGAGATGCCAGTTCCCAAGACAGAGAAAGAAGTCAGAGGCTTTCTAGGACGTCTGAATTACATTGCTCGATTCATCTCGCACCTAACTGCTACCTGTGAACCAATCTTCAAGCTGCTGAAGAAAGATCAGGTAGTACGTTCGAATGATGAATGTCAGGCCGCTTTTGACAGAATCAAAGAGTATCTCCAAGAACCACCCATTCTTATGCCACCGGTTGAAGGGAGACCTCTAATATTATACCTGACAGTACTTGACAGCTCAATGGGGTGTGTGCTGGGGCAGCATGATGAGTCTGGCCGAAAAGAGCACGCCTTTTATTACCTTAGCAAAAAGTTTACCGACTGTGAGACCCGATACTCACTGCTCGAGAAAACTTGCTGCGCTTTGATATGGGCTGCTCGCCGGCTGAGACAGTATATCCTGACTCACACTACTCTATTGATTTCAAAAATGGATCCGATAAAGTACATATTCGAAAATCCTGCTCTGTCTGGAAGAATAGCAAGATGGCAAATGATCTTGACAGAATACGACATCCAGTACACGACTCCGAAAGCTATCAAAGGAAGTGTATTGGCAGACCACTTGGCACACCAGGCAGTGGATGATTACCAATCAATGAACTTTGAGTTTCCAGACGAGAGCATCATGATAGTGACTGATTATGAAGTACCTGGACCGGATGAAGGACCTGAGGAAGGATCCCGATGGTCTATGCACTTTGACGGAGCCTCCAACGCTTTGGGTAACGGTATTGGTGATGTGATCATATCCCCTCAAGGCACTCATACTCCACTTACTGCCCGATTATGTTTCAACTGCACTAACAACATGGCGGAGTATGAGGCATGCATCATGGGTGTTCAAGCTGCGATTGACTTAAGGATCAAGTTTCTGAGTGTCTTCGGAGATTCCGCTCTCGTGATCAATCAGATCAAACGCGAGTGGGATACGAAACATCCGAATCTTATTCCTTATAAAGAATGTGTGTTGACATTGATCCCCAATTTCACAGAGATAACTTTTGAACACTTCCCAAGAGAAGAGAATCAGTTGGCGGACGCGCTGGCTACGATGTCTTCTATGTTCAAAGTCAAATGGGACAATGAGGCTCCCCGGATCATTATCTGGAAGCTGGACGAACCTGCATACTGTTGTGATCTTGAGGCTGAGGTAGTAACTGAATAACCCTGGTATCATGAGGTGAAAAGGTACTTAGAATCTCAAGAATACCCTGAAGGTGCATCTATCAATGACAAGAAGTTCTTGAGAAGGTTCGCTGCAAAGTTCTTCCTCAGCAACGGCATCCTGTACAAGCGAAACCATGATTCGACCTTACTGCGTTGTGTGGATAAGACTGAAGCAGAAAGGATCATGGCAGAACTGCATGAAGGTACCTTCGGAACACATTCCAGTGGACACACCATGGCAAAGAAAATCCTTCGGGCAGGATATTTCTGGTCCATAATGGAAGCCGACTGTTACTAACATTCTCGGACATGTCATAAGTGCCAGATATATGCAGATAAGGTGCATGTTCCTCCAGTTCCTTTGAATGTCTTGACAGCACCTTGGCCTTTTGCAATATGGGGTATTGATATGATCGGCGAGATTAAACCTACGGCATCCAACGGGCATCGATTCATCCTAGTGGCGATCGATTACTTTACAAAATGGGTTGAAGCAGCTTCCTATGCTACAGTAACCAAGAATGTCGTGGCACGGTTCATTCGACACAACCTGATCTGTCGATACGGCATCCCGGAAAGGATCATTACGGACAATGGTACCAATCTTAATAATAAGATGATCACTGAGCTCTCGAGCAATTCAAGATACAGCACCACAAGTCTTCTCCTTACCAGCCGAAGATGAATGGGGCTGTAGAAGCAGCAAATAAGAACATCAAGAAGATTGTGCAGAAGATGACAGTGACCTACAAAGATTGGCATGAGATGTTACCGTTCGCTCTTCATGGGTACCGTACCTCAGCAAGAACGTCAACCGGGGAAACTCCCTTTTCTTTGGTCTATGGCATGGAGGCAGTCTTACCGATTGAAGTGCAGATACCCTTTCTCCGGATAATGAAGGACGCAGACCTGAGCGAAGATGACTGGATCCAAACTCGACTCGATCAGCTAAATCTAATTGACGAAAAGAGACTCACTGCTATATGTCATGGTCAAACGTACCAAAAACGGATGATCAGGGCATTTAACAAGAAAGTCAGACCACAAGAGTATCAAGTTGGGGACCTGGTAATCAAACGCATCATCCTTCCTCAGAGTGATCCCAGGGGCAAATGGACCCCTACATACGAAGGGCCATTTGTGGTTAAACATGTGTTCTCAGGAGGAGCCATGATTCTAATCACCATGGATGGTGACGACCTTCCTCACCCCGCTAATGCAGACATAGTAAAAAGATACTACGCATGATAAAAGACCCGCTAGGTTGACATACCTAGGCAAAAATTAGGGCTTCCCGGCGAACCAAAAGGGTTCGGGCAAAATGAGGGATGAAATGAAAAAATCTGTACACCCGGCAAGTCGAAAACCTGAAAAGGCGGCTTGGGCAAAAATGGGTATCCCGGTGGACTGAAAACCCGAAAGGGCGGTCCAGGCAAAAATTAGGGATTAAAGCGTAATATTATGTCTCATTGGATCACCTTACATCCAGAATCCGGTATCAACCTCAAGTTCAGACGGCATCGATCAATCAGCTTCATCTTCAACTGAGCAGCCAAGTGATGACACGCTCGAAGATATAAAGGCGATAGCAGAGTTGGAACCCAGTGGGATTATCTTGTTCACATAGCTGTTTTGTTTTCCTTTGTACAAAATTGTATAAACTCTGTCGTTCGGCGGTGTTCTCTTACTAGGACGTCAGCCTCTTGTACATAAACGCTTATTTACAGGCAAATTCAAAAATCAATACAAATTCACTTTTCAGACAAATTGCCATTTGTTTTTCCTTTTCTGTCTTGTTTTGCGAAGAACGTCCAAGGTTCAATTTGTGATATATGCATTCGACACTAATTGCTAACTCATAAATATTTGCATACGAAACAAAGGATTAATTACAGGTAATGTCAGAAACAGGGGCAATAATGAGTTGTCTAAGCAATCTAATTGCTCTGTCCACCAAGGTACCAAGGTAAGTTCGGCTGAAGAATGTAACCAAGATATCTTAATTCCCCAGAGAGTAACCCAGCAAGTCAACGACACTCTCCCCAAGCAGTTGGTCTCCCATCAGCCCTAAAAAGGCACAATATCCCCTATCAAGTCAGCAATACTCTCCCCAAGAAGAGTTAGTCCACTGTCAGCTTTAAGGAAATTGGGTGTCCCCAGCAGATCTCAACATTCCTCAACAGAGTATACAAACATCCTTAACAAGCATCCCCGGCAGTCTTGGTCTAAGATTGTTCCCCGGCGGTATACCAGACGTCCAATGGAGCCATTCCCCAGTGCAATCTCAAAAGTCCCCCAGGAAAGTGGAATCCATCTCCCCAGCAGGAAGCTTATCCCCAGTAGATTCTGGAAGCTTGTCACCTGCAGAGTACGAATGCTCCCCGGCTTTATTCAGAAAGTTATTTCCCCACCAGGATATAACTGGGTTACCCTCAGCCAATTTCCAAGGAAAGACCGTCCCCGACGGAGTCTTCCTATCCCCCAGTGGAGTTCATCAATTCCTTCAACATAACTCAACAATGGTATCCCCAACGAAGTTATCATCAACCTCAGCAAAGTATCTCTCTTTCCCCACAGAGTTATCTTCCCTCGGAGTAATCTATTCGCCAAGTTTATTCCTCAACGGAGTCGTCTTCTCCTACCGGTATTCTCGCAACCATCATCCCCAGTGGAAACAACGAGGCTCTATTCCTCAACATCAGCCCAGGATTTGACTTCCGGGCACCTGTCAAGGATTTACTTTCCTAGACAAAAAAAAATACATTCATGAACATCACATCTTCATACATTATAGCATGCACATACGCATCATGAACATACAATCTCATTTATTTTGAGAACGTCACGCATGTCATACATCATGACATTACACACAACTAACGTTTTGTCTTTTCAGGACAAAGGTCAGTACAAAGATGATTACTATCAACTGTCGTGATTCCAGATCCGATTCCTGTATCTTGCCAGGGTGTATCTGCTGACGACTAATTCCAGACTCGATTCCTGTATCTTGCTAGGGCACGTCTGAAGAGTTTGAAGATCTGATTCCTGTATCTTGCCAGGGTGTATCTGTTGACGACTAATTCCAGACTCGATTCCTGTATCTTGCCAGGGCACGTCTGAAGAGTTCGAAGATCTGATTCATGTATCTTGCCAGGGTGTATCTATTGACGACTAATTCCAGACTTGATTCCTGTATCTTGCCAGGGCACGTCTGAAGAGTTCGAAGATCTGATTCCTGTATCTCGCCAGGGTGTATCTGTTGACGACTATTTTTCGGACTCGATTCCTGTATCCTGCCAGGGCACCTCTGAAGAGTTTGAAGATCTGATTCCTGTATCTTGCCAGGGTGTATCTGTTGACGACTAATTCCAGACTCGATTCCTGTATCTTGCCAGGGCACGTCTGAAGAGTTCGAAGATCCGATTCCTGTATCCTTCCAGGTGGTGTATCTGTTGACGACTATTTTCCGGACTCGATTCCTGTATCCTGCCAGGGCACGTCTGAAGAGTTCAAAGATCCGATTCCTGTATCTTGCCAGGGTGTATCTGTTGACGACTATATTCCAGACTCGATTCCTGTATCTTGCCAGGGCACGTCTGAAGAGTTCGAAGATCCGATTCCTGTATCTCGCCAGGGTGTATCTGTTGACGACTATATTCCAGACTCGATTCATGTATCCTGCCAGGGCACGTCTGAAGAGTTCGAAGATCCGATTCCTGAATATTGCCAGGGTGTATCTGTTGACGACTATATTCCAGACTCGATTCCTGTATCTCGCCAGGGCACGTCTGAAGAGTTCGAAGATTCGATTCCTGTATCTTTTCAGGGTGTATCTGTTGACGATTGTATTCTCCGAACTCGATTCCTGTATCTTGCCAGGGCACGTCTGAAGAGTTTAAAAGATTCGATTCCTGTATCCAGCCAGGGCACATCTACATAAAGAGTTTGAAGATCAACTCTTGTAACAGGCCAGGTAATTATTTTCTTTCTCAGGTACGCAATTTCTCGCTAAGGAATCTCTTACGCGATCGACAACCTCCCGATGGCATCTATAAGCCAATCCATATACCAACAGTCTCCAAATGGCATCTATAAGCCCATTCCCGACACAGTTCAGTCACACTTCCAGATGGCATCTATAAGCCCATCACCACTCCTATCCATCTTCTCTCCAAATGGCATCTGTAAGCCCATTCCCATCATCACACTGCTGACACTCTACTATGTGAGTGCAAATTTCTAGACACTCTAGTGTTCAATCATCTTCCACCTTCAGATTACGAAAGGCACGCCAGCCAATCTACATCCCAGGTCTAAGAATATTGAACAGGGGCAACTGTTGTACCCCAAAATTTTCCCTCCCATATTCTTCAAGATTTGCCAAGATCAAGGTTCAAAATCCCCCAAGGGTTGCATAGTCCAATTGCCTCCTAACACAGTCAAAATTAAGGTTTTGGTTCTGGCAAAGAAATTGAGGTTGCCAAGGGTCCAATCAAGTCCCACATGCCTACATACATTGTCAAACATCCATATGCCAAGTTTCAAGACTCACAGCATCAAATTGCACAGTCAAAAACCCTAAATGCTTCACAGTCAACTGTAGGGGCAAAATGGTCATTTGACAGTCAAAAGTCAAAAAATTTGGTCAACATCTTATTTTGAAGCCACAAACATCATTTGATCAATTCTTGATCATGATTTCTCAAAGCATGACTCAAAAAGTCTCAAGATGCAAAAGTTTCTATTTTTGTACTGCTGAAAAGTCAACTGCAAATTGACCAAGGCATAACTTCCTCATGGTTTATCAGAAAAATCCCATCCAAAGCTCATTTTGAAGAGGATGACATTTCCTACAACTCATCTTCACACTTCAAGTCCAATAAATGCTCTCACAAAAAGTTATCAATTTCAACATTATAGGTCATTTTCAAAAGTCAACAAAAAGGCACTTTAAGTCAAAGACCATAACTTGAGATTGGTAAATCAAAATGACATGGGACCAAAGACATTGGTTAGAGGACTTCAAGACCTTTCCAAAATGTCCAAGAACATGATCATAGCTTCAAAATTGAGCAAGATATGCCTTGTAGAAGTTGGGAAATTTTTGGGAATTTTGAAAAGTCAACTTTGCTTCAAAAGCTTCAAAAATGCTAATGGGCCTCAAATTCTTCCTTGAATCATTACCCAAAGCCTATGCACGACCCATTGAGCTCAAAGGGATTTATTTTCTTATTTTTAATTAATTAATTGAATTTTTAATCTTATTAATTCATTTAATTAGGTTTAAATATGAGAAAAATATCAAATCATGCTTTTTAAATCTTTTTTGTGCAGCAAATCAAACTAGGGCAAGGTGGCAAATCGTTTCTCATCCAAAAAGGAAAGATTCTCCATGATTGACAAGGGTTTCAATGGCAAAAGATTGAAATTGATATAATTGAAAATCAAATCTCCAAAACATGAATGGATGGACCTTGGGCTTGTTTTTTTGACCTAATTCCATTCAGATACAAAGGCATAACCAAACCTAATGCAAAGGACACGAAAAACTGCTCAGAAGCTGCATAACAAAATTGCAAATTTTCACCAAAAACTTGAAATCTGAAATCACAGTTAGAGCACGATTCAAAGCCTAAAACCTATTCCAAACTCTTGCTGAGACTTCCTTGAACGTGTTGCAATCATTTTCCAGTCTCCATACTCCAAGAATTGGTAGAACATAGTCACACTTTTCATGAATATGTCCATAATCGATTTTTGATTTCCATGCATTATTCATATGCTTTATTTGTTGATTTACACTAATAACGATGTTCTGAAGCGAATGGTACCATTTAATTGAACTAACGATGCTTGTATCTAAATCTGCCATGGATGAAACCTAGGGTTTCAGAAGCTCCAAATTAGGGGTTCTCACATATGGAAAAATTGGCCCTTAAAACCTATGCCATTGAATTCGTGGTATCAAGACAAAGCAAACCAATACCTCGCGCCCTTTTTATATTTGTCCATGTTCTAATCGCTATTTTTGCAGTTTTCATTTAGTGGGGGTTTAAAATCCCCGCTACTTGTTTTATATTTTTCAGGAAGATGAAGAAGAAGGCTAGCGTGTCCAGGACTGATTGGGCAATTCAAAAGTTGGCGCGTTTTTCTATCATTAACGTTGCTTTCTTTTATATTATTTGTTTCCCATTCCATATACAACGCGCGCACACAGCTCAACTGGAAAGTGATACGTTTGGTAAACGCTGGGACCTGGGTTCGATTCCCAGGTCCCCCCACATATTTCATATTTTTTCTCCTAACGTGTTTCCATGCAGTGCACGCCCCAAAATCAATCATACAACCTCACATCCAAGCTTGCCACATGGCCATGAGCCTCCATCCAAGGGCCACTGAATGAATCCCAGAGCGCACTCTAGTCAACCAGTGTACACGCAGGTGTAAAAAGTCAAACAGGGCTTTGATTCAATGGGCCAAATTTCTCAAATCATACCTCCAAAATGGGCCAGATACCCCCCAATGTTTGTATTATATTTTTTAACTTCCTTTTCTTTTCAATTATATTTACAATTCTTTTTAATTGTTTTTTTAATTGTTTTGTTAATTCACAAATAATAAATTTTCTATAAAAAAATCAGAAACCAAAAATTGTAATATATTTAATTATATTTAATTTCTATTAATTTATTTTGTAAATAAACTCTAACCATTAATTTAGTAAATTAGGTTTTAAAACTTTGATCTTTTTCTTAATAAATTAAAATAAGTAGAATTAGGGTTTTTGACCTTTTCATCTTTTTTTAATAAATAATTTTCTCGTATTATTATTATTATTAATTACTAAATATTTTTGTAAATAAACATGTAATTTAATTAATTAGTGTAAATTAGGTTAACTTGTATATTTTTCTTAAATAATTAAAAATAATCTAGAATTAGGGTTTCCTTGTAAATTCTTTATTTTCATAAATACCAAAAAAACATTAAAAAAAACAACTTCTTTTCTTAATTAAATAATTAATTAGCTTTTTAATTCAATTTAATTTCAAAAGGGTCAAAACCCTCGGACGTCCTAACTTTTATTCTTTCGCACATTTATTTTCTTTTCGAATATTATGTAACTGCTCACAGCTTGTAATAGTAATTAGGTCTTTTACTTTCCGCATTTTTTATCAAACGGGTCTTTGTAATTTGGCGATGTATAGACCCGCGCCTTGTAATAGCGTAGGATTTTACTTTCCGCATTTAAATTTCAGCACTTTTAAATTCTAATTGCATGAAAGAATGTATGGCTAATTAAAAATAACTCGTAGCTCACAAATGCCCTGATCAAAGATAAATATTGACATGAAAATAACACACAAATTCACACACCACTTCTAGGGTACGCCTCACCTGTTGCCTTACCTTTGAAACGTGGTCGTCGAGTATAGGACGTTTTAGTAAGTCCTTATGTCCATGATCCAGTTGCCTCGAAACGGTTGCCTCGGAATAAAAAAGGATCAATGGCATAAGGGTAGCTTCTAAGGTGTCCTACTGTTGCTCCGGTGACCACACTGTCCCTACAAACGAATTGACCTGAACAACTCCAACGGTGGTGCTACCTACCTCTCAATGGTGGGATGGCACTACCTTAAGGACATTTACAAGCCTAATTCCTTAGGGTAGGTAGATGACTCATAGATACTTGCTCTATTCAAAAAAATAAATCAAAACTCTTTTCACACCGACACTTTCAAAAAGCTTTCAAAACAATTTTTCAAACACTCTTGAGGACTGATACAGGAGTTATTCCGAAATCTTTAAACGAAACTTTTTCAAACCCACTCACAATTGAAAAGAAAACTTTTGAAAACACAATGAGCAAGTATCTAAGAGCCCATGGATAACCATGGATAGGAAGGGTGCTAACACCTTCCCTTTCTATAAATCTACCTCCCGAACCGAGAAACTATCTCATACGGAATTTTGTTGTGCTTTTGTCCTGTCCATGTTGGAGAAAATAAAAGACGGTGGCGACTCTTGCTTCCGCGACATTTCGCGAACCAGCGTTAAACAGTCAGTTCTAAATCCACCGATCACAACTACTATCTCACTAGGACTAATATGTAATAACTTATATTTCTAATAGTCCCCCACAAGTTGGAAGGTGTTCACAATACTTCCAAATTGAAATGAGGAATATAGCAAATCAAAAGAAAATACAAGTGAAGCCGAAAATACATTGGCCAAGAACAAAATCGTAAAGGAAAAAGCTTAACCATTAAGTAGAAACTATAAATCAAAGTTTAACCACTTAATAGAAGATCTCAAGCTTAACCACGATAAGGTATAAGCACAACAACAAAGAAAATGGCACAAATATTAACTACCATAAGGTATAAGCACATCAACAAAGCCAACAAAGGGCACAAAGCTTAACTACCATAAGGTAGAAGCACATCAACAAATCCAATATAGGCTAATCACCTACACAAAACATGACAAATAAACAAAAAGACATATCCATGTATATGTGTCTTTAAATTATAAACCAATAATTGAAAGCTCTCAATAATGAGCCAAACTCATAGGCAAAATCAACAAAGGGCAACAATGATGTAACATAATAGAATCTTGAAAATCCTTATTTAGGGATTTTTAACTTTCAAGAAGGTTCATATGGGCATTTCCATAATTTTCAAATTGCCAAATGAAACCTAAGAAAACCGAAGAAAGCTCCAACATGGCCAACTCTAAATTAACATTACATATTCCAAACTCCAAAAAATTTCTATATCCTAACAGCAAGCATACTCAACAAGAAGCACAAAAAATGCAACTCTTAGTGATGTACTGCAGTATTATTGAAGCGGTAAAGCAGAAAACAAAAGTAAGTATTTTTTTAGGTTATCATATTGTCTCCACATGGATCAGTGCTACTGAATTTCCGTTTGATGATTTATCGTGTTTATGAGTTTGGTTTTAAATACGTTTGTTTGTAAGGAAAGGATAAAAACTATTGACAAGAAAATAAATACATTCATTGAAGAGAATATACTTATCAGGCATGAATATAATCCACTCGTTACAAACTTAAACTTATCGATCAGTTGCACTCAACCTACTCTACTCATCAAAATCATCACGGACTCCGCGAGATGTACCCATAATGAAGGTTATGTTTAACCCAAATTGCGAGAACAACTGTATTCCTGCATCGGCGATCTCTCAGCGCAACACAAACAACACGGAGGAATTAAGCTCCGATACCCCCAGTGATTATTAGATCTAAATATATCTATAGAATCTAGGAACTAATAGATATCCTTCCCTAATAAAGATTTGTGAGGTATATGTCTATAACAATCCAAATCCAAACATAAAGCAAAAAGATCAAGAAAGACATCAACAATGATTTGGAAAGCAAGCTTTATAAAACACCATGATCAATACATATACATATGTTCAAAGAAAATAAATATACAAAATCTAACAAATAAAAAATACACAAAGTGGAAGAGATTTGAACCAAAAATCTCTCGATTTGTTTGCACCGAAAGATGAGAAATCCACCCTAGATCATTTGTGTGCAAACTCCAATGTTGTTTTCTAAACACTAAACTACCAAGAATGAAGGTCTGATGAGTTAGGAGCAAGTACCCCAAAACATAACCTAAAAAAATGTGTGTTTTGGCCCTTTTAACGTGTTTTTATCCAGCAGGCCGCGTTTAATGCACAGAGCCCGCTAAGCAGTAGCAGAAAAAACCAGATTTTGTTTTTCGCCATAACTTGAGAATCATAACTTCAATTTATGCCAGATTCGAAGCATTGGAAAGCTTATTCAATGATCTATCTAAAATTCCTAAATATCAAACAAATTGATGATTTTTCTCATCTTTGTTTTGATCCTTATTCTTTGATGAATTGTTAAAAATTACATTCTTAAAGCTTAACCTTTGGCATTTATTCCTCAATGCTCCAACCATGAATGAATATTACAAAAAGATATAAAAACTATCAAACGATACAATATATACACAAAAACTAGAATAAACACAAAGTATATGTATTTATGCACAAAGCATGGAATTGTTCAACGAATATCAACAAAAGAACCAATAAGTGCCACAAAACATATATACAAAATAACTACATTTTGTCACTTATCAAACTCTCCCTAACTTGAACTTATTTGTCCTCAAACAAGGCCAAACAACTTAAAGAACAAAAGTAATCAATCAAAGAATGATGAATTAAAAAGTTTGAAAAACTAAAACAAATGTATGGTTCAAACAAAAATGCAAAGGCAAAGTAAATACTTACCACAATCCTACAACGACAACATGAAAACGAAACTAATTCTAAGTACAAAAACCATGCTAAACCATCTAAAAGAATACAAGCTCACATCATGAATCACACTTAACAAAAGTTCATCGAGGGATAAAAAACACACATAGGTGAGGATTTGACACTCATCCAACAACCTTGTAAACAAAAGAACAAATTATGCATTCATCCAAAAATTCACATTGAACATACAAAGGCACGAATCACAAGGGCTTTTCAAGGTTGTAATGTGGCTTGGTTAACAAAAAATGGATAATTTCTAAGGATAATCAAAACAAAAACTTGTCTAAATCTAAGGGAGTGATCAACTCACAAAAGTTCAAATACAAAAATTCCAATCAAAATTCTTCTTTCATCCCAATCGCTACACCAAAACACATATTTATTAGCATAATTATTCTACTTTTTTTGTTTTTCTTTTTCAAAACTTTTCTCTTTTTTTCTTTTCTTTTTTTCTTTTCTTTATTTTTCTTTTATTTCTTTTTCTTTTCTTTTTCACAACCGCATAGCAACCAACAACATAAGTAAGCAAACAATTCTCTCCCTAACTTGAATTCAACCAGCATTTAAATGAATACTCTCTACTTTCTAGGGCAAGGTGAAAATTTAAACCAAAAATCATGGTTGAGGGTTCAAGAAAACAAAGAATCGACATCCATTCAAAAAGAAAAACCAAACACTCATAGACAACCATTAGGTTAAAAAATAACATGGACATAGACAAAAAGGCTCAAAAGGGGTTAAAAAAACTTCACACACTCACAAGGTGAATTGACTATTTGGTTAGGTATTTATGCATAAAATGAAATAAAAAAGCCTTGATCCTTTTCATGCATTCATACAATCAACACAAAATAAAAGATTAAGCATAATAAAATCCAGTTAAAACAAGAATTGTTGGTCTCCAGCATATATGAACAATGAAAAGCTTCTTCACAATTGGGGTAAAAGGAAACTAAAGTGATTTAAGTCATGAGCAAGTAAAGTAAAAAGAATGAGTGACATGGTAATTGCACAAATGAAAAATTTACTAAACATATTATGTTATAGAAAGAGATAAACGGGTATCTGACATTGTGATACGGTGGCAGAACCGACTGTTTTGAAATGCTGGTTTGCGTTTTGCGTTTGTGTTTTCAAAATGTCGAGGTAAGCAAGAGTCGCCACCGACTTTTATTTCATCCAACCAGAAAGGAAAAAAGTACAGAAAAAATCCTTTTTCGAGATTTTGAGTACGGGGGGTAGATTATAGAAAGGGAAGGTGTTAGTAACATTTCCGAGGCACCATTCGAATGGGACATTTGATCTTGGTTAGACAGGAGGGCAACCACTAAGACACCCTATACTTAATTATCGTTTACCGAAGGCAACCGAAGTGGGAGTATACCCTAAGAGTGATATATGCGAGTGATCTGTTTTCAATTATTTAATCTTTGCACATTAGGGTTTTCTAACTGGATTAATTTTTCATGCATTCTTGTCATACAATCTTATTAGCATTCATCTAAACAGTCAAATATTTGCGAGAATTAAAATGCGAGAAAATAAATCTACGCTATTACAAGGCTTTAGGGAGAGGGATTAATTACATAGCCAAAAACCCGGGAAAAAAAGCGATAAATAAATAAAACCCTAGATTAAAATATTACAAACCATGAGAATTTACAGAAATATTGGTAAAAATAATAATACGCGCATGATGAGTTGTATGGGGAGCAACTAGGGTTTTGACCCTTGCCTAAAACTAATTGTGATTAACTAAAGAAAATGTTTTTGTTTTGTTTTGAGAAAATGATGGAATTGCTAAATTAAAGGAGAATCATAAGTCTAATTAATTTTAAACTAAGAAAAATAATTTAATTTGTCTAAAAGCCTATTTTTTTTGTATTTTTATTTATTTGAGAAAAATAACAAAATAAAATTAAAGGAAAAGTCTAACCTAATTTCTATTTGATTTTATTTTTGAAAACAAATTACAATTTCCTAAATTAAACTAAATTAAATTAATTTTGATAAATAAAAAAAAAACTAATCCTAATTTTGTGAATTATTGATTTTATGGTTTTTATGAAAAATAAATTAATTTGTGAATTAAAGTGAATAAAATAAATATTAAAGGATTAAAAATAACTAAAAGAAAAAGAAAGAAATATGGGCCTGGTGGTGTTTGCTGAAAAGGGGGGTTGAAATTGAATTTATGGGCCCAAATGGTTAAGACCCGTTTTGACTTTCCCTGATCCAATGCATACGTTGATCGGGGGCGTATGGTGGTCCTCCAAGGGTAGCACGTTGATCTGGAGCGCTAATGAGTTGAATGGCCAGATCCTGATGGTACATGGTGGGACTCTTGATTTGCAAAGCGTTGGATTGCCTGTTGAAAAATAACATGAATAAAGGTTGGGAGCTGGGAATCGAACCCAGGCCCTTTGCACTTTTCCCTTGCACGCTTGCCAACTAAGCTATTTGGCTTGTTTGAATATATAATGAAAACAAATTCTAATATATGAAAAAACATTGTTAATGGAAAACCACGCTAAAATTTAAATAAACCAATCAGTGAATGCCACGCATCCATCTTCTTCCTCCCAATCATCGTTTTAGGTAACAACACATTTACCTATGGTTGACTTGCTGTAGCGACAAACCTGCGTTTTTTCAAAAACTCTCCACAAGCAATATAAATGGCCATGGCTAGTACCAATCAACTCGTCTCATCCTCACGAGTCTCATGGTACCAGAATCAACATCCAATTTCACCTATCCTGCAAAGCCCTAAAACTCAACACGAAACCCTAGCCATGGCAGTTTGCCATGCAATCACCAAAAACACAATTGAATATGATGATTAGCTTGCAAACATGTTAAGGAACAAGAATATGCAGTCAAAATGTGCAAATGGCGTATAAATTGATGAAAACGAAAACGAGTTTAGAAGCAAATCGTGATACCTGTAACTTACAATTCTAGGCGTGAAAAGGCTTGAAATTGATTGGAATATGCTCCTGGGACGTCCAGCAATCTACTGGCAATGTGAGAATGGCACGATTTGGTCTCTAATATGGAAATTGAATCACCACTTTTCTTGAAATTTTTTGAGTTTTGTTTTCCTCTTTCACGACTACTTCCAACCTTTTTATGCCTTGGCTTGCTTCTGTATATGTAATACAAACTATTAGGTCAACAAAAACGACCTCAATCTTGCTCATCATGGAGATTTGATTTGATCTTTCATAGCATATGGTTTCTACCTAAATTTTTCTCAAATACAATCTTTTTCCAACCAAATTTCCTTGCACGAGTTGATTCTCAATTGACAGCATATAAGATCTTCTTTCAATGTAAAAATCATCCCTAAAATACAATATATGATTTATTAGGATTTATTTGATTTTATTTGAATTTTAAATGAATAAAAATCAAAATAAATTAAATAAATAAAGCATGGAGGGTCCCATAGGTCGTGGACTATGTTAGGAATGAGATGCAAACATAAAAAGTTGGGCCCGTTTAGCAAAAAATGCAAATTTGAGCACATTTGACTTTTGGCAATTTTGCAAAAAAGGTCAACTTGGCCAATGAATAACTCTCTCAATTTTTACCCTAGAGAGGTGTTCTTTGACTTTTTAGAAATATTAGGATGTCCTCTAAGCAACCCTTTTGGTCTCATCTCAATTGAGTCTCCCATGTTCATGTATGAAGCTTTGACCCAAAAGGTGTTTTTGTTGACTTTTCAAAATGACCTATAATGTCAAAATTCATATCTTTTTGTGAGTTCATATTTTAAACTTGTGAGATGAATATGAATTGTAGGGAATTGCATCCAATTCAAAATGAGCTTTGGATGGGTCATTTCTGATAAAATATGAGAAAGTTATGCTTGGTCAAAGTTGAGTTGACTTTTCCTACAAAACCCTAATTTAGCAACTTTTGGGTTTTGATGAATTGTGAGCAATCCTTGATGAATCATGATCAACCCTTGATAAAATGATGAATTATACTTCAAAATGAGGATGTTGACCAAAAATCTTAAAGTTTGACTGTATGTGAGCCACAGTTGACTTTTGACCTAGCACAGTCGATTTTTTAGGCCTTTGAGCAATTGACTGAGCAAACCTCCTCTGCAAGGCTTGAAAATTGACATGGATGATCTTGAGAACATATTACTACAATGGTAAGCATTTGGGATCCTTTGGACTCAATCTTCTTGATGTAAAATGAAACCCTAATTTGAGGTAGACGGCCTTAGGAGAGAGTTTGTCTGGTCAACCCTTGGACTTCCTTGAGCAATTTGAGGACCTCACTTGACATGTATTGAGAAATATGGGAGGGAAAATTTTGGGGTACAACAGCTTCCCCTGTTCAATCTTCCTAAACCTGAGGATGAAGATTGGCGTGTCTGCCTTTCGTGATCTGAAGGTGGAAGATGATTGGACACTAGAGTGCCTAGAAATTTGTACTCGCATGATGCCATTTCGGGAATGGGCTTATAGATTCCATTTGGTAGTTGCTAGAGAATTGTCGGAGATGTGCTTAAATATGCCATCCAAATAAGTGTCGATCGCATAAGAGATTCCTTTGCGAGAACCCGTATACCTGTTGTTGAGGAGGACTTCGCTGGGGAATGTTGGTCTTTGTCTTGAGAAAAATAGAGTTTTATGAGCTTCAGTTGTCTGTTACTCTAATGGGGAATAACTCTGGTTTGGGAAGCAGAGGTTAACTATGTGTTTGGTCGGGGTATATGATGCACTACGACTTACTGGGGAATGTGAAATCAATTGTGTTTTATTGGGTCCCGGTCTTACAATGTTGTGGACTGTTGTCTGAGGATAAGGGAGGCCGAACCCAGATAGTAAGGTTAGGAGAAGGAACCCAGATAGTAGGGTTACTTCGATATGAAAGTCTGGATAGTAGGGTTGTGAGAAGGAACCTGGATAGAAGGGTTACTTCAATATGAAAGCCTGGATAGTAGGGTTGTGAGAAGGAACCTGGATAGTAGGGTTACTTCGATATGAAAGCCTGGATAGTAGGGCTGTGAGAAGGAACCTAGATAGTAGGGTTACTTCGATATGAAATCATGGGTAGTAGGGTTGTGAGAAGGAACCTGGATAGTAGGGTTACTTCAATATGAAAGCCTGGATAGTAGGGCTGTGAGAAGGAACCTGGATAGTAGGGTTACTTCAATATGAAATCCTGGATAGTAGGGCTATGAGAAGGAACCTGGATAGTAGGGTTACTTCGATATGAAAGCCTGGGTAGTAGGGCTGTAAGAAGGAACCTGGATAGTAGGGTTACTTCGATATGAAAGTCTGGGTAGTAGGATTGTGAGAAGGAACTTGGATAGTAAGGTTACTTCGATATGAAAGCCTGGATAGTATGTCTGCTTCGGAATGAGTTTGGGTAAAACTTTAGAGGGAACCGGGGTAAGGTTGCTTTTGTCGCACCGATGATTACTCCGTTTAGTTTCGAGTGTTGATCATGGACCTGCTGGAAATTATTGCCCTTCCTGAAAGAAATACAGGGTTAGTTATGTGTGATGCATGAGATGCATTGCATGATGACGTTCTCAAAATAAATGAGACTATGTTATATGTGATGTATGCATATGTCATGATGTATGAACATGACATGTTATCGTAATAATATGAGTCTGGGAAAATAAATCCCTGATTGCTATAAAAACCATAGTTTCTCTGCTTCTATTAGGGATGGTGAACAACAATGACTATGTTGGGGATTTTCCCCTTGGCTGGTAAATATTCTGCCGGACGAGACTCTGTCTGAGGATAACTCTGCGGGGAATAACTCTGTTGGAGAGGAGATACTTTGTTGATAGATCTACCGACTTGGAGAAATAACTCAGCTGGGGATTTGCCCCTTGGCTGGTAAATATTCTGCTATACGAGACTCTGTCTGAAGATAACTCTGCAGGGAATAACTCTGTTGGAGAGGAGATACTTTGTTGATAGATCTGTCGACTTGGAGAAATAAATCAGTTGGGGATGAATTTCTGTTGCTGGTGATAAACAAACTCTGCTTGGGGAAAATTTTACCGACTCACTCGCGATTGTGGACCTCGGATGGGGAGAGTTGTGTCCTGTTCAGGAAAGCTAACACCACTGTCTTTGGATACTTCTTACTCTGTGGGGTGTGTACGTACCACTTCTCATGTTCTCAAGCTGGCTCTATCCCTGTACCTGATGGACAGAGTAACTGTAAGGTTTTGGACACTTCTTGTTTGTCCCTGTTCCTGGAATTACGAGTAATCGTCTTTTGTTTTTTTATGAAAATATTTATGAGCAGCAATTATTTTCAAATGCATATATCAAAAATGAATCATTGGACGTTCTTGCAAAACAAAACAGGAAAAAGGAAATAACTCAAAGTTTTATGGAAATGACTTGTATTGATTTTGAAGTTGGCCTGTAATAGGCGTTTTGTACAAGAAGGCTGACGCTCTAGTAAGAGAACGTCGTCGAAAGATAAAAATTACAATTTGTGTTTAAGAAAGAAAAACAGCTATGTGAAACAGTCCCATTGGGTTCCAACTCTACTATTGCCTTTATGTCCTCAAGCATCTCATCACTTTGCTACTTGGCCGAAGGTGGATCAGATTGATTGGCTTCGTCCGAGCTTGATAGTCGATACCGAAGTCTGGTTGCAAGATGATCCAATGAGACATAGTGTTACGCTTTGATCCCTAATTTTTTCCTGGACCTCCCTTTTGGGTTTTCAATCCATCGGGATACCCTTTTTTGCCTAAGTCGCCTTTTCAGGTTTTTGACTTGCCGGGTGTACAGTTTTTTTTCATTTTCATCCCTTACTTTTGCCCGGACCCTTTTGGTTCGCCGGGAAGCCCTTATTTTTGCCTAGGCCAGTCAACCTAGCGGGTCTTTGATTATGCGTAGTATCTTTTCACTATGTCTGCATTGACAGGGTGAGGAAGGTCGTCACCATCCATGGTGGTTAGAATCATAGCTCCTCTCGAGAAGATGTTCTTAACCACAAATGGCCCTTCGTATGTGGGGGTCCATTTGCCCCTGGGATCACCTTGTGGTAGTATGATGCGCTTGATCACTAGATCCCCAATTTGATATTCTTGACGTCTGACTTTCTTGTTAAAAGCCTTGATCATCCGCTTTTGATACGTCTGACCATGATAGATAGCAGTAAGTCTCTTTTCATCGATTAGATTCAGCTGACCAAGTCGGGTTTGGATCCAGTCGTCTTTGTTAAAACCTGCATCCTTCATAATCTTGAGAGAGGGTATCTGGACTTCGATGGGTAGGACTGCCTTCATGCCATATACCAGAGAGTAGGGTGTTGCCCCTGTCGATGTCCGTGCTAAGGTACGGTACCCATGAAAAGCGAAAGGTAGCATCTCATGCCAGTCTTTGTATGTCACCGTCATTTTCTGCACAATTTTCTTGATGTTCTTGTTAGCTGTTTCAACAGCCCCATTCATCTTCGGCCGGTAGGGAGAAGAGTTATGATGCTGAATCTTGAACTATTTGCAGAGCTCGATGATCATTGTGTTATTAAGATTTGTACCATTGCCAGTAATAATTCTCTATGGGAAACCATATCGACAGATCAGATTGTGTCGGATAAACTGCGCCATGACGTTCTTGGTTACTGTAGCAAAGGAAGCTGCCTCAACCCACTTGGTGAAATAATCAATTGCTACTAGAATGAAACGGTTCTCGTTAGACGTAGTAGGTCTGGTCTCGCCAATCATGTCGATGCCCCACATTGCAAAGGGTCAGGGAGCTGTCAAAACATTCAGGGGACCAGAGGTACATGCACTTTATCCGCATAAACTTGGCACTTATGACAGGTTCGAGAGTGCTGATAACAACCGGCTTCCATAGTGGACCAATAATATCATGCCCGTAGGATTTTCTTTGCCATGGTGTGTCCATTGGAATGAGTTCCGAAAGTACCTTCATGTGGGTCTGCCATGATCTTTTCTGCCTCGCTCTTGTCTATGTGTTTACCTTGGGATTTGGTAAACAACCGCTGATCCTCCAAATGGTTACTTATTTGGTTACTCGCAGGATCGATCAGATTGATCCTATGGACATAGGTTGATTTTGAAGTTTAATTAATGTGGATAAGGCTTTAAGTAAATTGTTTAAAGTAAATTGCATAAAGGAAAGGCTTGGTAAAATAAACAAGGCTTGAATGTAAAGGTTCGACAGGAATCTTAAAGGGAAAAAGCATGTAAAGTGTAAAGGTTCGACAGGAATCTTAAAGGGAAAAAGCATGTAAAGTACTGGAAAAGTAAATGACTTGAATTAATAAATTGGTGTTTCACACATACATTTCTCAACAATTCGTTCGCTCACACTGGGTACTTGAATCTAAATGAGTGACTATGTATCTATTGTGAACACACGCGAGAAACTACACGTCTACTCCTATTTATACAAAAACATTCCAAGTAACCGTCGGGCAGTTACACTGCTTCGAGATCAAGCCACTTGTCACGTTCTCCATGCTCGACGCTCCAGATCCTTGCACGTTCGCACGTAGTAACTGCTGGAAACCGTTTTCCCTCCAAAGCTTTGAATTTCAAACTGCTCCACTCTGGACCATCGAACACGTTCGTCAAGAGACGTCTTCGACGAAAACTCCTTCGACGTCGAAGGCAATCAGCCTCCTTCCTTGGAAGAAATCTTCTAAGTATTTGGCCATCTTTCGACGGTCACTTCGACAAGCTTAGCCAGTCGAAAGCATCTTTCAGCTTTTAATGGCTGTCATCAATTGAAACAAAGGTGTCGAATTTAGGAGCCAACAAATTGCCCCCCAAGAATGCCTTATTTCGACTCTTGAAAGAAAAAGGCATTCTTTGAAAACGCCATTCGACACCTGTTTGTCCACGCTGAGTCACAAGTTAACTTGTGCACTTTTTGTTGCTTTTTACCAACTATGGGCAATCCCAAGAAACTATCATTGATTTGATCCTAGGACGTCACTGTCAGTACGGCGTGCAGAACCAAAACATCACTTCATAATTTGTCATTATGACAAATCTAAAAAAACGAGGACGCACGCTGCGTCTCTCTGTTTCTGCAGAAACGGCCAAAACAACAGGATGCTGCCACGCGTCCCACTAATTCCTGCAGCATTAAATGACATTTAATGCCCTCGTAATTGGGAATTTCTCCCACTACTATAAATAATAGTGAATATCCCATTGTGGGACTTTTCACGCAAACTATCTTTCAAACTCCCTTGCTTTCTTGCAAACTTGTTTTCTTTGCAGAAAAAACTCTTCCTTTTCCAACTTCATCTTCATCCTCAACAATGGCTTCTGCTTCAACTGCCCCCAAGACTAACGTATCAACTGAACAACTTGCTAAGCCCAAGGTCTTTGTAACTGCTCCGGTAGTGAACGCTACAGGGAAACGAAGGGTCCCCGAACCATCTGACATCTCCGTTCGTGACGCTTACTCGCGTCACTTGATGATTCCGGTTGGATACTCCAACCAAATCTTCGCCATGGCTGGACCCATGCACCCAAGCATTTCTGAAGCTCTAAAGATCAAGAGCTACTTCCCCATCGTCGAGAAACTCAAGCCAGTAGCTTGTGCTAAAAAGGATGCAGAAGATAACGAAGACCCCACACACGAGAAGATCGACCTTCGTTTCTTCAACAGAAGCGTTAGAGTCTTCAGGTCCTGCCCTAATCTCACCCAGGACTATGTTGCTTGGCTAACAAAGCTAGAAAAACATCAAGCTCCAGTCTGGAAGGAAATGGGCATCTTTGACCTAATAATGCTGTCGAAGACAGGTTTAAACTACTCCCCAGAGATGCTTATAGCTTCGATGCTGTTCTGGGATAGCTCTCACTTCACCTTTCACCTTCCATGTGGGATGTTAACCCCCACACTCTTCGACGTAGCAGCCATCACTGGCCTTCGACCAACCGGAGATTATTTCGACCCGGAAGAGATGTCGGAGGACCAAATTGGCTTTTCTGAGACGAAGCCAACATTCACCACCTTTATCAACCATTTTCATGACCAGTCGACAGACGCAGTGTCAGACGTTGAACACATAGCGTTTCTAGCCTTATGGCTAACTCGCTTCGTGTTCTGTTCGAAGTCTCTGCAAGTGACCAAAAAGATGGTCACTCTGGCCACCCAACTGCATCACCGCCAGAACATCTGTTTGGCAGAACTAATTCTGGCCAGTCTTTATGACTCAATCAGCAGTGGGGTTACTCTTTTGAAGCATATCGAAGACAGGAACAGTTTGTTACTCGCTGGGCCTTTCTGGCTACTTCAACTGTGGCTCAACGCCACTTTCGAATCCTTCTTACCCAAGAAGAGTCAGATAAACGAACAAGCCCCAGCGATAGCCAATAGACGGATCGAAGGAATTAGGCTGGCTCTACTGACGCCTGTAGAAGATGGGCTAGAGTTCCAACAAACCTTCACTAACTTCGTGCTGATGTTCGCTCGAAGGAAGGAATTTGTTTCGACTATGGCTCCATTCGCTCAGCGAAAGGTGGGGCCAGCTTGGTTCACAAGGCCACATCCCAAGGAGTCGAGTGGTCCCAATGTTGATGAGCACACCATACTGTGGGAGGCATTCCTTACTCCAAGGATTATGCCTCTTCGATTTAAAAGTTCTAAGACTCATCTGAGTCTGCTGGCCTATCAACCAAACCTGGTATCTCGCCAGTTTGGCATCATCCAAACCCTGCCTTCTCCCATTTTCCAAAAAGAGAAGTCAATGTTGTACTTCTGCAACGATTATACAGAAGACGCTGCTACCAAGCATATTGGAAGATATGCTGGTCGAACCATCCTCTCGCTGTTCAACTACCAGCTTAACTTCCTTTGTTCGCCATCTTTTGAAGAATGGTGGAGAAGCTATTACGCTGAGTACTTCTTCGACGAGAAGGACTTTACAGCAGAGTTGCAGAAGTCCTTTGTCCTCATATTTGACAAAGTAAAGAAATGTAAGTTCATACTCTCACATTACTTTTATCTTTCTCTTCGACTGTTAGCTTGTTAACTTTCCTCTTCGCTTTCAGTTGTTCGAAAACCTTTGGTCAAGAAGGCTCCAGGAGGCCCACAAGGAGGAGTCCCTTCGACCAAACCTCCACCGCCGGCGAAGACTATAGCGCCGGCGAAGACAACAGGCAACCAACAGGGGGAAGGCTCTTCGATGAGGCCTCCTGCATCGGTAACCAGATTTTCTTCATTTGCAATCTGGCTTTCGATTTTTTATTTTCGACGTAATTATTCAATCGAATTCCTATTGGTTTTATAGGCCCCTTCGCCCAAGAAAAGGGCAGCACTTGTGATCGAATCGGGGAGCGATGACGAAAGTGATTCCCCTCCTTCTCCCCTAAAGAGGCGAAAGTTAACGAAGGACGCTTCTGTTCCTACTCCAACTCCTGAAGGTCGAACCGTCAGAATAAAGGTTGGTGTGAGAAAGCCTAGGCCACCTGCGGTGGTCATCGAAGAACCAACTGAGGAGGAACTGAACGCTCTAGTTACCCAGCCTGTCGAAAGTGATAATTCCAGCCCTGGGGCTGAAGCCAATCCACAGGTAATCTATTGGACCCTTCTTATAACTTAGGCATAAATACCAGTATTTGATTATATCTCTTTCGACATCTGAAGATTTGTCCTCTTCCTCTTTTTAGGAAACTACTGGAAGTTCCCCACCAAAGACTTCAGAAACTCTGGAATCTGCTGACCTCAGCAGGCCTCAGGTGCAAGATTTGGGCAATGACGAAGCCCACACTGAGCATGAGGCCAATGCCGAAACCGTGGAGAAGACAATTGAAGAACCTATGGCGGAGGAAACACAGCCAGGAAAGGTTCCTGTGGTGGTCTTGTCGTCAGAAGAGAATCCTGAAGGAAGAGACCAAGGCAATGGCGAAGAGAATCAAGATGCTGTTGTCGAAGCACATGAAGGTGGTACTGGCGAAGAACACCAGGATGACGCCAGCGAAGAACCACAGAATGACGCTGGCGAAAGACCCCAAGGTGAAGTTAACGAAGAACCACGAGTCGACGCTAGTACCGCCTCAGTTCAAGTCGAAGAACAACCAAACGAGGCACTCAGCATTCAACAGCCTCCAGTCCAAGATAATGCTATGGCAAAGGTCACCTCCTCAAAGCATAGGTCGAAAGAAGACCTGGAAATCTTGAAGCGAACTGACCCTATCAGCTACCTCAATGCAATCGTTGAGAGTAAGAGTTCTTCTGACACTAGTCAGGAAATTCCTACTTTGTCGGGGAAATCTACTGAGACTTCTCCTCTTGACGATGCGTTGGCGAAGGTCAAGGCCCAGTTCTTCAAGAGAGATTTAATGAAGGCTTTAGAGGGGGACCCCACTGCTCCATCTTGCTTGAAAGAGGTTTTGAATGCTGTTGATTTCGATGCTGTAGCCCCAGAAATCTCAGACTTAATCATGGAATTACATTCTATGATTGACCAAGTCTCAGCGGATTACCGGCGCCAACGAACTTTCAACAGTCAGCTCGAAACGCTGCATGGCAAGAGCCTATCTGCGTGGACTGCTGTCACAAGTTCGACTTCTCGAATTGCCGAGTTGTCGAAACAGAAAGCGTCTGCACAGGAAAGGTTCGATGCTATTGAGCGAGAGAATGTCTCCTTCCGAGCACAAATTGCAGAGATAGAGGCGAAGATAAACGCCAACACTGTGCTTCAGGAGGAAATTCTTTCGACCATCCCAGACGCTGAGAGCCAGACTGAGATCAAGCAAGGCCTGGAGTTCGCTGAGAAGGCCCAAAGCCTCGACGCTCAAATTGCCAAACTGGAGCAAGAAAAATCTTGGTGCAAGAAGAGGTTGGATTTGCAGCATGCTAAGTATCTTCGACTGAAGAATTCTCTTTCCTTTTGATTCTCTTTTGTAATCATCTTTTGTAATCGCTTTCGACAACAATTGCCATTTTGGCAGAAATTAATAAAAATTTCCATTTTGGCATTTTCATGATTAATTTAGTTTATTATTTTATTTTTATCTCTTGAAGTATAGGCTTATATTTTTTCAAATATTTACCATTTACTCTCAAGAGCCTTTTATCACCACTTATCTCTTCGACTTCATAGGCTCCACCAGAAAAAGTTTGGATAACTCTGAAGGGTCCTTCCCATTTGGGTGACCATTTCCCCATGCTTCGATCCCGTCGATCCATGGGAAGAATTACCTTCCAAACTAAATCTTCAGGCAAAAATACCTTAGGTTTTACCTTTCTATTATAAGAGTCTTCGACTCTTTTCTTCTGAAGCCTGAGTAAGTCGAGAGCGTGTAATCTCTCTTCGTCTAAATCCACCAATTCATCTAACATCATGTTCCAATAAACCTCAGAAGGAATATCATAATGCCTCTGAACTCTTGCAGATTGAAGACAAATTTCTGCTGGCAATACTGCATCATGGCCAAAAGTTAGCCTATATGGTGTTGTACCAGTGGCTTCTTTTGGGGACGTTCGACAAGCCCATACAATATGGTCTAACGTCTTATGCCAATTCTTTGGTTTCTTCCCAACATGTTTCTTTATCAAGCCAATTACCACTTTGTTAGCTGCTTCGACTTGACCATTCGCCTGTGCATAGTAAGGCGTGGATGTTAGGAGTTTGAAACCTGTTTCCTGAGCAAATTCCTGCATCTTTCGACCAGTGAAAACTGAACCTTGATCAGTTGTTATTGTCTCAGGGATTCCATACCTAAAAATAATGTTCTTTTGAATGAATTCAATGACATTTTCTTGGTCTACATTGACTAAAGGGACAGCTTCGATCCACTTAGTAAAATAATCAATGCCTACCAATATGTATTTCTGACTCTTTGATGATGCTGGTCGAATCTCTCCAATAAGATCCAACGCCCATCCTCGAAAGGGCCAAGGCTTCACTATCGAGTGAAGTTCGCTTGCTGGTACATGCTGGATGCCTGTATGAACTTGACACTCTTGGCAACCTTTGGCGAACTCAACACAATCTTTCAGCATAGTGGGCCAATATAGTCCTTGTCGAAACAACAACCATTTCATCTTATGGCCTGCTTGGTGAGCCCCACATGCCCCAGCATGCGTAGTCGAAAGGGCTATGTATGCTTCAGTTTCACTTAAACATTTCAGCAACACCCCTTCAGGCGTCTTCTTGAATAACTCATTACCCATGAGTACAAAACTCAACGCCCTGTATTTTGTCTTTCGTTCTGTCGACGCTCCTGGATTTTGAAGATAGTCCACTATGGGTTTCCTCCAATCCTGGTCTGACAAGTTATCAATGAACGAAATCTCGAAGTTTGAGTGATCAGCATATCCTAACCTTGTTGATTCCAAGTCTGTTGGTGATAGACAAGTTGCTCTTATCTTCTCTCGAACTTCGATTGCTCTTTGTAATCTCGTTTTTGAAATTTTATACCCAGATGCAATCTGTGCCAAGTCATTGGCTATTTGATTTTCGACTCTGGGTATGTGTCGAATATTGACACTTTCAAATTGTTTCAATAAACGATTTGCTATCACAAAGTACATAATGAGATTCTCTCTTATGCATTTATACTCCTTTGTGACTTGCTTGATGACTAACTCTGAGTCTCCCATTATTTCGACTCGAGTTGCCCCCAATTCCAACAATATTTCAAGGCCAGTAATTAGAGCTTCATACTCAGCCTCGTTGTTCGAACAAGAACCTTCGATTTGGTACTTGAATGTTGTTGGAATTTTATCTGGAGAAATAAGTAAGACTCCTACTCCTGTTCCATTTTTATGGCTGGAACCATCGAAGTAGAATTTCCAAGGTTCTATCTCCACGTAATTAATATCCTCGACTTGAATTGAGTGGTCGACTATGAAGTCTGCAACCACTTGTCCTTTGACTGCCTTAAGAGGCATAAAGGTCAAGGAATATTCAGTCAATGCTAATGCCCACTTGCCAATTCGACTATGCAAGATAGGTTTCGACAACATATATTTGAAAACATCAAAATGAGACGAAACATAAACATCAACTGGTTTTATATATTGTTTGAGCTTTGTACAAGAGAAATACAGACATAGACACAATTTTTCAACTTCGCTATATCTAGTTTCTGCATCATTCAAGACTCGACTGAGATAATAAATGGGTCTTTCGACTCCATTCTCATCCTCTTGGGCTAACATACTTCCCAGAGTTTTATCAGATGCAGCTATGTACAATCTCATGCTCCTATTGCTACAAGGAGGCACCAAGATAGGTGGCTTAGTGAGGTACCCTTTGATTTTGTCGAAGGCTTCTTGTTGCTCTTGCCCCCATTCGAACCCCTCCTTATTTAGTCGAAGTAAGGGTGAAAAGGCCTGAGCTTTCCCACTTAGGTTAGATATAAACCTTCTCAAGAAATTTATCTTGCCTAAGAGAGACTGCAATTCCTTTTTATTCGATGGCGCTTTCGCTTCCAAAATTGCCTTCGTCTTGTTCTGATTAATTTCGATTCCTTTCTTGTGGACAACGAAACCCAAGAAATCTCCAGCTTTTACACAGAACGCACACTTCAAAGGGTTCATCTTCAGACCATGCTCTCTCATTCTTTCGAATGATTGTCGAAGGTGGTCAATGTGACTCTTCCTGGAAACAGATTTTATTACAATATCATCAATATAAACTTGCATAAATGTGTTAATAAAATCATGGAAGATAGTATTCATTGCTCGCTGGTACGTTGCCCCAGCATTCTTTAGGCCAAAAGGCATCACTACCCATTCGTAAGTGCCTAAGGCCCCAGGACATCGAAAAGCTGTTTTCGACACATCCTCTTCAGCAATGAATATTTGATTATATCCTGAATAACCATCGAGCATACTCAGGTATTCGTAGCCAGCGGCAGAATCGACTAGCATTTCCGCCACAGGCATAGGATATTCATCTTTGGGGGTGGCAGCATTCAGATCTCTGAAATCTATGCACACCCTTAACGTGCCATTTTTCTTAATTACTGGCACGATATTTGCAATCCATTCGACATACCTTGTAACACGGATGAATTTGCATTTCAGAAGTCTTTCGACCTCCGTTTTGATCTTCGACAAAATTTCTGGAGCGAAGCGTCTTGGATTTTGCTTGATTGGCTTCTTTCCAGGTTTGATTGGCAACTGAAGTTCTACCAATCCTCTGTCGAGACCAGGCATTTCGTCATAATCCCATGCGAAACAGTCTTTAAACTCTTTCAGCAAGTGGATTACTTCCAACCTAAGTTCTGGATCAATTTTGGCGCTGATGTAAGTTGGCCTATTCTCTGATCCTTCGCCTAAGTTAATTTCTTCTAAAGGGTCTTGTGCTAACATCTTGATGTTGTTCGCCAAGGGATCCTTTTCGAAGCCCAAAGGCTCATCGTCATAAATCGCGTCGAGCCTCTGTTCCTGCATTCCTCCTGTCGAGATATCGGGAGGTTCTGGGTCAAAATCTTTTCCAGGACCTATATCTGGTGGCTCTGGGTCGAAATCTTTTCCAGGACCTGCAGAAGGTAGTGCTTGGTCATTGGCCTTGGTGGCCATGTATTTTACTTCGGCTTCGAGAGCCGTTATCATCTTGGTTTCAGCCACATAGGCCGAAATTCGCTTCAGAGATTGTGACTCAGTCATTATCACTGAATTCACTTCCCCAACCAGTTGGTTGGATACCAGTTAGCCCACTGAATTCTATGTGTGACACGTCCTCTCTGTCCCATTGGAAACCATGCTCAGGATGCAGGTATAGGGAACAAAAGGTGTTTGGCGCTGGCGCCATGTCGAAGTCAGGAGCTGGACATGGCCCTATGTGAGCCAAGTTTTTGTCGAAATCTGTTACACCCAAGTGGTTTACTTCGCCAAGGTAGTAACTCTGATCAGCCTCTATGTTTTCGACCAGCCCATCTGGGCGCCATAGAAGCAGTCTTTGATGCATCGATGAAGGCACAGCACCTACACCATGTATCCACTCACGACCTAACAAAAGGTTGTAGTTAGGTTTGGCTGATATGACCATGAACATTGTTGGTCGAAGGATCGACCCAACTTTTATGTCGAGCTGGATCACTCCCATGGTGGTCCCAATGCCTCCCTCATAGTTGGAAAGGACCATATTGTGAGGTTTTATTTCTTCATCCCTTTTGCCGATCTTTATCAGCACAGAATGAGGGATAATATTGATAGTGGCTCCACAGTCGACCAATATCTTGTTCACAGTGGTCTCTTCGAGCTTGGCCCTTATGAACAAAGGTTTGAGGTGATTCTTCATCGCCTCTGTAGGTGGCTCGAAGAAGCCATTTTGTTCTTCTGTAGTGCCATTGTTCATGACAAAATAGCACACTGGCCTGTGTCTGGCCATTTCTTGTTCCATCTCCCAGTCACTGGCTTCGACTTCTACTTGTCGATTGAATTCCCTAGGTAGCATTGAAACAACGTTCACCATTATATCCAGAGTATCGTCGGACTCAGCATCATCTTCGTCTTCGACTTCGCTCTGGTTAGGCCAAACTAGCCTGTTGGTAACTGGTTCTCTCTCAAGAGGCTTTCTTTGTTTCCTTTGAGGCACATTCGAACTAGTCTCAGCCTTAGGTTCGGTGGCAGCCTCCCTTTCAGCTTTTCGCCTTCTTTGATACCTCCTCCATTGGGATCTCGACATAGGATTTTTTCCCTTATAGTTGCTGGACACTTGAGCAACCTTGGGTGCAGCAACTTGAGGATCTTTCTTCTGGATTAAAGAGGAACCTCTTGGCACTTCGAAAGAATGCCATTTCTCTTCACTTGGCCTTTTCCGGCCAGATGTTTTGTACCAAGTGTCTACTGGTACATTTGTTGGAGGCCTAAAAGTCGAAGGCCTCTTGTCTTGATTAGAACCCCTTCTGGGATCATGTCGAAGGTCAGAATTCTCCCTTCTCTTGTTTGCTGCCCTCACTCCTTGTATGTGTTCAGCAGCTTTTTTATCAAAGATAGAACTGCATCTTGGACACAGCATAACCTCTGATTTCTTCTTCTGGCATCTTTGTAAAAAATCTGCCAAGTTTTCGTTTTCCTTAGGGAAAGCCGTTTTATTTGCCTGCTCTTGCCTTATGGCTTCTTCTGATGCTTTAGGGTCAGAAAGTTCAACCATGTTGATATTCATGGTATCCTTATTAGCAAGAGTTAGTTGTTTCATTTGTGTTTCCAGTTTCTCCGTCTGGCCTTGAACAGTGGCCAAGTGGGAACTGGGCTTTGGTCCAGTTGTTTGTACTGCAGCAGCCTTCGACTTTGGATCTTCGACCGCTTTCTGGACAGCCTCAATTGTCTTCCTGGATAAGTTTCCAGAAAAACTGCCAAAGATTGGCATGTTGATGTGGTCCTTAGAGACTTCGACCATGTTAATGCCTGGCTTCTTCGACTGGATCTTGGTAGCCTCTATCATGTTCACCTCAGAGGGTTCTGCATAGTGGGCTTCAGCCTTCATTGGATTGGAGTCGACAGCCATGGGGGATTTGTCAGCAAACTTTAATCTCCCTTCCTCAATAGCGTCTTGCACAAGATTCCTGAAAAGAAAACATTGAGAAGTTTTATGGCCCAAAAAATTATGATATTTGCAAAAACCCCTCTTCTTTCTTTGATCAAGAGGAGGCACTTTTACCCCAGGGGGTACTATCATTTGGCCATCTTTAACTAGCAAGTCGAATATTTCATCACATTTTGTGATGTCGAAACTGTAAGTCTTTTTTGGGAACCTATCGTTGGTCTTGTCTGGACCAATGGGATTTTTCCCATTTGAGGGAACTAACTGTTTACAAGAGTATGGAGGCCCTTGTTTTAGTTCTGCTAAATCGACTTCTCCTTCTTCGACAGCTAAAGTATCGTCGAAGGATTCTAGATCTTCGTCATCCATCTCAACGTAAGCTATTCTCTCTCTCTTATGAGTTTTTGTTGCCTTAGCTTTTTCAGCTTTAAGGCGTTCGACTTGTCGAACTCTATCGGCCAGTTGGGCCATGTCTCTTAGGTACTGGGTATCTAGCTTCTTCCTAATGGAATAGTCTAAACCACCTGCGGCCATTTCGACCAGCTCATGTTCTGGCACTTGTGTAAAACATCTCGCCTTAAGCAACCTAAACCTATTCAGATATTCGTCTATAGGTTCAGTGAAACGTCTCTTAACACTCGCCAGTTCTTTCAGGCTTATCTTGGTTTGCCCCATATAGAATTGTTCATGGAACAATCTTTCCAACTGGGTCCAATGGTGGATCGAATTGGGTGGTAGAGTTGTAAACCAAGTAAAAGCGTTCTTGGTTAAGGAACTTGGGAAGTATTTGATCCTTAGGTTTTCATTATTTGAAATGTCTCCTGCTTCGATCAAATACCTAGCCACGTGTTCGACAGTAGATTCTGTCGTGTCCCCAGAGAACTTAGTAAATTTGGGGACTTTGGTTCTAGGGGGTAAGTCGGTTTGTAACACATATTCTGACAATGGAGATGTAAAGTTGGGCCTTCGAAAGCCCATGTTCATTCCATTCTGAGTCATGATTCTTTCGATCATGGTTGCCAGATTGTTCTCCAAACCCATGTTTTGGTATTGGACATGCTGAACCACTTCGTCAGCATTTTGGTTTCTGTTGACTAACCTTACCTCTGGGGCTATTACCCTAGGTTCTTCGACAGGTTGTTCTACAGGCTGTTGGGCCTGATTAATGGTGGTTTCTTCCTCTACAAATATCCCCTGATTTCCTCTTATTTGCGCCCTTTGGGGCTGTCGAATAGGGGGGGGTACTCCAAAGAAGTCAGCCAAACGCGTCATTTGCGCTGTAACTTGCTGATTCGACTGAGTAGTATTTTGTATTAGAGGATTTAGCACTGTACTCAAAGTTTGTGCCAACATTTGCACCATATCATGGTTGCTTTCGTCCATCTGTTGCCTCAAGACTGCTGTCGAGGCATTTGTAAGGCCATGGGCTACTTGGGACGTTCCTCCTAAGAATTGGGTCCTATTTCTATTCGCCATGCCTACTCCAGAGCCTTGGAGCGGCGAAGTGGCACTCACGAAAGGGTCTGAATAAGTGGACGCAGCATTCGTCAGGCTTGCCAATTCAGAAGTTGGCATGCCATAGAATGGAATAAATCCTGGGGGAACCACTGGCCTTGGGCCAGTATTTCCCCTTGGAGGGGGGGTTCCCAAAGTCATTCTGGGGCCTGCAAACGAAGTTGTCGGCCCCGTGGTTGTGACTGACACTGCTGGTATCGAACCAGCATTCGTCGCTTCACTCACGGTCATATTAACCGTTGCTCCCACACTCGTTTGTGAGATTTCATTATTGTTTGGCGGATTCGCCATCTCTTCCCTTCTCCTGGCAGTATTATTATCGTTGGTGTATATTCTACCACTCCTCAATAACATACAACTCGAAAAGATGAGATTATTTTTCAATCAATCAACACACTGTCCCACTGGGCGTGCCAATTTGTTTACCTTGGGATTTGGTAAACAACCGCTGATCCTCCAAATGGTTACTTATTTGGTTACTCGCAGGATCGATCAGATTGATCCTATGGACATAGGTTGATTTTGAAGTTTAATTAATGTGGATAAGGCTTTAAGTAAATTGTTTAAAGTAAATTGCATAAAGGAAAGGCTTGGTAAAATAAACAAGGCTTGAATGTAAAGGTTCGACAGGAATCTTAAAGGGAAAAAGCATGTAAAGTGTAAAGGTTCGACAGGAATCTTAAAGGGAAAAAGCATGTAAAGTACTGGAAAAGTAAATGACTTGAATTAATAAATTGGTGTTTCACACATACATTTCTCAACAATTCGTTCGCTCACACTGGGTACTTGAATCTAAATGAGTGACTATGTATCTATTGTGAACACACGCGAGAAACTACACGTCTACTCCTATTTATACAAAAACATTCCAAGTAACCGTCGGGCAGTTACACTGCTTCGAGATCAAGCCACTTGTCACGTTCTCCATGCTCGACGCTCCAGATCCTTGCACGTTCGCACGTAGTAACTGCTGGAAACCGTTTTCCCTCCAAAGCTTTGAATTTCAAACTGCTCCACTCTGGACCATCGAACACGTTCGTCAAGAGACGTCTTCGACGAAAACTCCTTCGACGTCGAAGGCAATCAGCCTCCTTCCTTGGAAGAAATCTTCTAAGTATTTGGCCATCTTTCGACGGTCACTTCGACAAGCTTAGCCAGTCGAAAGCATCTTTCAGCTTTTAATGGCTGTCATCAATTGAAACAAAGGTGTCGAATTTAGGAGCCAACACTATGCACCACAGTAAGGTTGAATCATGGTTACGCTTATAAAGGATGCCATTACTGATGAAAAATTTCGCAGCGAATCTTCTCAGGAATTTCTTATCATTAACAGATGCCCCATCGGGGTATTCTTGAGTCTCAAGATACCTCTTTACCTCGTGAAACCAGGGTTTATCTGCTACCTCTTCAGTCTCAATGTCACAGCAGTGTGTGGGTTCGTCCAACCTCTCAATGGTAATCTGGGGAGCTTCATTGTCCCACCTGACTTTGAACATAGAAGGCATGGTAGCTAGCGCGTCCGCTAACTGATTCTCCTCACGTGGGAAATGTTCAAAGGTTACCTCCTCAAAGTGTGGGAGCAATGTCAATACATACTCTTTGTAAGGAATAAGATTAGGGTGCTTCGTATCCCACTCGCCTTTGATCTGACTTATCACCATAGCGGAATCTCCGAATACACTCAAGAACTTAATCCTCAGGTCAATAGCAGCTCGAAGACCCATGATACACGCTTCATACTCGGCCATATTGTTGGTGCAGTTAAAACATAATCGGGCGGTGAATGGAGTATGACAGCCCTCAGGAGATATAATTACAGCACCAATGTCGTTACCCAAAGCGTTTGATGCTCCATCAAAATACATAGACCATCGAGATCCCTCCTCGGGTCCTTTATTCGGTCCAGGTTTTTTCGTAATTGGTCACCAACAAGATATTCTCATCCGGGAACTCGAAATTCATGGACTGGTAGTCATCCACGGCCTAATGTGCCAAATGATCTACCAATACACTCCCCTTGATTGCTTTTTGGGTTGTGTATTGGATGTCGTACTCGGTTAAGATCATCTGCCATCTTTCTATCCTTCCGGAGAGAGCGGGCTTCTTGAAAATATACTTGATCGGATCCATCTTGGATATCAACAAGGTAGTGTGAGTAAGCATATACTGTCTCAGCTGGCGAGCAGCCCATGCCAAAGCACAGCAAGTTTTCTCGAGCAATGAGTATCGGGTCTCACAGTCGGTAAACTTTTTTCTAAGGTAGTAAATAGCATGCTCTTTTCGGCCAGACTCGTCATGCTGCCCTAGCACACACCCCATCGAATTGTCCAGCACTGTCAAGTATAATATCAAAGGTCTTCCTTCAACTGGAGGCATCAAAATTGGTGGTTCTTGAAGGTATTCTTTGATTCTTTCAAAAGAAGTTTGGCACTCATCATTCCACTTTACCATTTGATCTTTCTTCAACAGCTTGAAGATTGGCTCACAAGTAGCAGTCAGATGTGAAATAAACCTGGCGATGTAGTTCAAACGTCCCAAGAAACCTCTAACTTCTTTTTCTATGCAGGGAGCCGGCATCTCTTGTATGGATTTTACTTTTGCAGGGTCCACCTAAATACCTTTATCACTGACAACAAAATCCAGAAGCTTACCAGACCTTACCTCGAAGGTACACTTGTTCGGATTCAGCCTCAGCTTGTACGTTTTCAACCTGTCAAACATTTTCTGGAGATGATCAAGGTGCTCTTCCTCGGTCTGGGACCTGGATATCATGTCATCAACATAAACCTCGATCTCATGGTGAATCATGTCGTGGAACAAAGTGACCATGGCGCGTTGATAAGGTGCCCCAACATTCTTCCACCCAAAAGGCATTACCTTGTAACAGAAGGTGCCCCACTGTGTAACAAAGGTTGTCTTCTCCATGTCTTCGAGAGCCATCTTGATCTGGTTGTAGCCAGAAAAACCATCCATGAAAGAGAAGATCTTATGTTGCACGGTGTTGTCGACTAGAACATCAATGTGAGGAAGCAAGAACTCATCTTTTGGGCTTGCCCTGTTCAGGTCTCTATAGTCTACACACATCTGTACCTTATTGTCCTTCTTAGGTACCGGGATAACATTGGCAACCCACTGCGGATAAGAAGTGACAGCTAAGAATCCTGCATCGAACTGTTTCATGACTTCTGCCTTGATTTTCTATGACATTTCAGGGTGCATACGGTGAACCTTCTGCTTTACCGGAGGGCAGTCTTCTTTGGTCGGCATACGGTGTACCACAATATCAATGTCTAAACCAGGCATATCTTCAAAGGACCAGGCGAATATCTCGACGTAGTCGTGTAGCATCTACATTAACCATTGTTTGACACTAGGATCCAGATTCACACCTATCTTGACCTCTTTCCTGTCTTCCTCTGTACCTAAATTCACTTACTCAATCGGCTCTTCATGAGGCTGTATGACCCTTTCTTCCTGTTGTAGTAGTCTAGCAAGTTCTCCATGCACCTCACAATCATCCTCACCTTCATCCTCTGCTTGGTTGATCGGATTTTTGAAGTCATAACTGGAACTAGCATAGCTGTTATCAATGGGATCCAGAGTGGATATGGATCTGCAGTATGATATGTTTGTGTGTGTAAGAGAATAGTTGTTTTGATAAAGTGAGAGACAGAAAAGAAAAACAAGGAGCACAAAATTTGTATGCAAGAAACATCCAATGCTTTATTAATGATATATGAAATGACAAACAATAAGCCCCCATAAGCAAAGCCAAGGTGCCTCGGGCAAGGCACCGGGCCTTAAAGTTTCAAACTGTTTATTACAAATCTTAAAACAAAAGTCAATTACTGCGGAATAAAAGAAATAGGTATGAAGTCCTTCGCCATCCAGTTATTCAGTACACCGTTGATTGTTGGGTAGATCCAGCTGTCAACATCCAGGTTCTTATCATCAACATCTTCTGTGACAGAGACAACCTCAATAGCATTGATTCCCGAGCTATGCTTGGGCATGGGTGCAGTTATAACGTTGGGCTTCTCCGGAGCGTCAAAATCAATCTCTTTGGCTTCGATCAGGTCCTGCACTTTATTTTTTATGGCCCAACAGTCGTTTGTATCATGACCTGGACTTTCAAAGTGATAAGTGCAGGGGCATTCGGGTTATAGCGGGGAGATGTGGTGTTGGGGTTCTTCAGGTCTTCCCTCAGAGTTACCAGATTGGTCTTCAATAATTGTGGTAAAATTTGAGACAGATTCATATTGAGCCGGGTGAACTGCCTCTGTGGTCTTTCTGCTCTTTGTTGATTGTTGCATTGTGGAGCAACTGTGGGTCTTGATATCACTACAGCATTTACCGCTTGATGGTGTTCAGATCTATTTTTGCCCCTCGGGCTATAGACTGCACTAGCTTCCTTCTTACCGGTGAAAGGCTTCTTTGCTGAACTTGACGAAGCATCCTTATGAATTTTACCACTTCGAATGCCATCATCCACTCTTTCTCCAGTCAAAATCAACTCAGTGAAACCAGATGACGAGCTGTCGATCAAGTGATTGAAAAAAGACCAGATAGCGTCCCTAGAAACATGTCAACCAACTCCCTATCAGACAAAGGGGGTTGGACTCTTCCAGCCAAGTCTCTCCACTTTTGAGCATAGTCTTTAAAACCTTCACCTGCACCCATGGACATACCCTAGAGCTGAGTACGAGTAGGGTCAAGGTCAGCGTTGTACTGATACTGCTTGTAGAAAGCGGCAGCAAGATCTTCCCAGTTTTGGACACTGCCCCCCTCCAACTGATAAAACCATTCAAGCTGAATCCCTGACAGAATATCTTGAAAGAAGTGCACCCACAAATTTCTATCAGCAGTGTGGGGTTGGATCTTTCGGACATATGAGCGGAGATGGAGTTTTGGGCAGGATACCCCATCATACTTGGCGAAAATCGGAGCTTTGAACTTATGAGGGATGACCACTCCCGATACCAGCCCCAATTCTCCAAAATCCAAACCAGGTATTTTCTGAATTTCCATAGCGCTCAGACGGTCTTATAGCTTATTGTACATATCCTCAGCGGGAGGATATTGCTCATTGTCGTAATATGTATCGTCATTAGAAACTGCAGGACTAGGGTCCTTTGCCCTCTCCTGGTTCTCCCCGTCCTTGGATGAGGAGGTCAGATCAGCCAATTATCTCAACCTTTCTCCGAATCTTCTACCCATGTTCAGAATACCGACCTTCTTCTTCTTCTTATTCTCTTTCAGAATAAGGGTCTTCAGATCCTCTTGCCCCTTAGCCAGACTTATAAACATCTGTTGGAATTGGGCGTTCTGTGCCTAAAGATCTTTGATGGCTTGATCGGAAGACATTTCTGCTGAAATAAACAACGAATAAGATGAGAAACCTGTAAGGGTACCTGTAATGATGTGCATGATAATGGGATGCGCATGTAATGATTTCAAAGACTTTGGGAGATTTAAATTTGTAAACCAAAAATAAACAAAACTTTATTAGCTTAACTTTGAAAGGTTTACCAATGCCTTTAAGGCGTTACAAAGAAGTAAATAAAACAAAATCTAAAACTAGAAAAAGAAAAATTAAAAGTCCCATGGACGCTTCCTCCTTGTATCGATGTAGTCATTGATCACTCTTTCTCCCTCGAGCTGCCTGGTGAGCTTCAAAACCTTCCTTTCTTGCTCATGGTATTGTTCCCGGTAAGTATCCCTCCCATTCTTCAGCTGAATCCAAGACCTCTGCAACTCCCCAGGATCAGTGGGCATGTAAGGATAGAGAACCGTGTAAGGAACACCCTCTTCATTAGTGGGCTCTACAATCACTGGTAATACGGCCTCATAGGGCATCCCAAGCTTCTGGGCACGAGCTCGAACCCATTGGAGGTAAGGTTGTATAGGAAGGGAAGTCTTTGGTCCCAACTCTTGGGGGTCATATCGGTTCACCATGCCCCAAGCTCGTATGAACCTCTGGCGATGCTCCTTAACATCCTCCTTATAGTCAAATACAATGTCCTCAAGAAGTAGCTCATGGGGACCATCTCTCTGAGCACGACCAAATTGTCGCAAAGCTATACAAGGATTGTAAGTTATACCTCCTCTAATTCCAAGCAATGGGACATTAGGGTAACCCCCACAACGGTCAATAACAGCAGTGTCTTCCATAGCCCAGGAACACCAAATAATATATGTATGAGCAAGTGACATTATTCTGTAGGACCAACCCAAACCTTCTTCGTTCTTCAGCACAGACTTAGGGAGGTGAGAAATAAACCACCTCGACAGCAACGGCATGCAACCCATAAGAGTCCCTCTTCTCCTCACGGTACGAGTATAGAGGGCATGCAAGATATCTCCAAGCAAGGTAGGCATAGGGTTGCGAGAAAGGAAAATCTTGACAGCATTCACATCTACAAAAGAATCTGGATTTGGGAAGAGAACCAAACCATAGATAAGGAGAGCCAAGACATCTTCAAAAGCTTGAAAATCCAAATTATCCCAGAATAGCTGAGCCTGGTCTATTAGAAATTTGGCTAGAAAACCTTCGACCCCGCTTCGTGTTTCCCAATTGGATACTACATCAGCCCGTTTCAAATGCAGGGTTAAGGCAATGTCTTCTGGTCTAGGAACTTCTTCCATACCTGTGAAGGGTACCTGTTCAAGGATGGATATTCCTAATAGATGAGAGAACTCTTCCAAGGTGGGTACCAGTTGGTAATCTGGAAAGGTGAAGCAATGATGCACGGGATCGAAGAACTGAAAAAGTACGCTCATCATCTGCTCATCAAGATTTGAAGTAACCAGGCTGAGAAGTTGACCGTGTCTCTTAATGAACATAGAAGTCTCAGAAACTCTTGAGACTAGCTCCTTAAGTTGGGCAGGTATTTGCACAAAGTTGACTCGGATGGTATTTCTGCGCACGGAAGCCATAATCTGTAAAACAGAACAAAGATAAATTCCCTTGGTCTTTGAAATGGTCAGTGTAATTAAGCATGGATGCCATGTTATGATGCATGATGTCATGATAAACCACAGGTATAGCAAACAACAGGTATTGCTAACACAATCAAATCACACAAAGCCCTTAGGTTTAAGGCTTGCATGAGGTCAAAGGTAATACCCTCTTGAAGTTAAGCTGGTTTCAAACCTGTCCTAGAAAAAGTAACTGGGTTCTAGAGGATCTCAATATCACTGACCATCCTCCATCGGTCATGGTTTCAGCTCACGCAATCTTTTCTTACGGCCGGAACTATCTTGAGAGTATGGTCTCAATGAGTGTAGCATCGAGTATCAACTAGTTCCCAGCTTTACACTGAGGCCAGTTATCTCACTACTTTCTAATGGCCAAGTTGGTCGATTAAAGGTTCTAAGGTCAGTTGATGCTTAACGACACCACACAGCGGCCCCGTATTCTCCTCGTTTCTCCATAAGGGATACTGGTACCAACCAATGTGCCACATCAAGGTAGCTACTGCTTCAACCATATCGGTCTAGGCCATACAGTTTCCTCACAGTCTATTGCTACTTACCTAAAAGGTGTCCCCAGATCCGTGTTAGGATCTATAGTAACTCCTAAACAAAAACCCTTAAAAGTAAAGCAATCAAAGAAATCAAGAGAAGCAATTATGATGAACTAGATCCTAAGGTATACCCCACTTATTATTCCCCAGCAGAGTCGCCAGTTCTGTGATACGGTGGCAGAATCGACTGTTTTGAAATGCTGGTTTGCGTTTTGCGTTTGTGTTTGCAAAATGTCGCGGTAAGCAAGAGTCGCCACCGACTTTTATTTCATCCAACCGGAAAGGAAAAAAGTACAGAAAAAATCCTTTTTCGAGATTTTGAGTACGGGGGGTAGATTATAGAAAGGGAAGGTGTTAGCATCCTTTCTATCCATGGTTTTCCATGGGCTCTTAGGTACTTTCTCATCTTTTAAACATTGCTTGTGTATGTGCTTTGTTGTTTTGAAAAGTTTGACTTCGTGATAACCCTTGTATCAGTCCTCAAAGGTGTGATGAAGTTGTTTTGAAAGTTGTTTTAAAAAGTGTAAGTGTGAAAAGTTTTGATTTGAGCAAGTACCTACTAGCATTTACATACTCGAAAAAAGATTGTTTCTATTCTTGTTTCCTTTAGACAGTGTTATCCCACTATTAAGGAATAGGTAGCACCGTCGTTGGAGTTGTAAGGGTCAATTCGAAAGGGACGTACGATCACTAAAGCAATGTTAGGATACCTTAGTAATAACCCTAGAGTCTTAAGATCATATTCGAGGCAACATTTCCGTGGCAACATTTCCGAGGCAACATTTTCGAGGCACCGTTCGAATGAGACATTTGATCTTTATTAGACAGGAGGGCAACCACTAAGACACCCTATACTTAATGATCGTTTACCGAAGGCAACCGAAGTAGAAGTATACCCTAAGAGTGATATGTGCGAGTGATCTGTTTTCAATTATTTAATCTTTGCACATTAGGGTTTTCTAACTGGATAATTTGTCATGCATTCTTGTCATACAATCCTATTAGCATTCATCTAAACAGTCAAATATTTGCAAGAATTAAAATGCGAGAAAATAAATCTACGCTATTACAAGGCTTCGGGGAGGGGGATTAATTACATAGCCAAAAACCCGGGGAAAAAAGCGATAAATAAAAAAAACCATAGATTAAACTATTATAAACCATGAGCATTTACAGAAATATTCGTAAAAATAATAATACGCGCGCGATGAATCGTATGCAGAGCAACTAGGGTTTTGACCCTTGCCTAAAACTAATTGTGATTAACTAAAGAAAATGTTTTTGTTTTGTTTTGAGAAAATAATGGAATTTCTAAATTAAAGGACAATCCTAAGTCTAATTAATTTTAAACTAAGAAAAATAAATTAATTTGTCTTAAAGCCTATTTTTTTGTATTTTTATTTATTTGAGAAAAATAACAAAATAAAATTAAAGGAAAAGTCTAACCTAATTTCTATTTGATTTTATTTTTGAAAACAAATTACAATTTCCTAAATTAAACTAAATTAAATTAAGTTTGATAAATAAATAAAAACTAATCCTAATTTTGTGAATTATTGATTTTATGGTTTTTATGAAAAATAAATTAATTTGTGAATTAAAGTGAATATAATAAATATTGAAAGATTTAAAAAAAACTAAAATAAAAAGAAAGAAATATGGGCCTGGTGGTGTTTGCTGAAAAGGGGGTGTTGAAATTGAATTTCTGGGCCCAAATGGTTAAGACCCGTTTTGACTCTCCCTTATCCAATGCATACGTTGACCTGGGGCATATGGTGGTCCTCCAAGGGTAGCACGTTGATATAGAGCACTAATGAGTTGAATGGCCAGATCTTGATGGTACATGGTGGGCCTCTTGATTTGCAAAGCGCTGGATTGCCTGTTTAAAAATAACATGAATAAAGGTTGGGACCTGGGAATCGAACCCAGGCCCTTTGCACTTTTCCCATGCACGCTTGCCAACTGAGCTATTTGGCTTGTTTGAATATATAATGAAAACAAAATCTAATATATGAAAAAAGCATGGTTAATGGAAAAATACGCTGAAATTTAAATAAACCAATCAGTGAATGCCACGCATCCATCTTCTTCCTCCCAACCGTCATTTTAGGTAACAACACCTTTACCTACGGTAGACTTGCTGTAGCTATAAACCTGCGTTTTTTCAAAAACTCTCCTCAAGCAATATAAATGATCGTGGCTGGTACCAATCAACTCGTCTCATCCTCACGAGTCTCATGGTACCAGAATCAACATCCAATTTCACCTATTTTGCAAAGCCCTAAAACTCAACACGAAACCCTAGCCATGGTAGTTTATCATACAATCATCAAAAACACAATTGAATATGATGATTAGCTTGCAAACATGTTAAGGAACAAGAATATGCAGTCAAAACGTGCAAATGGCGTATAAATTGATGAAAACGAAAACGAGTTTGGAAGCAAATCGTGATACCTGTAACTTACAATTCTAGGCGTAAAAAGGCTTGAAATTGATTGGAATATGCTCCTGGGACGTCCAGCAATCTATTGGCAATGTGAGAATGGCATGATTTGGTCTCTAATATGGAAATTGGATCACCACTTTTCTTGAAATTTTTTGAGTTTTGTTTGCCTCTTTCACGACTGCTTCCAACCTTTTTTATGCCTTGGCTTGCTTCTGTGTATGTAATACAAACTATTAGGTCAACAAAAACGACCTCAATCTTGCTCATCATGGAGATTTGATTTGATCTTTCATAGCATATGATTTCTTTCTAATTTTTCTCAAATCCAATCATTTTCCAACCAAATTGCCTTGCACGAGTTGATTCTCAATTGACAGCAATAAGATCTTCTTTCAATGCAAAAATCATCCCTAAAATACAATATATGATTTATTAGGATTTATTTGATTTTATTTGAATTTTAAATGAATAAAAATCAAAATAAATTAAATAAATGAATAAATAAAGCATGGAGGGTCCCATAGGTCGTGGACTATGTTAGGAATGAGATGCAAGCATAAAAAGTTGAGCCCATTTAGCAAAAAAATGCAAATTTGAGCACATTTGACTTTTGGCAATTTTGCAAAAAAGGTCAACTTGGCCAATGCATAAATCTCTCAATTTTGACCCTAGAGAGGTGTTCTTGGACTTTTTAGAAATATTAGGATGTCCTATAAGCAACCCTTTTGGTCTCATCTCAATTGAGTCTCCCATGTTCATGTATGAAGCTTTGACCCAAAAGGTGTTTTTGTTGACTTTTCAAAATGACCTATAATGTCAAAATTCATATATTTATGTGAGTGCATATTTTGAACTTGGGATTTGAATATTAATTGTAGGGAATTGCATCCACTTCAAAATGAACTTTGGATGGTTCATTTCTGATAAAGTATGAGAAAGTTATGCTTGGTCAAAGTTGAGTTGACTTTTCCTACAAAACCCTAATTTAGTAACTTTTGGGTTTTGATGAATTGTGAGAAATCCTTGATGAATAATGATCAACCCTTGATCAAATGATGAATTATACTTCAAAATGAGGATGTTGACCAAAAATCTTGAAGTTTGACTGTATGTGAGCTACAGTTGACTTTTGACCTAGCACAATCGATTTTTTAGGCCTTTGAGCAATTGACTGAGGAAACCTCCTCTGCAAGGCTTGAAACTTGACATGGATGATCTTGAAAACATATTAGGACAATGGTGAGTATTTGGGATCCTTTGGACTCTAGCATCTTGATGTAAAACGAAACCCTAATTTGAGGTAGTCGTCTTATGAGAGAGTTTGTTTGGTCAACCCTTGGACTTCCTTAAGCAATTTGAGGACCTCACTTGACATGTATTGAGAAATATGGGAGGGAAAATTTTGGGGTACAACAGATGTGTACCAACTTCAAAAACTATCATTACCATACATCCTCAAGTTGAATCAATCAAAATTGGAAAGTCACCTCGAAATTCTTCAAGTTACTGAACCAAAATTGGAGTCCAAACAACAATAAAAGAATTAGAAAAATAGTATTATTATTATTTACTAATACAAAGCCTTGGCGAAAGTGGGAAAAGGAGGGCCAAGTGAACACTAAAAAAACTTCACTGGCTCAAAATAGTAAAGCGCACTAAGCGAGCTCGACTGTGCTAAGCACGCTACACCAGAACCAGAAAAGCAGGACAACAACAACAGTTCTAATGTAACCTCCACAATCACCTACATTATCTCAACTACACAACTAAACAGAATTTACAACACATACACACTTCCTCACTAATAAAAGCAAGATTTTTGGAAAAATCGGATGAAAGTGAATAACTAAGTTGAAAGTGAAGATTTGAGATTTTAGAACAAGTCCAATTTCAACTTGTTTAAACAATAATCAGCACACTACCTAAACTAACAAAATGAAAAACAATAAAACATGTTTATTTTACATCGTAAGCTCGACTCCTATTTTTTACAATTGTTCCACTCTGCTTTGGATGGGTCAAATGCTTTCGCTCCAGCCTTTGCTCTCATCTCTTCGAGCTCTAATTGAAACTATACACCTAACCACACTTTTGGCAAACGTGAAACAAAATAAGTATACTCTATACAAGTATCAATATAAACAAGTTTATATTTACACATTATATATAATATGAACATTATGTACAAAACTCAAAAACAAAGAAACTTTCGTAATGCGATTCAATAAAAACACTAATCCCCAACAACGATGCCATTTTGCTGAAGCGGTAAAGCGGCAAGCAAAAGTAAGTATTATTTATAGGTTATCATATTGTGCCCACATGGATTAGTGCTAGTGAATTGTCGTTCGACAATTTCTCATATTTATGAATTTGGTTTTAAATGAGTTTGTTTGTAAGGAAATGGTAAAAACTATTGACAAAAAAATATATACATTCATTGGAGAGAATAGACTTAACTGGCATGAATATAATCCACTCGTCACAAACTTAAAGCTATAGGTTAATTACACTCAACCTACTCTACTCGTCAAAATTATCATGGACATCACAAGATGTACCCACAATGAAGGTTATGTCTAACCCAAATTGCGAGAACAATTGTATTCCTGCATCGATGATCTTTCAGCGCAACACAAACAACACCGAGGCATTAAGATCGGATACCCACACTGATTATTAGCTTTAAATCTATCTCTAGAATCTAGAAACTAATAGATATTCATCCCTAATCAAGATTTGTGATATATATGTCTGTAATAACCCAAATCCAAACATAAAGCAAAAAAATCAATAAAGACATCAACAATGATTTGGAAAACAAGCTTTATACAACACCATGATCAATACATATACATATGTCCAAAGTAAATAAATATACAAAACCCAACAAATTAAGAATACACAAAGATGAAGAGAAATAAAGTAAAATCTCCCAGTTTGTCAGTGCCGAAAGATGAGAAATCCACCCCGAATCATCTGGGTGCAAGCTTCAACGTTGTTTTCTAAGCACTAAACTACCAAGAATGAAGGTTTGATGAGTTGGGCACAAATATCCCAAAACATAACCTAAAAAATGTGTGTTTTGACCCTTTTAACGTGTTTCTGCCCAGCCGCGCTTAGCGCACATATACCGCTAAGCGGTGTTAGAAAAAAAATCATATTTTGTTTTCGCCATAACTTGAGAATCGTAACTACGATTTATGCCCGGTTCGAATATATGGAAAGCTTATTAAATGATCTATCTAAAAATTCCTAAATATCAACCAAAATTTTGATTTTTCTCATCTTTTTTTTAGCCTTATTATTTGATGAATTGTTAAAAATTACATTCTTGAAGCTTAGCATTTGGCCTTTATTACTCAATGCTCCAACCATGCATGAATACCTACAAAAAGACATAAAAACTATCAAACAATACAATATATACACAAAAACTCGATTAAACACAAAGTATACATATTTATACACAAAGAGAGGAATTATTCAATGAATATCAACAAAAGAACTGATAAGTGCTACAAAACATATATATACAAAATAACTACATTTTGGCACTTATCAAGCATAACAACCATAAAAGAATTCCAATAAAAAAGTGTATTCAATCTTAATTCTTGTAGTCAAACCAACAAATGCATTGGCAATTGTAGCAGCAGTTGGTTCAGTAAGACCAAAAGCAGTATTGCTGCATGTTCCATCAATCTTACTCAATTACACATGTTCCAAGCTCAATTGCAATCACCAGCAAGAAAAAAAAATCTTTTTTTAGAGCAAATAAGAATAATTTTAGTCCAAAAAAATGATATTACACAAGCCGATACAAGGATCCAGGCAAACTATTTGACAAGCAGACAAAAACAACCAACAAGGTCTAAGCAAAATCAAGAAGCTAATCTAACACAATACCTAGCCAATATGCTATTACAACCAACTATCCACTTAATATTTTGAATGATGTCTTCACAATTAAGATCCTTGGTTGTTCTATCTTGAAAAATCACAAGGTTCCTAAAGTTCCAAATATAGTACATTGTGTAGTGGTAGAAATGTTAAGACTAAGCCATTGGATTGACTTGACTTGTACAGATCAAGATAAAAACCGCCACCGCGCTTTATTGTTTCCAAAGAAATGGGAAAAGAGAGAATAACCCAAAAAGAGGGGGGAAAATTCAAAGTAAGGGAATTGGTTATGCAAAGGGAAGGTATTAGCATCCTAAACATCTACAGTACTCCACAGGAACCTGTTTGTAAAATCTGTTTGTTTTGGCTATAAAATGTTGTATAAAAATAGATGGTGGAGGTGAGAAAAGAAATATTTTTTATGAATTTTGCACTCATCGCGGTTGTAAACCTTTAGTGCCTACGTACCACCTTTCGTGAAATAGGGAATCAGGGTACATGTAGTTCCTCTTTTAAAAAAATTTAAAACACAAGTGTGTTGGTTAATTTTATGAGATAAGACATCATCGTCATTGTCCGTGTGGAAAACATACTTACTACCCACAATCATTAGAAAGGAGAATTTTCATCACCTCAAAGTGGGGATATGGCTTAGATTTTAAAATCAACAATGCCTCACTCAACACCCAAGTGGAAAATATCTCACATCACTATATATTGTAGAAGTATAGTTGTTTGCATCACTACAAGGATTGACAAGAGTCTAATCTTTTTTTGAGAAAATTTTTAAAGGTAAAACGCCAAAGTGGCAAAATAGTTTGAATGAGATTGATTTACTTTTAGTCTTCTCACAAATATGTCAAGGTATTATTAAGTTGATTTAAGTTTATTTATGAAAATGTTTTGAAAATGTATGGACCTAAGTCCAAGTTTATTATGAAAACGGTTCAAGTTTAGAAACAAGAAGAGTTTTCAAACGGAGGGAGAAGGTTTTTGAAATTAAAGAAGATGGGAGGAGATGAAGAGACTATCCTAAAGCATAAGGTAAAAGCTAGGGAGAAGAACCATTTAACCAACAAGAATCCAATACTTGACATTATGAGTCAAGATAGAATTCTCATCTTTGGATTGAAATCAAGCAAGCAAAGATACTAGAACTCTTGAGAGAACCAAACTTCAAATGTATTAAGTCTTCACAAAAATTGGGCAGAGTAACGACTGTATACGGGTGGATTCCATATTACAGACAAAGTATGTAATCTCAATAACCTGCACACAAAACAAACAAACAACCCAATATCTTGAGGTAAACCCCAAGAACTCCAAACAAAATATTAATTAAGGTCACAAGGTCTCCACATAGGCCAAGGTCTCTAATCCTAACTACAAGAATCGGGACGTCAATTCTACCCCAATTCTACCCTAAGCAATTATGCAAGATAAATCAGAGTTATAAAATTTCAATCATACAAATGAATCGGGACGTCACAAATTCTTCTAACAAATTCATTTCATTCATCGTGGATATATAACACTTTTTCAAAACATCGGATGAACTAACAATATAACATCTTTCATTAAATATTCAACAACTATGCAGCGGAATTCTTCAATAACATCTTTAAATGAAACAGAAACTTCGAAACATCTCATAATTAATAATAATTCAATTTAAAAGTCAAAAACTGAAAATCAACAATCAAAATCAGCAAGCGTTCATCCCCCGAGTGTTACATATCAGAGCAATGACACCGACTCGAACTATTGAAGGTATACAGCCCTCACTCTCGATTACATGTATGTTACCAACATAAGGGCAACATTCAAACTGAAGGGGTGAGATATCTAACAATATAATAAAGCGCATGATAATTAATATATTAAATTAGATCAATAATATCACCACTTCTCATCTCATAATCAACAATAATTACAGCATATATACTCATTCATCAACATCAAATACATTTCATTATTCAATCATATAATGCGACTCAAAACTATGCAAATGCATGTGGTACCATTGGAGCAGAACTCCCATCTCAAAAATATGCCAATTAATAGAGGCATCAACAAGGCATAGCCTTCACCTCAAAATTTTCCAATCCAGGCCATCTCAACGAGCATAAGCTCCATCTCAAAAATGCAATGTATGCGACTCTTCATGAATGTAATATCAACATCTCAATCATCTCAAAACACAACATCTCATAAACATCTCAAAACAACAACATCTCAAAACACAACATCTCATAAACATCTCAAAACAACAACATCTCAATTAGAATATCTCATAAATATCTCAAAACAACAACATCTCAATCATCTCAAAACATCTCAATTAGCAACATCTCATAACATCAAAATAATTTATTAAACATCATTTATTTATCAAACGTCATTTGTTCATCATAACTATCAAACACAACTTTAATAACCACATCTTACTAATAGCTCAGCTGTATATTAATACTACAGTAATCCATACTGTTATTCTGCCACTATACATCATTATTGTCACTAATCCTACTGTCATATTTCTAACAGCAGTCTCTAACATCTCATATTCATCATTCTGTTCAAAATCCAGCATAACTGTCAATCACGGGGATTAATCCTAAATCCTAAATTAGTTACTAGGATTACACTTCTTATTCATCATTTAAATCATCTAGAATAATATTCATCGCGTTAGCTAATTAACGCTTCGAACAACATCTCAAACAGCATCCTAAAACTCAAGTTACAGCAATTTAAAACTGATTCTGTCAAAATTAGTCAGTACGGGTCGACGCAAAACCCTTGGGGTCGACTCATCCTGCTTCTCCTTTACATCATGGGTCGATGTAAAACCCTATGGATCGACTCCTCCTGACTTCAAAATGCAGCATGTATCGACACATGCATCACACCAGTCAACTCATCCTGAGTCTCACACACTCATGTATCGACACATCCTCTCTTCGTGTCGACTCATCCTGAGTCTTGTACTAATCATGCATCGACGCAAGCCCTCCATGGATTGACTCATCCTGAGTCTTGTAGCCCACATGTATCGATGCATGCCTCCATGAATCGATGCATCCTGGTACAGTCTGCATAATTTTCTGCGTTTTCTTCTGTAATTTCACTACGGGAATTATGTTACAGTCCTACAAACCTCATTATAACCATGATAATTCATCACTTAACATTATACTCTATTACTCCATCGATTAAACAACATAATAACATCATTATTCATCAATATTTGCCATACATCATTCATAATACATCCAATTCAAGAACAAACAGCAATCACCTCTAACACCATATATCAAACATCATGAACCCAATTATAAAGTCAGAACCCCACCCTTACCTTGGATTGAAGGTCGCTCTACAATTTTCGGGTTGAATCTTTGTTCTTGCCGTCTCCTTCTATTTCCAGCAGCTTCACGTTCTCCTCAAATCCTTATTTTCTTCTTAATTCTTCTTTCTTCTATTCTAACAACAAATAATAAAATAACCTAATATTATTATATTATTCTTATTGGGCTCCAAACCTACACCCCCTTATTACTTCCACTCACACAATATAGGCCCACATTAAATGATATTAGCTTCTAACATTATTTCACCATATAATAAAATAATGCCTCTAATATATTATTATTTCTCCACTTAATAAAATAAATCCAATTCAATAACACTTCTTCACAAATATTCTAAAAATAATTTAATTAAATAATTAATTAAATTACGGGCGTTACAACTCTCCCTCACTTAGAATATTTTCGTCCTCGGAAATTTACCTCAATCAAACAATTCTAGATAGGAGTCTCGCATCTTGATCTCCAATTCCCAAGTCATGCTTTCACCAGAAGCTCCTAGCCAAACCACTTTAACCAAAGCAATCTCTTTGCCCCTCAGAGTCTTCATTTCACGATCCACGATTCATACAGGCATCGTTTCCACCGTAAGATTATCCCATACTTGCACGTCGTCCATATGAATTACATGAGATGGATCTGAAATATACTTCCGAAGTTGCGACACATGAAACACATCATGCAAATTCGAAAGATTAGGTGGTAAAGCCACTCTGTAAGCAACATTCCCCACTCTCTCTGAAATCTGATACGGTCCAATAAAACGAGAAGTGAGCTTCTAAGACTTCAATGCTCGCCCAACACCAGTCACAGGTGTAACTCTCAAAAACACATGATCACCAGCTTGGAATTCTAAATCTTTCCTTCGCTTGTCATGATAACTCTTCTGTCTACTTTGGGAAGCTTTCATCTTTTCTCGAATCAACTTCACCTTCTCGGTAGTCTCAACAACAAGTTCAGGTTCAAGTACTACACTTTCTCCAGATTCATGCCAACATAACAGAGTTCTACATCTTCGACCATGCAATGCCTCAAAAGGTGCCATCCCAATACTAGAATGGTACCTATTATTATACGTGAACTCTATCAACACAAGATAAGTATCCCACTAACCTCCCTGCTCAAGAACACATGCCCTCAACAAGTCTTCCAACGATTGAATCGTCCGTTCAGTCTGACCATCTGTCTGAGGATGATACGCTGAACTCAACCCCAACTTAGAACCCAACGCTTCTTGCAAACTCTTCCAAAAATCATAAGTAAATCTTGGATCTCTATCGAACACAATGCACAAAGGAACACCATGCAGTTTCACAATCACACTAACATAAATCTCAGCCAACTTTGACACTGGAAAACTGATGTTAATAGGAATAAAATGAGCTGACTTCGTAAGCCTATCAACAATCACCCAAATCGAATCATGTTCTCTTATAGTACTAGGTAACCCCGTCACAAAGTTCGTTGAAATGCTATCCCATTTCAATTCTGGAACTTCCAACGGTTGCATCAATCCTGCAGGCTTCTGATGTTCAATTTTCGACTTCTGACAAGTCAAGCATGCATACACAAAACGAGCCACATCACTCTTCATCCCAGGCCACCAAAACAAACCTTTCAAATCTTGATACATCTTTGTAGCTCCTGGATGAATACTCAACTTACTTCTATGACTCTCCTCAAGTATCACTTTCTTTATCTCAGCATCATCAGGAATACAAATACGGTTACGAAACCTCAACACCCCTTGCTCATCTAGCTTGAAGTCACTACTCTCATATTGATCAGTCCTAACCATCAAATCTACCAGTTTCACATCCAACTTCTGAGCTTCTCTGATACTGTCTAAAAATTCATTATTAATCTTTAACATACCCAGCATAACACTCTGTGGAGTAACCTCGCAAACTAAGCTCATATCTCTAAACTGCTCAATCAATTCCAACTCTTTAATCATCATTGCTGACATATGTAAAGTCTTTTGACTCAACGCATCAGCTACCACATTCGCCTTTCCTGGATGATAATTCAAACCGAAATCATAATCCTTTAACAATTCTAACCATCTTCATTGCCTCATATTCAGCTCTTTCTGATTAAACAAATACTTCAAACTCTTATGGTCACTAAACACTTCAAATCTAGAACCATAAAGATAATTCCTCCAAATCTTTAACATAAAAACAACTGCAGCAAGCTCTAAATCATGTGTAGGATAGTTCTTCTCATGAGTCCTCAACTGCCTTGATGCATAAGCAACTACCTTACCATTCTACATAAGCACACCTCCCAAACCCATCTTAGAAGCATCACAATAAACCACAAAAGGCTCTCCTGGATTAGGCAACGTCAAAATCGGAGCCAACGTGAACCTCTTCTTTTATTCCGTAAAACTTTCTTCGCACTGAACATCCCATACAAAAGCCCTACCTTTACAAGTCAACTTAGTCAATGGAAGCGAAAACTTAGAAAACCCTTCAATAAACCTTCTATAATAACCAGCTAATCCCAAGAAGCTTCTAATCTCGGTAGCTGACTTTGGAGTTTCCCATTGCAACACCGCATCAACCTTCGATGGATCTACAGCAATGCCACTACCTGAAATCACATGGCCAAGAAAACTAACCTCTTTCAGCCAGAATTCACACTTGGACAGCTTTGCATACAACTTCTTCTCTTTCAAAATCTGCAATACTACTCTTAAATGTTCAGCATGCTCTTCTTCTGACTTAGATTAAATCAAAATATCATCAATGAACACCACTACAAACCGATCTAAATAAGTATGAAAGATACGATTCATATATTCCATGAATACTCCCAGCGCATTAGTAACACCGAAAGGCATCACCGAATACTCGTAATGTCCATAACGCATTCTGAAATCCGTCTTCTGAATATCTTCATCCTTCACTTTAATCTGATGGTAACCCGGCCTCAAATCAATATTACTAAACACACGGGAATCCACCAATTGGTCCATCAAGTCATCTATTCTTGGAAGCAGATACTTGTTCTTAATCGTCACTTTATCTAGCTGCCTATAATCAACACAAAGCCTCATACTTCCATCTTTCTTATTTACTAACAACACTGGAGCACCCCACGGCGATACACTTGGTCTCACAAACTTCTTCTCAAGTAACTCTTCCAATTGCTTCTTCAACTCTGACAACTCAGATGCAGACATCCTGTATGGTGCCATAGACACAGGTCTGGTACCAGGTACAAGATCAATTGCAAATTCAACATCCCTCTCTAGCGGTACATCAGGAATCTCGTCAGGGAAAACTTCAGGAAATTCACACACCACCTGCAATTCCTCAATTACAGCTTGAGTCTCTATAGATAGCGACACTATCAACAAAAACATCTGTATTTCCTCTTGCATCAATTCCCTCAACTGTCTAGCAGACAACATACCATCTTCTTCTTCCTTAGGAGTAGAAAACTTCACCGACTTGTCATAATAGTTAATATAAACACAGTTATGCTCTAACCAGTTCATACCCAAAATTACGTCCAAACCTCTTAACAATAAACAAACCAAATCAACACCAAAGTCTCTGTCGAAGATCGACAAGGGACACCTAGCACACATAAAAGAAGTAGTCACCGACCCCTTGGCTGGAGTATCGACGACCATTTCTCCAATCAAAGAAGACAACACAAGACCAAATCTTTCAACACAATTGTTGTACCCCAAAATTTACCCTCCCATATTCCTCAAGATTTGTCAAGAATGATCTTCATATTGCTCAAAATGGCTCAAGGGTTGTACAGTCAAATCACCTCCTAAGGCAGTCAATTCAAAATTAGGGTTTTGTGTTGCATCAAGGTCCTTACATCCAAATGGCCTCAAGTGCTTCCCAATCCCTTAATATGTTCTTAAGTCTATCCATGTCAAATTTCAATCCTCCCAGAGGAATTTTGGTCAGTCCATTGCTCAAGAGACCCAAAAAGCAACTGTGACCTACAAATAGTCAAACCTCCAGATTTTTTGTCAACATTCTCATTTTTAAGGATAATTAATCATTTTATCAATGGTTGATCATGATTCATCAAGGATTGCTCAAAATTCATCAAGATTCAAAAGTTGCTAAATTAGGGTTTTGCAGGAAAAGTCAACTCAACTTTGACCAAGCATAACTTTCTCATACTTTGTGATAAATGACCCATCCAAAGCTCATTTTTAAGAGGATGCAATTTTCTACAATCCATCTTCACACCCCAAGATCAAGAAATGCTCTCACAAAAAGTTACAAATTTGGACATTATAGGTCATTTTTGAAAGTCAACAAAAACATCTTTTTTTCCAAAGCTTATAACTTGAGAATGGAAGATAAAAATGAGATGAGACAAAAAGGGTTGATTAGAGGACATCTCAAGTTTTCTAAAAATTCCAAGAAAACCTCCAAAAGTTCAAAGTTGAAGAAGTTATGCATTGTTGAAGTTGGGCATTTTTCCAAAATTGCCAAAAGTCAACTATCCTCAAAACTCCAATTCTTGACAAAAGGGCCCACTTTTTTCCACTTGATTTAGTCTTGTCATGCCACACACGTGTCCCATCTTTAATTTCATGACCAAACATTTATTTTTTTATTTTATTTCATTTTTATTGATTTAATTCATTATTAATCAATATTAAATCAAATAAAATCCAAAAATTATTGAAATGGTATCTTTGTGATTTGTACAGCTTGCAAATATCATGTGACAACCAACCAACTCATGCCAAGGCTCATTCAAGCACAAAATCTCAGATTTGGCTTATTTTCGGAAAGGGTATCAATGGTGATCAAATCCAATATTCAACCTTCAATGCAAATGGATATTGGCCCATGTTTTGACCTAGAATCATTCCCTTATATGCAAGCAAGCCTCACAAACCTAATACACGCACAAAGCTCTGTTAAAACGGCCAGACCAAACTTGAAAAAAAGCTTGAAAAACCTTGAAACTGAAATCATACGTAGAGGTCAATTCAATCCAAAAGCTCAACGCTATCTTCTTGCTAGCCATTCACTGAAGCTAAAGCAATCGCTCACGAGCCCTGAATCACCTCCAAACGCACTGTAAGTCGCTTGAAACTCCGCCCTGGACATGGAATTGTGATCTTCTGTTCTTGCATCTTTTTGAGAAAACGTTGGCATATTCTGGATCCTTGCATAATTTCTAACATGACTGCAATATTCAATTTCATTTTTATGCCCTATATGGTGATGCCCGCGCCTAGTGTTTGCTTGTTTCATTTTTAGGCATTTACATTGCAGGTAAAATCAAGACAAATAATGGTTATAGGGACACTCAGGAGACAGAGACGATCACGTCCATGTGCTTGGATGGGGTTTTTATGGCCTAGGACGAGTTTCTGAGACATCCTACGAAATTCCCTGTGGATAAAAATCCGCAGGTAAAAAACCAGAGTTTTTGGAGAAGACGACCAGACGTCGCCCTCCCATTGGTCTATTTGAAAATACGCGCTTTTTATTTTTTTCTCCAGGCATAAGTGTTTGTTTGATATATATTAATTATTGCGTATTATAATTACAAAAGAGGCAATTGGCTTAGTGGCTAGGGCGGTTGTTCATTGGCTAACAGGACCTGGGTTCGAAACCCAGGTCCCCCAACACCTTTGTTTAATTTTTCTCCAGATGTTCTCATGCAACGCTCACAAGATGGTCCACCATATGCTTCAAAGATCCAGGCGCCAGATGGCCTCCTGGCCAAATCTGAAGGCTAGGATTGAAGGACTACCATGTGTCCAAGTCAACAAGCGCGTGGATGATTCTGAAAGTCAAACGAGGCTGGGACGTTTTGGGCCTCTGAAATTGCAAATCACACCACAATGTTGGGCCCAGCACCCCCTTGAGTTTGTTTTTTTTTTATTTTCTTTCATTATATTTTATTTTATTACTTGATTTATTTTTTATTCTTAATTAACTACTAACTAAAATAATTGATATTTTCCTAATAAAATCAGAAAACCTAAAAAATAATATTTTTATTAATTTCACTATTTCATTATTTTTGTAAATAAACTTTAATCAATTAATTTAGTTTCTAATTAGGTATAATTTTAATATTTTTTGCAATAATTTAAAATTAATTAGAATATTAGGTTTTTAACAATTTTAATCATTTTATTTTTATTTCCTTAAATATTCTAAAAAATACAAAAAAATATCTTTTTTTATTTAATTAATTAATTAACTTAGGTTTAATTCCATTTAATTCAAAATAACAAAAAAAAATCTCTTTCTTTCCTAAAAAGGGGTCAAAACCCTAAAAATGCTCCGATTTAATTTTCTCGCACGCGTATTATTTTTATCCAATAATGTAATTGCTTCGAGGATGTAATAGTTTTGGACTTAGGATTTTATTCATTTATTTACCGCTTTCATTTACCTTTTCGCATTTACTTTTTCAAGGGTTTGTTTTTGGCGATGTAAATACCCGACGCCTTGTAATAGCTTAGTTTTATTTTCTGCAACCATTAATTGCTAGATGTATGAATAATAGGCTATGCATGACAAGATCTATCTTAACTTAAAATCAACTGTAGCTCACCGTAATATGTACAAAGATCATAAGTTGCCTCGAAACGGTTGCCTCGGATAAAGTGATCTAAGACATTAGGGTTACCGCTAAGGCGTCCTAACATTGCTTTAGTGACCACATGTCCCTTAATCGAATTGACCCGAAAGCTCCAACGACGGTGCTACCTACTCCTCAATAGTGGGATAGCACTGTCTAAAGGACATTTGCACAGTTTAATTCCTTTTTGAGTAGGTAGATGTTCTTAAGTACTTGCTCTTTTGAAAACAAAAATAAAACTTTTCGCACTTACACTCTCTTTCAAACAAAAACTCTTTTCAAACCCACAATCACAAAGAAAAGCAAATTTTTGAAAACACAATGAGCAAGTACCTAAGAGCTCGTGGATAACCACGGATAGAAAGGGTGCTAACACCTTCCCTTTCTATAATCTACCTCCCGAACCCGAGAAACATCTCGAAAAGGAATTTTTCTGTGCTTTTGTCCTTTCCTTGTTGGATAAAATAAAAGACGGTGGCGACTCTTGCTTACCGCGACATTTTGCAAAAACAAACGCAAACGTGAACCAGCATTCCAAAATAGTCAGTTCTACTTCCACCGATCACAACAATCAGCAGCAATAAAACAATGCGTAGCACCAGTATCAATAATAGTAATTAAAGGAGTACTATTAATGAAACATGTACCTCTAATAAGTTTGTCCTCAACAGTTGTTTGATCCTCAACCAAAGCAAATACTTTACCACTTGACTGAGCCCTCTTCGGTTTCGGACACTGACTACCGATGTGCCCTTCTTCTCTACAATTGAAACAAAACCACATTCTTGTGCTCGCACTCAGATACAACATGTTTGTTCTTGCCACAACAGAAACACATCTTCACTTCAGTAGTGCACACATTACTCTTGTGCCCAGGTTTCCCACACTTAAAGCAAATCACACCAGCAGGAGCATCTCCCCTACTAGTCCTTTGTCCATGAGCAACTCTCTGCTTACCCTTACCAGCTGGGGCATCATAAGGCTTACCACGATTCTATTGGTGCTTACCCCTCTTCTCGCTGATAATCTTGTAATGTGCATTATTATCTTCCTCATAAATCCTACAACTATCAACCAAATCAGCAAAGACACGGATCTTCTGATATCCAACTGCCTTCTTAATCTCCGGGCGTAACCCATTCTCAAACTTAATACACTTTGAAAACTCAGCATTTTCCTCAGCGTAATGCGAATAAAACTTAGCCAACTCAGCAAACTTGGCAGCATACTCAACAACAGACATACTTCCTTGCTTCAGCTCAAGGAACTTAATTTCCTTCTTACCACGGAAATCTTCAGGAAAATACTTTCTAAAAAACTCCCTACGGAACACAACCCAAGTGACATTCTCACCTACAGCTTCTAACTTCTGGCAAGTCTCTAGCCACCATTCATCAGCCTCGACTGCTAGCATATGAGTCCCATAACGAACCTTATGCGCTGGAGTGCAATCCATCACGCGAAATATTCTCTCAATCTCTTTCAACCACTCTAATGCTCCGTCAGTATCATACTTTCCCTTGAACGTAGGTGGATTCTCTCTCTGAAAAGTCGCCAAGCTATGAGATCCAACATTCCCGTCAGTATTCGGCTGATTTTCCATCGCATGAGCCATTGCTTCTAAAGTAGCAACAAGAGCAGCATCATTCCTTCCAGCCATCTCAACTTCTCACCACAACATAAACAACAATTAAAACTCAAATTAACAATACTCGATTGTTAGACAACTAAGACTCGACGACAAGGTCAGACCAACCTTTTGCTCTGATACCAACTTTGTAACACCCCATATCTACCCCAAGCAATTATGCAAGATAAATCAGAGTTATAAAATTTCAATCATACAAATGAATCGGGACGTCGCAAATTCTTCTAACAAATTCATTTCATTCATCGTGGATATATAACACTTTTTTAAAACATCGGATAAACTAACAACATAACATCTTTCATTAAATATTCAACAACTACGCAGCGGAATTCTTCAATAACATCTTTAAATGAAATAGCAACTTCGAAACATCTCGTAATTAATAATAATTCAATTAAAAAGTCAACAAATGAAAATCAACAATCAAAATCAACAAGCGTTCATCCCCCCGAGTGTTACATATCAGAGCAATGACACCGACTCGAACTATTGAAGGTATACAGCCTTCACTCTCGATTACCTGCATGTTACCAACATAAGGGCAACATTCAAACATAAGGGGTGAGATATCTAACAATATAATAAAGCGCGTGATAATTAATATATTAAATTAGATCAATAATATCACCACTTCTAATCTCATAATCAACAATAATTACAGCATATATACTCATTCATCAACATCAAATACATTTCATTATTCAATCATATAATGCGACTCAAAACTATGTAAATGCATGTGCTGCAATTGGAGCAGAACTCCCATCTCAAAAATCTGCCAATTAATAGAGGCATCAACAAGGCATAGCCTTCATCTCAAAATTTGCCAATCCAGGCCATCTCAACGAGCATAAGCTCCATCTCAAAAATACAATGTATGTGACTCTTCATGAATGTAATATCAACATCTCAATCATCTCAAAACACAACATCTCATAAACATCTCAAAACAACAACATCTCAATTACAGCATCTCATAAACATCTCAAAACAAAAACATCTCAATTACAGCATCTCATAAACATCTCAAAACAACAACATCTCAATCATCTCAAAACATCTCAATTAACAACATCTCATAACATCAAAATAATTTATTAAACATCATTTATTTATCAAACGTCATTTGTTCATCATAACTATCAAACACAACTTTAATAACCACATCTTACTAATAACTCAGTTGTATATTAATACTACAGTAATCCATACTATTATTCTGCTACTATACATCATTATTGTTACTAATCCTACTGTCATATTTCTAACAGCAGTCTCTAACATCTCATATTCATCATTCTGTCCAAAATCCAGCATAACTGTCAATCACGGGAATTAATCCTAAATCCTAAATTAGTTACTAGGATTACACTTCTTATTCATCATTTAAATCATCTAGAATAATATTTGTCGCGTTAGTTAATCAACGCTTTGAACGACATCTCAAACAGCATCCTAAAACTCAAGTTACAACAATTTAGAACTGATTCTGTCAAAATTAGTCAGTACGGGTCGACGCAAAACCCTCGGGGTCAACTCATCCTGCTTCTCCTTTACATCATGGGTTGACACAAAACCCTATGGATCGACTCATCTTGACTTCAAAACGCAGCATGTATCGACACATGCATCACACCAGTCGACTCATCCTGAGTCTCACACACTCATGTATCGACACATCCTCTCTTCGTGTCGACTCATCCTGAGTCTTGTACTTATCATGCATCGATGCAATCCCTCCATGGATCGACTCATCCTGAGTCTTGCAGCCCATATGTATCGATGCATGCCTCCATGAATCGATGCATCCTGGTACAGTCTGCATAATTTTCTGCGTTTTCTTCTGTAATTTCACTATGGGAATTATGTTACAGTCCTACAAACCTCATTATAACCATGATAATTCATCACTTAACATTATACTTTATTACTCCATCGATTAAACAACATAATAACATCATTATTCATCAAGAATTCATCAATATTCGCCATACATCATTCATAATACATCCAATTCAAGAACAAATAGCAATCACCTCTAACCCCATATATCAAACATCATGAACCCAATTATAAAGTCAGAACCCCACCCTTACCTTGGATTAAAGGTCTCTCTACAATTTCCGGGTTGAATCTTTGTTCTTGCCGTCTCCTTCTATTTCCAGCAGCTTCATTTTCTCCTCAAATCCTTATTTTCTTCTTACTTCTTCTTTCTTCTATTCTAACAACAAATAATAAAATAACCTAATCTTATTATATTATTCTTATTGGTCTCCAAACCTACACCCCCTTATTACTTCCTCTCACATAATATAGGCCCACATTAAATGATATTAGCTTCTAACATTATTTCACCACATAATAATATAATGCCTCTAATATATTATTATTTCTCCACTTAATAAAATAAATCCAATTTAATAACACATCTTCACAAATATTCTAAAAATAATTTAATTAAATAATTAATTAAATTATGGGCGTTACAAGAACCATCTAACCAACAAGAAGCCAATACTTGACATTATGAGTCAAGATAGAATTCTCATCTTTGGATTAAAACCAAGCAAGCAAAGATACTAGAACTCTTGAGAGAACCAAACTTCAAATGTATTAAGTCTTCACAAAAATTGGGTAGAGTAACGACTGTATACGGGTGGATTCCATGTTACAGACAAAGTATGTAATCTCAATAACCTGCACACAAAACAAGCAAACAACCCAATATCTTGAGGTAAACCCCAAGAACTCCATACAAAATATTAATTAAGGTCACAAGGTCTCCACATAGGCCAAGGTCTCTGTTTTACCCCAAAATTTTCCCTCCCATATTTCTCAAAACATTGCAAGAAAGATCCTCAAGTTGCTCAAGGTAGTCCAAGGGTTGGCCAGACAAGCTCTCTCCTAAGGTAGTCTACCCCAAATTAGGGTTTCATGTTGCATCAAGATACTTGAGTCAAATTGATCTCAAGTTCTCACCAATTTCCTAATATGTTCTTAAGATCATCCATGTCAAATTTCAAGCCTTGCAAAGAAAGTTTGCTCAGTCAATTGCTCAAAGGCCTGAAAATCGACTATGCTAGGGCAAAAGTCAATTGTGGCCCACATACAGTAAAACTTCAAGATGTTTGGTCAACATCCTCATTTTGAAGTATATTTCATCATTTGATCAAGGGTTGATCATGATTCATCAAGGATTTTTCATAATTCATCAAGACTCAAAAGTTGCTAAATTAGGGTTTTGTAGAAAAGGTCAACCCAACTTTGACCAAGCATAACTTTCTCATACTTTATTAGAAATGACCCATCCAAATCCCATTTTTAAGAGGATGAAATTCCCTACAATCCATATTCATCTCCCAAGTTCAAAATATGCACTCACAAGAAGTTATGAATTTTTACATTATAGGTCATTTTGGAAAGTCAACAAAAACACATTTTTGTCAAAGCTTCATACATGAGCATGGAATATCAAAATGATATTAGACCAAAGGGGTTGCCTAGAGGACATCTCAAGCTTTCTAAAAAGTCCAAGAACACCTCCAAAGAGTCAAAATTTAGGAAGTTATGCATTGGTGAAGTTGACCTTTTTTGCAAAATTGCCAAAAGTCATATATCCCTAAAACTTCAATTTTTGCCAAATGGGCTCAATCTCTTTCACTTGTTTTGAGTTGGAAACATAGCCCACGTGCTCTAGCCTTTGCCACTTGTCCATATCTTTTTTTTATTATTTATTTTGGTTTTTATTTGAATTAATTCAATTTAAATCAAAACAAATCATATAAAATCAAAAATATTGAAAACCAAAGATTTTGTGATTATTTCAGGTCTTATTACACAGCTAGCATCAATCAAACTCGTATCAAGGCATGTGTGCACAAAAAGATTGGAAATAAGCCAAATTTGGAAAGGTTTTAAAGGTGAATCAAATCAAATCAAAAATCATTGAAGGAGGAAGATTTGGATGCAGTTATCAACCCTAACTCAGTCCTTGGTACATAAGGAGGCGAGGCAGACATAAAAGCATGTTAGAAACATGCGCAAGAGGGAGAACCAAAACTGGAAAAAAGAAAGAAAAGTGTGAGATCGAATTTGCACTTAGAGGCACTCTCAAGGCTCGTTACATATCCCAATCGGTTCCTGGAACTCTCAGCAAGCGAAAGCAATCGAAACCAAGCGTTTTCAAGCCCTACAACACACTGTAAGTCCGTCACGGTATTGCAATGTTCTTGAATTCGAATAGCATTGTTCTTGCACATATAGCATAAAATAATTGTACATTCTTAATCACCATCATGTTTGCAAACTTTCTGTAATACCCAATTGCAGTTTAATGGACTGAATCATGAATTTCCATTGTTAGGGTTTTGGTGTCTGTTTTAGGGTTTTTGATTACATGGAAAATTAACCTTGATGAAGGGTACTAGCGTGTTCAGGATGATGAGACGAACTCAACCATGGCGTTAGGTTTCATTTATCTGGCCCATGAAGGATTTTGGAACGAACACGGCCTATAGCGACGGACAAAACGTCCGTAGGTAAAAGTGTTCCACTTTTACCCACGGAGAGAGGAAGGAGACGACTGCGTGTCACTCCCCCATTGGCCAATTCAAATGTTCAGCGCGCATTTTCTTTTTGTTCCCCACTAACGCATGTTTTTGTATATTATTTTTATTATTCATTATATGTACAGTGAAGACAAAGTGGTGCAGTGGTTGCCAGATAGGTGCCTAAGGCATTAGGAGGTTGGAGGTCATGGGTTCGACCCCTACCTCTATCATTTGCTATTTTTCCATTTTCTTTCAGGCAATTCAGTACACGCATGAGGTTAATGACTACCATGCATCCTCATAATCCAGCGCTCCATTTGTCTTGAGATCTAGATCTGATGGTTAGCAATAGGAGATCACCATGAAGCCTCAGTCAACACAATACACAGGATCACAAAGGTCAAACGGACTTTATCGCTAATGGGCCCAGGAAATTGCTATTGGCACCCCCATTCTCAGGCCCAATCTCTTTCTCTATTCTTTTATATTTATTTTACTTAACTTATTTAATTTATTTTACTAACCAATAATCATTTTCTTTTTTTATCAAAAATCACAAAAAATATTATTTGTCACCAATTAGATTTAGGTATTATTTTTAGCAATAAATTAATTAATTTAATTAGGTTTGGTTAAATTAGATAACTTTAATTTATTTTGCAAATAATTAAAATTAATTAGAATAAATAGGTTTTATTACTAATTTAATTTTTTATCTTTTCCTAAAATAACCAAAAACCAAAATATGTCATTTAATTATTTTCATTAATTAATTTAATAACTAATTAATTTAGCATTTAATTTTAAAACCTAATCTTTTTCTTAAAAAAATATTAAAAACAACAAAAACATTTTTCTTTTTTTTTAATTAGGATAGAAGGGTCAAAACCCTAATTTCTCGTCAATCTAATTTTAAATCGCGCGCTTTATTATTATTTTGCCCACTTATTGTATCTGTTCACAGTTTGTAATAATTTAATTAGGACATTTATTTACTTTTACCTCTTTTAATTTCAAAGGGTTTGTTTTTGGCACTTTAAATTCCTTAAATTATTCGCACAAGAATGTATGAATAATTAGGGTATGCATGACAAGAATGTATGACTAATTTTAAAACACTTAGATCACCCTAAATGTGCAAAGATAAATAAACTAAAATTGAATCATTCGCACATGCACACTCCTAGGGTACACTCCCACTTGGTTGCCTTCGGTAAATAGTCATTGAGTATAAGATGCTTTAGTGGTCGTCCTTTTGTCAAAAGATTAAAGTTGCCTCGGAAAGGTTGCCTCGGATAAATTGATCTAAGACATTAGGGTTACTACTAAGACGTCCTAACGTTACTTTAGTGATCGTACGTCCCTCTTTCGAATTGACCCTCAAACTCCGACGATGGTGCTACCTACTCACTAATAGTGGGATAGCATTGTCTAAAGGAAACAAACAAAGAACAATTCTTTTTTCGAGTAAATAGATTAACTTTTAAGTACTTGCTCAAACAAAACAAAACTTTTTTCACACTTACACTCCTTTACAAACAAAGTTTTCAAAAACACTTCATTACACTCTTGAAGACAGAAGCAAGAGTTAAATCGAAGTTAAAACAAAAACTTTTCAAAACCCACAAACACAAAGAAAACAAATTTTGAAAATGACGAGCAAGTACCTAAGAGCCTGTAGATAACTACGGATAGAAAGGGTGCTAATACCTTCCCTTTCTATAATCTACCCCCCGTACTCAGAAATATCTCGAAAAAGGAATTTTTTTGTGCTTTTTTCCTTTCCTTGTTGGATAAAATAAAAGTCGGTGGCGACTCTTGCTTACCGCGACATTTTGCAAAAACAAACGCAAAACACAAACCAGCAAATTCCTTAAACAATAGGGAAACACGTCCCGGTTCTGGCCACCGTATCACAGAACTGGCGACTCTGCTAGGGAATTTTATAAAAAAGTGAGGTGTACCTTAGGATTAGTTCATCATATTGTTTTCAATTGTTTGATCTGTTTGCTTTATCTTTGTGGGCTTTGTAGCGGAGTTACTATAGATCCTAACCCGGATCTGGGGATACCTTTTAGGTAAGTAGCAATAGACTGTGAGGGAACTGTACGGCGTAGACCGATATGGTTGAAGCACTAGCTACGTTGGTGTGACAGATTAGTTGGTACCGATATCCCTTGTGGAGGAACAAGGAGATTATTGGGTTGCTAATAGGTCATTAAGCATCAACTGGCCTTAGAACCTATAATTGACCAACTTGGCCGTAGAAAAGTAGCAGTATGCTACACTCATTGAGACCATACTCTCGCGATGATTCCGACCGCAAGAAAAGGTTGCTAAATTGGAATTATGACCGATCGAGGATGGTCAGTGATATTGAGATCCACTAAAACCCGGTTACTATTACTAGGACAGGTTGAACCAACTAAATTGAAAGAGGGTAGTACCTAGACCCCATGCCAGCCTGAAATTTAAGGGTTATTGTGTGACTTGTTTGCCCTTACCATGTTTTCTATCTGTGATACCTGTGGTGTGTTTCTATCATGACATCATGACATTGCATGCATATTTCATTAGACTAACCATTTCAAAGACCGAGGGGATTCATCTTTGTTCTGTTTTACAGATCATGGCATCTATGCGCAGAAATACCATTCGGATCAGTTTCGTGCAGATTCTCGCTTAGCTTAGAGAGTTGGTTTCGAAGGTTCCTGATACTTCTTCCTTTGTCAGAAGACATGGTCACCTCCTTGGTTTCGTCACTTCAAAGCTGGATGAGCAATTGATGAGCGTCTTGTTCCAGTTCTTTGATCCATTACATCACTGTTTAACCTTCCCGGACTATCAGTTGGTCCCTACTTTGGAGGAGTTCTCTGATTTACTTGGCATATCTATTCTAGAGCAGACACCATTTATAGGTTTGGAGATAGCTCCTAGGCCAGAGGATATTGCTTCAGCCCTCCATCTGACAAAGGCTAATGTAGTGTCTAACTGGGAGATTCGGAGTGGGATAAAAGGCTTTTTGGCTAAGTTCTTGATTGATCAGGCTCATCAGTTCTGGGATAGTTTAGACTTTCAAGCGTTTGAAGACATCCTGGCCCTCCTCATCTATGGCCTGGTTCTGTTCCTAAATTCAGATTCTTTTGTCGATGTGAACGCAGTGAAGATCTTCATGTCCCGTAATCCAGTGCACACTCTCTTATGTGACATTCTACATACTCTTTATGCCCGTACTGCTCGGAAAAAGGGAACCCTAATGTGATGTGCACCATTGCTGGAGAGGTGGTTTATTTCTCACCTCCCCAAATCTGTTTTGAAGAACGAGGAAGGCATGGGTTGGGCCTACAGGATCATGTCCCTTGCTCACACGAACATCATTTGGAGTACTAAAGATATGGAAGAAGTAGCTGTCATCGATCGGTGTGGGGAATACCCCAATGTTCCACTTCTTGGAATTAGAGGAGGGATAACTTATAATCCTTGTTTGGCCTTACGACAGTTTGGACGAGCTCGAAAGGACGGTCCTCATGAGTTACTGCTTCAAGACATTGTCTTTGAATTCATGGGGATCTTGAGGGACATCGCCGCAGATTTATACGAGCCTGGGACGGGGTGAACAGGTCTGATCCACATGAGCTAGGAATGAAGACTTCTCTCCCGATGCAACCGTATCTCCGGTGGGTTTGATTCCGTGCTCAAAAGCTAGGGATTCCATATGAAGCTGTCTTACCAGTAATTGTTGAGCATACTGATGAAGAAGGGGTTCCTCATACGGTCCTCCATCCTTACATGCCTACTAACATTGGGGCATTGAAAAGGTCTTGGATCCAGCTAAGGGAAGAACGGGATACTTACAGAGAGAAGTATCATGAGCAGGAACGGAAGATCCTGAAGCTTACAAGGCAGCTGGAGAATGAGAGGGTCCTCAACGACTATGTCAGCACCAAAGGAAAACGACCATGGGAGCGCTGATGTCTTTTATTGTTTCTAGTTTAGATTTGCTTTCCAGTATTCCTTTTTTAACGCCTTAAAGGCATTTGTTAAATATTGTTTCAAGTTTTAATCCAATAAAGTGTGTTTTATTTTTGGTTTACAAATTTGAATCTCCCTAAAGTCTTTGAAATCATTTCATACGCATTCCATTCCCATGAACCTCATTACAGGTACCCTTACAGGTTTCTTATCTTCTTCGTTGTTTATTTCAGCACATCATGTCTTCTGAAACATCTACTGATCAGGAAATTAAGGCTCTTCAAGCTCAGAATGCTCAGTTCCAGGAAATGTTCATGAACTTGGCCAAGGGTCAACAAGATCTGAAGACTTTTATCTTGAAGGACAAGAAGAAGAAGAAGAAGAAGACAGTCCTCCTGAATATGGGTCACAGGTTTGGGAAAAGGTTGAGACAAGATGTTGATTTGTCTCACTCATCTGGAGGGGGAGAGAATCTAGAAGAAAGGAGGGCTCTTAGCCCTTTGGTTTCTGACAATGACACATACTTTGATGAAGACTAGTATCCTCCGACTGAGGATAGGTATAAGCAACTTGAAGACCGGTTAAGCGCAATGGAGATCCAGAAAGTCCATGGTCTGGACTTTGGAGATTTGGGTTTGGCATCTGGGGTGGTGATCCCACACAAGTTTAAAGCGCCTGTCTTTTCCAAGTATGACGGGGTCTCCTGCCCAAAGTTACACCTCCGCTCGTATGTTAGAAATATGCAACCATATAATGCTGATAAGAACCTCTGAATTCGTTTCTTTCAAGATAGTCTGTCAGGGACTCAACTTGAATGGTTCTACCAACTGGAAGGAGCTAACGTCCGTAACTGGGAGGACCTTGCTGCTGCTTTTTACAAGTAATACCAGTATAATGCCGACCTTGCTCCCACGCGTACCCAACTTCAGGGTATGTCTATGGGTGCGAGCGAAGGTTTTAAGGACTACGCTCAGAAGTGGAGAGATCTTGCTGGCAGAGTCCAACCCCCTCTGGCTGATAGGGAGTTGGTGGATATGTTTCTTGGGACTTTGTCTGGTCCGTATTTCAATCATTTGATCGGAAGTTCATCGTCTGGTTTCACTGAGTTGATTATGACTGGGGAAAGAGTTGAGGCTGGTATTAAGAGCGACGGGATACAGAAAGGTGCTCCGTCAAGCACAGAGAAGAAGCCTTTCAAGAAGGAGTCTAGTGCAGTTTACAGCTCGAGGAGCCAAAACCGTCTTGAACGCCGCCAAGAAGTTAACGTGGTAGTTATATCAAGACCAAATGTTGCTCCACAATGCAACAATCAGCAAAGAGCAGAGAGACCGCAAAGGAAATTTACTCGGCTCAGTATGACCCTGTCTCAAATTCTGCCGCTGTTGTTAAAGACCAACTTGGTGATTCCGAAGGAGGCTCCAAAGAATCCCAATACCACATCGTCGTTGTATAATCCGAATACCCGTTGTGCTTATCACTCTAATAGCCCAGGGCATGATACCAATAACTGTTGGGCTTTGAAGAATAAAGTGTAGGATCTGATTGACCCTAAAGAGATCGAGTTTGAAGCGCCAGAAAAGCCTAATGTCATGACTGCTCCTATGCCCAAGCATGGAGTGAATGTTGTGGATGAAGACTCATTTGTGGTTTCTGTGGAAGACGTTTCTACTCCGTTGATGACCGTAAAGAAGAACTTATTATTGGCCGGTTTATTTCTGGGTTGTGGTGAAGGTTGCCACCTGTTTTCCATCCTGCCTACTGGTTGCCATCTATTGAAGTCATGTGTCCAACGCCTGATGGATAACAAAGAAATCTTGTTCGAGAAAACTTTGGTTCCATTGATTCCTGTTGAAGATGTTTCTATAACCACCATTTCCGCCAATTCTTCCGAGGCTTCCTCGAGAAAGCCTGTTAGAATTACATTTGTTCCGAGAGTTTCTCCATTGATCATTACTGTTCCTGGACCTATCCCTTACACGTCGGATAAGGCTGTCCCGTGGGATTATGGGGCCGATGTGTATTGTCATGGGATAAAACAAGACTTAAAGGTTGAAGAGGCTGATACTAATGTCAGCAATATTGTTGGATCTAGCAAGGTCACCAGAAGCGGAAGACTTTTCTCTCCTGAAATTTCTCCACCAATTGTTCGAAAGCGTGTTGTTATTACACCTGTTGGTACATCTACTACTGTCCCTGTTCATGTTCCAATCATTACCCCTGTCGTTGAGTCATCTGACACTCGGGGAAAAGGGATCACCGGTGAGCCTGCCCAGACGGAGGCACCGAATAAGATTACTGTTGAAGCCTCTAGACAGGAGATAGAGGAAATTTAGAAGATCATTAAGAAAAGCGACTACAACATAGCCGAATAGCTGGGGAAAACCCCGTCTAAGATCTCTATGTTGTCTTTATTGTTGTGCTCAGAGGCCCATGCTAAGGCTCTGATTGCTTTCCTTAAAACTGCGCATGTGCCGCAAGAAACATCTGCTGATCAATTCAAGGACTGTGTGGCTAGTTTGATAGCTGACAATGGGTTGGGTTTCTCCGACGCAGATTTGACTGCCAAAGGAAAGAATCACAATGACGCTCTGCATGTTTCAATTGAGTGCAGGGGAACTACTTTGGCCCACATGCTGGTGGATATTGGGTCCTCGTTAAATGTTTTACCCAAGAAAGTTTTAGACCGGTTGGACTGTAAAGGGTTGATGCTGAAGCCAAGTAATATTGTGGTTAGGGCCTTTGATAGGTCCAAAAGGATGGTACACGGGGAAGTGGATGTCCCTATTAAGGTTGGTTCCCAGAAGTTTGCGTCTACATTCTATGTGATGGACATTCGGCCGTCTTATTCTTGTTTGTTGGGTCGCCCGTGGATCCACAAAGCTGGGGAAGTAACTTCTACGCTCCATCAGATGTTAAAATATCCAGTGAAGGGGAAAATTGTTACAGTACAAGGAGAAGAGGAGTACATGGTAAGCCACCTCAACTCTTTCTAGTATGTGGAGATGGACGGGGAGTTCATTGAAACCCCGTGTCAAAACTTTGAAGAAGTCCCCCAGACTCTGGCGTCGACTGAAACTGTTGCTGAAGATCCTCCAATGAAGATGGCTTCCTTCAAGGATGCTCGGGCTGTTATTGAGAAAGGTGGGTGTGAGAATTGGGGATAACTCCCTAACTTTTCACACAAGACTGACAAGTTTGGTTTGGGTTTTACTGCAGAATCTCAAAGGGTTGTTCGGCATGCGCGGATTGGAAGACCTCCCCTGCATATTACAAATCCGAAAGTGAATGCAATTGAAGACGATGATGAAGAGTCTGAGTTTGACAGTTGGATTTACCTGACTACCGACAGTGGACTAAGCAATTGGATGATAAAGTACTTTGTGCCCATTTCTTTTATTACACAGTAATAAGATTTTGTTTTGGTTTTGTAACAGACAATTTTAAACTTTACGGCCTGGTGCCTTGCCCGAGACACCGTGGCTTTGTTTGTGAGGGCTTATTATGTGTCATTTCCATATATAATCAATAAAAGCATTGGACTTCTTTCTTGCATTACAAATTTTGTGCTCCTTGTTTTTATTTTTTTACACTTTATCAAATAGCTATTTGTCTTACAAACACTCACATAGTACAGGTCTGCATCCACTCTGGATCCCACTGATAATGATTCTGCTACTGCCATTTATGACTTTGAAAGTCCGATCAACCAAGCCGGGGACGAAGGTGAGGATGATTGCGAAGTGTCTGGTGAACTTTCTAGACTGTTACTTCAGGAAGAGAGGGCTATACAGCCACATGAAGAGCCAGTGGAAACAGTAAATCTGGGTATAGAAGAAGAGAAGAAAGAGGTCAAGATCGGTGCAAATCTGGAGCCTAGTGTTAAACAACGGTTGATTCAGATGTTGCGTGACTATGTTGAGATCTTTGCTTGGTCTTATGAAGATATGCCTGGATTGGATACGGATATTGTGGTTCACCGCTTGCCAACTAAGGAAGACTATCCTCCAGTGAAACAGAAAGTTCGCCGAATGCCCCCGGAGATGTCTGAGAAAATCAAGGCTGAAGTACAGTTTGATGCCAGTTTTCTAGCAGTTACTTCTTACCCACAGTGGGTTGTTGTGATACGGTGGGAGAACTGACTTGAGGTTTTGCGTTTGTGTTCGCAAATGTTTCGGTTGAGCAAGAGTCGCCACCGACTTTTTATTTTATCCTAAGGAAAGGTTAAAAAGCACAGCAAAAGGCTTTGAGATGTTTTCTTGGGTTCGGGGAGTAGATTATAGAAAGGGAAGGTATTAGCACCCTTTCTATCCATGGTTATCCATGGGCTCTTAGTTACTTGCTTAGATCAACTTGCCTTGATTTTCAATTGTTTGAAATGGTGATTTCAATTGTTTGAAATGGTGCTTTGTGTATGGGTTTGAAAATGTTTTGAAAAGAGGCCAATGTGGTGGCAACCTTTGTAATGACCCATGTTTGGATGTATACAAAGATGTACGTCTTTTGAAAAGGTTTTCAATGTTTTTGAAAGTTGTTTTTGAAAGTTGTTTTGAAAGTGTGTTGTGATGTGTGTTTTAAAAAATAGGCAAGTGTTTTTGTTTTGCAAGTTGGCAAGTAACCAAGAGTTTGTCTACTCTAACTTTCTCAAAGATCTTTGCTATGTTTTTAACCCTTTTAACAGTTTTGTTCCACCATTGTATTTGGTGGACAATCTTGTGTTAGGATGTGAACGGGACGGGCGCGGGTCATCGTTTAGACCATGATTGCAATGGTGCCAAGTATCTTTGGGCAATTTTTCCTTTAAGGGACTATGATCATTTTTAGGCAACTTTCGAAAGCGTCATCGAGGGACTATGATCATTTGAATTGTTTTGTTTTTGCCAAAGATACCTAACACGCAATATGGCCCATTATTGAAGGCAACAAGTGGAATACCCTAGGGGTGCAAGTGTGATTAGTGTTGTCCATTTTCATGCTTGTTTATCTTGAATTTAGGTCAAACTATTTGTTGTTTTTGATTTGCATACAAAACCCTAATTCTATCATGGCATAATTAGAAAGCTTTAAAGTGCGAAATTTAAAGGTCCTAAGTTATTACAGCACAAATATGGGATGGGGGGTACAAATGTTCAAATGGGGATATTTAGCAAGAAATTTAAATCTAAATATTACATCCAAATTGAAATTTTACAAGGTATTTAATTGCACAATAATTAAATTAAATAAAATAAATATGCAAGATGCAAAAATGATTTTCATATGTATGTAAAAAAGTATTTTTCATGTATCAAATAAACAAAAATAAAATGAATTAATTTTTGGTATTTTTATGTTTTTAGGGCAAAACCCTAATTTTATAAATAAAAGGCATTTATTATATAATATATGCAATATTTATTAATTATGTACAAAAAATAAATAAAAAGGAAGTATATTGTCAAAAATTGATTTTTTAAGTTAAATATTAATAAAAATAAAAATGTATTATTTTTTATGTTTTTATCCTAAATATTATAATAAATATATAAGTATTTATATTATTTATTAAATATATTAAATATGTACAAAAAACAAAACATTTAATATTTAAAAAAAAGTATATTTTTTTATAAAATGTTTTCAAAGGTAAAATAAAATAAAAGTCAGAAAATAAAAGTGTTTGTATTATTTTTAGTTATTTTAAATAAAAGTATATTTATGTTTATTTATGTACAAAACTAAATGAAACCAAATAAATATCAAATAAAATGCAAAAAAATGTGGGAAAAATAATTTTAATATTTTTTCATGCTTAAATAAAAATATAGAAACAAAATCAAAATCAAAAAATATAAAATGACAAGTATATCTCAAAATGGGCCAGGGGGGTGCATGTGAAAAATGAAAGTGCAAAAGGGAAAAATATCTCAGGCCCAGCCCAAGAGAGGTTGTCTTCAACCTCCAGACAAAAATGTCAAAAACGCGCGCCTTTCCCTCCTGGTTCAAACATCCTGATTCCTGGACTTTTAGCACAAACTTATAACATGAAAAATGTCAAGCATCAAGCCACAATTCCATACATACCAAGAACTTGATCTAACTCTCAGAAATGAGAGAGAATTTCTCCATCCCTAATTCTTAACCTAAGTTTTTTCTAATGTTCAGGTTCCAAATTCTCTCAGCACATGCGATATAAATGGAAAGTAAATATATGTGTAGCTTCAGGGCCATGAGTAGAGAATTTTTCATTCATAAATCTAAACCTAACTCTTCCTAGATTGAGAGATAGAAGTCCATGAACTTACCTGTTCAGCTTGGATCGTATCTGACAATGGAGGTACTTTCAAGGCAAGGTGAAGACTGGTACAGCTTACTTGAAGTCCAGGGATGCTATTCCAATGCTTGGTATACTTTGAAACCAAGTGAATCAAGCTATAGCAATCAACCTGCAAAACAGAAAAAGTGAAAATGGTGAAGTTGGTTAGAGGTGTTACAGGTCGTGTCCAATGCTTGGGATAGCTTGCATAGGTGGTATGGAGTGTGTATGAACTGGTTTTGGCCAAGGCGCACGAATGGATTGAGTTATGGAAGTCCAACTGCAGAGGTGACTCTGTTTTTTGCAGTATGAGGGTGTTTTGATGAATGATTGGGTTTGGAAGGTGGTTAACTCGTGCCTTAGCTTAGGTTTGATATTTGGAATGTGTCTAACAAGTTTGCTTAAGCTTCTCTTGGCAGAAATGTGTGTTGTGTTACCAAATGCAAGGTTTCTTCTAACTTAAGCAAAAAATGTCAACTTGGTTTCTAGACTTGTGCAGGCCCCTCAAATGTGCTGCAAAGCTTTGTCTTGATCAGTGGGATATATCCCTGAACTTGTGCCAAAAGGATTTGCATTGTACTTCTTGATTTGCAAATTTGACATAAAGCCATACTTTTCAAAAATGGATAATTTGCTTTTTCCATATTAAGGTTAATCTTTTGTGTAATGGCTTAATGGACAAGATAATGCTAGGACACAAAGGTTTTACATTAAATTATTGAGTGTGGATGAGATAAAAGGCCTGTAATCTAGCTTAGAGCATGCTGAGTTTAAAAGGCCTGTAATCTTGCTCATATTGACAAATTCGATTCTCCCTAACCACAAGGGTGTTTGATGAGTTCTTGGACATTTTGGAAAGCTTGGAATGTGTAATACAATCCATCTTTGTAATGAAAATTGAAATTCCAAGTGGAAGCATGTGAAAAGTAGCCATGAAGTTAGGCAAAAATCCTGCCTAGAATAGGTCAAAAATTTTCTAAGTTAAGAATGTTTTGCACCCTTGTTCCAAAACTCATAACTTGAGCTACAAGCTTCTTTTGAGGAAACTTTGTGAATCAAAGTTGTAGATTTTGCAATGGACTACAACTTTCATGTTTTGAGTTTTCCTTGAATCCATTTGCATCTTGATGAGAAAGTGGGACAAAGTTAGGAAAAAATTAGGGATTTTCATAACTTAGAAAATTTCTAAGTTATGAAAATTCTTCATTTTAAACCCTAATTTGTGATTTTTGATTTCTTGATGAACAAGTTTCATAATTTGACATGTCTTGATGAAAAATGAATCTTGACACTTGATTTTGACCAAAAAGTCAAAGTTTGACTTTTCAGTATACAGTCAAATTTGGCTCAGTTGACTGGAAAATTCATTTGTCAATCTTGTGCATTTGGGATCTTTTGAACTTGTTGAACATGTAAAGACAATGCCATGGGGTCCTTGAGTCCATATATGAGCTTGGTTTTCCATTGGCTAGGTCAAACAGTCAAAAATTGCCTGTGTGCAGTCAAAACCCTAAAAATGACCATTTTGCCCTTTTGGTGATCTGATCAAATTTCTTGTGGGATTGTGATCCAAACTTGACCAAATGGTTCATGTGAGTTCATAATGTTGATGTGGGTCAAATTTCATGAGGTTTGACTGTCAATTGACCACAGTTGACTTTTTACCCAATATAGCTGATTTCTAGGTCAACTGTCCAATTGACTGGGCAAAGATTGGAATCAAGACTTGAAATTTGGTATGGATAAACTTGGGAATCCAATATGAAGCATGAAAGTCATCTTAGGCATTTTAGGTCAAAACATCTTTGTGCAAACACAAACCCTAATTTGGGTCAACAGTGCAAGGAGAAGTCTTGAGCAGAGCAAAACCCTTAACTTGATCTTGAGCTCCAAGGGTCTTGTGGTGAGAAAATATTGAGAAAATGGGAGGGCAAATTATGGGGTACAACAGTTGCCAACGTGGTTCCAGTGCCGAAGAAAGATGGTAAGGTTAGAATGTGTGTAGACTATAGGGATCTGACTGGGGCGAGCAACAAGGATGATTTCCCTCTACCTCATATCGACATTCTGGTTGACAACACCGCACAGCATAAGGTTTTCTCCTTTATGGATGGTTTCTCCAGTTACAATCAGATTAAAATGGCTCCCGAGGATATCGATAAGACAACCTTCATCACTCAGGGGGGTACCTTTTGCTACAAGTAATGCCTTTCGGATTGAAGAATGCTGGGGCAACGTATCAGCGCGCCATGGTCGCTTTCTTCCACGACATGATTCATCATGAGATTGAGGTATAAGTTGATGACATGATTGCAAGATCCCAGACTGAGGAAGAACATCTTGACCACCTGCAGAAGTTATTCGATAGGTTGAAGTTGTACAAACTAAGGTTAAACCCGAACAAGTTCACCTTCGGGGTAAGGTCTGGTAAGTTGCTGGGTTTCGTCGTAAGTGATAAAGGTATTCAAGTGGATCATGCAAAGGTGAAGGCTATACAAGAAATTCCAGCTCCCTGAACAGAAAAAGAAGTCAGAGGCTTTTTGGGATGGTTGAATTACATTGCCCGATTCATTTCACATTTGACTGCTACTTGTGAGCCAATCTTCAAGCTGCTGAAGAAAGATCAAGTGGTAAAGTGGAATGATGAATGTCAGGCCACTTTCGAAAGGATCAAGGAATATCTCCAAGAGCCACCTATTATGATGCCTATAGTTGAAGGGAGACCTCTGATCCTATACTTGACAGTACTCGACAATTCAATGGGGTGCATGCTGGGGCAGCATGACGAGTCTGGCCGAAAAGAGCATGCTATTTACTATCTTAGCAAAAAGTTTACCGACTGCGAGACCCGATACTCGTTGCTTGAGAAAACTTGTTGCGCTTTGGCATGGGCTGATTGCCGGTTGAGACAGTATATGCTGACTCACACTACCCTATTGATATCAAAGATGGATCCAATCAAGTATATCTTCGAAAATCCTGCCTTATCCGGAAGAATAGCAAGATGCCAGATGATCTTGACTGAGTGTGACATCCAATACACGACCCAAAAAGCAATCAAGGGGAGTGTGTTGGTAGATAATTTGGCACATCAGGCTATAGACGACTACCAGTCTATGAACTTCGAATTCCCAAATGAGAATATCATGTTGGTAACTGACTGTGAAGAACCTGGACCGGATGAAGGACCTGAGGAAGGATCCTGATGGTCTATGTACTTTGATGGAGCTTCAAACACTTTGGTTAATGGCATTTGCGCCGTGATCATATCTCCTGAAGGCTCTCATACTCCATTCACCTCCCGACTATGTTTCAACTGCACCAACAATATGGTGGAGTATGAAGCGTGCATCATGGGTCTTCGAGAAGCTATTGACCTAAGGATTAAGTTCTTAAGTGTATTCGGAGATTCCGCTCTCGTGATCAGTCAGATCAAAGGCGAGTGGGATACGAAATACCCAAATCTTATTCCTTACAAAGAGTATGTATTGACGTTGCTTCCACACTTCGAGGAGATAACCTTTGAACACTTCCCTAGAGAGGAGAACCAGTTAGCGGACGCGCTAGCTACGATGTCTTCTATGTTCAAGGTCAGGTGGGACAACGAGGCTCCCCAGATCACCATTGAAAGATTGGATGAACCCGCACATTGTTGTGACATTGAGACTGAAGAGGTAGCAGATAAACCCTGGTTTCACGAGGTAAAGTCGTATCTCGAGGCTCAAGAATACCCTGAGGGTGCATCTGTTAATGATAAGAAATTTTTGAGGAGGTTCACGGCGAAGTTCTTCATCAGCAATGGTATCCTCTACAAGTGTAACCATGATTTAACCTTACTGCGATGTATGGATAAGAACGAGGCAGAAAGAATCATGGTAGAGTTGCACGAAGGTACTTTCGAAACTCATTCCAGTGGACACACCATGGCAAAGAAAATCCTTCGGGCAGGATATTATTGGTCTACCATGGAAGCCGACTGTTATCAGCATTCTCGAACCTGTCATAAGTGTCAAGTTTATGTTGATAAGGTGCATATACCTTCAGTCCCTCTGAACGTCTTGACGGCACCTTGGCCTTTTGCAATGTGGGGGATCAATATGATCGGCGAAATCAGACGTACTGCGTCCAACGGGCATCGTTTCATCCTGGTAGCAATTGATTACTTTACAAAGTGGGTTAAGGCAGCTTCCTTTGCTATAGTGACCAAGAACGTCGTGGCACGGTTTATTCGGCATAATTTGATTTGTCGATATGGTGTACCCGAAAGGATCATTACGGACAATGGTACAAATCTAACCAATAAAATGATCACCGAGCTCTGCAAGCAGTTCAAGATACAGCATCACAACTCTTCTCCCTACCGGTCGAAGATGAATAGGGATGTTGAAGCGGATAATAAGAACATCAAGAAGATTGCGCAGAAGATGACGGTGACATACAAAGACTGGCACGAGATGTTACCGTTTGCTCTTCATGGGTACCGTACCTCAGCGCGGACGTCAACAGGGGAAACTCCCTACTCCCTGGTATATAGTATGGAGGCGGTCTTGTCCATTGAAGTTTAGATACCCTCCCTTTGGATTATGAAGGATGCAGGTTTGAGCGAGGATGATTGGATCCAGACCCGGCTTGATCAGCTAAACTTAATCGATGAAAAGAGACTTACTACTATTTGTCATAGTCAAACGTATCAAAAACGGATGATCAAGGCATTTAACAGGAAAGTTAGACGACAAGAGTATCAAGTTGGAGATCTGGTGATCAAGCGTATCATCCTACCACAAGGTGATCCCAGGGGCAAATGGACCCCTACGTACGAAGGGCCATTTGTGGTTAAGAACATTTTCTCGGGAGGAGCTATGATTCTGACCACCATAGATGGTGACGACCTTCCTCACCCCGTCAATGAAGACATAGTGAAAAAATACTACGCATAATCAAAGACCCGCTAGGTCGACTAGCCTAGGCAAAAATAAGGGCTTCCCGGAGAACCAAAAGGGTTCGGGAAAAAGTAAGGGATGAAAATTAAAAAATTTATACACCCGGCAAGTCGAAAACCCAAAAGGGCGGCTAGGGCAAAAACGGGTATCCCGGTGGAATGAAAACCCGAAAGGGCGGTCCAGGCAAAAATTTGGGATTAAAGTGTAACACTATGTCTCATTGAATCATCTTGCAACCAGACTTCGGTATCGACTATCAAGCTCGAACGACACTAATCAATCTGATCTATCTTCAACCAAGTAGCAAAGTGATGAGATTCTCGAGGACATAAGGGAAATAGCAGAGTTGGAACCCAGTGGGATCATTCACATAGATTTTTTTCTTTGTTCTTTACAAACTGTATAAATTCTATTTGTTCGGTGGCGTTCTCTTACTAGGACGTCAGCCTCTTGTACAAAAACGCCTATTTACAGGCCAAATTTCAAAGTCAATACAATTCATGTCACAAATAAATTTCAAACTGTTTTCCTTTTCTGTTTTGTTTTGCAAGAACCTCCAATGTTCATTTTTGATATATGCATTTGACATTGATTGTTGCTCATAAATATTTACATGTGAAACAAAAGACGATTACTCGTAATATTAGGAACAGGGGCAAATAGGAATTGTCCAGACCTTACAGTTGCTCTATCCACCAGGTACAGGGATAGATTTAGCTGAAGAATGTGACTAAGGTACATTCACTCTTCACAGAGTAAGAGAAATACAGTAGTGTTAACTCTCCCCAGCTGAGGCTCGCAACCAAGAATGAGTCAGCGATATTCTCCCCAAGAAGAGTTTATCCATCATCAGCACTGGAAAATTATCCCCAGTGGAGTTTGGAGAATTATCCTCGGTGGAGTCAAGAGAGTTGTCCCCAGTAGAGCCTAAAAGGTTATCCCCGATGGAGTCGCGACTGGAAAATCATCCCCAGCGGATTTCATTCCTTTCACAAACAGAAATTCAAATTCCCAACAGAGTTCATTATCACCAACAACGGTAATTCATCCCCAGCTGAATTTATCGACGGAATCCTTAGCAGAGCATCTCTTCCCCACAGAGTCGTTTCCTCGTCAGTTTATTCCCCCAGCGGAGTTATTCTCTCCCGCAGGTTTATTCTCACAATCATCTTCATCCACTATCCCCAGTGGAAACAAAGAATTCAACTCTTTTTCCAGCAACTATCCGGGATTTATTTTCCCCAGCTTAAAACATTACATTTCCATACATCATAACACATGCATATACGCATCATACAACACAATTTCACTTATTTTGAGAACATCATTACCTGATACATACCATGCATTACATATAGCTAACCTTTACCTTTCAGGAAGGATACGATCAAATTCTCATAAAATGTCAACAAAGAGATGTTTTCCTCAGTTGAATAATGGATAACTGAAGTTCCTAAATGTCAACAGAGATGATTCCTCAGTTGAGTACAGACGACCGAAGTTCCTAAATATCAACAGAGATGATTCCTCAGTTGAGTACGGATGACTGAAGTTCCTAAATGTCAGTAGAGATGATTCCTCAGTTGAGTACGGATGACTGAAGTTCCTAAATGTCAGCAGAGATAATTCCTCAGTTGAGTACGGACGACCGAAGTTCCTAAATATCAGCAGAGATGATTCCTCAGTTGAGTACGGACGACCGAAGTTCCTAAATATAAATAGAGATGATTCCTCAGTTGAGTACGGACGACTGAAGTTCCTAAATATCAACAGAGATGATTCCTCAGTTGAGTACGGATGACTGAAGTTCCTAAATGTCAGCAGAGATGATTCCTCAGTTGAGTACGGATGACTGAAGTTCCTAAATGTAAGCAGAGATGATTCCTCAGTTGAGTATGGACGACCGAAGTTCCTAAGTATCAGCAGAGATGATTCCTCAGTTGAGTACGGACGACCGAAGTTCCTAAATATCAACAGAGATGATTCCTCAGTTGAGTACGGATGACCGAAGTTCCTAAATATCAACAGAGAGGATTCCTCAGTTGAGTACGGATGACTGAAGTTCCTAAATGTCAGCATAGATGATTCCTCAGTTGAGTACGGATGACTGAAGTTCCTAAATGTCAGCAGATATGATTCCTCAGTTGAGTACAGACGACCGAAGTTCCTAAATATCAGCAGAGATGATTCCTCAGTTGAGTACGGACGACCGAAGTTCCTAAATATCAACAGAGATGACTCCTCAGTTGAGTACGGACGACCGGAGTTCCTAAATATCAACATATATGACTCCTCAGTTGAGTACGAATGACCGAAGTTCCTAAATATCAACAGAGATGACTCCTCAGTTGAGTAAGGACGACCGAAGTTCCTAAATATCAACAGAGACGATTCCTCAGTTGAGTACGAATGACCGAAGTTCCTAAATATCAACAGAGATGATTCCTCAGTTGAGTACGGATGACTGAAGTTCCTAAATATCAACAGAAATGATTCCTCAGTTGAGTACGGATGACCGAAGTTCCTAAAATTCAATAGAGATGATTCCTCGGTAGAATAACGGACGACCGAAGTTCCTAAAATTCAAACATGAGACGACTTACCAACAGAATAACGGACGACGAAGCTCCTAAAATTCTGCTTCTTTCAACAAAGATCAGCCTTCCCCAGCGGAATCTTCCTCAACAACAGGTATACAAGCTCTCGCTAAGGAATCTGTTATGCGATCGACACTCCTTCGGATGGCATCTTTAAGCCCATCTCCCGTTAGCAATTTCCAAATGGCATTTGTAAGCCCATTTTCGACATCACAAGATAATTACCACTTCATGCGAGTGCAAATTTCTGGGCACTCTAGTGTTCAATCATCTTCCACCTTCGGATCACGAAAGGCACGAAAGTCAATCTATATCCTCAGGTTTAAGAAGATTGAACAGGGGAAGCTGTTGTACCCCAAACTTTTCCCTCCCATATTTCTCAAAACATTGCAAGAAAGATCCTCAAGTTGCTCAAGGTAGTCCAAGGGTTGGCCAAACAAGCTCTCGCCTAAGGCAGTCTACCCCAAACTAGGGTTTCATGTTGCATCAAGATACTTGATTCCAAGTGATACCAAGTGCTCACCAATGTCCTAATATGTTCTCAAGATCATCCATGTCAAGTTTCAAGCCTTGCAAAGAAAGTTTGCTCAGTCAATTGCTCAAAGGCCTGAAAATCGACTGTGCTAGGGCAAAAGTCAACTGTGGCCCACATACAGTCAAACTTCAAGATGTTTGGTCAACATCCTCATTTTGAAGTATATTTCATCATTTGATCAAGTGTTTATCATGATTCATCAAGGATTGCTCATAATTCATCAAGACTCAAAAGTTGCTAAATTAGGGTTTTGCAAGAAAAGTCAACCCAACTTTGACCAAGCATAACTTTATTATACTTTATGAGAAATGATCCATCCAAAGCTCATTTTGAATAGGATGCAATTCCCTATAATCCATCTTCAGCTCCCAAGTTCAAAATATGCACTCACAATAAGTTATGAATTTGGACATTATAGGTCATTTTGGAAAGTCAACAAAAACACCTTTTTTGTCAAAGCTTCATACATGAGCATGGAATATCAAAATTAAATGAGACAAAAGGGGTTGCCTAGAGGACATATCAAGCTTTCTAAAAAGTCCAAGAACACCTCCAAAGAGTCAAAATTGAGGAAGTTATGCATTGGTGAAGTTGACCTTTTTTGCAAAATTGCCAAAAGTCAACTATCGCTAAAACTTCAATTTTTGCCAAATGGGCTCAATCTTTTTCACTTGTTTTGAGTTGGAAACATAGCCCACGTGCTCTACCCTTTTCCACTTGTCGATGTCTTTTCTTTATTATTTATTTTGGTTTTTATTTGAATTAATTCAATTTAAATCAAAACAAATCATATAAAATCAAAAATATTGAAAACCAAAGATTTTGTGATTATTTCAGGTCTTATTACACAGCTAGCATCAATCAAACTCGTATCAAGGCATGTGTGCACAAAAATATTGGAAATAATCCAAATTTGGAAAGGTTTTAAAGGTGAATCAAATCAAATCAAAAATCATTTAAGGAGGAAGATTTGGATGCAGTTATCAACTCTAACTCAGTCCTTGGTACATAAGGAGGCGAGGCAGACCTAAAAATAGGTTAGAAACAGGCGCAAGAGGGAGAACCAAAACTGAAAAAAAGCAAGAAAAGTGTGAGATCGAATTTGCACTTAGAGGCACTCTCAAGGCTCGTTACCTATCCCGATCGGTTCCTGGAACTCTCAGCAAGCGAAAGCAATCGAAACCAAGCGTTTTCAATCCCTACAACACACTGTAAGTCCGTCACAGTATTGCAATGTTCTGGAATTCGAATAGCATTGTTCTTGCACTTATAGCATAAAATAATTGTACATTCTTAATCACCATCATGTTTGCAAACTTTCTGTAATACCCAATTACATTTTAATGGACTGAATCGTGAATTGCCATTGTTAGGGTTTTGGTGTCTGTTTTAGGGTTTTTGATTACAGGGAAAATTAAACTTGATGAAGGGTACCAGCGTGTTCAGGATGATGAGACGAACTCAACCATGGCGTTAGGTTTCATTTATCTGGCCCATGAAGGATTTTGGAACGAACACGGCCTATAGCGACGGAAAAAACGTCCGTAGGTAAAAGTGTTCCACTTTTACCCACGGAGAGAGGAAGGAGACGACTGCATGTCACTCCCCCATTGGCCAATTTAAATGTTCAGCGTGCATTTTCTTTTTGTTCCCCACTAACGCATGTTTTTGTATATTATTTTTATTATTCATTATATGTACACTGAAGACAAAGTAGTGCAGTTGTTTCCAGATAGGCGCTTAAGGCATTAGGAGGCTGGAGGTCAGGGGTTCGACCCCTGCCTCCAACATTTGCTATTTTTCCATTTTCTTTCAGGAAATTCAGTACACGCATGAGGTTAATGACTACCATGCATCCTCATAATCCAGTGCTCCATTTGTCTTGAGATCTAGATCTGATGGTTAGAAATAGGAGATCACCATGAAGCCTCAGTCAACACAATACACAGGATCACAAAGGTCAAACGAACTTTATCACTAATGGGCCCAGGAAATTGCTATTGGCACCTCAGTTCTCAGGCCCAATTCTCTTTCTCTATTCTTTTATATTTATTTTACTTAACTTATTTAATTTATTTTACTAACCAATAATCATTTTCTTTTTTTATCAAAAATCACAAAAAAAAATTATTTGTCACCAATTAGATTTAGGTATTATTTTTAACAATAAATTAATTAATTTAATTAGATTTGATTAAATTGGATAACTTTAATTTATTTTGCAAATAATTAAAATTAATTAGAATAAATAGGTTTTATTACTAATTTAATTTTTTATCTTTTCCTAAAATAACCAAAAACCAAAATATGTCATTTAATTATTTTCATTAATTAATTTAATAACTAATTAATTTAGCATTTAATTTTAAAACCTAATCTTTTTCTTAAAAAAATATTAAAAACAACAAAAACATTTTCTTTTTTTTTAAATTAGGATAGAAGGGTCAAAACCCTAATTTCTCGTCAATCTAATTTTAAATCGCGCGCTTTATCATTATTTTGCCCACTTATTGTATTTGTTCACAGTTTTTAATAATTTAATTAGGACATTTATTTACTTTTACAGCTTTTAATTTCAAAGGGTTTGTTTTTGGCTATGTAAATACCCGAAGCCTTGTAATAGCTTAGTTTAAATTCCGCAAATTATTAACTGTTAGATGTATGAATAATTAGGGTATGCATGACAAGAATGTATGACTAATTTTAAAACAGTTAGATCACCCTAAATGTGCAAAGATAAATAAACTAAAATTGAATCATTCGCACATGCGCACTCCTACGGTACACTCCCACTTGGTTGCCTTATGTAAACGGTCATTGAGTATAGGATGCTTTAGTGGTCGTCCTTTTGTCAAAAGATCAAAGTTGCCTCGGAAAGGTTGCCTCGGATATCATTGCCTCGGATAAATTGATCTAAGACATTAGGGTTACTACTAAGACGTCCTAATGTTGCTTTAGTGACCGTACGTCCCTCTTTTGAATTGACCCTCAAACTCCGACGATGGTGCTACCTACTCACTAATAGTGGGATAGCATTGTCTAAAGGAAAAAAACAGAGAACGGTTCTTTTTTCGAGTAAATAGATTAACTTTTAAGTACTTGCTTAAACAAAACAAAACTTTTTTCCACACTTACACTTCTTTACAAAACAAAGTTTTCAAAAACACTTCATTACACTCTTGAAGACAGAAGCATGAGTTAAATCGAAGTTAAAACAAAAACTTTTCAAAACCCACAAACACAAAGAAAACAATTTTGAAAACGATGAGCAAGTACCTAAGAGCTCGTAGATAACTACGGATAGAAAGGGTGCTAATACCTTCCCTTTCTATAATCTACCCCCCGTATTCAGAAATATCTCGAAAAAGGAATTTTTCTATTCTTTTTTCCTTTCCATGTTGGATAAAATAAAAGTCGGTGGCGACTCTTGCTTACCGCGACATTTTGCAAACACAAACGCAAAACGCAAACCAGCAAATTCCTTTAAAATAGGGAACCACGATCTCGGTTCTGGCCACCGTATCTCAGTCTATAATCCTAAGTACAAGAAGTACAATACTCCATAATGCCAAGGATAGTAACCAAATAGTCCAAGTATCATTAAAGTTTTTTATGGTTCATGTTGATTATTAAGTATCTTTAAAAGGAAAAGAAAAGCTCAAGTGAGCAAAATAAAAATGACATAAAAGTAAATGCTCAAGTGAGCAAAGATGAAAAATAGCATGAAATATAAATGCTAAAATAAATGGTGCATAAAGTAAAGAGCATAAAATAAAAGCCTAAAATAAAGTCAATTGTTAGAAGTTAATGGTTAGTTGGATGACCATATTGAAACTTGCATTTGGAACTCATTAGAGGATTGGTAGAACCAAATTCTCTCAATAATAAGTTACATTTGCTTTTTGTCAAGTATATCATCCATTTTAAGAAACCTCAATGCAACATTTAATGATCAACGATGTTTAAGTGATCTACGTTGACCAAAATTGATGAAGATCCAATGAAGGATTGGTACAACCAAAGTCTCCTAACAATGAATCTCAAGGTTATTGGATAAAAGGGTTCAAATTAACATACTTGGGCTTGCAAACATAGGTTTGGGCCATGAATGATCATTTACTCGAATCGGGACGAAATTTAGAGCTATGTTAAGCAATCACAAGTGGACTTATGTAGAAGTCGCACCTATTTTGAGGCTGGTCAATAGCAATCTATGTACTTCATGTTTGGATAAATGATATAGAGATCATCATCCCATAACATGTAGCACAAATAAGAAAGAAAGGAATAAGATGAAGAGGGAGGGGAATGATAAGCTAATTTAGATCACTACCTCAAATTTCTTTCATCTTTAAATTCAATCACTCATCTAGATGGATTAAAGTACTAAACATTATCATTAATCCAAAGCACCAAAAATGAATTGAATAATTCACTCTTTGGTAGATTTGAATTAATGAACATTTATCCAACTTCGTCTACACCTAAAGTCCATTGAATTTAAAGAGAAATTTGACATTTAAAATTGCAATCCAAATCAACAATCAAAAGGAGTGAGTAGAAAAAGATATATGGATCAAAACAGCCTCAAAACAAGGCAGAAAAAGCATTTTGGCACTGTTACAATCGATTGCGCTTAGACAACAATCGATTGCATCAGTGTAATTTTTCAAAAAAAAAATGCAAAATTTTGTTGTGACAATCGATTGCATTAATACAACAATCGGTTGCACCCTATTAAAATCAGAAAAACAACATTTTAAAAGGCCAAATTCTTGTTCAAACTTTCCATCAAACACCTTATGATCATGGATTCAATTGAGCACGAAAATTCCATCAAATTATAAGAAAATAGCACCAATGGAATCACAAAAAAATGCTCAATGAATCAAACCCAAAGATTAACAAGAGATCACATTGTGAAAGATGAAAAATCCAACTTACCAAAGGTAGATATAGAGAAATATCAAAATAACTTCAAGAATTTGCTTCAATTCAGCCCCCAAGAATCAATTGCCCAAGCTTGGATGTAAAGAATTGATGAAGAAAAAGTGTTTGGATGAAGGTTTAGCTCAAAGATTAGTAAGCTTCAATGAAAATCTTACTATTTTTTTTCTCTGAAAATGGAGCTTTGAGTGAATTTAGTATATGGAGAGAATTGAGAGATTTTTTAGCAAAGTGAGTTTGGCTATCAAAAGCTTGTGATTTGAATGAAATGATGGCTCTATTTATAGAGTTTAGGCTTGGGATTAGTGGTGGTTTGGAGTTTGGTTTAAGAAATGAAATTAGGCTTGGTAATTAATTCGTAGAGACAAAATTTGAATTAATGATATATCTTTCAAAAATTGGAGCCAAAATTTGAATTAATGATTATTTTTTCAAAAAAAGAAAAATTGGAGCCAAAATTTGAAGTAATGATATATCTTTAAAAAAAATGAAGAAAAAATTGGAGCCAAAATTGACAAGCTTGAAATTGCTGATTTTTTCAAATTTTCACTTTGTGCAATCAATTACACTCCGGGCTCAATCCATTGCATCAGTATATTTTTTCAAAAATGGCGTAAAATACACTTTGTGCAATCGATTGCACTCTAAGAGCAATCGATTGCATCATTGAAAAAATGAATTATTTTTATTTTTATTTTTGCAAATAGAGATTTTAGGAAAATAATACAGGAAAACCTTATTTGTCAGATGTCTTGACTCGGTACCTACAAAACACAAATATGCAAAGACAAAGACAAATATTTTTTTTTTGTATTTTGATTAGAAGTTAGTCAACAACACATATACAACATATACCACCAAGGTGCTTGGAGATCCCTCAAGAGTAAACTTAAAGATAGGAGATAGAAAAAGAGGAAGAACCAACCCTAATGTGATTTTGTTGCATTGAAGTGATATGATATGAGGGGAATCTTAGGGGGGGAAATTGGGGTACAACACATTGTCTCAGCAAGCGCCATTTTTAATAAATTGCTTTGACAGTGCTTCCTTTTTTATATAGCGACAAATCCATTTTAATTTAGAGTCCATGTCGTGAGGTTTGTGTATGATTTGCATCCAATTAAGCACTTGCATCCAGATTCTATTAGTTGCCTCGCAACTAAAGTACACATGGTTACAACTTTCAGGATTACCACAATAGATGCATTTACCATCTGTTATAGTCCCAAAGCGCAAAATTTTATCCTTTGTCATAAGTCTTTGCTTGTAAGCCATCCATAAGATAAAAGTAGCTTTAGGTCTAGCTTTATTTTTAAAGAATAATTTCCTCCACTCAACCTTGGGTGTAGTCCCCTGTATCTCCCAATACATTTTTTTATTTCTATATTTCCCATTAGCGAGGAAGTCCCTCCAAACACCTGATTTCCTCAAGAAGTCACTATGCTCAAACATAACTTTGATTATCCAAGAACAATTGTTAGGTGGCTTGAAGGTAGCCACACCAGCTTGCTTAATGTAATACATGTGTATCCATTTAATCCAGAGCTTATATTCTTTTGCACAAACATTCTAAAGCAGCTTCCCAATAGTTGCTTTATTCCAAGTAACAAGAGAAATCAGATTTCTACCTCCAGCCGAAACAGGATCACATAACTATTCCCAAGAAATGAGAGCTTTCTTTGAGGGAACATCCTTTCCTGTCCATATGAAAGTTCTGCACAAGCCTTCAATATGGTGGATGACTTTTTTAGGAGAGGAAAATTTGCATCCAATAATTGGCTATAGCAAATAACACACTCCTCACCAACTGCAATCTACCAGGATACAACAATAATCTTATGCTCCAATGATTTAATCTCAACAGCATCCTATCAATCAAGGGTTGACACATGGAAGAAAAAAATATTTCAACAAACATATAGGTTGGAATATGTGCTAAATAATTCATCCCATTACATCATTCATACTAGAATTTCCAAAAAAATAAATAAAGAAAGCATGTTAAACATGACATAAAAAAAACATTCTGCTCAAGAAATGGTAGAACAAAGAGAGAATCACCATCAAGGTGACAAAGAAGAAAACACCAAAATAATGTGAATTGTTATTGAAGACTTCATCAAGTATGAAAACCACTTGATAAATATAGCTCAGTAAGAATCCAATTAGTTGATGACTTCATATATAATAAAACACAAGCACAAAATTAATAAAGTACAATTCTTGACATGAATCCAATTCAGCAAGCAACTCCAAAAAAATGACAATAATATGCAACATTTTCTTTTGTTGATAGTTGTAGCAGTAAAATCAATACAGCCGCCACCGAGTATTTATTTATCCCATATGAAAGGGAAAGGAAAATCATCTAAGGAAAACCTAAAAGGGGAAATCAAGGTCTTGCGACTGAGAGATTGGGTAAGAGAGTCGATTACGCGAGGAGAAGATATTAGCATCCCACACGTCCATAGTACTCTACGGGATCCACTCTCGTTATTCTAATCAAAGGGTGTGTTAAATCTAATGCTTAAGGGTTATAAACTAAGAGAGAATGCATGAAAATAAAAGAGAAAGAATGTAGGGAAAATAAAGTTGTACTCTCTTGGGCCCTACCCTAATGCCTACGTATCCTTTTTGAGGAATCAGAGCTACCATAGTTTAGCTCATATATTTTGTTTGTTTGTATTTTTAAATGAACAATGTTGCATTAGATCATTCCACTGCTGCTCGACCTTTGGAGACTTATGACCTGTAGTGGAAAGGAGCTAACTTGCTCTTAGAAGAGAAAAGCCGAATGGCGAAAAGAAATGGATTGGTTGGTATTTTTTTCCATGAAAAGAATTTTTGTATGATTAGCATTTCTTATATATTTGCCAAGAAAAAGAAGTTTTAGTTTTAAATGCAATTATGCAAAAACGGGAAGAAAACATCTAAGGGATACTAACCTATCTCTAACCTAATGTTATCATACAATGAGGGATCCTATCTAAGTTAGCATGCCAAAGAAAGTCTAACAAAGCGTCCTATAGGGAACATGCACTAAGAGCGAAGTCGTGATCTCAATTTCTAAATTGAGTGACTCGTCGATCAACAAGAAATAAAGGAAAGCGATAAAATCCTATAGAGAGCATGCACTGAGAGCAAAGTCGTGATCTTAATTGCTAAATTGAGTGACTCATCGATCAACAAGAAAGGAAGCAGGCACAAGCACAACACATAACATAAATAAAGTGCGGAATGCCTGCTACAGATATTTAAACAGCGACTTCGAGCGCACGCTCTTTATTTCCTACTTCTCATGATATTTAGAAAGCGATAAATGCATAAATATAAATTGGAAGTAGTATAATACCAAACGAACAATGATGTCCGCAAAAAGCGCAACCAAAGTAAAGAAACCCGAAATACTTCGCACGAGCTGGCATCAACAAACACACAGTCAGAGATTCGGAATAGGTGTTGAAGCGTCATCGATGCGAAAATAAATCACAATCGGAATCCATACAGATCTAACAGAGAAGGTCATTTGCCTCTTCAAAACCACACAAACAATAAGAAAACTCTACCAAAAGCCTCCTTAAATCTTTCTCAATGGGGATTGCACTCTTAATTTTCTTCGAAAATTCTTAAATCTAAGTCTCTTTTTATTCCACAATATTACACAAAATTGGCATCAAAACCAAAAGCAAGCGGATCACGAAGAGCGGACGAAAGAAATGGAGAAGCAAGGAGTACGCGTCGAGAAAGCTTCACCAAGAAACAAACAAAGTCAGAAGCGATATCCAAGTAAGATAAAAGCAAATGTGTGTTACAAATGCAACGCGTAATCAGAAGTTCCTGCACAAAGTATCACAAAATATCACATGCGTCTGGATAACATATAATATGATATGAATTTCTCAGGACGATGAGAAATAAGTTGTGTTGCATCAGAAGCGAGCATAAGCCATATGTTTCGATCACATAACAACATGTTATGTTACATGATCAAAAACACCAAAATGTACCTTGCACAATGAACAAACGCGTCAAAAATAACGAGGCACGACGGTATAAAAATATGAATATGAAACCTAAAAGGAAAAGTATTTTTATTATTTTATGCGAGGAAAATTCTATCGAAAAATAAAGAATTTATTCTTAAAGTCAACTAAGAAGTTTTAACAAGTTTTATTCATTTTATAATTTTTGTCATTAAAAAAATAGGAAAAAAATTAAGGAAAAGTCTTAAATATAACAAAGAAATAGAGGAATCATGAGGGTGTAAGGCCTGAATCATGGTGTATGCTGCAAGTAAGGGCGCTAGGCCCAACATGATTATCCCATGAAACAGTTTTTGTACACTAGACTTCAGACTCCAAAAAAAAACAATGGTAGCATGAGCCTAATAGGGGGTTCGGTCTATAATCCGATCCAATAAGCAATATTTTTTAGTTATTTAGTTTTTATGTATTATTTATATAAAAAAACTAATAAATGATAAGGGGCAGAATCATGAAATTAGGGTTCAATTATGTGACCCTTGAGTTCACAACTCGGATACGATCTCCTTCCTTCTCTCAAGACGGCGCGACGCTGATCCTTCTTCAGCTCTTCTTTGCTCCTTCATAACCATTATTATCGGAAAAGACCCAACCCTTCGTCTCAGCTTTCCATTTTTTTTTCCATCACATTGTCATCTGAACATTTTTGTCTCCGATCTCAAAGCTCCGAGGTCACGACTCTCTTTCTTTGTTATAATTCGTGTAATCTCAGATTCGATTCAACAGAGAGGGCGAGCACACATCATATGCTAAAGTAATAGATTGAGAGATGTTACCTACCGGATACCGGTCCGGTGCATCTTCAATGGCGACGCTGAGAAATTCAGAGGTACATTCTTCGCTCTACTCTTTTTCTTCTCCAAATCCGCAGTTCCGCTTTTTGTGCTTTCGTAGCGATTCGAAATGATTTTTGTTGTTTATGTATTTTTTTGCCTCTGAATTGTTATTGTGTTCAACGCATGATGCGGAATTGATAATGTTATCGATCACAGGAAATACAATAGTGATGCGATTTGTCGAAAATGCAATAGAGATGAAGCTATTGTATAGAGGTTACAGATGCGGTGATGACTGAAGCGATGTTGAGAAATCCTTCTTGCAGATTGTTGATGAAGAGATAAAAAATTTTAGATGAAGATGAGGATTGGGGTGATTTTCTAGAAGAAGTGTGAAGGTGATGATGTATGGAGATGAAGAATGAAGTGAAGAAGTTTGGTGATGGAGATTGAGAGACTTTTCAAGATATTGTTTGGTGATTCTTCTGGAAGTTGAAGAATGATGAATATCAAGATGACAGGAGAAGAGAGAGGTTGTTGAAGAGTTTTGTGATTCTCCCAGAAAAATGGAGCCTTCATCAATTGAGGTCAGTTTCTGTTTTTTATCTTTCTGTTAGATCTAGAAAAGTTAGTTAGATGGAATCAGATTTCAGCCCTTGGATTAATAAAATTTGTTATAGGATTGAAGGGTCTAGATTGAGGAGGTTAGAAGTTTGTTATGTGGTTAGTTGGGAGCTTCAAAAATTCGGTTAGAGTTTAGTATTTCAGGTCTTAATTGCAGGGTGGGATTTATGGTTATGCAGGGCAGTTAGAAAACTGGTTTTTGATGGTTGAGAGGGTGAGAGTTAGTTACAAGTTATAGTTCTGTTAGAAACCTCTATTTGGTTTTCTGTTATTTTTGTTACGGAATTCAGAAGTTAGATGGAAATTGTTATAAGGTTGGTTGGAAATCTGTTAGGTGGTTAGAAAATTAGCTAAGGGGTATTTTTCTGTTTGACATTTTGTTAGCTATTTTAGAGGTTGAAAACTGTTTAAAAACAGTTAAGAAAAGTTTGTTAATTGCTGAATTTAGTTGAAGGTTTGTTAGAGGGTTTGAGAGGTTAGTTGGAAAGAAGTTTTGACAGTTAGGGGTTAGGAAATTATGTTGAGAGTTTGTTGAAATTCTGTTTTGTTATTTCTGTATTGACAGTTAAGAGGGAAGTTAGATAGGTCTGTTATGGTTGTTAGGATTCTGTTGAGAAATTGGTTGTTGAGTTAATTGTTTTGTGATGTGATATTGCAATTGTTTTTGTTCATGGTCTGATGGTTATTTGGTACCTCTTGAATGTTGCAGATCCGTGGCAGATTGTTCATAATATGCACTTGATTGTTTGGATCACAACACAATGTTGGCAAGGGATCAGAGCATGAAGAGAGAAGATGGCATTAGCACAAATGAAGAAGATCATCATGGACTAATGTGGAAAACTAGAAGGAATAGGCCTGAGTTTTTGAAGAGACTAGGTGTAGGAAAATCAGCTGGTCAAAAGTCAATAGTCAATAATTGCCCTCTTTTTTGCAACTCTTTAATTTCTCTTTTTCTTACAATAATTGTAATATAACTGAAGGCTTTTGTATCATTTTCCAAGAGATGAATGAAATACTTTTCCCTGCCACTTTTTAAATTTGAAATTTTAATCCCTCTTCATTTCTTCAATTAATAAAATCAATCTTCTCTCAACTAGTCATGTCTGAATGAACCATGAAATGAGATGAAAGCCCCAAAAGTAGCATGACATGGACATTGGTCAAGAAGTCAACCTTCCATGATTGACTTTGACCAAGAGTCAAAGTTAACTTTATATGTCTTTCAGACTTGAAATGATCCATAAAATAACATGTAATCTCAATCCTCGCTTAAAATCCAACGCACATGTCTTGTAACCCAAGCACTGTAATGAATAAACTATTAACAAAATCATGAACTTAATAAGACCCTAGATCAATATTAAACCCGAGCATGATTAGAAGTTTCAATGAATCCAAATCAATAATAATTTCTCTCAGTAATTCAAGTTAACTTGCAATTTAAGTAATAAGTATTTGATGAGAACCAAAAATGTATCATTCAAAACAAGTCCACAATGTTGAAGAAGGAGAGGCTCCAGACAACAATAAGATTGAGCCCTAATCCAGTGATCCCCAATTGAATTATAATAGATGCAAACCCTAATTCTTAAGCCTTGAAGACAGATTGCAACCTGATGTTGAGAAGAAAGAATATCCATGTAGTTTGATGATAAAGAAGTCCAGGAAATAAAATCCTAATTCGAACAAATGATTGATGGAGAAATCAACTGAAACAAGCTTGTGCGGAGATAGGAGCCTTAAATCCATACAACAAACTTAATTCCTAGAAATCCCTGATCCCAAGCCAAACTATTGACTAATGATGCATGATATGTCATATGACATAATAAAGGTTACGTACCTCAATCTCAATTAAATCTACAGATTCTAGTCATCTTGCATTTGAAGCGACCAACTTCCATTTGATGAAATGAGCTGAATGAGCTCATAAAATGAGCTCAATGTAGCCTTGAAGTGAGACTTTAATCCAGTAAATCTCCATAGAAGAATCACCACCAAGCTCAAACAACATGAAGAGAAATCCTGATTCTCCGACTGAGTTAAGCCCTAATACCTTTGTTCCTTGAAAGAACCTTGAATGAAGACAAATTTGTATCTTGAGGAAACCTAATAGCGAAGACATATATGCTGCTTGAGATCCAAAACCCTAATCTCATACCAAGAAAAATGAGAGCGTCAGTTGAATCAATTTTGAGTAAGACGACAGCCTCTATTCAGAGAGAGAAACCCTAATGCCAAAGCTCTTCGATCTTATAACCACGAGACCAATGCTATGTGCAATACGTACAAAGTATGACGAGGGATCTTAGGGACAAAAATTGGGGTACAACAATAGTAACTTCCAAAACAAAATTTTGCCACATTAGCCTTCAAAGATAATTCACGGTTATGTCCCACTAGTCAAATGGAAACATAAATGCAATACCATGAAATATGGAGGACACAAATTTGTAACCCTTCTTTAGCTGTATACTAATACTTACAGCAACAGACTATACACAACCGTCAGAAAATTACAGCCCAAAAATTATCTTCAATCTTCATATAAGAGTAAAATTGGTTAATCAATCTTCAACAAACATCAGCAATTTCAATTCCATGATTTGCTTCCAAATTAATTTCAAACTATACATAAATGCAAAACTCCAGAACTCATTGTTGGCTGAAGATTTTGATGATATTGTTCAAAGCAAAGCAAGTTGGATGTTTCGATTGGAATAAAGCAAGATGTCATGTTTCGAAATGGTAGAAGCAGTGCTTTGAATGGGCATATCAAAGCTTGGAGCTTCGAGTGACAGTTATGAGGATATCTTCAAAAGAAGTCTCGAAGTGATAACAAGGTTGTGTCCAAGAAATGCGTTCGAGTCGAAGAAGTGCCAAAACATTTGAAATTCAAATGCAAGCGGGATGTTCGAAATTTAAAATATATGTGCTGGAGCATTCGAAGACGCGTGGAAGCTAGAGAGAGGCATTACTTTGCATGTTCTGAACGTGGCAGAATCTTATAGCAAGACCGTTATGGTCGAATTAGTATAAATAGAAGTCTTAGCATTAGGATTTCGTGTGTCATATCTATTGTACAAAAAACTCAGTAAACATTCAAAATACCACATGGCTAGGGAAACGAATGCACGAGCAATGTACGTATGATAACACCAAGTGTTTATGATTTAATAAAACTCTTTATCATTTCCAGTATTTTCCTTTATCTTCATGTCAATACCATTTAAAAGCCTTTGCATTAAACAACTATTTTCATTCGAAGTCTTTTTACTGATGCCTTACCTTTAAATGTTTTCTTCCCATTTCAAATACTTTATATTTCAGAAACTTTTGTATATTTCATGCCTTTATCTTCATGCCTTTATCATTCGAACACCTTTTTTCATTTAAAGTCATTTTACTGTTTTCTTGCATTTAAACGCTTTCTTCATATTTCGAATCTTTTACATTCCAGAGAATCTTTTACATTGCATGTTTTTATGCTTCGAAGTCATTTACTTGTCTTTTCTGCAGTTTTATATGTCTTTACAATTGAACTTTATTCATGCAATTTAGTTTCGCGCGCATTTACTTGATCATGTTATTAGATCTTTAATAGAGTAATCGAAGTAAGTTAAACACCTACACAACATTCTAAATACCAACCATGAATACCAGTTCTATAATGAGAGTTATCCAAATGACCAATACATCCTAGGATCAATCTAGTCGATCCTGCGAGTTACCAGAGAGATTAAATAACAGTCATTAAGATTATTTGATAGTTTGGAGGACTAGCGGTTGTTTACCAGAAATCACTGTAAACAAATTGGCACACCTGGTGGGACGAGTCATTGGCCATTACGGAATTTAGAACAAAATAAAAAAGTGTTGAGACGTAACCATTGTAAAAATACTCTCTGAGTGATAAGTTTGTTGTTTTATGAACCTTAGAAGTGGTAGGATAACCAATAGCAACCAACCCTTATCCAGAAGAAAACGTTTGAACAAGATGTCTAATTCTGACAATCAACAAGGGGAACAAAATGTCCCACATACAACAGGCACTAATATGTCTGCTTCTATGGGAACATCTAATGCGATCCCTTCGAATGCACAGTCTGTTGCATCCTCTACCAGTAATATAGCCACTAATGGAACAAGTGGCATATCAACTAACAGTTCGATCCTAGGAAATGCTGGAACCATTGGTTATCCTGGGGGATTCGTCCCACCATCAGGGACACAAACCCATTTCGCCACCGCACTAACCAGACCACCCGGTTTCGATGGTAATAGAACCAGAAATTCCTCTTACGGAATGCCAACATCTTTTATGGCAGGCTTACACAATTCCACATCGAATTCATCACCACAATTAGGGTTTGGGTCTGGGGTAAATCAGTTTATGACAAATAACCAAGGGTCAGTGGGTTATAGTGCAATGCCTATCTTAACCACAGAAAACCAGTTGGCTTTTAGGCAATTGATGGATGACAGTAACCATAATATGATAGGAGTGTTAGCATAAACTATGTAGGAAATCTTTGCCCCAATAGTATAAAATGTAACTGTGACAAACAGAGAAAATGCAGATAACATGAGTCGAATAGCAGATTTCTTCGCTCCCCCAGAGAGGCGTAGGCAGAATCAGGTGGGAGTTTGAGCGAACGTACCTATTATAGAACAAGTTGCTAACGACCCACCCTATAGACCAGCCAGAGAGGAGGTTAATTTGGGGGCAAGGGCACAAAGGCTAGAAGCCCCAATGATCCAAGGCCCACAAAGGGAAATTATGGAACCAGGGGCAAGGTTCGAAAGGCTAGAAGTCCCAGAGTTTCGAGAAGAACAACCTAGAGGGGTTGTCATGGTGGGTCGAAATCAAGATGCTGATGCAGTCGTTCATAGAATTCGAAACGATAACATCTTGGCAGAAACTAATTTAACCACCATGATAGAGAGAATCATGGCCCAGAATGGCCTCAACACAGGAATTAGAAGGCTAAATTATGCCTCCCCTATATTAGATTACATAATGCACACTGATTTATCAAGGGGATATAAAGTCTCTAAGTTTACAAAGTTTGTTGGGGATACCAATGAGTCAACAGTCGAACATATAGCCAGGTATCTAACCGAAGCAGGAGATATAGCCAATAATGAAGACCTTAGGATCAAATATTTCCCGAGTTCCCTGACTAAGAACCCTTTCACATGGTTCACCACTTTGCCTCCTGGGTCCATTGATACTTGGGCTCTTTTGGAGAGATTATTCCATGAACAGTTCTACATGGGACAATCAAAAATAAGTCTGAAGGAACTAGCCAGTGTCAAGAGGAAGTTCACTGAACCCATAGATGATTATCTGAATAGATTCAGGCTCTTGAAATCTAGATGTTTTACAGTAGTTCCTGAACATGAGTTAGTCGAAATGGCCGCTGGCAGCTTGGATTACTCTATTCGAAAGAAATTAGACACTCAATACTTGAGGGATATGGCTCAATTAGCCGATAGGGTTCGACAGGTCGAAAGGCTAAAGGCCGAAAAGGCCAGAGTCTTTAAAAATAACAAGAAGGAAAGGATCTCCTATGTTGGAACTGAGGAAGCAGAAGATTATCCTGAATTCGAATTCGAAGAGGTCGAAATCGACCTCGCTGAATTAAAACAGGCACCACCTTACTCCTGCAAATTATTAGTTCCCACAAAAGGGAAAGAAATTGTTGAAAATGAGAAAAGTGACAAATTCCCAAAGAAGGTTTATACCTTCGATGTCACTAAGTGTGACGAGATTTTTGATTTACTTGTCAAAGATGGCCAACTCATTGTGCCATCAAATGTCAAAATACCTCCTTTAGATCAAAGAAAGAAAAGAGGATTTTGCAAGTATCATAGTTTCCTAGGCCACAAAACCCCAAAGTGTTTTCTTTTCAGGGACCTAATTCATAATGTAATTAAAGATGGCAGACTGAAGTTCGCTGATAAAGAGAAAATGAAAGTAGATGAAGATCCTTTGGACGTCGCAGACACCAATTACTCCGAGCCTGCACGCATTGGGGAAATTAACATGGTGGAAGCTGACCAAAATGATGCTCCAATAGGAGAGAAAGGTACTGAAAATGAAAGTTGGGTGATAGTCGAAGTCAATAAGGAGGTCACTGAAGACGTCCACAAGCAACCAGAGACTTCGATTAAAGCAGCACCTTTAGTTGTTGCAAAAGAAATCCAGGCTACTGAGGGCCAGGAAAACCAAAACCAAGAGTTGACACAGGTTACTGAAGGCCTGAGGCTAGAATTGGAGAAAGTCCAAATCACGAAGCCAACCTCCCCTCAGAAAGAAATATGGGATACTTTAGGGGAACCCAGTGGAAAGTTTGACTACTTGGTCAAATATTCTTCCCCAGAGAGTTCAAAGATCCACATTGAAGATATAAAACCCACAGGATGGGGAGATGATGACACTAAGGGGGAGGATATTGAGGTAAACATGGTGGATATGGAGAGACCTCGCTCTGAGATGGAGGAGGTGGAGAGATACTTAGAAAAAGAGAAGTATAAAATGAAGGATAATCATGTTGGATATGCTAGTCTCAAGGATTACCTCATGATGTGCCACAAAGGGGATACAGGAATGATACTATGCCCTAGGTGCAGCATCCTCTGCAATCAGAGAATCACTGCAAACTTCGAGAGGGTACAAAGGGCGCGAACTGGAAACAACTGGCGCCAGGATAACCAGCTATTCAGGTGTTATCCTAAAGCTGGAGAAAGTTTGCTGGAATTTGTGCTTCGCTGCTACAAAGGGGCAACCAAATGCTTGATATGCCCAAGGTGTTCTGCTGTGTATGATCAAAGCATGGCCAGAGCCTTCGAAACAATCCCCTTCGCCCCTTGCTGGAACCACCAAGAGACTGTTCAGATGGGTCCACGTTTGATAGCAAATACAAACAACAAAGGCCCGATAGTCCTCATCCCAAGGGTGCTCGAAGAGTGACGTTCAAAATTCTTGCTGAAGTGCCAACAGACAGATGGCTGCAAGTCAGAAATGACAAAGGCAAGGACAAATGGAGAAACAATGAACGAAACGCACGCCATGCTATGACATATAGGAGGCAGTTCAACATAGCGAAGAGGGAAGAGGTGAGATTAGAGAACTACAAAGGAAGAAACCCCATGTCAAGATCTCAGTGGCGAAGGCAACAGAGAATTCGAAAGGCTGAGAGGGAAGCTGTGGCAAATAAAGGGGCAACTTCAACAAAAAACCAAGGTGAATCTAGCACCAACAAACCCACACCAAAAAATCAAACTGAAGACAAACCCCCAGTTAATAGGAGGCTCTTCTCTGAAGTACAACCAAGTGAACCAAAGGAATACACTCCAGGTCCAGAAGAAGACGAAGATATGATAACAGACAACTTCAAATCAGAGGGGGAGTCTTCGTTCAATATCAATTGCAACATGGTATCTGTGCTTCCTTGTGAGTTTGGACAGGAAACTGAAATCAAAGAGTATGAGGAAGAAGATACCATAGATCTGATGAAGCATAGGCTTGTGTGCTACTATGTGATGGATAATGGAGCTGTCGAGGAGCAGAATGCGTTCTTCGAGCATCCAGAACCAGCTATGAAGAACCATCTTAAGCCATTATTTATTCGGGCAAAGGTTGGTGCCCATGGCGTGAATAAGGTTCTAGTGGATGGGGGCGCTGCAGTCAACTTAATACCCCATTTCATGCTGAAAAGGTTAGAAATACGCGAAGGAGACATCAAACCACACAACATGGTTCTATCCAATTACGAAGGGAAAGTAGGAAAAACACTGGGGGTGGTTCAATTGGACTTGACAATAGGCTCAAGCTGTAGGCCCACCATGTTCATGGTGATCGAAGCCAAGGCCAACTACAACTTGTTGCTGGGAAGGGAGTGGATCCAGGGCGTAGGGGCAGTTCCTTCGTCAATGCACCAGCGATTAGTTTTATGGAGAGAAGATGGGATCGTGGAAAACATTGAAGCGGACCAGAGTTACTTTATGTCAGCAGTCAACTTAGTTGACAAGAGGAATTATGACAAACATCTGGCAAAGATTGCTCCTTGTGTCCCAAATGATGAAATCAACGAAACCAGAAACGCCCACTACTACATGACCCTTCGCCATGATGGCATATACTGGGATAGAAGAATAATCAGTGAAGATGAAGGAGTCGAAAGTACTATACAAAGACAGCCAGTAGGCTGGGAATTCGACAACCTTACTCATGACTGAGTCCTCCTTTTTCGAAAGGATTTCGGCCTATATGGCTGAGAACGAATCAAAGGCGGCCTTAGAGGCTGAAATGAATAAACTGGCTGTAAAGATGAACGAAATAAATGGGGATAGCTCGAAAGGCTCACCCTTTAAAGAACTTGAGATAGATCAAAGGCTGGACGCCATCTATGATAAAGAACCCTTAGGCTTCGAGAGGGACCCCATAGACTCAAGTGCCAAAATGTTGGCGCAGGATCCACTTGAAGAAGTGAACTTAGGGGATGAAAACACGAAAAGAATAACCTACATAAGTGCAAAACTTAGCCCAGGCCTCAAGCAGGAAGTGATCGAAGTCCTCAAGAAAAACAAAGATTGCTTCGCGTGGGATTATGACAAAATGCCTGGTTTAAAGAGGGAGTTAGTCGAACACAAACTTCCAATCAAAGATGGCAAGAAGCCCATCAAGCAAACTCCTAGAAGATTCGCACCAGCGGTTCTCACAAAGATCAAAGCTGAGATCGAAAGGTTACTGCGTTGCAGATTCATCAGAACCACAAGGTATGTCGAATGGTTAGCAAATATAGTGCATGTTATTAAGAAAAATTGTTCTTTGAGAATCTGCATAGATTTTAGGGATTTAAACACTGCAACCCCTAAGGATGAGTACTCCATGCCTGTGGCAGAAATGTTAGTAGACTCTGCTGCAGGATTCGAATATTTAAGTATGTTAGATGGATACTCTGGGTATAATCAGATTTTTATTGTTGAAGAAGATGTTGCCAAGATAGCATTTCGTTGCCCAGGAGCCTTAGGCACCTACGAATGGGTGGTGATGCCTTTTGGTTTAAAAAACGCTGGGGCAACTTATCAAAGGGCAATGAATTCGATTTTCCATGATTTCATTGAAACCTTTATGCAGGTGTATATTGATGATATAGTCATCAAATCTATATCTGCAGAAACCCATTTGCATCATTTGAGCCAATCATTCGAACGAATGAGAAAACATGGCTTAAAGATGAATCCCCTTAAATGTGCATTTTTTGTGCAGGCTGGAGATTTCCTTGGCTTTGTGGTTCACAAGAAAGGAATTGAGATCAACCAAAACAAAACCAAAGCCATAATGGAGACGAAAGCACCTACGTCAAAAAGGGAGCTGCAATCTTTGCTAGGGAAGATTAACTTTCTCAGAAGGTTCATTTTGAATCTGAGTGGAAGAACCCAAGCTTTCTCTCCGTTGCTTCGTTTAAAGCAAGGCCAAGCCTTCGAGTGGAACGAAGCCCATCAGGAGGCATTTGACAAGATAAAAAGATATCTCTCTCAGCCTCCCATCTTGTCTCCACCTTCATGGGGAAAGCCCATGAGATTGTACATATCTGCCTCTGAAGTTAGTATAGGTAGTATGTTAGCACAAGAAGATAGCAATGGCATCGAAAGAGCCATATACTATTTAAGTAGAGTATTGAATGATGTAGAGACTAGATATAGCAATTTAGAAAAGCTATGTCTCTGTTTGTACTTTTCTTGTATGAAACTCAAGTATTATATAAAGCTTGTTGATGTTTATGTTTCATCTCATTTCGATGTCATTAAACACATGCTTTCAAAACCAATAATGCATAGCAGAGTTGGCAAATGGGCTTTAGCCTTAATAGAATATTCTTTGACTTTCATGCCTTTAAAAGATGTGAAAGGCCAAGTGATTTCTGATTTCATTGTGGACCATTCATTGGTTGAACAGACTATCATGAGTTACGTCGAAGTGCAACCATGGAAATTATACATTGATGGTTCGACCCACAGGAATGGAAGTGGTGTTGGAGTCCTTATAATTTCTCCTGAAGGAATTCCAACAAAATTCAAGTATAAATTGGATGGTCCTCGTTGCTCGAACAACGAAGCTGAGTATGAAGCGCTTATTGTTGGACTTGAAGCTTTGTTGGAATTGGGGGCAACTAGAGTCGAAATTAAAGGAGACTCAGAATTAGTAGTCAAGCAAATAACAAAGGAGTATAAATGCATAAAGGAAAACCTGATCATATACTTCGTCATAGTTAACAGGCTACTTAGAAAATTTGAATACATGGATATTCAACATATACCAAGAATAGAAAACCAAGAAGCAAATGACTTAGCACAGTTGGCTTCAGGTTATAAAGTTTCTGCCAGAAACTTTGAGGATTTAGTTGAATTAAGGGGTAGAGTTATGGCTACTAGATTCACACCATCAGATCTAGAGAGTATGAAATTGGGTTATGCTGAGAAACAGGGATTCAAAATATTAGCCATAAACACTTTATCAGATGCAGATTGGCGAAGTCCACTTGTGAGTTATTTAACAAATCCAACTTCGAATGTTGACAGGAAGATAAAATATAGAGCATTGTCATATGTCCTCATGGGGAACGAATTGTTCAAAAAGACCCAAGAAGGTGTATTACTGAAATGCCTAGGAGAAAGTGAGGCATACTTAGCATTGTCAGAAGTCCACAATGGGGCATGTGGGGCACATCAAGCAGGTCATAAAATGAAATGGCTGTTATTACGATATGGCATGTATTGGTCCAGCATGCTCAAAGATTGTATAGACTTTGCTAAAGGTTGTGAAGAATGTCAGAAACATGCAGGGATTCAACATGCCCCTGCAAGTGAGTTGCATTCAATCATTAAACCACAGCCATTTAGAGGATGGGCATTGGATTTAATAGGAGAAATAAACCCTGCTTCGTCTAAAGGACAGAAATATATCTTGGTAGGAATAGATTATTTTACCAAGTGGATCGAAGCAATACCATTAATAGTTGCTGATCAAGAGGTTATTATTGAGTTCATACAGAAACAAATTATCTATAGGTTCGGATTGCCAGAGAGCATAACCACAGACCAAGGTTATGTGTTTACTGGTAGAAAGATGCAAGAATTTGCTCAAGAAATGGGGTTTAGATTACTAACATCAACGCCATATTATGCTCAAGCAAATGGTCAGGTCGAAGCAGCTAATAAAGTGATAATAGGGTTAATCAAGAAACATATTGGTAAAAAGCCAAGGAACTGGCACAAAACTTTGGACCAAATACTATGGGCCTGTAGAACATCTCCTAAAGAAGCTACTAACACCACGCCTTTCCAACTCACATTTGGTCATGATGCAGTTCTGCCAGTAGAAATTCATCTACAATCAGTTTGAATTCAAAGACAAAACGAAATTCCAACTGCATTATATTGGGAAATGATGATGAATGAGTTAGTTGAGTTGGATGAAGTTAGATTGCATGCATTGGAAATCCTGATGAGACAAAAGGAAAGAGTGGCCAGGACATATAACAAAAGGGTGAAAGGAAAAGCATTCATTATTAATGACTTAGTCTGGAAAGTCATATTGCCCATGGACAAGAAAAATAAAATGTTAGGTAAATGGTCACCTCATTGGGAAGGACCTTTTCGAATAATAAAGGTATTTTCAAATAATGCATATGAAATCGAAGAGCTGATGGATGATAAACGTATCCTAAAGGTTAATGGGAAATATTTAAAGAAATATAAGCCACGCCTGCAGGAGATTCGAATAGTAACAACGTAATCAAAATATCATAAAAATGCCAAAATGATAATATGGGATTGCCAAAATGGCGTTGTTCAGATGTTACAGACAAAAACCAAATTTCAAAACTAATCAACACTAAGATTTAAAAATAGACATTATTCTTCAATCTGTTAAAGGTACTTCGAAAAGACTCAAGCCTTTGTTGAGTAAAAAGTCTTGCTCCCTCTAAGGTAGCCACTTCTCCCTTAAGTTGTTCTGCGGTTTCCATTTCTGCAAGCCCTTTGTTGAGGAGCTCTTCGAATTGGTTGCCAGCAGTATTGGTTTCGTAGGCTAATTGTTGTTCTTGAGCCTCCTTAACCTTTTGTTGAAGTTCCTGAATTTGCCTTTCCCAGAGAAGGATGGACTCAGCTCGAGCCTCATAATCAGTTTTTGATTGCTTTAGATGCATGGCTTGATCCTCAGCTTCTTGAGAGAGTTTCGAAGCATGCTCATAAGAAGCATCCATTGCAGTTCGTTTTTCTTGAACCTTTCTGGAAGCAAATTCATCTTGGAGAAGGCACCCAGTCACGTTGTCTAGCAGAGATTGAAGATCGAACAAGATAGTGCTAACTAGCAAAGAGCAGGTAGCAAGGTTGACTTTTGTAAGTAGCTCCTTCATAGTGTAGCAAGCTGTGCTATCCTGTTTGAGCACTTCGAACAAATCCACATCAAGAATTGTTCTCCTAATCCTGTTAAGAAGTACAATTCTATCATATGTGGGCAACAGATGGCTAGTCGAACTTATGCCAGCCCTAGCAGGTGGAATATCCCTTTGAGCTAGCTTCGCCTTCATGTACCCAATTGGGTCATTTCGTCTTAGGAAAGCAAGCTCCTCTTCAGTCATTCGGGATAGAGACGGTTGAGGGAGTTCCACGCGCAAGGGAGTCACATCCATTTCGACTTCCATGGGTTTATTGGTCGCATCACCGTCACCTTCATTCTTTTCATGCTCATTGTCTTCTTCATTATCATCCAAATCCACCACTTCGATATCTTCGTTCTCGCTGCTATTTGCATCTGACTCTGTCCCAGCAGTCGAACCATCATTGGAATCTTCTTCCTCAGACCCTTCCTCTGCATATTCTTCGTTTCTTTGATCAGAATCAGCTTTCTCTCCTTCAGCGTGAATGTCCTTTGGATCCTCTTGAAGGGTTTCAAGAGGGGGCTTTTGAAGAGAAGTCTTTTGTAAAGTCTCTGCAGATTCATGAAGCGTTGTTTCATTTGTTTCTTTTAGAGGAGGAGAGGTACTCTGGTCATCTTGCTGCTCTGAAGCCCCATCCAAAACTGCCATATTGGAGGATCCTTTGTTCTGCACCAGGTTGCTGGAATCCCCTTGAGGAGAAGAGTTGATCGGAGCAGCAGTTTTTGATGGTGAAGTCGAAGTGGTAAGAGTTGGATTCAAAATGTCCTACAGAGGCAAAAGAATTTTAAAAGCATGCACCAAGGTAATGAATAATTATTTTGTCAAAGATTTAAAGTTCAATTTACATGTGGACTCTCAGAAGAGAGGTTGCTAGCTATGCGTTCCAACATTACGTTGGAGGTCGAAGATGGAATTTTGGATTTAGTTGAGGGAGCAGCATCCCTGGAATCGAGTCCAGAGACACTAGTTGGTACAGCACTTTTGGAAATTTCCTTCTTCTGCTTCTTCTTCGAAGCAGCTGGTAAATTCCCTCCAGCATTGGGGTCTTCCCCAGTAGTGTTTGTTTTTCGTGTCTTTGGAGTGGTTGGCGGGAGTTTGTTAGTCTGAAAAGATTTAAACAATAAGTTAGATGCAAATCATGAAACATTAGTGTATTCGAAACATCAAGGCTAAGTGATTGCCTGTGGAGTTGGAGCACTGGTTATTACTGGTGTTGTTGTTGTTGTTGCAGCAGTTGTTGTTGGTTTGGATAGAGTCACATTATCAATGGTTTCGACAGATGCCTGAGAGGCGCTTCCTTCTTTTGACTTTGAAGCAGCAGTCTTTATCCTGATGGCTGAAAATCGAAACAATTAAGGCAAAAGTTAAAAATGTAGAAAATGAGAAACATTTGGGATTTTCCCAAGCATTCGCACCTGTGCCTTGATCAGATTTAATCGACATGGCAGAAAGGTCATAGAAAAGATGTCCTGGGAAATCGTGGAGCTAATGTCGAGCCCATGTCACAGTCTCAGATGGCTTTGGTTTCTTTTGAAGATATTTGAACATTTCTTTGCAAGTGAACCACCAAGGGTATGGAGGAAACCAAGCCAGAGCCAGTTCTGAGGTAGGTAATCTAGGAAATTTAGGTGGATGAATTTCGAATGCCAACCTATACTTATCCTCAGGTGACAACCCTGAAGGAAGTTTTAACTTAGAAACTTTTTCTTTAAATTTTTCCTTCAAGGTCTCAGCCGCTTGATGCACCGTGGATTCCAAGTGTGTGGGATCATAAGTAGTTTCGAAATAATTTTGAAAAGCCTTAATCTCTTTGGCATGAGTAAACATACCTTTCTTGGATTGTACCTGCACATCGAACGCATCAGTTAGTTTCTGCTAAATAGTAAGAGTATCGAACATATAAGTCTGATAGAACTTTGTCCACCATTCCAGAAACCCCTTGGCTGTAAGGTGTGTAGGTTCGAAAGATATTAGTTCAAAGTGGGCGAAGCCTTGGTATTGTTCTTGCTGTAGTTTGGCTTCTCTTGCCTTGAAGGTTCGCCCAGAGGTGATGGCATTTTCTGTTTGGAATAGGGGTTCAGGGATTAGTTGGCACAAGCCAAATTGTCTCGAAACGAAGTTGGGTTGATAAGCAAAAAGGAAGATTTGATTCTTAGCAGGAGTAATTCGTGAAGAGATTAGTCTGGGTAGCAAAAAGGCTCTCCATACATCTTGAATTTCTTTGCTTTTGATTGCTTCTGAGAGAGCCATGGTGAACCATGAGGGTCCATGAGTCCTTGAAGCAAAAGGCGCCATGGTCTCTTCGAATTTATGCCTCTTGGAGAAAATCATGATATATTTTGAGAAGAGAACTTTGAAGTCATCCTTATCATCGTTTGGGGTAAGTCTTCGCAGCCTAGTGCCTTCGATGATTCTATCCGCTATTTCTGGGTCTTGTTCAGCAATAGTGTTGGCAGTTGATAGTGAAGGTTCGAACATGGCATTAAGCCATAACTGGAGTAACCAGAAAGGGCCAGCTAGCAGGATGTTTTTGGAGGTGTGAGATTTCAAACTCGAAACAGCTGACCTTAGACTTTCGTAAAGATCAACTAGTAGCAGTTCGCTTAAACACACCCTCCAATTCTCATGCAAATCTCTAGCTAGAGGAATAAACCTACTGGCTACCTGTAGGGACCTGCTGCAAAAGACATACCTTGACAACCATAAGGTAAGGAAAGCAACGTGTTCCACATCCGACACACTGTCACCTTCAGTGTGATAGTGGCTGATGAACTTTGAAAAGCTAGCTAGCTTGACTTCAAAGTCAATAATACTCGAATGCTCTTCATTGTCAGGAATATAGGTTTCTCCTATTGGTGATAACCCAGTAATGGCTGCTATGTCAAAAAAGGTGGGTGTAATCATTCCACCAGGGAGATGGAAAGTATTGTAAGTACTGTCCCAGAAATATAAGGACGCGAATAATAATGGGTGGCTATAGGTAAAGCCTGGTTTCGATAGTTTAATCAAGTTGTAAATACCTAATTCTTCCCATTGCTGGGATTTCTTAGCTTCTACTTTAGTAAACCAGTTGTGATAAGCTGTGTCGGAGGTGGGGCAAGATCTAAATGGTTTGAAGTTACTCTTTACATAATCTAGCATAAAAGGGTCCTTAGGGGGAATGATTGGATTTTCCACAGTGGTCGAATCAGAAGACTCTACTGTCTTAGGGGTATCCATTTTATTAAACAGAGGTTTAAAATTATAACAAACAGGGAAAAAATTTCCGGTGTCTTTTAAGATTTCAAAGACTGTAAGAGGGCCCATTAAAGCTAACCTCTTGCCAGCGGCGTTAGTAGGAATTAGTACCTGGGATGCATAGAGCATTTCCTTCTCTTTTGAGATCATCTGAGGAATAAGAACAGATTGACCTTGGTAGGTTCCAACCTTGCTTTCCATTATGGTTCCTGTGTTCTTTCCTTTCTTTTTGGAAGCTTTTTTCAGTTGAGATGAAGTTGAAGAAGACATTGTTTGAAGAGTGTTGGAAGTTTTTTTTAGGGTTTCGGTGAGAAAAGAGGAAGAAAAGATTCAGAATATGGGAAGAAAAGAAAAGACTAAGTTGATGGGTTTTTATAGTGTGGAAGTTTAAACATCCACTGAGTAAGATTGTGATACGTGGTAGTCGTGGGTTGGTTTGAGAAGGAGGTGGCGTAAAGTTAATATTGGTAATAGGCGTGATTAAATGATAATCATTGTTTTGTAACTGCACCATGCTGTAAAATGGTTCAAGGCGGTTAAGGAATCTGAAAAGCGTCATGATTGACGTGACTGGAGTCATATGCAATAAATGTTACGATGATTCGAAGGTCGCATCAAAATCTTGTGTATATGTTTAAAATAAGTATTTCTCAAAGGAATCGAAATACATATTTTAAAGGGGCATTTTGTTGGCTGAAGATTTTGATGATACTGTTCGAAGCAAAGCAAGTTGGATGTTTCGATTGGAATAAAGCAAGATGTCATGTTTCGAAATGGTAGAAGCAGTGCTTCGAATGGGCATATCAAAGCTTGGAGCTTCAAGTGACAGTTATGAGGATATCTTCAAAAGAAGTCTCGAAGTGATAACAAGGTTGTGTCCAAGAAATGCGTTCGAATCGAAGAAGTGCCAAAAAATTTGAAATTCAAATGCAAGCGGGATGTTCGAAATTTAAAATATATGCGCTGGAGCATTCGAAGACGCGTGGAAGCTAGAGAGAGGCATTGCTTTGCATGTTCTGAACGTGGCAGAATCTTATAGCAAGACCGTTATGGTCGAAGTAGTATAAATAGAAGTCTTAGCATTAGGATTTCGTGTGTCATATCTATTGTACAAAAAACTCAGTAAACATTCAAAATACCACATGGCTAGGGAAACGAATGCACGAGCAATGTACGTATGATAACACCAAGTGTTTATGATTTAATAAAACTCTTTATCATTTCCAGTATTTTCCTCTATCTTCATGTCAATACCATTTAAAAGCCTTTACATTAAACAACTATTTTCATTCGAAGTCTTTTTACTGATGCCTTACCTTTAAATGTTTTCTTCCCATTTCAAATACTTTATATTTCAGAAACTTTTGTATATTTCATGCATTTATCTTCATGCCTTTATCATTTGAACACCTTTTTTCATTTAAAGTCATTTTACTGTTTTCTTGCATTTAAACGCTTTCTTCATATTTCGAATCTTTTACATTCCAGAGAATCTTTTACATTGCATGTTTTTATGCTTCGAAGTCATTTACTTGTCTTTTCTGCAGTTTTATATGTCTTTACAATTGAACTTTATTCATGCAATTTAGTTTCGCGCGCATTTACTTGATCATGTTATTAGATCTTTAATAGAGTAATCGAAGTAAGTTAAACACCTACACAACATTCTAAATACCAACCATGAATACCAGTTCTATAATGAGAGTTATCCAAATGACCAATACATCCTAGGATCAATCTAGTCGATCCTGCGAGTTACCAGAGAGATTAAATAACAATCATTAAGATTATTTGATAGTTTGGAGGACTAGCGGTTGTTTACCAGAAATCACTGTAAACACTCACTATATCAGAACTAGCTCAATACATAATTCGGAGGCCAAATAATAAGTCATGATCAAGATATGAATTAACCTAATCTTGAGCAAAAAAAACTTCAAGAATATTAAAATTAACCTTCAACATTTCAAAGCAAGAAATCTAACGTCCAATGAATGACAATGAACTCAAAAGGAAATTTTAAGACCACGACTCAGTGGCAAAGATGCAAATCGATACGATGCCGATGGTGTTTGTAGTTATAATTCACTACCTCTGAAGAACTAGATAACCATCCTTATCGAAACAGAGAAGAGTTGCAACTAGAAATGGTTCACCGGAAGACCAGAACCAACTATAATCTCACCAATAACAATTGTCAATGTCGATGAACTCAAAGAATCAAAGCAACATAATGAAATAATGATCTGCCACAAGCTCTCAATGAAGAAATATACAAAGGATCATCAAAAATGAAATTATCATCTTCGTCACCTTGAATCATCATCGAAGATCACACGGGACAAGAAACATAGTATAAATTATATCAAAATGAAATCTCAAACCCTAGAATTTAGAGAAAAAGATGAGAACAAAAATCATAACAAAGGATCAAGAATTTGATTACATAAAGGAGTAAACCAAATCGGATGAAGGAAAAATGAGATTGAAAAAAATGATTATTCAGTGAAATAGATTGATCATGAAGCAAATTTCAGTGAATGAAATTGATGGAAGACTCAAATTTGAAACTAAATAAAGAGCTTGAATGGAGATGAAATATTGAGAAACATAATTGAAAACAAATCTTCAACACGAATTGAGAAGAGCAATGGAACAAGAAGAAACTGGAAAAAATTGAGAAAATTGGAATTTCTCGAAAAAATGCAGCGGGAAGTTACTTTCAAGGTGGATACTAAATATGCTATGATATCATGTTAAGAGACACGGTATCCATGGAAAGAAGAAAAGAAAAACTTGAAACTCTTTGTATTGATCAAAACTGAATATTACAAATGAGTGAAAAGTATCCTTCTAATGAGGAGGTTACAAGTATATATACTACTATCTCACTAGAACTAATATGTAATAACCTATATTTCTAATACATTGCTATAAAAACTCAAAGTATTTTCGTTAAAGTGAGAAAAGTGTGATTTCTGGAGAATGTATGCATGTGTTCCATTTTATGAATTCCAAACAATTTACTTCCATTTTAATATAAAGATTTCTTTTCAAGTTTTTTTCCCTTTAATTACTTTTCATTTTTGTACTTTGATTCTTTTGTTCAACTTCTTTGCCTAATTCACATTATTACAATTCAAACATTAAAATTTGTCAAGATTTTAGCAATATATCCTAGAATTCCCTAATTGATCTTGCAAATAACCTTTAATAAAAAATTAGAGCTTGTTTACCAAAAAATCTGGGTAAAAGACTTGTACTCACATTCGATATATCAAATATATATAGTGAGAATGAGTAAGTTATATGAGAATGTGAGAATAGATATAAACCATCAGATTTAAAAGAAATAATTGAGATTAAACTGTTGTTTTCACTTAATTATGTGCTAAAAATCTGACGTATTTAAGAAGAAAGAGAAATCACTAAGCAGTTTATAAAAATATATTTTAATCTGAACCATTATTTTAAATCTAATTGTTGTTATTAAATTATCACATTCTCATATAATATATATATATATATATATATATATATATATATATATATATATATATATATATATATATATATATATATATATATATATATATATATATATATATATATATATATATATATATATATATATATATATATGAGATTAAAGGTAGTGCATTGTCAGTGTAAATTATTTTTACATTATCATCCAATTGAATTATACCTAGGGATGACAAACGGGCATGTCCGCCCCATTTAGGCTCGCTCCGTAAAAGTCCACAAAAAATAGGACGGGACGAGCATAGTTGAGGACGAGGGCTTAAAACCTATGTCTGTCCCGCAAAAAAGTGAGTGCGGGGTGGGAAGCTCACAAACACTGCACATTTTAAGCCTTAAAATACAAAGTTTTATGCTAATGCTCATGCTCGCGAAGAAAACGGGACGGTCACATTAGAGGGTGAGGACCTAAATTCTTGGCCCGTCCCGCACTAACATGCGGGTAAAACAGGCATGCCCAACGGGCCGGACCCGTTTTGTCACCCCTACCCCTAATTATAACATTTAACCATATCATATTTGTATATATATATATATATATATATATATATATATATATATATATATATATATATATATATATATATATATATATATATATATATATATATATATATATATATATATATATATATATATATATATATATATATAATAAACATAGTACTAGATAAGATTTTTATATTTAAGTTTATAAAGAAAATATGTGTGTGAAGTGATGGAATGTACGTTGATTGTGGAAGGAGACGAATCCTAACATCTTTAACATCATCATCATAGTACAATATTTTAAAGATAATTGGGATTTAGTGGATTAAGAGACCGATGTTACTAAGATATTGGTAACAACCGTGAAAACTTTTCCTTGCACCAAAAGCATTAATTGCACAATAAATATAAAATCCCCCAAATTTAATGAAAAATCATGCAATGAAAGAGAAGGGGGGTGGTAGTGGAATACTAGTACATTGAACGATTCATGGATCAGCTGGATTATGTATATGTCCAAATAAAAGTCACGGAATTTAGAATATTAGCTCAACATTACCTTATTTTAAGGGTCATCAAAGGATCCAAACTTTCCATTACTTTCTCATGTTTTTATTTTCAACAATTTTTAATTTTTTTTTAAATCTCATTTTTAAGTTAATTAAATAAAAATGTATCCATATCTGATTTTTATATGAATAAGGTATATCAAATATTTAATAAATTTAAAAATATTTTTATTTATTTATAATATCGGTTGGAGTACATATTTATTCCTATTTTTTATTTATTTTTTATATTTAAATTTATCTATATTTTAAATATATATATATACACTGAAATTTTTTCCGTTAAATTAAGATTTGCAAATATTTACTAGCTTACATTAGAAATACTATCACATTTAATTTATATTTTTTATTAAAAAAAATAAAGTAAGAGACGGTGATCATTTTTCTTCCATGATATAATTAGTTAATGTATGAAAATTCAAAAGATATTTTCCAACTAACTTATAATAGAGGTGGTGATAAAAACACTGAGTGAGTGATTCAACAAAGAATCATTAAATTCACACCAACAAATATTTAATACTATATTTACAATCACCAACCGTCATCCTCAACAATATTTCAATTTCATTTATGAAGCTCAAACCCACTCCACTGCACTCAACAATATTCTTGCTCACCTCTATTTCATTCATCTTACTACTGGAGTACTATGTTTCGTTTCACACCTCTATTAAATAATTCAAATTAAATGATGATTAAATATTACTAGTAAAAATAAAAAATGTTTGAAAATATCCGTCTTCAATTTTTTATATAAATAGTTAATGCATTTTGTCCTTAAATCAATATTAACATTTTCACACCACATAAGCAAAAAAGCATCACAACTTTTCTACAATCTTTGAGTCTAGATAAAGACAAGCCTTCTTCACATTCTCTTGTTATACACTTTCACTCCAAAACCAAACCACAACCTTGTGTCCTATAACTGCTTTTGTTTCTTCAAAAACACAACTTGTTTTATCTTCAACCCTTTTTCACCTTTCAACTGTGCCATATAAACTTTTCAGTTAAAAAAACAATTTTTCCATTACAACATTCTAAATGCAGAAAAGGGTTGGTTTCAAATTTCAGTGGAGTTAAAAAAATGATAATTTGGTTTTGAATTTTTAACTTTTGCATAATTTCTAAGTGTTAAAACATCATTAGAATGGGTTTAGGAGTGTTTGGATCTGTTCTTGTTTTGACATTTTTGTTCAAGCATTTAGCTTCACAGCAACCAAACACTGATGAATTTTATGTATCTGAGTTTTTGAAGAAAATGGTTTTAACACCATCATCCTCAAAAGTTTATGACTTTTCATCTTCTGTTTGTTCATGGAAAGGTGTTTTCTGTGATGCAAATAAACATGTTATTGAGTTGAGTTTTTCTGGTATTGGACTCACTGGTCCTATACCTGAAACAACCTTAGGAAAACTCAACAATCTTCAATCTTTGGATCTTAGCAGAAACAAAATCACTGCTTTGCCTTCTGATTTTTGGAGTTTAACCTCTCTCAAGAGGCTTAACCTTTCTTCCAATCAGATTTCAGGTTCATTGACTAACAACATTGGAAACTTTGGTTTGCTTGAAACCATTGATTTGTCGAAAAACAGTTTCTCTGAGGAAATTCCTGAAACTTTGAATTCTCTTATGAGTTTGAGAGTTCTCAAACTTGCACACAACATGTTTGTTAAAAGTATTCCTTCAGGGATTCTCAAGTGTCAGGCTTTAGTTTCAATTGATCTTTCAGAAAATCAGTTGAATGGAACACTTCCACGTGGTTTTGGTGATGGTTTTCCTAATCTTAGGACATTGAACCTTGCTGAGAATAATATCTTTGGTGGTGTCTCAGATTTTTCAGGGTTGAAGTCAATTGTGAGTCTCAACATATCAGGAAATTCGTTTCAGGGTTCTGTTACAGATGTTTTTGTGTTGAAGTTGGAGGTTTTGGACCTTAGCAGAAACCAATTTCAAGGTCACATTTCTCAGGTAAACTACTACAATTGGTCTCATTTAGTTTATCTTGATTTGTCAGAGAATCAGCTTAGTGGTGAAATTTTCCAAAACTTTAACAGTTCGCCGAATTTGAAGCACCTTAATCTTGCATGCAATAGATTTACAACACAGAAATTCCCACAGATTGAAATGCTCTTAGGATTGGAGTATCTGAACTTGTCAAAAACTAGTCTTGTTGGTCACATTCCTGACGAAATATCGCAATTTGGTAATTTGAATGCACTTGATCTTTCTATGAATCATCTTGACGGGAGAATTCCTTTACTTGTGAATAAACACCTCCAAGTTATTGACCTTTCACACAACAATTTGAGTGGACCAGTCCCTCAAATTATCTTAAAGAATCTCCCAAAGATGAAGAATTACAACTTCTCTTACAATAACTTAACCCTCTGTGCTTCAGAAATCAGACCTGAGATCCTTCAAACGTATTTCTACGGATCGGTTAACAGTTGTCCAATCGCTGCGAATCCGGGTCTTTTCAAAAGAAGAAGAGACACTAACCACAGGGGAATGAAGCTAGCTCTTGCATTAACCCTCTCCATGATATTAGCACTGGCCGGTGTTTTGTTTCTGGCATTCGGTTGCAGAAGGAAACAGAAAATGTGGGAAGTGAAACAAGGTTCATACAGAGAAGAACAGAATGTTTCCGGTCCATTTTCCTTCCAAACTGATTCAACAACTTGGGTTGCTGATGTCAAACAAGCAACATCAGTTCCAGTAGTAATCTTCGAGAAGCCGTTGTTGAATATAACTTTTGCAGACCTCTTATCTGCAACTTCGAATTTCGATAGAGGTACCCTTTTGGCTGAAGGAAAGTTTGGACCTGTTTATAGAGGCTTTCTACCGGGAAATATTCATGTAGCAGTAAAAGTTTTGGCTGTTGGTTCTACATTAACAGACGAAGAAGCCGCAAGAGAGCTTGAGTTTCTCGGTAGAATCAAGCACCCTAATCTAGTTCCTCTAACCGGTTATTGTTTAGCTGGTGATCAAAGGATTGCTATATATGATTACATGGAGAATGGAAACTTGCAAAATCTGCTTTATGATTTGCCACTTGGGGTTCAAAGCACTGATGATTGGAGCACAGACACATGGGAAGAAGCTGCTGACACTAATGGAATTCAGAACGTTGGTTCTGAAGGACTACTCACAACTTGGAGATTTCGACACAAAATCGCACTTGGAACTGCAAGAGCATTGGCATTTCTGCATCATGGATGTTCCCCTCCAATAACTCATAGAGCTGTTAAAGCTAGCAGCGTTTATTTGGATTATGATTTGGAGCCAAGGTTGTCTGATTTTGGTCTTGCCAAGATTTTCGGAAGTGGTTTGGACGAAGAGATTGCTCGTGGTTCGCCTGGTTATGTTCCGCCTGAGTTTTCTCTACCAGAATTTGAGTCACCAACGCCGAAATCTGATGTATATTGTTTCGGTGTTGTTCTGTTTGAGCTATTAACTGGAAAGAAACCGGTTGAAGATGATTACAGTGATGATAAAGAAGCAACGAGTTTGGTAAGTTGGGCTAGAGGACTTGTAAGAAAGAATCAAACTTCAAGAGCTATTGATCCGAAAATTCGCGATACGGGATTGGATGAACAAATGGAGGAGGCTATAAAGATTGGATATCTATGCACAGCTGATTTACCTTTCAAGAGACCAACCATGCAGCAGATAGTTGGACTTCTAAAGGATATTGAACCTACAACTAACTAGCATTTAGCAACACATGATGTAAAAGAATGGTGGTGTTTTTATTTAACTTATCTTCTTTTTTTTTTCTTCTTTTTTCTGTATTTAGATTGAGAGCTTCTTATGCAATGATGGAACAAATGTGGAGCTGTTAAGCTCTTGAATTCTGTTTTTATTGTTGATCCTTTTTCTATCACTAGTTCTTCTGGTAGATGAAGAAGTATATAGCTTTGATTAATATACACCGGAGCTTCATCTTTGAATTGACATGTCACGTTATTGCATCATGTAGCAGTAATTATATTATGCATGGTTTGTAAATTGCAATACAAAAGGTGCATTTGTTTCAAAAGAACTCTGTAGTCGCTGTGAATCCAAAATCCAAAATGCATCTTTGTAAAAGATCAACAATCCTTTCTCTAGAATGCTAAAACCAGCACCTACACCACGAGGAAGATGAGAAAAGACAAGAACTGATCACTTATACAAGCTAACTGATCAACGATGCAGACAGCTTGATGGAAGGTCTGCAATAATCTCTACTGCAGCTCATTGCAATCGACCACTGCTAAAACATCTGCAAAAAAGCAAAACAACAGAGAAAAAACAGCATGGGAAAAAACAGCAATACCAGAGGCTGATTCGTTCAGCTTATTCCAACAAGTGAATTTGGATTCAGAAACCACTTGTAAATGTTGTATTTCAAATTGATTGATTTTATGTGCATCCAACTCCATGAAGTTTGCTTCACCTCCTCAACCATTTTCTCTACACAAATTTCTTTGTTGTGGTAAATCATTTTGTTCCTTGCTCTCCAAATTATCCAACCACAAACACTCCAAATCACTCTCATTGTCAGTACATTTATTAGAAACAATTGATTTCCCTATTAGTTTGGTTACTTAGTTTTATTGGGCTTTCCATTTGTACAATATGATTCATCAATTCAATGGGCCTTACGGGCCTTTCATTTGTGTTACTTTCTTTCATCTTGTGTTACTTCGAGAAATTAACTTGCCACCCCCCACATTATACATGGCATTCCCTAAATGGTATAAAAAGATCAAATTGTTCAGATCCTAATTATTCACCACAGATTCTAAATTTACGTTACCAATCGGATTTTTCAAATTTTTGAGGGATACCGGAAATTTCGTGAACAAGTAAGAATTTACGGTAGATTTGTGAAATTTCCGGTATTTTCTGTTGAAAATTTCAAAATATCCGGTATTTTCACTTATCATTTATACCGGAAATTTTGAAATTTTCGATATATCAATTTTTTTTGAAAAATATCAGAAATTTAGAAATTTCCGGTAGTTTATATTTTTCTAATATTTTCTTATTTTGTAGTGAGGACCAGAGACAGAGATGGTTCTATTGCGGGACAGACCACTGATAGAGCTGATGTTGAAGTCCGGGTTGACGAGGTGCAGGCTTCAGAGTTACGGGTTAGACGTCCTCCGACCGATTCTCACCGGAAACGAATGGTTGAGCAGAATGTTCAGTTTCGCGCACCTCGTCGTCGGGGTCTTAGAGTATCCACTGCTGAGGAGGTACATGCTCATACGGAGGAGGTACAAACTCCTACTGAGGAGGTACATGCTCCTACTGAGGAGGTACATGCTCTTGTTCCTATTGTGGAGTCGGTAGTTAAGGAGCATATTGTGGAGCCTGTGGTGCAAGATGCTAAGCAAGAGGTTGTTGCTGAGCGAGTTGATAAGGTGTCCCCCGCTAATACAAACATCGTGACTCGTGTGTCTACAAAGCCAACAATACACACTGATGGAGATTTCCCTGAAGGACCTTCAGACAGGTCCGTGCTGACATGATTTGCGGACCATGGCGCTTGTAGGATATGGCATGGCGAGTTATATATTTTTGGTTTTGTTTAATTGCATAATTTTTATTTTGGCTTACAAGATTTGATGTATAATAATTTGTTTTTGCTTCTTACAGGAGCGTCAGGTGTTGAAGGTCGCTTCTCATGGTTTGAAGTTGAAGAATTTCCCTGAGAGTCTCATGCCTGAGGAGGTGAGGAGGATCATTAGAGAGTTTCATCTCCTAGAGTTTGTTGATTGCTTCTTGACCATGTTGGACGCCTCCTTTTTATCAGCTTTTGTTGAGAGATGGCGCCTGAAGACATAATTTTTCCATCTTCCATTTGGGGAGATAACGGTGACTTTAGATAACGTGGACGTTGTTGTACCCCAAAATTTGCCCTCCCATTTTCTCAACATTTTTCTCATCACAAGACCCTTGGAGCTCAGGATACAATTAGGGTTTCCTCTGCAAGACTTCTCCTAGCACTGTTGACCCAAATTAGGGTTTGTGTTTGCACAAAGATATTTTGACCTAAAAGGCCTAAGATGACTTTCATGCTTCATGTTGGACTCCCAAGTTTATCCATACCAAGTTTCAAGCCTTGATTCCAATCTTTGCCCAGTCAATTGGACAGTTGACCTAGAAATCAGCTGTATTGGGGAAAAAGTCAACTGTGGCCAATTGACAGTCAAACCTCATGGAAATTGACCCACATCAACATTATGAACTCATATGGACCATTTGATCAAGTTTGGATCACAATCCCACAAGAAATTTGATCACATCACCAAAAGGGCAAAATGGTCATTTTTAGGGTTTTGACTGCACAAAGGCAATTTTTGACTGTTTGACCTAGCCAATGGCAAACCAAACTCACATATGGACTCAAGGACCCAATGGAATTGTCTTGAAATACTCAACAAGTTCAAAAGATTCCAAATGCACAAAATTGACAGTTGAATTTTCCAGTCAATTGATCAATTTTTGACTGTATATTGAAAAGTCAAACTTTGACCTTTTGGTCAAAATCAAGTGTCAAGATTCATTTTTCATCAAAACATGCCAAATCATGAAACTTGTTCATCAAGAAATCCAAAATCACAAATTAGGGTTTGAAATGAAGATTTTTCATAACTTAGAATTTTTCTAAGTTATGAAAAACCCTAATTTTTTCCTAACTTTGTCCCACTTTCTCATCAAGATTCATTTGGATTCAAGGAAAAGTCAAAACATGAAAGTTGTAGTCCATTGAAAAATCTACAACTTTGATTCACAAAGTTTCCTCAAAAGAAGCTTGTAGCTCAAGTTACAATTTTTGGAACAAGGGTACCAAACCATTCTTAACTTAGAGAAATTTGACCTATTTTAGGCAAGGTTTTTACCTAACTTCAAGACCACTTTTCACATACTTCCACTTGGAATTTAAATTTGCATTACAAAGATGGATTGTAGTACACATTCCAAGCTTTCCAAAATATCCAAGAACTCATCAAACAACCTCATGGTTAGAGAGAATCGAATTTGGCAAGTTGGGAAAAACTCACTTTGTTCATGACCAAGTTACATGTCCATAACCTTGCATTTTTGAACTCAGCATGCCTTAAGCTAGATTACAGGTCCTTATCTCATTCACACTCAATAATTTAATGCAAACCCCTTGTGTTCAAGCCTTGCATTATGTGTTTAAGCATTACATGGAAGTTTAACCCTTAAATAGAAAAAGCAAATTATCCATTTTAGAAAAGATGAACTTTATGTCAAAGTTGCAAATCAAGAAGTACAAGGCCATATCTTTGGGCACAAGTTCAGAAGCAAAACACACTGATCAAGAGGAAAGGTTGCAGCATAGATTGGGGGCCTGCATCAGTCTAGAACACAACTTGATACTTTGTTGCTTAAGAGAGAAGAAAACTTGCAAACTAGAGACTAACTATCATCTCAGCCAAGAGAACCTTAAGCAAAGTTATTGTACACTTTCTAAACATCAAACCTAAGCTGAAACACAAGCCAACCAAGTTCCAAACATCCTCAAACACAGAATCACCATTAAACTGCACAAAAACAGGGCATCCTGCACTTGGAATCCCACAGCTCATTTCCATCGTGCATCTTGGCCAAAACCACTTCAAACACTTTCCCTACCATCCATACAAACCGTCCAAAGCATTAGAAGCAGACTGTAACACTCCTAATCAACATCACCATTTTCATTTTTCTGTTTTGCAGTTGAAGTGCCATAACACGATTCACTTGGTTTCAAAGCAAACTAAAGCTTGGAATAGCATCCCTGGACATCAAGGAAGCTATACCAATCATCACCTTGCATTGAAAATACCTCCATCACCAGATACGATTCCAACTGAACAGGTAAGTTCATGAACTCTTATCTCTTTATCCAGGCATTGTTAGGTTTAGATTTGTGAAGAAATTATGTCACATTCATGGCCCTGAACATGCCCATATAATTAGTTTTCATTTATGTTATGTGTGCTATGAGAATTTGAAGTCTGAACATGGAACAAAAACTAGGTCAGGAATTGGGGGAGAAGAAATTCTCTCTCATTTTTGAGAGTTAGATTGATTTCTTTATATGTCTAGAATCGTGGCTTCAAGCTCTACAGGTTTCATGTTGCAAGATTTGGCAAATGATCAAGGAATCTGGAGATAGAAAACGCGTGTTGTTGTTGTTCATACAGGTTCTGAGGTTGAAGACAAAGTCTTCTTGGGCTGGGCCTGAGTTGACTTCTTATTTGCACCCTATGTTTACTTTTGAACCCCCTTGGCCCATTGTGCTTATTTGAAACATTTTCTTGGCTTTTCTTTTTATTTCTGACTTATTTATTTTTTCTCATAATATTAAAAATATAAAAAATATTTTTCATACCATTTTTGTATTTATTAGGCATTTATTTGTTTAAATTGATGTTTGTACATAAATAATACATAATATCTTTTATTTAAAAATACTAAAATTAATACCAATACATTTTATTTTCTGATTTTCATTTTATTTTATCTTTTGAAAATATTTTATGAAAATATACTTTTTTTGTAAATATTAAATATTTTATTTTTGTACATATTTAATATATTTATCATATAATATAAATATTTACATATTTATTAGGATATTTAGGATAAAAATACCAAAAATATATATATTTTTATTTTTATTAATATTTAACATTAAAAATACCTTTTTGACAAATATACTTCTCTTTTATTTATTTTATTTTTTTTTGTATATAATTAGTAAATATTGTATATAATACATAATAAATAATTAATACCTTTTATTTAGTAAAATTAGGGTTTTTGCCCTAAACATGAAAATATTCAAAAAATTAACTTTCTTTTAATTATTTTTATTTTATTTGTGAATAAAATATACACTTACACAAAAATACTTTCACATACATATTACTTTATTCTTACATATCTTTATATTTATATTTGCGCAATTCAATTTGGTTGTAAATATTGGGTATTACCCTCCTATAAAGTCTCATCCCCATTTGAACATTTGTACCCCCATTCCCATGATCATTGTGTAATAACTTAGGACTTTTAAATTTCGCACTTTAAATGCTTTCTAAATATGCCATGTTAGAATTAGGGTTTTGTATGCAAATCAAAAAACAACAAAATAGTTTGACCTAAATTCAAGATAAACAAGCATGAAAATGGACAACACTAAACACACTTGCACCCCTAGGGTATTCCACTTGTTGCCTTCAATAATGGGCCATATTGCATGTTAGGTCTCTTTGGGCAAAACAAACACAATTCAAATGATCATAGTCCCTCGATGACGCTTTCGAAAGTTGCCTTAAAAAATGATCAAGTCCCTCGAAGGAAAAATTGCCCAAAGATACTTGGCACCATTGCAATCATGGTCTAAACGATGACCCGCGCCCGTCCCTTTCACATCCTAACACAAGATTGTCCACCAAATACAATGGTGGAACAAAATTGTTAAAAGGGTTAAAACATAACAAAGATCTTTGAGAAATTTAGGGTAGATAGCTCTTGATTACTTGCCAACTTGCAAAACAAAACACTTGCCTATTTTTCAAACCACACATCACTACACTTTCAAAACAACTTTCAAAAACATTGAAAACCTTTTCAAAAGACATACACTTTGTATACATCCCAACATGGATCATTACAAAGGTTGCCACCACATTGGCCTCTTTTCAAAACACACACACAAAGCACCATTTCAAACAATTGAAAATTAAGGCAAGTTGATCTAAGCAAGTAACTAAGAGCCCATGGATAACCATGGATAGAAAGGATGCTAATACCTTCCCTTTCTATAATCTACTCCCCGAACCCAAGAAAACATCTCGAAGGTTTTTGCTGTGCTTTTTAACCTTTCCTTAGGATAAAATAAAAAGTCGGTGGCGACTCTTGCTCAACCGAGACATTTGCGAAAACAAACGCAAAACTCAAGTCAGTTCTCCCACCGTATCACAGAACTGGCGACTCTGCTGGGGATTTTTTAAAAGTGGAGTAACCTTAGGGCTTAGATCATCTTTGTTTTCAATTGTTTGCCTTGTTTGCTTTTATATTTGTGGGCTTTGCATCGGAGTTTCATAGATCCTAACCCGGATCTGGGGAATACCCTTTTTAGGTAGCATAATCTGTGAGGGACCTGTCCAGCATAGACCGACATGGGTGAAGAAGTGGCTACGTTGGTGTGGCACCTTGGTCTGTACCGATATCCCTTGTGTTGCAACGAGGAGAATATGGGTCTTCTAAGGAGTCATTAAACACCAACCGACCTTAGAACCCTAAATTGACCAAACTTGGCCATAGAACAGTAGCAGTATGCTACACTCATTGAGGCTAAACTCTCGCGATGGTTCTGGCCGCAAGAAAAGATTGCGATGCTGGAGTTATGACCGATTGAGGGTAGTCAATGATTTGAGATCCTCTAGAACCCGGTTACTTTTGATAGGACAGGTTTTAACCAACGAAACTAAAAGAGGGTAATACCTAAACTTCATGCTGGCCTGAAACCTAAGGGTTGTCTTGTGTGACTTGTGTGCCTTATCATGCTTGCCTGTGTGAATACTTGTGGTGTGCTTCATCATAGAATCATACCATCATACCATTGCATGCATCCTATATAAAGACTGACCCATTTCAAAGACAAAAAAGTTTCATCTTTGCTCTGTTTTGTAGGACATCATGATGCATGTGCGTAGGAATACTATCCGGCTTAACTTTGTTCAACCACCAGCTTTGCTCAAGGATTTGGTTGATAGGATTCCAAACACTACTTCCTTCATCAAGAGGCATGGTTCTCTCCTTGGTTTGATCACTTCAAAGTGGGACCAACAACTGATAAGTGTCCTGACCCAATTTTATGATCCCCTGTATCATTACTTTACCTTTCAAGACTTCCAGCTGGTCCCAACCCTGGAAGAATTCTCTGTTTTGCTTGGCATCCCTGTGTTGGAGCAAACTCCATTCACTGGTTGGGAAAAGACTCCTAGGCCTGAAGAGGTTGCTGCAGTTCTCCCTTTTACCAAAGAAGAGGTATTGGCTAATTGGGAAACTAGAAGTGGAGTTAAGGGCTTTTTGGTCAAATTTCTGGTTGGCAAAGCTAATGATTTCTGGAATGACTTAGACTTCAAGGCGTACGAAGACATTCTGGCTCTTTTAATCTATGGTCTGGTATTGTTTCCAAATCCTGACACCTTTATCAGTATCTATGCCATAAGTATCTTCATGTCTCGGAATCCTGTACCCACTCTTTTGGGTGATATCCTGCAACAACTCTATGCTCGTACTGCCCGAAAACGGGGAACTCCATGGTGTTGTGCTCCTTTGCTAGTGAGGTGGTTTATTTCTCACCTTCCTAAGTTCGTGCTGAAGAATGAAGAAGGAAAGGGTTGGGCTCATAGGTTAATGTCTCTCACTGATAATGACATTACTTGGACTCTCAGAGGTTTGGATGAGGTAGCTGTTATTGATCGTTGCGGAGAATACCCTAATGTTCCCTTGATCGGCATCCAGGGAGGAATCTCTTATAATCCATGTTTAGCTCTCTGTCAGTTTGGAAGAGCCATAAGAGTAGGGCCTCATGAGATGTTGGTTCCTCACTTCCATTTTGAATTTCAGGTAGACAGTGACAAACTACGCCATGGATTCATTAAGGCCTGGGACAGAACTCACAAAGCTGACCCACATGAGTTGGGACCAAAGACTTCTCTACCAATGGAACCATATTGCAGATGGGTCCACATTCGTGCTCAGAAGTTAGGTATGCCATACGAAGCTGTCAGACCTATCATTCTTGAATCTCCTGATGAAGACGGGGTTCCTCCAACTGTCCTCCCTCCTCAGATACCCACTGATGTTGATACACTAAAGAGATCTTGGGCGCAGCTAAAGGAAGAACGGGATTTTTATCGGGAAAAGTTCAACGAACAAGAACGGAAGATCCAGAAGCTGACTAAGCAATTGGAGGAAGAGCGGATCCTGAATGACTATATCCATACTGAGAAGAGGAGGCCATGGGAGCACTGATGGGCTTTGAATGTTTCCTTTTTACATCTTTTATTTCCTTTTCAGTATTTTTCATTCCTGTAATGCCTAAGGGCAAGTTGTTGAACAATTTAAAATTTGAATCTAATGAAGTGTGTTTCCCTTTTGTCTACAAAGTTGAATCTCGTTTGTCTTTGAAAACATAAAACATACGCATCTCATTGCATCATATGCATAACAGGTACCTTTTTCCACAGGTTGCTTAATCTTCTTCGCTGTTTATTTGAACAGTCATCATGAATCCAGAATCATCCAGTGAACAAGCAATCAAGGCCCTCCAGGCCCAGAACGCCCAGTTTCAAGAAATGGTCATGAGCCTGGCCCAAGGTCAACAAGAGTTGAAGGCTCTGCTCTTAAAGAAGAAGAAGAAGAAGAGGATTGTGTTGTTCAATACTGGACGCAGGTTTGGGAACACACTCCATAACGAGGCTGATCCAACTACTTCCTCTGCAGAGAAAGACAGTCCCCAAGGGGGAGGAGCTCCTAGTCCTGCAGTCTCTGACAACGAGACAGATTACAATGACGAACAATACCCTCCTGCTGCTGATAGATACAAGCAATTAGAGGACCGCTTGAGTGCCATGGAGATTCAAAATGTGTCGGGGCTGGATTTCGGAGATTTAGGCTTATCTTCTGGGGTGGTAATCCCACACAAATTCAAGGCGCTTGCCTTTGCAAAATATGACGGGGCTTCCTGTCCAAAGCTACATCTCAGATCGTACGTAAGGAAGATCCAACCTTACACGGCAGACAAGAACCTTTGGATCCACTTCTTCCAAGATAGCCTTTTGGGGTCACAACTTGAGTGGTTCTATCAGCTAGATGGAACCAGTATCCGACATTGGGAAGATTTGGCTACCGCATTTTATAGACAATATCAATACAATTCTGACCTCGCTCCTACGCGTACCCAACTTCTGGGTATGTCGCTGGGAACAGGCGAAGGATTCAAAGAATATGCGCAAAAATGGAGGGATTTGGCTGGCAGGGTGCAGCCTCCTTTGACTGACCGTGAACTGGTTGACATGTTTCTAGGGACCTTGTCTGGTCCATTCTTCAATCATCTGGTTGGTAATTCCTCCGCTGGGTTCACAGATTTGATCCTGACGGGTGAAAAGATAGAAGCTGGCATCAGGTCAGGAAAGATACAGAAAGGCGCCTCCGCAATTATTGAGAAGAAACCTTTCAAGAAGGAAGCTAGTGCCGTCTATGGTCCTAGAAGACAAGTCAAGCCAGAACTCCGCCAAGCCGTCAATGCCTTGGTAATTTCAAAACCTGTTGCTGCTCCTCAGCAGTACAATCAACAAAGGGGTGAGAGGCCCAAAAGGCAATACACTCGGCTGAGTATGACCCTGTCACAAATCTTACCGCAACTGCTATCAACCAACTTGGTGACCACCAGAGAAGCTCCGAAGGTCGTGAATACTGCATCTCCTAAGTATAACCCAAATGCCCGTTGTGCTTATCACTCTGATAGCCCCGGGCATACTACTGATGATTGCTGGGCCCTGAGAAATAAGGTTCAAGACCTTATTGATGTGAAGGAAATTCAGTTTGAGGCGCCTGAGAGGCCAAATGTTGTAACTGCTTCTATGCCCCAGCATAGAGTAAATGTCGTCGAGGAAGACTTGTATGTTGTTTCGGTGAATGATGTTGCTACCCCTCTATTGACTGTTAAGAGGAACCTACTGCTAGCCGGTTTATTTCCGGGTTGTAGCAAGGGTTACCTCCTGTGTGCTGTTACCCCTACCGGTTGTCCGCTGCTGAAGTCAGGCATCCAAAGCCTGATGGATAGCAAGGAGATTCTGTTCAAGAAAACCGTTGTTGCATTTGTTTCCGCTGAAGAAGTATCTGTCGTCACAATTTTCAACAATCCTACCAAGGCTCCCCCGAGGAATCCAGTCAAAATTATGTCCGTTGCACCCATTACCATTACTGTTCCGGGGCCCCTCCCTTATGAATCTGACAAGGCTGTCCCATGGCACTATGGGGCAGACGTGTATGTGCTTGGAGTGAAGCAGGAGTTCAACACCGGTACCAGTATCAGTAACATCACTGGTCCCGCCAAGATTACTCACAGTGGCAGGCTCTTCTCGCCTGACATTGCACCGCCAGTTATCCGAAAACCTCTTATCATCACACCCGCAAGTGTGCATGTTTCAAATCAAGTTCCTGTGTCTACTACTGCCGCCGAGTCCTCTGATACTCGGGGCAAAGGAGTTGCTACCGATTTTCCTGCCCGAACAGAGGCACCAAAAAAGACCGTTGTTGAAGCCTCCCAGTAAGAGATGGAGGAAATCCTTAAAATCATTAAAAAAGAGTGACTTCAATGTCGTTGAACAACTGGGGCATACCCCCTCCAAAATCTCTATGCTATCATTGCTGCTGTGCTCAGAGGCCCACGCCAAGGCCCTGATTTCATTTCTGAAAACGGCCCATGTGCCGCAGGAGACATCTGCAGATCAATTCACTGACTGTGTGGCTAATTTGACCGCTGACAATGGTTTGGGTTTCTCGGATGCCGACCTGACCGCCAAGGGAAAAAACCACAATGATGCCCTGCATGTTTCCATAGAATGCAGGGGCACTACTCTTGCACACGTGTTGGTGGACACCGGTTCTTCCCTGAATGTATTGCCCAAGAAGGCCTTAGATCGGTTGGATTGTGAGGGCCTGGAATTGAAAGCTAGTAACATCATTGTTAGAGCCTTCGAAGGTTCTAAGAGGATGGTGCACGGTGAGGTAGACATTCCCATTCGTGTGGGTTCCCAAGTCTTTGACTCAACGTTCTACATGATGGATATTCGTCCATCTTATTCATGTTTACTGGGTCGACCCTGGATTCACAAGGCTAGGGCGGTAACATCCACTCTACACCAGAAGCTCAAATAACCTGTCAAAGGGAAGATTGTTACTGTGCAGGGTGAGGAAGAATACATGGTAAGTCATCTGAATTCATTCCGGTATATCGAGATGGACGGGGAGTTTATTGAAACCCCCTTTCAACATTTTGAAGAGGTACCTCCAACATTGGCGTCAGCTGAGACAGTGGTTGAAGAAGACTTTCCTTTGAAGATGGCTTCCTTGAAGGATGCCCGGGCTGTAATCGAGAAAGGCAAGTGCGCAAACTGGGGTCAACTTCCTGACTTCACTCAAAAGACCGACAAGTTTGGGCTGGGCTTCACTGCAGAGGCTCAGAGGGCTGTTCGCAAAGAAAGGATTAGAAAGCCTCCGGTGTTCATCACCAACCCAAGAGTGAATGCTATCGAGGAGGACGTAGAGGAAGCAGAATTTGACAGTTGGATCTATCCAACAACCAACAACGGACTAAGCAACTGGACGGCAAAAGATTTTACACCTATTACATTTGTCACGCAGTAATGAACTCTTTTGTTTTCAATTTGTAACAAACAATATGTTGAAACTTTTATTGGCTCGGTGTCCTACCCAGGGCACCGTGGCTCCATTTGTGAGGGCTTTTTGTATGACATTTCCATATATCATTAATCAAAACATTGGACGTTGTTGCATTTCAAATCTTGTGCTTTCTTTGTTATATATTGCAAAACAGCTATATTTACACACACTCACTTATACAGGTTCCAATCCACTCTGGATCTCACTGGTAACGGCTCTGCTACTGCCAGTTATGACTTCGAAAATCCAATCAACTTGGCCGAAGACGAAGGTGAAGATGATTGCGAAGTGCCTGGTGAACTTGCAAGACTGCTACTCCAGGAAGAGAGGGCCATTCAGCCGCATGAAGAGCCAGTGGAAACAGTGAATCTGGGTAATGAGACAGATAGAAAAGAAGTCAAGATTGGTACCAATCTGGAGCTCAGCGTGAAGCAACGATTGATTCAGATGTTGCATGATTACGTGGAAATCTTTGCTTGGTCTTACGAAGACATGCCTGGTTTGGATGCCGACATTGTAGTTCATCACCTGCCTACCAAGGAAGACTTCCCTCCGGTAAAACAGAAGGTCCGCCGCATGCGCCCAGAGATGTCTGAGAAAATCAAGGCTGAGGTTATGAAACAATTTGATGTCGGGTTTCTAGCAGTGACTTCTTATCCTTAGTGGGTGGCCAACGTGGTTCCGGTGTCGAAGAAGGATGGTAAGGTCCGAATGTGTGTTGACTACAGGGATTTGAACAGGGCCAGCCCTAAAGATGATTTCCCTTTGCCTCATATCGACGTTCTTGTTGACAATACTGCCCAGCACAAGGTGTTCTCCTTCATGGATGGTTTTTCAGGGTATAATCAGATCAAAATGGCTCCTGAAGATATGGAAAAGACTACCTTTGTTACTCAGTGGGGCACCTTCTGCTACAAGGTCATGCCATTCGGGTTGAAAAATGTTGGGGCAACATACCAACGTGCCATGGTTGCTTTATTTCATGATATGATCCATCATGAGATTGAAGTATACGTCGATGATATGATTGCAAGGTCCCAAACTGAGGAGGAACACCTTGACCATCTGCAGAAGCTGTTTGACCGACTGAAATTGTATAAGCTGAGGTTGAACCCAAATAAATGCACCTTTGGGGTGAGGTCTGGAAAATTGCTAGGTTTCATTGTAAGCGACAAAGGTATTCAAGTGGACCCTGCCAAGGTAAAAGCCATACAAGAGATGCCTACTCCTAAGACAGAGAAAGAAGTCAGAGGCTTTCTAGGGCGACTGAATTACATTTCCCGATTCATCTCGCATCTAACTGCTACCTGTGAGCCAATCTTCAAATTGCTGAAGAAAGATCAAGTAGTACGTTGGAACGATGAATGTCAGGCCGCTTTCGAAAAGATAAAGGAGTATCTCCAAGAACCACCCATTCTTATGCCTCCGGTTGAAGGGAGACCTCTAATACTATACTTGACAGTACTTGACAACTCAATGGGGTGTGTGCTGGGGCAGCATGACGAGTCTGGCCGAAAAGAGCACGCTATTTATTACCTGAGCAAAAAGTTTACCGACTGTGAGACTCGGTACTCACTGCTCGAGAAAACTTGCTGCGCTCTGGTATGGGCTGCTCGCCGGCTGAGACAGTATATGCTGACTCACACTACTCTGTTGATTTCAAAAATGGATCCAATCAAGTTCATATTCGAAAAGCCTGCTCTGTCTGGAAGAATAGCAAGATGGCAAATGATCTTGACGGAATATGACATCCAGTACACAACTCAAAAAGCAATCAAGGGAAGTGTATTGGCAGACCATTTGGCTCACCAACCTGTGGACAATTACCAATCATTAAACTTTGAATTCCCGGACGAAGATATCATGGTAGTAACTGATTGCGAAGTACCTGGACCGGATGAAGGACCTGAGGAAGGATCCCGATGGTCTATGCATTTTGACGGAGCCTCGAACGCTTTGGGTAACGGCATCGGCGCTGTGATCATATCCCCTAAAGGTACTCATACTCCACTCACCGCCCGACTGTGTTTCAACTGCACCAACAACATGGCAGAATATGAGGCGTGTATCATGGGTCTTCAAGCTGCAATCGACTTAAGGATCAAGTTTCTGAGTGTTTTCGGAGATTCCGCTCCCGTGATCAATCAGATCAAAGGCGAGTGGGATACGAAACACCCAAATCTTATCCCTTACAAGGAGTATGTGTTGACTTTGCTTCCCCACTTTGAAGAGATAACTTTTGAACACTTCCCAAGAGAGGAGAATCAGTTAGCGGACGCACTAGCTACGATGTCTTCTATGTTCAAAGTCAAATGGGACAACGAGGCTCCCCGGATCATTATCTGGAAGTTGGATGAACCTGCACATTGCTGCGATCTTGAGGCCGAAGAGGTAACTGAAAAACCATGGTATCATGAGGTGAAGAGATATTTGGAAGCTCAAGAATATCCCGAAGGCGCATCGGTCAATGACAAGAAGTTCCTAAGAAGGTTTGCGGCAAAATTCTTCCTCAGCAACGACATTCTCTACAAACGAAACCATGATTCAACTTTACTGCGTTGTGTGGATAAGGCTGAAGCAGAGAAGATCATGGTAGAACTACATGAAGGTACATTCGGAACACATTCCAGTGGACACACCATGGCAAAGAAAATCCTTCGGGCAGGATATTTCTGGTCTACAATGGAAGCCGATTGTTACCAACATTCTCGAACTTGTCATAAATGCCAGATCTACGCTGATAAAGTGCACATTCCTCCGGTTCCTCTGAATGTCCTGACGGCACCTTGGCCTTTTGCAATGTGGGGCATTGACATGATCGGAGAGATCCGACCGACGGCATCCAACGGGCATCGCTTCATCTTGGTAGCGATTGATTACTTCACGAAGTGGGTGGAAGCAGCTTCCTACGCCACCGTAACCAAGAGCGTCGTGGCCCGTTTCATTCGGCATAACCTGATTTGTCGGTACGGCGTCCCGGAAAGAATCATTACGGATAATGGTACCAATCTTAACAACAAGATGATCACTGAGCTCTGCGAGCAATTCAAGATACAGCACCACAACTCTTCTCCTTACCGGCCGAAGATGAATGGAGCTGTCGAAGCGGCAAATAAAAACATCAAGAAAATTGTGCAGAAGATGACAGTGACCTACAAAGATTGGCACGAAATGTTACCATTTGCTCTTCATGGGTATCGTACCTCAGCACGGACGTCAACCGGGGCAACACCCTTTTCCTTGGTCTATGGCATGGAGGCAGTCTTGCCGATTGAAGTCCAAATACCCTCTCTCCGGATAATGAAAGATGCAGACTTGAGTGAAGATGACTGGATCCAGACTCGACTTGATCAATTAAACCTAATTGACGAAAAGAGACTCACTGCTATTTGTCATGGTCAAACGTACCAAAAACGAATGATCAGGGCATTTAACAAGAAAGTCAGACCACAAGAGTATCAAGTTGGGGACCTGGTAATCAAATGCATCATCCTCCCTCAAAGTGATCCCAGGGGCAAATGGACCCCTACGTACGAAGGGCCATTTGTGGTTAAACATGTGTTCTCAGGAGGAGCAATGATTCTAACCACCATGGATGGTGACGACCTTCCTCACCCCGCCAATGCAGACATAGTAAAAAGATACTACGCATGAATAAAAGACCCGCTAGGTTGACATACCTAGGCAAAAATAAGGGCTTCCCGGCGAACCAAAAGGGTTCGGGCAAAAATAAGGGATGAAAATGAAAAGAACCTGTACACCCGGTAAGTCGAAAACCTGAAAAGGCGGCTTGGGCAAAAAAGGGTATCCTGGTGGACTGAAAACCCGAAAGGGCGGTCCAGGAAAAAGTTAGGGATAAAGCGTAACACTATGTCTCATTGGATCATCTTGCATCCAGAATTCGGCATCAACTATCAGGCTCAGACTTCGGCATCAATCAATCAGCTTCATCTTCAACTAAGCAGCAAAGTGATGAGACGCTTGAAGACATAAAGGCGATAGCAGAGTTGGAACCTAGTGGGAATATCGTTCACATAGCTGTTTTGTTTCCTTTTCAAAATTGTATAAACTTTATGTTATTCGGCGGCGTTCTCTTACTAGGACGTCAGCCTCTTGTACAAAAAACGCCTATTTTACAGGCAAATTTCAAAATCAATACAAATTCACTTTTCCATACAAATTGCCATTTGTTTTTCCTTTTTCTGTTTTGTCTTGCGAAGAACGTCCAATGTTCATTTTTGATATATGCATTTGACATTAAATTGCTAATTCATAAATACTTGCATACGAAACAAAAGACTAATTACAGGTGACATCAAAAACAGGGGCAATGTAGAATTGTCCAGGCAGTCCAGTTGCTTTGTTCGCCAAGGTACCAAGGTAGGTTCAACTGAAGAATGTGACCAAGTTACCTCAATTCCCCACAGAATAAGACAAGATTCAGCAATACTCTCCCCAGGAAGAGTTAGTCTATCATCAGCCCTACAACAGGCACCCTATTCCCCTAGCAAGTCAGCAATACTCTCCTCCAGCAGAGTTAGTCTACGGTCAGTCTAAAGGAAGTTGGGTATCCCCAGAAGATATCAACATTCCCCAGCGGAGTATAGGCATTCATCATCAAGTATCCCCGACAGTCTTGATCTAAGATTGTTCCCCGGAGGAACGCAAACACCCTAGTGGAACCATTTTCCAGTACCATCCGAAAGTCTCCCCAGGAAAATTGGAATCCATATCCCCAGCAGGTCTCGAAGTTTATCCCCTGCAGAGTACGGACGTCTCTCCCGGGATTTATTCAAAGTTATTCCTCACAAGGGCTTATAACTGGGTTATCCTCAGCTAATTGCCACGGAAGATCGCCCTCGGCGAAGTTCTTCCAATCCCCAGCAGAGTTCATCAAAGTTCCCCAACATAACTTATCAACAGAATCCCCAGCGGAGTTTATCATTGTTATCCCCAGCGGAGTCCATCATCGAAATCCTCAGCGGAGCTCTCATCAAAACTTCAGCGAAGTATCTCTTCCCACAGAGCAATTCCCCTCAGAGTAATCTCTCCAACAAGTTTATTCTCCAACGGAGTTATCTTCTCCTACCGGTGTACTCTCGCAACCATCATCCCTAGCGGAAACAAAGAACTCTACTCTTCAACGTCAGCCCATAATTTAATTCCCCAGCCGTTCGTCAAGGATTTATTTTCCTAGACAAAAATACATTCATAAACATTTCACATTTCATACATCTCGCTTACATACATGATAAAGTGCATACAACACTATCTCATTTTGAACATCATGACATCATGCATGTCATACATCATGACATTGCATACAACTGATGTTTTGCCTTTTCAGGGAAAAAGACAACCCAAAAGACAACTACCTTCAACTGTCAAAATTTCGGATTCGATTCCTGTATCTAGCCAGGGCACATCTGTGAGTGATCAGTTTCCATATTCGATTCCTGTATCCAGCCAGGGCACATCTGAATAGTTTGAAGATTCGATTCCTGTATCCAGCCAGGGCATATCTGTTGACGACTAATTCCGGATTCGATTCCTGTATCTAGCCAGGACACATCTGTGAGTGATCAGTTTCCAGATTCGATTCCTGTATCCAGCCAGGGCACATCTGAAGAGTTTGAAGATTCAATTCCTGTATCCAGCCAGGGCATATCTGTTGACGACTAATTCCGGATTCGATTCCTGTATCCAGCCAGGGAACATCTGAAGAGTTTAAAGATTCGATTCCTGTATCCAGCCAGGGCATATCTGTAGACGACAATTCCATATTCGATACCTGTATCCAACCAGGGCATATCTGTGAGCAACCGATTGTAGACTCGACACCTGTATCTAGCCAGGGCATGTCTGCATGAAGAGATTGAAGATCAACACCTGTAACAAGCCAGGAAAACATCTGTTTTTCTCAAAGTGCGCAAGTTCTCGCTAAGGAATCTCTTACGCGATCAACACTTCCAAATGGCATCTATAAGCCCATTCCCGACAAGGTTCTGTCACACCTTCAGATGGCATCTATAAGCCCATCTCCCTATCCACCATCTCTCCAAATGGCATCTATAAGCCCATTCCCGACATCACATTGCTGATACTCCAGCATGCGAGTGCAAATTTCCGGGCACTCTAGTGTCCAATCTCCTTTTACCCTCGAGTCACGAAAGGCAAACTTGTCAATCTAACTCTTCAGGTTCAAGAAGATTGAACAGGGGCAACTGTTGTACCCCAAAATTTGCCCTCCCATTTTCTCAACATTTTTCTCATCACAAGACCCTTGGAACTCAGGATACAATTAGGGTTTCCTCTGCAAGACTTCTCCTAGCACTGTTGACCCAAATTAGGGTTTGTGTTTGCACAAAGATATTTTGACCTAAAAGGCCTAAGATGACTTTCATGCTTCATGTTGGACTCCCAAGTTTATCCATACCAAGTTTCAAGCCTTGATTCCAATCTTTGCCCAGTCAATTGGACAGTTGACCTAGAAATCAGCTGTATTGGGGAAAAAGTCAACTGTGGCCAATTGACAGTCAAACCTCATGGAAATTGACCCACATCAACATTATGAACTCATATGGACCATTTGATCAAGTTTGGATCACAATCCCACAAGAAATTTGATCACATCACCAAAAGGGCAAAATGGTCATTTTTAGGGTTTTGACTGCACAAAGGCCATTTTTGACTGTTTGACCTAGCCAATGGCAAACCAAACTCACATATGGACTCAAGGACCCAATGGAATTGTCTTGACATACTCAACAAGTTCAAAATATTCCAAATGCACAAAATTGACAGTTGAATTTTCCAGTCAATTGATCAATTTTTGACTGTATATTGAAAAGTCAAACTTTGACCTTTTGGTCAAAATCAAGTGTCAAGATTCATTTTTCATCAAAACATGCCAAATCATGAAACTTGTTCATGAAGAAATCTAAAATCACAAATTAGGGTTTGAAATGAAGATTTTTCATAACTTAGAATTTTTCTGTGTTATGAAAAATCCTAATTTTTTCCTAACTTTGTCCCACTTTCTCATCAAGATGCATTTGGATTCAAGGAAAAGTCAAAACATGAAAGTTGTAGTCCATTGAAAAATCTACAACTTTGATTCACAAAGTTTCCTCAAAAGAAGCTTGTAGCTCAAGTTACAATTTTTGGAACAAGGGTACCAAACCATTCTTAACTTAGAGAAATTTGACCTATTTTAGGCAAGGTTTTTACCTAACTTCAAGACCACTTTTCACATACTTCCACTTGGAATTTCAATTTGCATTACAAATATGGATTGTAGTACACATTCCAAGATTTCCAATATGTCCAAGAACTCATCAAACAACCTCATGGTTAGAGAGAATCGAATTTGGCAAGTTGGGAAAAACTCACTTTGTTCATGACCAAGTTACATGTCCATAACCTTGCATTTTTGAACTCAGCATGCCTTAAGCTAGATTACAGGTCCTTATCTCATTCACACTCAATAATTTAATGCAAACCCCTTGTGTTCAAGCCTTGCATTATGTGTTTAAGCATTACATGGAAGTTTAACCCTTAAATAGAAAAAGCAAATTATCCATTTTAGAAAAGATGAACTTTATGTCAAAGTTGCAAATCAAGAAGTATAAGGCCATATCTTTGGGCACAAGTTCAGAAGCAAAACACATTGATCAAGAGGAAAGGTTGCAGCATAGATTGGGGGCCTGCATCAGTCTAGAACACAACTTGATACTTTGTTGCTTAAGAGAGAAGAAAACTTGCAAACTAGAGACTAACTATCATCTCAGCAAAGAGAACCTTAAGCAAAGTTATTGTACACTTTCTAAACATCAAACCTAAGCTGAAACACAAGCCAACCAAGTTCCAAACATCCTCAAACACAGAATCACCATTAAACTGCACAAAAACAGGGCATCCTGCACTTGGAATCCCACAGCTCATTTCCATCGTGCATCTTGGCCAAAACTACTTCAAACACTTTCCCTACCATCCATACAAACTGTCCAAAGCATTAGAAGCAGACTGTAACACTCCTAATCAACATCACCATTTTCATTTTTCTGTTTTGCAGTTGAAGTGCCATAACACGATTCACTTGGTTTCAAAGCAAACTAAAGCTTGGAATAGCATCCCTGGACATCAAGGAAGCTATACCAATCATCACCTTGCATTGAAAACACCTCCATCACCAGATACGATTCCAACTGAACAGGTAAGTTCATGAACTCTTATCTCTCTATCCAGGCATTGTTAGGTTAGATTTGTGAAGAAATTATGTCACATTCATGGCCCTGAACATGCCCATATAATTAGTTTTCATTTATGTTATGTGTGCTATGAGAATTTGAAGTCTGAACATGGAACAAAAACTAGGTCAGGAATTGGGGGAGAAGAAATTCTCTCTCATTTCTGAGAGTTAGATTGATTTCTTTATATGTCTAGAATCGTGGCTTCAAGCTCTACAGGTTTCATGTTGCAAGATTTGGCAAATGATCAAGGAATCTGGAGATAGAAAACGCGTGTTGTTGTTCATACAGGTTCTGAGGTTGAAGACAAAGTCTTCTTGGGCTGGGCCTGAGTTGACTTCTTATTTGCACCCTATGTTTACTTTTGAACCCCCTTGGCCCATTGTGCTTATTTGAAACATTTTCTTGACTTTTCTTTTTATTTCTGACTTATTTATTTTTTCTCATAATATTAAAAATATAAAAAATATTTTTCATACCATTTTTGTATTTATTAGGCATTTATTTGTTTAAATTGATGTTTGTACATAAATAATACATAATATCTTTTATTTAAAAATACTAAAATTAATACCAATACATTTTATTTTCTGATTTTCATTTTATTTTATCTTTTGAAAATATTTTATGAAAATATACTTTTTTTGTAAATATTAAATATTTTATTTTTGTACATATTTAATATATTTATCATATAATATAAATATTTACATATTTATTAGGATATTTAGGATAAAAATACCAAAAATATATATATTTTTATTTTTATTAATATTTAACATTAAAAATACCTTTTTGACAAATATACTTCTCTTTTATTTATTTTATTTTTTTTGTATATAATTAGTAAATATTGTATATAATACATAATAAATAATTAATACCTTTTATTTAGTAAAATTAGGGTTTTTGCCCTAAACATGAAAATATTCAAAAAATTAACTTTCTTTTAATTATTTTTATTTTATTTGTGAATAAAATATACACTTACACAAAAATACTTTCACATACATATTACTTTATTCTTACATATCTTTATATTTATATTTGCGCAATTCAATTTGGTTGTAAATATTGGGTATTACCCTCCTATAAAGTCTCATCCCCATTTGAACATTTGTACCCCCATTCCCATGATCATTGTGTAATAACTTAGGACTTTTAAATTTCGCACTTTAAATGCTTTCTAAATATGCCATGTTAGAATTAGGGTTTTGTATGCAAATCAAAAAACAACAAAATAGTTTGACCTAAATTCAAGATAAACAAGCATGAAAATGGACAACACTAAACACACTTGCACCCCTAGGGTATTCCACTTGTTGCCTTCAATAATGGGCCATATTGCATGTTAGGTCTCTTTGGGCAAAACAAACACAATTCAAATGATCATAGTCCCTCGATGACGCTTTCGAAAGTTGCCTTAAAAAATGATCAAGTCCCTCGAAGGAAAAATTGCCCAAAGATACTTGGCACCATTGCAATCATGGTCTAAACGATGACCCGCGCCCGTCCCTTTCACATCCTAACACAAGATTGTCCACCAAATACAATGGTGGAACAAAATTGTTAAAAGGGTTAAAACATAATAAAGATCTTTGAGAAATTTAGGGTAGATAGCTCTTGATTACTTGCCAACTTGCAAAACAAAACACTTGCCTATTTTTCAAACCACACATCACTACACTTTCAAAACAACTTTCAAAAACATTGAAAACCTTTTCAAAAGACATACACTTTGTATACATCCCAACATGGATCATTACAAAGGTTGCCACCACATTGGCCTCTTTTCAAAACATTTTCAAAACACACACACAAAGCACCATTTCAAACAATTGAAAATTAAGGCAAGTTGATCTAAGCAAGTAACTAAGAGCCCATGGATAATCATGGATATAAAGGATGCTAATACCTTCCCTTTCTATAATCTACTCCCCGAACCCAAGAAAACATCTCGAAGGTTTTTGCTGTGCTTTTTAACCTTTCCTTAGGATAAAATAAAAAGTCGATGGCGACTCTTGCTCAACCGAAACATTTGCGAAAACAAACGCAAAACTCAAGTCAATTCTCCCACCGTAGCACAGACGTCCTCTTTCATATTTCGATTGTTGGTACATTTTTCACACCAGTTTATAGGGATCATGCAATGGAGGTGTGCATGGTTATGGATGATTTGGAGGTTTCTGAGATGAAGGTGCTACGAGAGTTTGGTGAGACTCGGGGATTTCAAATGTGGATGTCTTGGCTGAGGAGGTTGTATGAGGAGCTTGTGGAGGTACAGAGGTACGAGGTTGCAGCTAGGGCGTACATGCTACATCCGGTGGCATGTACTTTCTTTACGGACAAGTTTGGAGTTTATATTGATGTTCGATACTTATCTCTCTTCAGCGTACTTGACACTCCATGTTGGGCTTGGGGAGTGGCGGCCTTGACCATGTTGTACACGGTATTTGATGTTGCTTCTCGTCCTGAGACCATGCAGCTTGCTGGTTACCTCAGCTTGTTATAGGTATACTATAATTTATTTGATGGTTTTTATTAATTATTTGGGTGTATTTATTTGGTTTTTATTTATCCAATGTTGGATATACGAGCACTTCCCTCATATTTGTGAGTAGAAGATCCAACGTGTTCAGGCATCTGAGCCATATGCGAGGAGATGGAAGACCAAGAAAGCCATTCCAAGATGTTTGATGGAGTACCTGAGGAGGCTTGTCGCTCTGACCTTGGAGGATGTTGTTTAGACACCATATACATCTCATCGCCCTCATCGTTCATTTAAGGTATCTACTTTATATTCAAGGGCATATTAGATGGGAGAGCCATGTGGCTAGACACTTTCCTAAGAGGTGTCTACGCCAATATGGTTATGTATAGGACATCCCTCGTCCAGTTCCAGAGTCTCTATCTGGTGGTATTGATAGATGGTTTCAGAGTCACATCCTCAGCTCCCCTGTGAGATCATGGATACAGTTGTTGAGGTTCAGTAGCCTGGGAAGTGCAAGGATGGATACCTGGAGTGGTTTCACAATGTGTTACACCCTCGGTTCATACCAATTAATGCATCTACCGAGCCACCACCACCACCTCTACCACCTAAAAGAGATCATGACAGTCGCCTCTAGTTTATCGCAGTTCATGCTGACAGCCTCATGGGTTTGGTAAACCTATATGGTGAGATCTATAGAGGTTTATCTAGGTTAGCCGACGTAGCTTATGGAGGGCATATATAAATCTATTTTATTTTAGTTGTATTATATGTATATTTTGTGACACACAAACTTCTTATTTATTGCATAATATTTTGGCGATTACATGTTCCGATGGATGATGAACATAACATAAAATAGTACAACAAATATAACCCTAAAATAACTAAATATGAAAACCTAGGCACTTCCATATGAAATTTTTTTTTATTAATAACCATGTATTAAAATAATATTTCACAAATAACCGGGTTTCGAAAAAAATTACGCAAATAACCATGTTTCAGATGACTCCCCAAAGGAGGAGCCATCTCACTTGGCGCCTCCACCTAGGGTTTTGCCCTAGGCGCCATCTCACTTGGCGCCTCCCTTGGCTTTTAGCCAAGTGAGATGGCGCATGCTCCTTAAAAGTGAGAGGAGGCGCCATCTCACTTGGCTCCTAGGGCAAAACTAGGGCAAAATGCTGTTTTATAAATAATTCATCCGTTTCTCCAAAATTTCTCACACTTTCTCGCACTGTATTTTTATTTTGTACTCCATTATTTGCGTCATGACGTCGCCTATGATTTTTAGCAGAGATGGTTACGTTATCTTCTCCGCCACGAAACCTGCGATGAAAATGAAATTCTGGCACATTCACTCCATGGAGCGTCTAAAGCGGGAGTTTATGTGGTGGCTAGATGGAGACATTACGGAGGGGGGGAAAATTCGAAGGATCCAGCAAAAACGAACAACAACCTCACATGCGACAGGAAGACCTAATGTGTGGTTGGAGGAAGTCAAAACAGATAGTGATGTAATGTTGATGATGCATGGGTCATATGAAATTGTGTTAACAGTTGTAATTTCCTAGATTGAATATCGTTAATTATTGTTGTACGCGTTTTATTAATTGTAGCAAAATCTGTTAACGGAAAACCCAAATGTTTACAACACAATTATGAAAAGATTTTATGTATTACAATATTTATGTGGTCGAGCCAGACGCCCGATTCGGACAGTTTTTGCGATTGTGTCCGACCTGACGGCATAAACCACACTTTCTTTCCAACCTGTCAAGATCGTCCATTTCTGTTGTGATGCGCCTACTTTTGGGATGACCCTTCTTGTTCCTTCGCATTTGGTCATTGTGCCAAACTATTTCGCCGTTGTATTCAGGCCAATAATCTGGTTTTGCCACCAAAGGAAAGTTATTGTTGTAAACATTGAGCAACGTTTCAGATTTGTAAACGTTTGACAGCAGTTGAAGCACGTCTTGATGGGTATGAGCACAAGCGGCAATGACATGAGAGCAAGGAATACGAAATGCTTGAAACCTCCCACAATCGCACCATTGAGAAGGTAAAATGACCCTGTATTCTTGTCTTGGTAGGCCTTCATTATGGTCGATTATCTCTTTCACAATGAAGTTGTGGCTGTGTCGGTCAAACCGTATAACCATGTGAGTGTTGGCTTTAGCACTTTCAGCCTTAATGTATTTCATGCAGCTTTCACTCCATAGTTGTCCAGATTGCAACACCGCATTCCATATTTCACCTCTTTTTGCAAATAACGCAGCCATCCTAAAATACGTAGATTTTACCAAGGCAGTGATTGGGAGGTTTCGTATGCCCTTGAATACCCCATTGATTGATTCAATAAGATTCGTTGTCATATGCCCCCATCTTTGGCCATTGTCGTATGACCTAGTCCATTTTCCCACCGGAATATTGTCGATCCACCTACCGGCTTCCGGATTAGACAAACGGATCTCGTTGCGGTAATATTTGAATGTGGGTTGTGTCAATGCATATCCCGCATTCATAACCGCTTTCCTCAATGTTTTGTCCTTGACCTTCCTCGAGAAATTCTGGACGATATGCCTAACGCAATAGACATGCGTAGAAGGAGGGTCATGCCAACCATTTGTTGGATTATTGTAGGCACTTTCAATGGAGGCATGTCTGTCCGAGATCAAACAGAGATCTGGTTGAGGAGCCACGTGTGTCCGAAGATTTTTCAGGAAAAAGCTCCAAGCACCACCGGTCTCCCCCTCGACAAGGGCAAACACAATGGCGAAAATGTTGTTGTTGCCATCTTGTGCAACTGCCATCAATAGCATGCCTTTGTACTTCCCATACAACCAAGTCCCATCAATTTGTAAAATTGGTTTGCATGATGCAAACCCTGTGATGCATGGTTGAAATGCCCAAAACACGCGACTGAATATTCCGTTGCCATGCAGTAGACTACCATCTTGGGCGTACGCTGGCAATGTTTCCAGAATGTAAACACTACCTGGAGAATACGTCTTGAGTGCATTCAGGTAGCGGGGAAGTTCTCGGTATGATTCCTCCCAGTTTCCGTAGACCCTTTCAATCGCCTTAGTCTTTGCTAACCACGCCTTACGGTAAGATGGAGTGTAGTTAAAAACCGTGGTGATGTGGGAGATGATTGTTTTCACCTTCAAAGATGGGTCGTTGCTGACCAGGGGTAGGATTTCTTGACAGATCATAGTTGAGTTTTCGGTGGTCCTGTGATTGAGTGGAACTTACACAAGTGTGGGTAGTCATGGAACCTATGACCCAGCAGTCACCCCTTAATCTGTATGATGCGGTTAGCTTGAACATACAGTCAGGGTGGACACACTTGATCTTGTACCTTTCCGGGTTGACACGATCCACCTTAAAATCAACCAAGTTGAGCATGTGAAATTTTTTAATGGCCCTGATGCATTCCTCTCTGTTGTGAAACTTGTCCTTCTCTTTCAAATTTTCATCCGACTGCATATACGGATTGAAAAATAAGTCAGTAGAAGGTTCATCTCCTCCCATGTTGAAGTTTGTCGTGTGCGGAGGTGGTGTGTAGATTTTGTCTGTAGGAATACTAGGGATGCCATCATCGTCGGAATCATCGTTCACCATTTCATCAAACTCTAACTCGTTATCTTCTTCTTCATCATCAACTGCATCTACCTCATCTTGTTCATTCTCCAAAGGATCAACCTCTTGTGTCACCTGAGGCTCTTGAAGCAAAACGTACAACTCAATAGAGTCGTATCCAGAATAGACACGGCTGGAAATCATATTTTGGAGATCCTCGTCATCTTGAACTTCAACCTTATAAAAATTACTTGGTTGTTTCCAAAGAAAACTGGATTCTGATAAAATATATGGGACACCGGGCCTCGTTCAAGTTTGGCCTCCAATCTTTTTTTGAAGTACGAGAAATTGGCTTTCCCGTTTAAGAGAAATCGAATGTTATCTGTGTCTCTAAACAAAAACCCAGCTGTGGGACAAATGTATGTCTCACCGTTGAAATGTGCTTTGACGATAAATTATGGTGAAGAGGCCATTGCGTAGAATTGTTTTAAGGTTTGAAGGTTGGAATGTTTGAGGTTTATTGATTGTATGAAGGTATGAATGCTGTAATGTTTGAAGGTTGGAATGTTTGAATTTGATGAGTGATTCGAAGGTTAGAATGTTTGATTGTTTGCAGGTTTGAAGGTTTGGTTGTAAGAACGTTTGAAGGTTGGAAGATTTGACAGATTATGTGAATCAATGTTATGATAAACGTAAGACTAAAAATTTCAATTAAGTAAGGATGCAACCCCCCAAGGCTGCCAATAATATTACATGCAATAATGAAACCCCCTAGGCTGCCACCTAGCCTGGCCCTATTCTGCACATATACATTTATTTTTTAAGACTCCTCCCATCAACTCCAATGGGCTTACATGCAATAATGAAAGGAATCCCAAAGGTTGTCACGTAGCCTGAGCCTAGGCTGTAACAAAGGACACCTCTTATTCGCCAATTGGGGTGGTGACACCATTCATTTTTGTACTCTTTCGCCAAGTCCAATGGCGCATCCCTTATTGTCCAATCGTGATACATGCATGGGCTTATGTAACCCCCTAGGCTGCCACCTAGCCTGGCCCTATTCTGCACATATACATTTATTTTGTAAGACTCCTCCCATCAACTCCAATGGGCTTACATGCAATAATGAAAGGAATCCCAAAGGCTTTCACGTAGCCTGAGCCTAGGTTGTAACAAAGGACACCTCTTATTCTCCAATTGGGGTGGCGACACCATTCATTTTTGTACTCTTTCGCCAAGTCCAATGGCGCCTCCCTTACTGTCCAATCGTGATACATGCATGGGCTTATGTAACCCCCTAGGCTGCCACCTAGCCTGGCCCTATTCTGCACATATACATTTATTTTGTAAGACTCCTCCCATCAACTCCAATGGGCTTACATACAATAATGAAAGGAATCCCAAAGGCTGTCACGTAGCCTGAGCCTAGGCTGTAACAAAGGAAACCTCTTATTCGCCAATTGGGGTGGCGACACCATTCATTTTTCTCTTTCGCCAAGTCCAATGGCGCCTCCCTTACTATCCAATCGTGATACATGCATGGGCTGCCACCTAGCCTGCAAGAGTGACACCTTTCATTTTTTGTACATGCATGCATGCATATGTGTAACCCCCTAAGCATGCAAATGTGACACTTCGCAGGCATGCAAGCACAAGCAACCACTATATAAAACTTATTTGCCTATAAATACATACCATATCATACATCTCTCACACCCACACAAGTCTCACTCTCTGCTACGAAATATTTCATAAGTCTATCATACTCTCTATCTCTTCCTAAGTCTTTCATACTCTCAAGCATTTTAAACAATGACTCTTCTAACAATGGGCGATACTCACAGAGGCACAAGGGAAAACATTGCTGCATTTGTAAGTTTCTTTTTTGGTTATACATTTTTCATACTTCAAATAACGCGTTGTTCATCTTAATTAATCTTACACATGTTACATTATGAACTCAGGACACAAAAAGATTCAGAATCCGTTCGCACAACTACCTGGCTCCCGACCCGTTTATCGTCCCATATCTGGAATACGCAGGTTTTGGACATGTCATAAAGATCTCCAACTGCACCATTGACTCAAAGTTCATTCTTGCAATGTTGGAAAGGTGGAGACCGGAGACCCATACATTTCACCTACCAATAGGTGAATGTACCATTACGCTAGAGGATGTGTACATGCTACTAGGTCTCCCTGTCAACGGTAAGGCCGTGAACGGGTCGGTTCAACAACCCAACTCTCAGTGTGAAGAACTGTTGGGCAGGGATATGGTAGAAGGTGGTGGTGCAAGAGGGCAGGGAATACTACTCACTGAGCTGAAACGTCATTATGCAAGTTTGGAATTAAATGAAAATTCCTCAGAGAATGACAGGGTAGTAAAAGCCAGAACTTATCTTATGATACTTTTTGGTACATTTTTATTTCCCGAAAGTATGGGAAATAGTGTAAATTTTATGTACTTACATTTACTAACAAATTTTGAAAAAACAAGAAAATATAGTTGGGGTTCTGCAGTTTTAGCCCACCTATACAGTTCCTTGTGCAAAAACACAGTCAAGGAAAAATGTACATTTTATGGGTGCGCTTTTTTACTACAAGCCTGGGGTTGGTGGAGGATGGAGTCCTTTAACCCCGTCAACAACAACACTTTCGGTTTCCCGTACGCAACAAAGTAAGTCATCAAGTTATAGCATTTATAACTATTCTGCTCTTCCCAAAATATATGCTAAGAATAAAATGTTTCTCATTTCCTTTAGGTACTGCGTGAGGGGTATGGATTACGGCAAGAATCCAAGATTCAATGTCGCACTCTACCGCAACCTGTTGGATCACTTAGGCCCGGATGACGTACGTCGTAGCTTTTAACTTTTGTTCAACTAAATTATTTATACATTACTTTTGCATTAACCTGATTTACATTTTATCGCAGTTCGTCTGGAGACCATATTTGGGTTTGGGCCATGTTCCAAACCCGGAGGATGCAGCAACTTGGACCGCGAAGACTGCAATCATTCGGTTCAACATTGTGGAGATGCACCACAGCGACCGTGTGAAGATGCAGTTCGGAATGCATCAAGAGATACCAAGTGATCCAACTTGTTTGTCCCCATGGCATCTTAAAAGGGTCGACGCCCAGTGAGGTCTTACCAACTGGAAAGACTTCGCTCCGGAATGGTGTAAGATGTGGCAGAGGCGTCACCGCTACGTCTTGCAATTCCCGGTTTTCCTTACTCAAGGTAATATGCGACACACGGATCAATATTTGTCTTGGTACAGGTCAGTTAGTAACCCAGAAATGCACGTGTCTCATCCAAGGTACTTGGTTGACCCACGCACACAATAGGCACAACCCTCGATTCCCCATCAACAAACCAAAAACCCATCAACCTCCCACCAACCCCCAAGAAGAAACAGACCCACAAACACCCAACCACATTCCCCACCACAACACAACTACAATCAAATGTCGCACAACCAACCACACTCACCACCAAACTACCAATACCCCGATATGCCTCAAACCCAACCACAATACCAATCCCAATACCAGCACACCCGCATACCCCACACACAATTTCAGTCTTCCACATATCCCAATATGGCGCCCTCAACATCCAGCCTTAGCCCTAATATGGGAATGTCGGAAGATTACGAACAAGCCGACCCAACCTACCATCACCCACAATATCACCAAACCACCCAACATCCTCAATACCAAACACCCCAAGATCCATTTCCTTTCTACCCGCCGTACTCAGACGACCAATGCTACAGACCAACCATGGAACCCCACCCATCGCCAACACGACCAAACTTTGAGGGTATGGGTAACCGACTGTACCAGAGAGGATCTTCTAGATATGGAGATCTGACTGATTTTATGGATTCGGACTATATTGACTTCGCTGGGCCATCGACCTTGCCGCAACAGGAAATGCGACGACACCCAGCACGAGAAAGGCGAGGACGGGGATGCGGAACCGGGGGTCATTACCGGGTTCCGGGGGATCACTGATGTATCTTTTTTTTTCCAGTATTTTTTGTATCCATTTTTTTTAATCTGTTTTTTTTACTGTTATTTTAATGTAATACAGTTGGATGTAATTATTTTTTTTTAATAAAAAGTCCATTTTGTTGATCTCTGTCCAACACGCAACGCATCGGAAAAAAAAATATTTTTTTGCCCTAAAAATACACCTAGGCGCCATCTCACTTGGCTTAGGGAATGCCCTAAGCACATAGGCGCCAAGTGAGATGGCGCCTCCCCTTAAAATATAGGTGCATATGCCATTTTAGATGGCTCCTCCTTTGGGGAGTCATCTGAAACATGGTTATTTGCGTATTTTTTTCCGAAACGCGGTTATTTGCGAAATATTATTTTAATACTTGGTTATTAATAAAAAAAATTCTCCATATGACTCTGGATGTTTCAACATCTTCATTATGTTGTTGACAAATCTTTGGATCTGCGCATCCAACTTGATCAGACCTTTAGTTATCCTACGGCGAAATGATTTCCACATGGCCTTCACATCTTCATCATCCTTCAACTCGATTAGGTTGTATTTCACTATTCTATTTGTATCAATCCAATCCTCTCGGAACTCTACCTTTGTCACCCTTTTGTTATCAAAATCAGGCAGTAAATTATTCAATGTTTCTTTTAAGGTGGCAAAGGATTCGGAGCCATTTGGAAGCTTGAATTCAACAAGAGGGTTGTTGTCGTTGTAATAGACTTCTGCCTTAATCATAAATTGAGGAAGAGGCGTTTTTTTAGATGTATTTTCTTTATAACAAATGCCCTTATTTATACAAATGGTGATGCATTCTATACCATACAAATGTGTCGGTGCAATAGAACCATCCAAATATGTCGGTAAAATATCATCCGTTTAAAAAACCATGTTTTTATAACTATCGAAAATTTCAATTAATTTGAAATTTCCGGTACACCGAAAATTTTAAATACACTACCAGAAATTTACGAATACCTAAAATTTTGTAGGGGTGTATCGAAAATTTCATTCCTTCTATCGGATATTTCGTCCAGAAATAGTGTGCATCTCATCCAAGAGTAAAAGTGGAACAAAAAAATTGGGGGTGACATGTTTAATTTAGGGGGTGACATGTTTAATTTAAGGGGTGGCATGTTAATTTCTCGTTACTTTCCTAACACATCAACAATATGAGATTTTAACATGTCACCCTCACATTTATAAATGGCACCCCTCATTTGATATGTTTTTACCATTATATCTTTATCTAACATTATCAAATATTCAAAAATATGAGTGTTACCGGAAATTTTAGGGGGTGACATAAATTTCGAAAAAATATAAGATTTTTCTGAAATTAAAGAAATTTTTCAAAAAAATTACCGGATTTTTCAAAAAATCCGGTAATTCATTCCCAAAAATAAAAAATAAAAAATTTCAATACCGGAAATTTCATTGTATTTGAAATTTCTGGTATGATACCAGAAATTTTAAATACAATGAAATTCTAGTATTAAAATTTTTAATTTTTAATTTTAAAAATTTTACCGAAAATTTAATATTTTACCGAAAATTTCGTTCTTTGCCACCCCTTAATTTGTTCACGGGCATTTTTAGAATTAAGAAAAATGAGAGGATGTCAGGTATAATTTTGGGGGTGATATGTTAAAATCTCCAATAATCTTGATGTGTAATATGGTAGTACTTAACTTTTCTCTCTTTTTGGAATAATGATTATAGGTAATTTTGACAACACCACAATAAATACTATCTTGAACTTTGAAATGACACTTAAAAAGAAATAATTTTTCTTCTAAAAGGTGACACTTAAAAAGAAATGGAGGGAGTATTAGTTAGCAAAAACAACCTTTTGAGCCTCTTTTATCTTCTTCATTCACGCTTTCGCCTTCCCCGGTTAAGGTTATTTAGAAGCCCTCTCATTTCATTTATTTTTCACCATCATGTTCTTAGATAGCAACGACACCAATTCAATCGCCAATGTCCAATCCACCACCACTATCCAAGAAGATCCGTCTCTAAACCCTTGAAGCCCCTTCTACCTCCTCCCGATGAAAACTCCACTCCATTCTATTCTTGCGCTACCCCTTGCACTTGTGGTCTTGCCAAAGTCGTTCTTCACTACAAGCACATGGAGTATGTTTTCCACTTCCTTAATAGTTTGAATGATAACTATCAAAATGTGCACTCACAAATATTACTTTTAGACCCCATTCCCAATATCATTAGTCTTTACTCCTTTATTCTTCAACAAGAAGTCTTTGTGCCTCCACCTTGTGCCACAAATTCCACTATTCTTTTTGCTAATAACTAGGCACAATAGAGGAATGGGTCACTCAATAGTTTTAACCAAATCCATATTTTAGACTTTTTTTTTTGAATTCAGGAAAAATATATATTAATTCAAAAAAAAACCAATGAAGTACAAGGTGCCAAACCAACAAACAAGCAAACTACACTAGCCTAATCGCATCATTAGCTTTGCTAAATGGCTCCTGACCTTATTGTTGGCCCATCCCCTATAAACCATGCAATCAATTATGACTATATACCATGCAATCAATTATGACTCTATCAATGTTTCTATTATCTACATCTTTATCAAAACAAACTGAATTTTTGTATAACCAAATGTTGTAAACTGTCCCATCTATAACTATTTTCATCAAGGAAGCTTTCCACCCCTTGCCTTTAGTCCTCTCAATGATCCAGTTTAACTCATCTTTCCAGCTTTTAGGTTGATGATCCACGTTCAACCAGTCAAGAATATTGCACCAGATGTATTTAGTTTTCCTACAGGAGAAAAACAAATGGTCGATAGTCTCTTCTTCCTCCTTACAAAGATTACAAACACTATCCTATAAAATGCCAAACCTTTTGAGTCTATCTTTGGTTTCCAATTTCCCGTGACATGCTAACCCCACAGACAAATGCAAGCTTTAGGTTTGACTTTGTTTTTATAAAACAGCTTTCTCCAAGGGGCTGTGAGTTTCTCCTCAATCAAGGCATGATAAAATAGCTTCATGGGAAATTTCTGGGTGAGGATGGCACTGTCCCAAAGCTGCTGAACCTTAGCAACGTTCCTCCTTTGATCAAAAATATTCTTCAAAATCCAAGTACAATTGGTTTTTTCATCTGCTTGCAAAGCACTTCTACCTTTTAAATGGCAAGTGTGGATCCATTTGATCCACATGTTGTCTTCTTTTCTGCACATATTCCACAGGCATTTAAGCATACAAATTGTATTCTAGACATACAGGTTAATAATGACCAAGCCTCCATGCTTCTTGGCTCTACAAACATTGCTCCAAGCCACTGGGCTCCTTATGTTGATCTCATAGATCACATACCAGATGAAACTTCTGCACATGTAATCAATTTTAGATATCACGCTTTTAGGAATAGGGAGGCTTTGCATTTAGTAAAAGGCTATAGCACTCGAAACACTTTTAACCAACTGGATTCTATCTGCATAACTAAGGTGTATAGTAGTCCAGTGCTTCATTATGTTAACTATCTTATTAATCAGAGGGAGGTAATAGTGAATTGGAAGCTTCTTGCTGGTAAGGGGCAGACCCAGGTATCTAACAGGGATTATGTTAACTATTTTAGACATATTAATAATATGGTTTTAACTAAATTCATATTTTGGACATCCATATCCAAAATAAAAACTAAATTAGTCAATTTTTTGAAAATCACAAAAGATATCTTAAATTAAAAATTTTATAAAAATGAAATTTCAAAAAAAAAGTTTTTTTTTTAATATTTTACTGAAAAACAAAAGTTATTTATAATTTTTTTCTGGGAAAACTATATTTTTCCTAAAAGATAAAAAAAAAATTGAAAAAGGAAAAATACAATTTTTTTCTGTAAATAAAAAAATCTTGAAATATTTTTTAAAGTTTTTTTCTTGAAAATAAAAAAAAATGCAATTATATTTTTTTCAAAAAAAATACATTTTTTAAAAATTCTTGAAAAGAAATTATTTAACAATAAATCAAAACTAATTCTAAAATTGAATATGGATATAATCGGTTAATAACTGGTTTATAATTATTTTTAAAAATTGAATTCGGTTATGACAATTTATTTTAATAATCAGTTATAACTTATGAATTATATATGGTTATGGGAATTAACTGTCCATGGGCATCCCTACTCAAAACCCCTTTGTTGCACAATCAATTTCTCAGAATTTCTTTTGATACTTTCAATCAAAGTGATTATAAGCTTATCAACAAAGCAATCTAAACTTTAACAATCAAAGAAAAATTCTATATAAATTGATCAATCAAACACCAAGTTCAATAAATTGCATATAGAAAGTAAACGAGAGAGAGAGAGAGAGAGAGAGAGAGAGAGAGAGAGAGAGAGAGAGAGAGAGAGAGAGAGAGTGAGGGAGAGAGAGAGATGTCATACTGTTGTACCTCAAAATTTTCTCTCTCATTTATCAAGAATTTCTCACAAGATCTCTAGTGATTCAAGACTGCACAAGGTTTAATCAGCTCAAGTTACCTCCTCAAACACTGATGACTCAAAACTAGGGTTTGAGTTTGCACAAGTACAATTAGACTTTTAATGCCCCATATAGTTTCCATGAATCATATTGGGCTCTCAAGCATCAGGTCAAAGAAGGGAGGAAGAGGAAATTTTCGAAAGGGCAGAGCATATTGAAAGGTGTGCAGCTGCAGATAACAGTTCAAATTCAAAATCTGGTTTAAGCTGTTTGAACCACATGACTGATTGAAAAGGAGTGGTGGGCAAATTTTGACAAATCGAAGAAGAGCAAGCTTGCTTCGATCCATAAGCTCTATTTGGGCAATGGATTCCTTCGAGCAAGCTTGCTTTGATCCACAAGCTTCAATTGGGCATTGGCTTCCTTCGAGCAAGCTTGCTTCGATCCATAAGCTTCGATTGGGCATTGACTTCCTTCGAGCAAGCTTGCTTCAATCGACAAGCTTCGAATTGGCAATGGCTTCCTTCGAGCAAACTTGCTTCAATCCACAAGCTTCAATTGGGCAATGGTTTCCTTCGAGCAACCTACTTCGATCCACCTCTAAACTCTTCAGCACACATAGTTTCGACACTATAAATTACAAGTTTATCTTCATACTTGCTTCGATCCACAAGGATAGTTGGTTGTGGCATTTGAAGTTTGGACATTTGAACTTTCGCCACCTAATCAACTGATTACTCAAGATATGGTTTTCCAAGTCTTGAGATGCTTGAAAAACTTTGTGAAGTTTGTTGGTAGGAAAGCAATCCAGAATTTCTTTCGTTTCAATTATGCCAATGAGATCATCTTTCATACTCAAAGTGGTACATTCAGATGAATGTGGTCCATTCGAAGAACACACAATTGGAGGAAATAAATATTGTTTTGTCTGTTGATGAGTTTGGTCGAAGGTTGGATCTATGTGATAAAACGAAAGGATGAAGTAAGTGGTACATTCAGATGAATGTGGTCCATTTTAAGAACACATAATTGGTGGAAACAAATATTGTTTTGTCTGTTGATGAGTTTGGTCGAAATTTATGGATCCATGTGATCAAAACGAAAGGATGGAGTATTTGACATCTTTAAGAGATTAAAGATGCTGGTCGAAAACCAGAGTAAGAAATAGATCAAAGTTCTACAGAGATTCAAGATCTTTGTAGAAGGAATCAAGTTGAAGATAGAATTTTGAAGAACATAACAAAATCTTTATGCTATGCTGCATAATCTTGTGTTGCAGGCCTCCTTGCTTGAAAATCCCATTATAATTTAATGCTTACACCCACTTTTGAGCTATTACCCAAGTGTTTAAGCCTTTGTCCAAAAGATCTTTACATTTATGGTATAAAGTTATCATTATTATTCTTGGAAAGCAAACTTTTTGGTACAAGTTTGTCTTGAGCCCATACTTTGTTTGCTTCTGATTTTCCCCCCACCATAAATCATAGAAAGCAACCCCTCTAAACCAGTAACTTTGGTACTTATCTTGGGATCATGGAAAACTTGACATAACTTGATATTTGCATTGCAACCAAACCATAATTTATCATCTTGCAAATCTGATTACTTCAACTTCTCAGACCTCTTCCCTGTAAATAGAGACATTATTTGCAACATAAAGGGGAGGACCAGCCTGAGAACACTCTCAAAAACTCCTTGAACTCAGAATCTGCATCCAAAGCCACATTGCTTGCCATTTCTGACTTTGAAGAGACAACTCCAAAATCCTTCGAGCATTTTCCATTTTTTCCATTCGAACATCATCTATACACCACATAGACACTACCCCAGCCCTTAAACCACCTCTGTAATTCATTCTTCCTCATCCACCATTTTCAAAAATCCACTATTACAACTTGACTTGTCCAGAACAGTTGGGCAAGCTACAAGACATTCTAGCAATTGGAGTAACTTCAGGGAGGTCCAGACAATCTTAATTCATCATCAAACCATTTATGGAATTCGTGTAGAAGTTCTTCGAATTTCACTCCAAGAGGTAAGTCTTTCAAACTTGGAACTCTTCATTCAAGCATCATTTGTATACATTATGAAGAAAAGATGTAGTTATCATGTCAAGGAAGTTGGCCATGTCCATAATTTTGATTATCTTTGCATGTACATTGAGAATTTCTTCTCTGATCAGTTAGGTTTTAGTTTAGTACTGAGCAAAATTCATGCTAACCTTCGACCCATAACTTTTGAAAATTATGTGGTTAGATTCATATTCAAATTTTAGGCAGGTTTGATATTTACATCTTTCGATTTGGCTGAGAAATGAAACTTTTCGAAGCTTAACAATGGAGTTATGCATCCTTGTGCGCGTGAAGGAAGAAGATGAAACCATGTTCAAATTTTCAGAAATGAGTTCATTTTATATTTAGTGCAAGTTGTATAACTAACGGATGAAGCAGACCACCCCAGTGGTACAAACAGCGTGCACTAAAGCCTTGTCATGTAAAAGGTCCTGGGTTCGAGCCCCAGCGAGACCTTTTGTATTTATTTTGTCATTTTTTCCAAACTAGCATGCAGTTTTATAACATAATGAGTGTTGGCTGTTTTGAATGGAAGGTGTGAAGAACCTGGGTTCAAACCTTGGCAGAACCAAAACAAATATTTATCACTTGTTTTGTTTTCATTTTTTTTAACAAACTTCAACATTTTTTCCAACCAATCAAAAACAACTCCTTTTGAGTTTATTTTTTGCACACTACTTATTTACAATATCTATTTTATGAGTATATAAAAATATCACAAAAAATATTTTATTTTCATATTTATTTTAATTAACCAAAAGCCTTCCATAAAAAAACCCTAAAAAATGATTTCTTGATTAATTTGATTTCCTTTTAACTTAGGATTAATTTTCCTATTTTTTTAATCACACCCCTTTAGGTTAATTAGGCCAAAAAAAATTTCCTAACAAAAATCCAAAACAAAATCCATTTCATTTTATATTCCTTGTACATTATTGTGATACGGTGGGAGAACTGACTTGAGGTTTGCGTTCGTATTCGCAAATGTTGCGGTTAGCAAGAGTCGCCACCGACTTTTTATTTTATCCTAAGGAAAGGTTAAAAAGCACAGCAAAAACCTTTTGAGATGTTTTCTTGGGTTCGGGGAGTAGATTATAGAAAGGGAAGGTATTAGCACCCTTTCTATCCATGGTTATCCATGGGCTCTTAGTTACTTGCTTAGATCACTTGCCTTTTGTTTTCAATTGTTTTAAATGGTGCTTGAGTGTGTGGGTTTTGAAAATGTTTTTGAAAAGAGGCCAATGTGATGGCAACCTTTGTAATGATCCATGTGGGGATGTATACAAAGATGTATGTCTTTTGAAAAGGTTTTCATTTGTTTTTGAAAATTGTTTTGAAAGTGTAGTGGATTGTGGTTTTTTTGAAAAGAAGGCAAGTGTTTTGTTTTGCAAGTTGGTTCAAGTAACTAAGAGGTTATCTACTCCTAAATTTCTCAAAAAGATTATTGCTATATTCTAACCCTTTTAACAAGTTTGCACCACCATTGTGTTGGTGGGTGACCTTGTGTTAGGATGTGAAAGGGACAGGCGCGGGTCATCGTTTAGACCATAATTGTAACGACGTTAAATGTCTTTGGGCAATTTCTCTAAGGGACTTGATCATTTGTTTTTGTTTGTTTTGAAAAGTTTTTATCGAGGGACTATGATCATTCAAATTGTTTGCTTTGCCCAAAGATGTTCAACATACAATATGGCCCATTTTTTGAAGGCAACAAGTGGAATACCCTAGGGGGTGCAAGTGTGATTTGTGTGTCCATTTTCATGCTTGTTTATCTTGTATTAGGTCAAACTATTTTTTATCGTTTTTTGCATACAAACCCTAATTCTAGCATGTTATTATTAGAAAGCAATAAAGTGTGAAATTAAAATTACTAAGCTATTACACAACCAAATATGGGAAGGGGGGTACAAATGTTCAAATGGGGATATTGACAAGAATTTAAATCTAAATTATTACAACAATTGGATATTTTGCAATGCATAATTAAATGTAAATTAAATAAATATGTGAAATGTAAAAGAGAAAGTTTCTATGTGTACGAGAAAATATCATTTATGTAAGAGGAAAAAGAAAATAAAAATGTATTTATTTTTAGTATTTTTGAACTTAGGGTAAAAAAACCCTAATTTTTAAATAAAAGGTCTTATTTAATTTTAATACAACTATTTATTTATTATCTATAAAAATAACCTAAAATGAACTATATTGTGAAAAAAAAGAATTTTTGTATCAAATGTTAATAATAAAATAAAATAAAATAAAAAATCAAGTATTTTTATATCTTTTCCTTAAATACATTAATAATCAAATATATATATATATAACCTTAAATATGTATTATTCTAAAATAAATAGTTAAATATTTTAATAAAATAAAAAAGTATTATTATTATTTTTTGTGAACTATTTTCAGAAAGTAAATAAATAAAAAATAAAAATATATCTACACTATTTTCTATTTATTTCAATAATAGCATATATATATATTTGTATATAACAAGAGAAATAAACAACTAAATATGCCATAAATACAAAAAGTGATGGAAAAAATATTTTAAAAATTTTAATGGTATGAGAAAAAATAAACAAAGTCAACCCAAAAAGAAAAAGTCAAAAAATGTTAAAAAATGAGCAAATGGGCTCAGGGGGGTGCAAACCAAAAAATGGGGTGTGAAAAGGAAACAAATCCAGGCCCAGCCCAGATCACTTCTTCTTCAACCTCTGTACAGCTTGCTTCACACAAAACACGCGTTTTTTATCTCTGGATTCCTGGACTTTCAAGCAAAACTCATAACATGAAAAGTGTAGAGCATTAAGAGACGGTTTCAACCATATAAAGAACATGACCTATCTCTCTAAGATGAGGGAGAATTTCTCTCCCCCTCTTTTCTGACCTAACTTTTCATCAATGTTCAGACATGAAATTCTCTAAGCACACGAAACATAAATGAAATCTAATCATATGAGCATGTTCAGGGCTATGATTGTGACATGTTTTCTTCAAAAACCTAAAGCTAACAATGCCTAACAAGAGAGATAGAACTCCATGAATATACCTGTTCAGTTGGAATCGAGCTGGGCAATGGAGGATGTTTCAGAGTGAAATGAGGACTTGTACAGTTTCCTTGAGGTGTAAGGAAGCTTTTCCAGTTCCTACTTTGCCTTGAAACTTCCTGAATCGAGCTAATGAACTCCAACTGCAAAACAGAAAATTAAAAATGGTGAAGTGGCTTGGAGGTGTTACAGGTCTGATTTTAGGATATGGATAGCTTGTATATATTGTAGGGAAGGTAGAGGAAAAGGTTTGAATCAAAATGCTTGAAGGGATTGGGAGTTTGAACTCAAACTGCAGGGGCACCCCTGTTTTTGCAGTTTGAGGATGATTCTGAGATGGAGAAGGTTTGAAAGGGAAATGGCTCGTGCAAAAGCTTCAATGTGGTCTATGGAATGTGTTTGATATCTTTTGTGCTGTGTTCTTTTGCTGAGATCAGAGATAGCATATGTTATGGATGTTACTTCTATGTGAAGCAAGCAAATGTCAACTTGGTTTCTAGGCCAGTACAATGCCTCAATCTATGCTGCACATTTGAGTCTTGATCAGTGGGATATGCCCATGCCTTTTTGCTTCAAAGATCCGCATTGTACCTCATAGATTTGCAAAGTTGCCATAAAGTAACACTTTACAAGAATGGATAATATGCTTTTTCTAGTTTAGGCTTGATTTTGTGTGTATTGTCCAAATGAGCAAGATAATGCTAGAGCACAAAGGATATGCATTGAATTATTGAGTGAAAATGGGATTAGAGGCCTGCAATGTAGCTTAAGCATGCTGAATTCAAATTTGCCAAGTTTATGAACATGCTTTGATGAAGAACAAAAGTGAATTTTTGCCAACTTGTGAAATTCGAATCTCTCAAGTTATGAGGTTGTTTGATGAGTTCTTGGACATTTTGGAAAGCTTGGAATGTGTACTAAAATCCATCTTTGAAATGCAATTTGAAATTCCAAGTGGAAGGGTATGAAAAGTGGCCTTGAAGTAAGGTAGAAAACCTTGTCAAAATAGGTCAAATTTCACTAAGTTAAAAGATGGTTTAGTGCCCTTATTCAAAAAATCATAACTTGAGATACAAGCTTCAAATGAGAAAACTTTGTGAATCAAAGTTGTAGATTATGCAACAAGCTACAACTTTCATGTTTTGACTTTTGTTTTAATCCAAATGGATCATGGTGAAAAGATGGGGCAAAGTTGGGAAAAAATTAGGGTTTTCCATAACTTAGAAAAATTCTAAGTTATGAAAAATTCCATTTTCAAACCCTAATTTGCATTTTGTGATTTCTTAGTGAACAAGTTTCATGATTTGGCATGTTTTGATGAAAAATGAATCTTGACTCTTGATTTTGACCAAAAAGTCAAAGTTTGACTTTTCAGTATACAGTCAAAATTGATCAATTGACTGGGAAATTCAACTGTCAATCTTGTGTACTTGGGATCTTTTGAGATTGATGAACATGTCAAGATAATTCCATTGAGTCCTTGAGGCCATATGTGAGCTTGGTTTGCCATTGGCTAGGTCAAACAGTCAAAAATTGCCCTTATGCAGTCAAAACCCTAAAAATGACCATTTTGCCCTTTTGATGATCTGATCAAATTTCTTGTGGAATTGTGATCCAAACTTGATCAAATGGTTCATATGAGTTCATAATGTTGATGTGGATCAAATTTCATGAGGTTTGACTGTCAATTGGCCACAGTTGACTTTTTCCCCAATACAGCTGATTTCTAGGTCAACTGTCCAATTGACTGGGTAAAACTTGGAGTCAAGACTTGAAACTTGGAATGGGTAAACTTGGGAGTCCAATATGAAGCATGAAAGTCATTTTAGGCATTTTAGGTCAAAACATCCTAGGGCAAACACAAACCCTAATTTGAGTCCACAGTGCAAGGAGAAGCCTTGAGCAGAGGAAACCCTAACTGGATCTTGATCTTCAAAGGTCTTGTGATGAGAAAATGTTGAGGAAATGGGAGGGCAAATTTTGGGGTACAACAGTTGCCCCTGTTCAATCTTCTTGGACCTGAAGAGTTAGATTGGCAAGTTTGCCTTTCGTGACTCGAGGGTAAAAGGAGATTGGACACTAGAGTGCCCGGAAATTTGCACTCGCATGCTGGAGTCTCAACAATGTGGTGTCGGGAATGGGCTTATAGATGCCATTTGGAGAGATGGTGGATAGGGAGATGGGCTTTGCAGATGCCATCTGGAAAAGTGACAGAACTTTGTCGGGAATGGGCTTATAGATGCCATTTGGAAGTGTTGATCGCATAAGAGGTTCCTTAGCGAGAACTTGTGTGTTTAAGAAAGACAGATGTTTTCCTGGCTTGTTACAGGTGTTTGATCTTCAGTCTCCTTATGCAGATATGCCCTGGCTGGATACAGGTATCGAATCTACAATCGGTTGCTCACAGATGTGCCCTGGCTGGATACAGGAGTCGAATCTGGAAATAGTCGTCAATAGATATGCCCTGGCTGGATACAGGAGTCGAATCTTTGAATTCTGCAGACGTGCCCTGGCTAGATACAGGAATCGAGTCTAGAAATGTGGTCAACAGATATGCCCTGGCTGGATACAGGAATCGAATCTGGAAATATTGTAGTTGATAGATGTGCCCTGGCTGGATACAGGAGTCGAATCTTTGAATTCTTCAGACGTGCCCTGGCTAGATACAGGAATCGAGTCTGGAAACTGATCACTCTCAGATGTGCCCTGGCTAGATACAGGTATCGAATCTGGAATTGTGACAGTTGAAAGTAGTCGTTTTTGAGATTGTCTTTTTCCTGAAAAGGCAAAGACGTAAGCTGTATGCAATGTCATGATGTATGATATGCATGATGTCATGATGTTCAACATTTGATGTTGTATGTGTCTCATCATGTATGTAAGCAAGATGTATGAAAATGTGAAATGTTTATGAGTGTAATTTCATCTTAGGAAAATAAATCCTTGACGAATGGCCGGGAAGCTGCTTTGCGGAAGAGATACTTGGCCGAAGCTCTGATGAGAGGCCTGTTGAGGACTTTAACGATGGATTCCGCTGAGGATAGTGATGATAAACTCCGCTGGGGAAACCCCAAAGATAAACTCTGCCTGGGAATACCAAAGGTAGACTTCGCTGGGGATTGAAGGAACTTTTGCCGAGAACGGTCTTCCGTGGCTTTTAGCTGAGGATAACCCAGTTATAAGTCCTTGTGAGGAAATAACTCTAAATAAAACTCGGGAGAGACGTCCGTTCTTCGCCGGGGATAAGCTCGCAGAATCTACAGGGGATGAGCTTTTAAGACCTGCCGGGGAAGGTTGTGTCTTTTTCAGGATCGACGGGGAATCGACTCCTGCTTGGGGAAAATGCTGCTGATCCTTGCTTTATTCTGCGGGGAGCTAAGATGATTTGGCCACATTTTCAGTTGAACCTACCTTGGTGCCTTGGCGGACAAAACAAACTAGACCGCATTAGACAACTCCACATTGCCCCTGTCTTTGATGTCACTTGTAATTAATCTCTTTTTCATATGCAAACATTTATGAATCAGCAATTTAATGTCAAATGCATATATCAAAAATGAACATTGGACGTTCTTCGCAAGACAAAACAGAAAAAAGAAAAACAATGGCAATTTGTATGGACAAGTGAATTTTCATTGATTTAAACTTTGCCTGTGAATAGACGTTTTTTGTACAAGAGACTGACATCCTAGTAAGAGGACATCGCCAAATAGTATAGAGTTTACATTTTGAAAAAGAAAACAAAACAGCTATGTGAACAATCCCACTGGGTTCCAACTCTGCTATCGCCTTTATGTTTTCGAACGTCTCATCGCCTTACTGCCTAATCTGAAGATGAAGCTGATTGGTCAATGCCGAAATTTGGGCCAGATAGTTGATGCCGAACTCCGGATGCGAAGTGATCCAATGAGACATAGTGTTACGCTTTTATCCCTAACTTTTGCCTGGACCGCCCTTTCGGGTTTTCAGTCCACCGGGATACCCTTTTTTGCCCAAGCCGCCCTTTCAGGTTTTCGACTTGCCGGGTGTACAGATTTTTATTCATTTCATCCCTTATTTTTGCCCGAACCCTTTTGGTTCGCCGGGAAGCCCTTATTTTTGCCTAGGTATGTCAATCTAGCGGGTCTTTTATTTATGCGTAGTATTTTTTCACTATGTCCGCATTGGCGGGGTGAGGAAGGTCGTCACCGTCCATGGTGGTTAGGATCATGGCTCCTCCTGAGAATACACGTTTAACCACAAATGGCCCTTCGTAAGTAGGGGTCCATTTGCCCCGGGGATCACTTTGAGGAAGGATGATGCGTTTGATTATCAGGTCCCCAACTTGATACTCTTGCAGTCTGACTTTCTTGTTAAATGCCCTGATCATCCGTTTTTGATACGTTTGACCATGACAGATAGCAGTGAGCCTTTTTTCGTCAATCAGATTTAGTTGATCAAGTCGAGTCTGGATCCAATCATCTTCATTCAAGTCTGCATCCTTCATTATCCGGAGAGAAGGTATCTGGATTTCGATCGGCAAGACTGCCTCCATGCCATAGACTAGGGAGAAGGGAGTTGCCCCGGTTGATGTCCTTGCTGAGGTGCGGTACCCATGAAGAGCGAACGGTAACATCTCGTGCCAATCTTTATAGGTCACTGTCATCTTCTGCACAATTTTCTTGATATTTTTATTGGCTGCCTCTACAGCCCCATTCATCTTCGGCCGATAGGGGGAAGAATTGTGGTGCTGTATCTTGAATTGTTCACAGAGTTCAGTGATCATTTTGTTATTGAGATTGGTACCATTGTCCGTAATGATTCTTTCTGGGACTCCGTACCGACAAATCAGATTATGCCGGATGAAACGCGCCACGACGCTCTTGGTTACCGTGGCATATGAAGCTGCCTCGACCCATTTCGTGAAGTAATCGATTGCCACCAAGATGAAGCGGTGCCCATTGGATGCCGTCGGTCGGATCTCACCGATCATATCGATGCCCCACATTGCGAAAGGCCAAGGTGCCGTTAGGACATTCAAAGGAACTGGAGGGATATGCACCTTGTCAGCATAGATCTGGCACTTATGACAAGTCCGGGAGTGTTGGTAACAATCGGCTTCCATCGTGGACCAGAAATATCCTGCCCGAAGGATTTTCTTAGCCATGGTGTGTCCACTGGAATGGGTTCCAAATGTTCCTTCATGCAGTTCCATCATAATTTTCTCTGCTTCAACCTTATCCACACAACGTAACAGAGTTGAATCATGATTCCGTTTGTAGAGAACGCCGTTGCTGAGGAAGAATTTTGCAGCAAACCTCCTCATGAACTTCTTGTCGTTGACGGATGCACCTTCAGGGTATTCCTGAGCTTCCAAGTACCTCTTCACCTCATGATACCAGGGTTTTTCAGTCACCTTCTCAGCCTCGAGCTCGCAGCAGTATGCCGGTTCATCCAACTTCCAGATTGTGATTTGAGGAGCCTCATTGTCCCATTTAACTTTGAACATTGAAGACATCGTGGCTAGTGCGTCTGCTAGCTGATTTTCCTCTCTGGGGAAATGCTCAAAAGTTATCTCTTCAAAGTGAGGGAGCAAGGTCGACACATACTCCTTGTAAGGAATGAGATTCGGGTGTTTCGTATCCCACTCGCCTTTGACCTGATTGATTACGAGAGCGGAATCTCCGAAGACACTTAGAAACTTGATCCTCAAATCAATCGCAGCTTGTAAACCCATGATACATGCCTCATATTCTGCCATATTGTTGGTGCAGCTGAAACATAATCGGGCAGTGAGGGGAGTATGAGTTCCTTTGGGAGATATGATTACAGCGCCGACGCCGTTACCCAAAGCGTTGGAGGCTCCATCAAAATGCATAGACCATCGGGATCCTTCCTCAGGTCCTTCATCCGGTCCAGGTACTTCACAGTCAGTTACCACCATGATGTCTTCGTCCGGAAAATCAAAGTTCAATGATTGATAATCGTCCACAGGTTGGTGTGCCAAATGATCAGCCAACACACTTCCCTTAATTGCTTTCTGAGTTGTATACTGGATATCATATTCTGTTAAGATCATTTGCCATCTCGCTATTCTCCCAGACAGAGCGGGCTTTTCAAATATGTACTTTATGGGATCCATCTTTGAAATCAATAAAGTAGTGTGAGTCAGCATATACTGTCTCAGCCGGCGAGCAGCCCATACAAGAGCGCAGCAAGTTTTCTCAAGCAGTGAGTAACGAGACTCACAGTCGGTAAACTTTTTGCTCAAGTAATAAATAGCGTGCTCTTTTCGGCCAGACTCGTCATGCTGCCCCAGCACACACCCCATTGAAATATCAAGCACTGTCAAGTAAAGTATCAGAGGTCTTCCTTCCACCGGTGGCATAAGAATGGGTGGCTCTTGGAGATATCCCTTTATTCTTTCAAAGGCGGCCTGACATTCATCATTCCAGCGTACCACTTGATCTTTCTTCAGTAATTTGAAGATTGGCTCACAAGTAGCAGTCAGATGTGAGATGAATCGGGCAATGTAATTCAGTCGTCCTAGGAACCCTCTGACTTCTTTCTCTGTTTTTGGGGTCGGCATCTCTTGAATAGCTTTAACCTTGGCAGGGTCCACCTGGATACCTTTATCACTTACGATGAAACCTAGCAATTTTCCGGACCTCACCCCGAAGGTGCACTTGTTGGGATTCAATCTCAGTTTGTACAACTTGAGTCGGTCAAACAACTTACTCAGATGATCAAGGTGTTCCTCCTCAGTTTGAGACCTTGCAATCATGTCATCAACGTATACTTCAATCTCATGATGGATCATATCATGAAATAAAGCAATCATGGCACGCTGATAGGTTGCCCCAGCATTTTTCAATCCGAATGGCATGACCTTATAACAGAAGGTCCCCCACTGAGTTACAAATGTAGTCTTCTCCATATCTTCAGGAGCCATCTTGATCTGATTATACCCTGAGAAGCCATCCATGAAGGAGAACACCTTGTGTTGAGCTGTATTATCAACAAGGACATCGATGTGAGGTAGGGGGAAATCATCCTTGGGGCTGGCCCTGTTCAGATCCCTGTAGTCAACACACATTCTGACCTTACCGTCCTTCTTCGGCACTGGCACAACATTGGCGACCCACTGAGGGTAAGAAGTTACTGCAAGGAAACCCGCATCAAACTGTTTCATCACCTCAGCTTTAATCTTCTCAGACATCTCTGGACGCATTCGTCGAACTTTTTGCTTTACTGGAGGGCAATCTTCCTTGGTCGACAAATGGTGAACTACAATGTCGGCATCCAAACCGGGCATATCTTCATAGGACCAAGCAAAGATCTCCATGTAGTCTTGTAGCATCTGGATCAATCGTTGCTTCACGCTGAGTTCTAGATTGGCACCAATCTTGACCTCTTTCCTATCTGTCTCAGTACCCAAGTTAATTGTCTCCACAGGCTCTTCATGTGGTTGAATAGCCTTCTCTTCCTGTAGTAGCAGTCTTGCGAGTTCGCCAGGCACTTCGCAATCATCTTCACCTTCGTCTTCGGCCAAGTTGATCGGATTTTCGAAGTCATAATTGGCGGTAGCAGAGCTGTTACCAGTGAGATCCAGAGTGGATTGAAACCTGTATAAGTGAGTGTGTGTAAATATAGCTGTTTTGCAATATGTATAACACAGAAAGAAAAGGAGCACAAGATTTGAAATGCAACAAACGTCCAATGTTTTGATTGATGATATATGAAAATGTCATACAAAAAGCCCTCACAAATGGAGCCACGATGCCCCGGGCAGGACACCGAGCCAACAGAGTTTTAACATATTGTTTGTTACAAATTTGGAAATCAAAAGAAATCAATTACTGCGTGACAAATGTGATAGGGGTAAAATCCTTTGCTGTCCAGTTGCTTGGTCCGTCGCTGGCAGTCGGGTAGATCCAATTATCAAACTCAGCTTCCTCCACATCCTCCTCGATAGCATTCACCCTTGAGCTGGAAATAAACACCGGAGCCTTTCCAGTCTTCTCTTTGCGCACCGCCTTCTGAGCCTCTGCAGTAAAGCCTAGCCCAAACTTGTCGTTCTTCTGAGTGAAGTCAGGAAGCTGACCCCAGTGTGCACCATCGCCTTTCTGAACCACAGCCCGGGCATCCCTTAGGGAAACCATCTTCAAGGAATCATTCTCTTCGGCCATTGTCTCCGCAGCTGCTGAAATTGGATGTACCTCCTCGAAATGTTGGAAGGGAGTTTCAATAAATTCTCCGTCCATCTCGATGTACCTGAAGGAATTCAAATGGCTCACCATATACTCCTCTTCTCCTTGCACAGTGACGATTTTCCCCCTGACAGGATACTTCAACTTTTGGTGCAAGGTGGAGGTCACTGCCCCAGCCTTGTGGATCCAAGGTCGACCCAACAAACAAGAGTATGATGGACGTATATCCATCACGTAAAAGGTAGAGTCAAACACTTGAGAGCCCACACGAATAGGGATGTTAACCTCTCCATGAACCATCCTCTTGGAACCGTCAAAGGCCCTGACGATGATATTGCTGGGTTTCAACTCCAGGCCTTCATAATCCAGACGATCCAAAGCCTTTTTCGGAAGAACATTCAAGGAAGAACCAGTGTCCACCAATACATTTGCCAGAGTAGTGCCCCTGCATTCAATGGAGACATGCAGGGCATCATTGTGGTCTCTCCCTTTTGCGGTTAGATCAGCATCTGAAAAACCCAAACCGTTGTCCGCCGTCAAATTTGCTATGCAGTCAGTGAACTGAACTGCAGACGTCTCCTGCGGCACATGGGCCGTCTTGAGAAATGAGATTAATGCTTTAGCGTGAGCCTCGGAACATAGCAATAGGGAGAGCAGGGAGATCTTGGAGGGTGTATGCCCTAACTGCTCCACAACATTAAAATCACTTTTCTTTATTATTTTCAGAATCTCCTCCATTTCTTGTCGGGAGGCCTCAGCATTTACGGGTATGGGTGCCTCCATCCGGGCAGGCTCTTCTTCAATCCCTTTGCCCCGAGCATTTGATGACTCGGCAGCAGGGGACACAATTTGATCAGCAACAGGACTTGGTAAACTTGCAGGTTTTATGAGGAGGGGTTTTCGAATAGCGGGCGGCGCAATGTCAGGCGAGAAGAGCCTGCCACTGCGGGTGACTTTAGCTGGACCGGTGATATCGCAGATACTGGCACTAGCATCAAATTCTTGCTTGATTCCATTTACATATACGTCTGCCCCATAATGCCAGGGGACAGCTTTATCGGACACGTAGGAGAGGGGTCCTGGAACAGTAATGATCACAGGCGCAACTGTCAAGATTTGAATAGGCTTCTTTGGGGGAGCCTTGGTTGGATTTTTGAAGATGGTAATCACGGACACTTCTTTCGTCGGAACCAAATGAACAGCAGTCTTTTTGAATAGAATCTCCTTGCTATCCATTAGGCCTTGGATGCCTAACCTTAGCAAGGGACAATCAGATAGGGAAATAGCACAGAATGGGCAACCTTCGCCGCAACCCGGAAATAAACCGGCCCGCAGTAGGTTCTTCTTAACAGTCTTCAAAGGGGTAACAACTTCATCTACCGAAACAGCGTACACTTCTTCCTCAATGGCATTCACCCTATGCTGGGGCATAGGAGCCGTTACAACATTCGGTCTTTCCGGCGCTTCAAACTGAATTTCTTTTGCGTCAATTAGATCCTGCACTTTGTTTCTCAAGGCCCAACAATCATCAGTAGTGTGCCCGGGACTATCAGAATGATAAGCACACCGGGCATTTGGGTTGTATTTAGGGGACGCAGTGTTGACGACCTTAGGAGCTTCTTTGAGGGTCACCAGGTTGGTGGATAACAGTTGGGGTAAAATTTGAGATAATGTCATACTCAATCGGGTATACTGCCTCTTGGGCCTTTCACTTCTTTGCTGATTGTACTGCTGAGGAGCAGCAACAGGTTTAGAGATGACCAAAGCATTAACGGCTTGGCGACTTTCGGGCTTGACTTGTCTTCTAGGGCCATAGACGGCGCTTGCTTCCTTCTTAAATGGCCTCTTCTCAGCACTTGTAGAGGCAGCCTTCTGTATCTTGCCTGACCTGATGCCAGCTTCTATTCTCTCTCCCGTTAATATCAAATCTGTGAACCCAGCGGAGGAGTTACCAACCAAATGATTGAAAAACGGACCAGACAACGTTCCCAGAAACATATCAACCAGCTCTCGATCAGTTAATGGAGGCTGCACCCTGCCAGCCAAATCTCTCCATTTTTGAGCGTACTCTTTGAACCCTTCACCCGTCCCTAGAGACATACCCTGAAGTTGGGTACGCGTAGGAGCGAGATCAGAATTATATTGGTATTGTCTGTAGAATGCAGTCGCCAAATCCTCCCAGTGCCGGATGCTAGCTCCGTCTAATTGGTAGAACCATTCAAGTTGTGACCCCGAGAGGCTGTCCTGGAAGAAGTGAATCCAGAGGTTTTTATCCGCCGTGTAAGGTTGGATTTTCCTTACATACGACCTCAGATGCAGCTTTGGGCAGGAGACCCCATCATACTTGGCGAAGGCAGGCGCCTTAAACTTGTGTGGAATTACTACTCCAGAAGATAATCCCAAATCCCCGAAATCCAGTCCCGGCACGTTCTGAATTTCCATAGCGCTCAAGCGGTCCTCCAATTGTTTGTATCTGTCAGCAGCAGGTGGGTATTGTTCCTCGTTATAGTCCGTCTCGTTGTCGGAGACTGCGGGACTAGGAGCTCCTCCCCCTTGGGGACTGTTTTTCTCAGCAGAAGAAGTGGCTGGATCAGCTTCATTGTGGAGTGTGTTCCCAAATCTACGTCCGGTGTTGAACATCGCCGTCCTCTTTTTCTTCTTCTTCTTCAGGAGTAGAGTCTTTAACTCTTGCTGACCCTGGGCTAGGCTTAGGACCATCTCTTGAAACTGTGCACTTTGGGCCTGAAGGGCCTTGATTGCTTGCTCACTGGATGATTCCGAATTCATGATGACTGTTCAAACAAACAGCGAAGAAGATTAAGCAACCTGTGAAATAGGGTACCTGCTATGCATATGGTGTAATGGAATGCGTATGTTTTATGTTTTCAAAGACAAATAAGATTCAACTTTGTAGACAAAAAGGGAAACACACTTCATTAGATTAAAATTTTTCAATTGTTCAACAATTTGCCCTTAGGCATTACAGGAATGAAAAATACGGAAAAGGAAATAAAACTACAAAAGGAAATAATCAAAGCTCATCAATGCTCCCATGGCCTCCTCCTCTCAGTGCTGATGTAGTTGTTCAGGACACTTTCTTCCTCCAATTGCTTAGTCAGCCTTTGGACCTTCCTTTCCTGCTCGTTGAACTTCTCCCGATAGAAATCCCGTTCTTCCTTTAGCTGTGCCCAAGATCTCTTCATGGTGTCAAAATCAGTAGGTATCTGAGGAGGGAGGACAGTTGGAGGAACCCCATCTTCATTGGGAGTCTCAAGGATGATTGGTCTGACAGCTTCGTATGGCATACCTAACTTCTGAGCACGGATGCGGACCCATTTGCAATGGGGCTCCAATGGTAAAGAAGTTTTTGGTCCTAACTCATGTGGGTCAGCTTTGTGGATTCTGTCCCAAGCTCTAATGAATCCCTGGGGTAGTTTGTCACTGCCCGCCTGAAACTCAAAATGGAAGTGAGGAACCAGCATTTCATGGGGCCCATCTCCTCTGGCTCTTCCAAACTGACGGAGAGCTAAACATGGATTGTAAGAGATTCCTCCTTGGATACCAATCAACGGGACATTAGGGTATTCTCCGCAACGGTCGATAACAGCTACCTCATCCAAGCCTCTGAGAGTCCAAGTGATATCCTTATCTGTGAGAGACATTAACCTCCGAGCCCAACCTTTTCCTTCTTCATTCTTCAGCACGGGCTTAGGAAGGTGCGAAATAAACCACCTTACCAGCAAAGGAGCACAACACCACGGAGTCCCCCGTTTTCGAGCAGTACGAGCATAGAGTTGTTGTAGAATGTCACCCAAGAGAGTGGGTACCGGATTCCGAGACATGAAGATTCTTATGACATGGATACTGATGAAGGTGTCAGGGTTGGGGAACAATACCAGACCATAGATCAAAAGAGCCAGAATATCCTCGTATGCCTTGAAGTCCAAGTCATTCCAGAAATCATTAGCCTTGCCAACCAGAAATTTGACCAAAAAGCCCTTGATCCCATTTCTAGTTTCCCAGTTGGACAATACCTCTTCTTTGGTCAAGGGGAGAATTGCAGCAATCTCTTCAGGCCTAGGAGTCTTTTCCAAACCAGTGAAAGGGGTTTGTTCCAAGACAGGAATCCCAAGCAAGTAAGAGAACTCTTCTAGGGTAGGAACCAGCTGGAAGTCTTGAAAGGTGAAACAATGATGCAGAGGGTCATAAAACTGGGTCAGAACACTTATCAGTTGTTGGTCCCATTTTGCAGTGATCAAGCCAAGGAGGGAACCATGTCTGTTGATGAAGGAGGTAGTGTTTGGAATTCTTTCAACCAGATCTTTGAGTAAAACTGGTGGTTGAACAAAGTTGAGCCGGACAGTATTTCTACGCACGGGCATCATGATGTCCTACAAAACAGAGCAAAGATGAAACCTTTTTTGTCTTTGAAATGGGTTAGCCTTTTATGCATGCAATGGTATGATGGCATGATGCTATGATGAAGCACATCACAAGTATTCACATAGGCGAATAAAGCACACAAGTCACACAAGACACCCTTAGGTTTCAGGCCAGCATGAGTTTCAGGTATTACCCTCTTTTGGTTTTGTTGGTTAAAACCTGTCCTATCAAAAGTAACCGGGTTCTAGAGGATCTCAAATCATTGGCTACCCTCAATCGGTCATAACTCCAGCATCGCAATCTTTTCTCGCGGCCAGAACCATCTCGAGAGTTTAGCCTCAATGAGTGTAGCATACTGCTACTGTCCTAATAGCCAAGTTGGTCAATTTATGGTTCTAAGGTCGGTTGGTGTTTAATGACCCCTTAGAAGACCTATATTCTCCCCGTTACAACACAAGGGATATAGGTACAGACTAAGATGCCACACCAACGTAGCCACTGCTTCACCCATGTCGGTCTACGCCGGACAGGTCCCTCACAGATTATGCTACCTAAAAAGGGTATTTCCCAGATCCGGGTTAGGATCTATGAAACTCCGATGCAAAGCCCACAAATATAAAAGCAAACAAAGCAAACAATTGAAAACAAAGGTGATCTAAAACCCTAAGGTTACTCCACTTTTAAGTAACTCCCCAGCAGAGTCGCCAGTTCTGTGATACGGTGGGAGAACTGACTTGAGGTTTGCGTTCGTATTCGCAAATGTTGCGGTTAGCAAGAGTCGCCACCGACTTTTTATTTTATCCTAAGGAAAGGTTAAAAAGCACAGCAAAAACCTTTTGAGATGTTTTCTTGGGTTCGGGGAGTAGATTATAGAAAGGGAAGGTATTAGCACCCTTTCTATCCATGGTTATCCATGGGCTCTTAGTTACTTGCTTAGATCACTTGCCTTTTGTTTTCAATTGTTTTAAATGGTGCTTGAGTGTGTGGGTTTTGAAAATGTTTTTGAAAAGAGGCCAATGTGATGGCAACCTTTGTAATGATCCATGTGGGGATGTATACAAAGATGTATGTCTTTTGAAAAGGTTTTCATTTGTTTTTGAAAATTGTTTTGAAAGTGTAGTGGATTGTGGTTTTTTTGAAAAGAAGGCAAGTGTTTTGTTTTGCAAGTTGGTTCAAGTAACTAAGAGGTTATCTACTCCTAAATTTCTCAAAAAGATTATTGCTATATTCTAACCCTTTTAACAAGTTTGCACCACCATTGTGTTGGTGGGTGACCTTGTGTTAGGATGTGAAAGGGACAGGCGCGGGTCATCGTTTAGACCATAATTGTAACGACGTTAAATGTCTTTGGGCAATTTCTCTAAGGGACTTGATCATTTGTTTTTGTTTGTTTTGAAAAGTTTTTATCGAGGGACTATGATCATTCAAATTGTTTGCTTTGCCCAAAGATGTTCAACATACAATATGGCCCATTTTTTGAAGGCAACAAGTGGAATACCCTAGGGGGTGCAAGTGTGATTTGTGTGTCCATTTTCATGCTTGTTTATCTTGTATTAGGTCAAACTATTTTTTATCGTTTTTTGCATACAAACCCTAATTCTAGCATGTTATTATTAGAAAGCAATAAAGTGCGAAATTAAAATTACTAAGCTATTACACAACCAAATATGGGAAGGGGGGTACAAATGTTCAAATGGGGATATTGACAAGAATTTAAATCTAAATTATTACAACAATTGGATATTTTGCAATGCATAATTAAATGTAAATTAAATAAATATGTGAAATGTAAAAGAGAAAGTTTCTATGTGTACGAGAAAATATCATTTATGTAAGAGGAAAAAGAAAATAAAAATGTATTTATTTTTAGTATTTTTGAACTTAGGGTAAAAAAACCCTAATTTTTAAATAAAAGGTATTATTTAATTTTAATACAACTATTTATTTATTATCTATAAAAATAACCTAAAATGAACTATATTGTGAAAAAAAAGAATTTTTGTATCAAATGTTAATAATAAAATAAAATAAAATAAAAAATCAAGTATTTTTATATCTTTTCCTTAAATACATTAATAATCAAATATATATATATATAACCTTAAATATGTATTATTCTAAAATAAATAGTTAAATATTTTAATAAAATAAAAAAGTATTATTATTATTTTTTGTGAACTATTTTCAGAAAGTAAATAAATAAAAAATAAAAATGTATCTACACTATTTTCTATTTATTTCAATAATAGCATATATATATATTTGTATATAACAAGAGAAATAAACAACTAAATATGCCATAAATACAAAAAGTGATGGAAAAAATATTTTAAAAATTTTAATGGTATGAGAAAAAATAAACAAAGTCAACCCAAAAAGAAAAAGTCAAAAAATGTTAAAAAATGAGCAAATGGGCTCAGGGGGGTGCAAACCAAAAAATGGGGTGTGAAAAGGAAACAAATCCAGGCCCAGCCCAGATCACTTCTTCTTCAACCTCTGTACAGCTTGCTTCACACAAAACACGCGTTTTTTATCTCTGGATTCCTGGACTTTCAAGCAAAACTCATAACATGAAAAGTGTAGAGCATTAAGAGACGGTTTCAACCATATAAAGAACATGACCTATCTCTCTAAGATGAGGGAGAATTTCTCTCCCCCTCTTTTCTGACCTAACTTTTCATCAATGTTCAGACATGAAATTCTCTAAGCACACGAAACATAAATGAAATCTAATCATATGAGCATGTTCAGGGCTATGATTGTGACATGTTTTCTTCAAAAACCTAAAGCTAACAATGCCTAACAAGAGAGATAGAACTCCATGAATATACCTGTTCAGTTGGAATCGAGCTGGGCAATGGAGGATGTTTCAGAGTGAAATGAGGACTTGTACAGTTTCCTTGAGGTGTAAGGAAGCTTTTCCAGTTCCTACTTTGCCTTGAAACTTCCTGAATCGAGCTAATGAACTCCAACTGCAAAACAGAAAATTAAAAATGGTGAAGTGGCTTGGAGGTGTTACAGGTCTGATTTTAGGATATGGATAGCTTGTATATATTGTAGGGAAGGTAGAGGAAAAGGTTTGAATCAAAATGCTTGAAGGGATTGGGAGTTTGAACTCAAACTGCAGGGGCACCCCTGTTTTTGCAGTTTGAGGATGATTCTGAGATGGAGAAGGTTTGAAAGGGAAATGGCTCGTGCAAAAGCTTCAATGTGGTCTATGGAATGTGTTTGATATCTTTTGTGCTGTGTTCTTTTGCTGAGATCAGAGATAGCATATGTTATGGATGTTACTTCTATGTGAAGCAAGCAAATGTCAACTTGGTTTCTAGGCCAGTACAATGCCTCAATCTATGCTGCACATTTGAGTCTTGATCAGTGGGATATGCCCATGCCTTTTTGCTTCAAAGATCCTCATTGTACCTCATAGATTTGCAAAGTTGCCATAAAGTAACACTTTACAAGAATGGATAATATGCTTTTTCTAGTTTAGGCTTGATTTTGTGTGTATTGTCCAAATGAGCAAGATAATGCTAGAGCACAAAGGATATGCATTGAATTATTGAGTGAAAATGGGATTAGAGGCCTGCAATGTAGCTTAAGCATGCTGAATTCAAATTTGCCAAGTTTATGAACATGCTTTGATGAAGAACAAAAGTGAATTTTTGCCAACTTGTGAAATTTGAATCTCTCAAGTTATGAGGTTGTTTGATGAGTTCTTGGACATTTTGGAAAGCTTGGAATGTGTACTAAAATCCATCTTTGAAATGCAATTTGAAATTCCAAGTGGAAGGGTATGAAAAGTGGCCTTGAAGTAAGGTAGAAAACCTTGTCAAAATAGGTCAAATTTCACTAAGTTAAAAGATGGTTTAGTGCCCTTATTCAAAAAATCATAACTTGAGATACAAGCTTCAAATGAGAAAACTTTGTGAATCAAAGTTGTAGATTATGCAACAAGCTACAACTTTCATGTTTTGACTTTTGTTTTAATCCAAATGGATCATGGTGAAAAGATGGGGCAAAGTTGGGAAAAAATTAGGGTTTTCCATAACTTAGAAAAATTCTAAGTTATGAAAAATTCCATTTTCAAACCCTAATTTGCATTTTGTGATTTCTTAGTGAACAAGTTTCATGATTTGGCATGTTTTGATGAAAAATGAATCTTGACTCTTGATTTTGACCAAAAAGTCAAAGTTTGACTTTTCAGTATACAGTCAAAATTGATCAATTGACTGGGAAATTCAACTGTCAATCTTGTGTACTTGGGATCTTTTGAGCTTGATGAACATGTCAAGATAATTCCATTGAGTCCTTGAGGCCATATGTGAGCTTGGTTTGCCATTGGCTAGGTCAAACAGTCAAAAATTGCCCTTATGCAGTCAAAACCCTAAAAATGACCATTTTGCCCTTTTGATGATCTGATCAAATTTCTTGTGGAATTGTGATCCAAACTTGATCAAATGGTTCATATGAGTTCATAATGTTGATGTGGATCAAATTTCATGAGGTTTGACTGTCAATTGGCCACAGTTGACTTTTTCCCCAATACAGCTGATTTCTAGGTCAACTGTCCAATTGACTGGGTAAAACTTGGAGTCAAGACTTGAAACTTGGAATGGGTAAACTTGGGAGTCCAATATGAAGCATGAAAGTCATTTTAGGAATTTTAGGTCAAAACATCCTAGGGCAAACACAAACCCTAATTTGAGTCCACAGTGCAAGGAGAAGCCTTGAGCAGAGGAAACCCTAACTGGATCTTGATCTTCAAAGGTCTTGTGATGAGAAAATGTTGAGGAAATGGGAGGGCAAATTTTGGGGTACAACAATTATATATTTCATTTCTTGTACATTATTCAAGTTCAATATGGTTGTAATAGATAATTAGGATTTAATTTCTTGCAATCCCCATTTGTAAATTTGTACACCCCATCCCCAAATGATGTAATAGCGTAGTAAATTTACTTTCCACAATTTATCGCTTTCATATAAATGCTAGTAATTAGGGTTTGTATGGAAAGATAAAATCAATGTTTAGAAAACATTAATCCAAGACAAAATCAAGCATGAAAAAATAAACACTTGCACACTTACACCTTTAGGGTTAAATCCACTTGTTGCATTGAGAAAATGGTCATGATATGCATGTGAAACATCTTATCAAAAACAATAAAAAATACAAGATCATAGTCCCTCGATGACGCTTCGAATATTGCCTTACAAATGATCTTAGTCCCTCAAGAGAAATGCTAAGATATCTCACAACATTGTTATTCATGACTATACGATGACCCACGCCCGTCCATTTACATCCAAAGATAAGTCATATTACCAATCAATGGTAAGATAGCAATATCAAAGGAAGGAAGAAATGGATAAAATACTTTTGAGTAGGTAGAACGTTCTTAGTTGCTTGCTCACAATCCATCTTCAAAACAAACATTTTTTCAAACACACTAAACACTTTCAAAACATGATATATTTTCAAAAGTCCAACACTTTGTATGCATTCTTATAGAGATGAGAATCATTACAAAATTTTCCTAAATAAAGGTGCCTTTTAAAAATACTTTCAAAACCCACCACAAACACATTTCAAACAAAGCAATTTCAAAAGTGATCTAGCAAGCAACTAAGAGCCTATAAATAACTATGTATGAAAAGGGTGCTAACATCTTCCCTTTTCATAATCTACCCCAAACTCAAGAAAATATATCAAAGGTCTTTCCTATTATTTTCACCATTTCCTTCATTGGATAAAAGAAAATTCAGTGGCGACTCTTGCTATCCGCAACAATTATGATAAAACGTAAAACAATAAAGTCAGTTCTCCCACTGTATTACAGAATTGACGACTCTGCTGGGGACTACTTAAAAGTTGGGTTACCTTAGAGTTAGATCACATTACTTGCTTTAATTATTTGATTTGTTTGCTTTACATTTATGGGTCCTAGTTTGGGTTTGTATTGTTCCTCTACCCGGATCGGGGAACACCATTAGGTAAGTAGCAATAGATTGTGGAAACTATATGGCATAGACTGATATGGTTGAAGCAATGGCTATGTTAGTGTGACGCATTTGTTGGTACCAGTATCCCTTGTGTTGAATTGAGGAGAATACGAGGCTGCTGAGCGATGTCATGAAGCACTAGCTGATCTTAAAACCTTTAATTGAACAACTTAGCCATTAGGAAGTAGTGAGATAGTCGGTTTCGGTGGAATGCTGAAAATTGTTTAATACTCAATACTACGCTCATTGAGATCGTACTTTTGGGATATTTTGGCCGCAAGAAAATAATGATTATGCTAAAATAATGCCCAATGAAGAAAGATCGATGATATTGAGATTTCCTAGAACCCAGTTACTTTGAAGGATAGGTTGAACCAACTAAACTTCAAGAGGGTACTTACCTATGAACTCCATGCAAGCCTAAAACTAAGGTATTTGTATGCTTTGTTTGTGATTATTATTCATGTCATCTTAAACATCATAACATCATAAATCATTCTTACTGACCATTTCAAGAATTTAGGAATTTATCTTTGTTCTGTTTTGTAGGTCATGACTTCCACTCGTAGGAATACCATCCGAATTAACTTCGTGAAAGTGCATCTTCAACTTCAAGAATTAGCATCAAGAGTGCCTGGAGATTCTCCCTTCAGCAAGAAATATGGTCGACTTCTCAACTTGGCTACCTCGAACTTCCAAGAAGAAATGATGTGTGTGCTTTTCCGATTCTTTAATCCTATGCATCATTGCTTCACATTTCCCGACTACCAATTGGTGCCTACATTAGAAGAATTCTATCAATTTCTAGGAATGCTTGTGCTTTATCAAATTCCATTCATCGTTTTAGAAGAGACTCCAAAACATGAAGTTATTGCCAAAGCTTTACATTTGAAGAGATCCGACATTGTGGAAAATTGGGAGACAAGAAGTGGAGTTAAGGGTTTCTTAGCCAAATTTCTGTTGGAGAAGGCTTGTTTGTTTTGGGAAGATTTGGATTTTCAAGCTTTTGAGGATGTCTTGGCCCTTATAATCTATGGTTTGGTTCTATTTCCCAATCCGTACCAACTCATAGATGTGAATGCCATCAAGGTTTTTCTCTCGCGTAATCCCATACATACTTTGCTTAGAGATATTCTACATTGTTTCCACACTCGCACCATGAAAAAAAGGGGTACTCATTTATGTTGAATTCCATTACTCTCTAGGTGGTTTATTTCTCACCTACCTCGATCAACATTGAAGAGTGATCATGGCTTGACATGGTCTCAAAGGTTAATGTCACTCATATATTATGATATTCACTGGTGTTCTCGATCCTTGGAGGATATTACCATCATTGACCATTATGGGGAATTCCCTAATGTCCCACTATTAGGAATTAGGAGGTGGTATCACCTATAACCCTTCTCTTGCATTACGGCAGTTTGGGGATGCACGAAGAGATGGTCCCCATGATACACTCATCCAAGGTTTGGTATTTGATTACGAGGGCGACGACCAAGGCTATCATCAAAGGTGCATACGAGCTTGGAGAATGATAAACAAAGTGGATAGTAAGGCATTGGGACATAAGAATTCCATCATGTGATACAGTGGCAAAACCGATTGTTATATTGGTTTTGCGTTTGTGTTTGCAAATGTTGCGGTAAGAAAATAATTGTCCTACAAAACAGAACAAAGATAAATTCCTAAATCCTTGAAATGGTCAGTGAGAATGCTTTATGATGTTATGATGTTTAAGATGACATGAATAATAATCACAAACAAATCAAACAAATCCTTAGGTTTAGGCTTGCATGGAGTTCGTAGGTAAGTACCCTCTTAAAGTTTAGTTGGTTCAACTTGTCCTAGAAAGTAACAAGGTTATAGGGAATCTCAATATCGCTGATCTTTCTTTATCGGGCATTATTTCAGCGCAAGCCTCTTTATTAGAGACCAAAATATCCCGATAGTCCAATCTCAATGAGCGTAGCATCGAGTATCAACCAATCTTCAATCGGAACCAAAGCCAGCTATCTCACTACTTCCTAATGGACAAGTTGTTCAATTAAAGGTTCTAAGGTCAATTAGTGCTTCATGACACCACACAACGGCCCCGTATTCTCCTTGACTAAACTCAAGGGATACCAGTACCAACGAATGTGTCACACTAACATAGCCATCGTTTCAAGCATGTCGGTATACGCCGCATAATACCTATGATTTATTGCTACTTACCTAAAAAGGTGCCCCAGATCCGGGTGTAAGATCTTTAACAATAACCCAAACAAGGACCCATAAATGTAAAGCAGACAAATCTAACAATGAAAGCAAGTAAATGTGATCTAGCTATAAGGTAACCCCACTTTTAAGTATCCCCAGCTGAGTCGCCAAGTCTATAATACGATGGGAGAACAGGCTTGGTTATTTTGCGTTTGATCGCAATTGTTGCAGATAGCAAGAGTCGCCACTGACTTTTCTTTTATCCAATAAGGAAAGGATGAAAAGAACAGGAAAAACCTTTTGAGATATTTTCTTGAGTTCAGGGGGGTAGGTTATGAAAAGGGAAGGTGTTAGCACCCTTTTCATCCATAGTTATCCATGGGTTCTTGGTTGCTTGCTAGATCACTTTTGAAATTGCTTTTGTTTGAAATGTGTTTATGGTGGATTTTGAAAGTATTTTTGAAAAGCGCATTCGTTTAGGAAAACTTTGTAATGATTCTCATCTCTATAAGAATGCATACAAAGTGTTGGATTTTTGAAAATATTTCATGTTTGTAAAGTGTTTGGTGTGTTTGAAAATATGTTTGTTTTTTGAAGATGGATTGTGAGCAAGAAACTAAGAATGCTCCACCTACTCAAAAGTCTTTTGTTCATTTCTTCCTTAATTTTATATTGCTATCTCATCATTGATTGGTAAGAAGCCTTATATTTGGATGTAAAGGGACGGACGCGAGTCATCGTATAATCATGAATAGCAATGTTGTGAGATATCTTAGCATTTCTCTTGAGGGACTAAGATCATTTGTAAGGGAACATTCGAAGCGTCATCGATGGACTTTGATCTTGTATTTTTGTTTGTTTTTGCTAAGATGTCTCACATGCATATTATGACCATTTTTCAAGGTAACAAGTGGAGTTAACCCTAGAGTTGTAAGTGTGCAAATGTTTGTATTTCATTCTTGATTTTGTCTTGAATTAGTGTTTTCTAAGCATTGATTTTATCTTTCCATACAAATCCTAAGTTACTAGCATTTTATATGAAAGCGATAAATTGCGGAAAGTAAATTTACTACACTATTACATCATTTGGGGATGGGGTGTACAAATTTACAAAATGGGGATTGTAAGAAATTAAATCCTAATTATCTATTACAACCATATTAAACTTGAATAATGTACGAGAAATGAAATGAAATAATGTACAAGAATAGAAATGGAAAGGAAATGAATTTGTTTTGATTTTGTTAAAGAAAGATTTTGGCCTATTTAACTAAAAGGAAATTTAATTAAACTAAAGAAAAATTAAGATTAAGTTAAAGAAAATAAAATAAATAGGAAAATGTTTTTTATTTTATTTTTTTATTGTAAGAAGTTAAATAAAATAAACTAAATAATTTAAATATATTTTTGGTGTTTTTGTGTAGAAAACAGTTTTTGTGTTTAAAACAGTTTTTATGTAAAAAACAGTTTTGTGTTTGGGCCTAGGGCCTATTTGTAAGTTAGTAAGCAGGGGGTCAGAAACATAAAATTGTCTAAGCCCAACTATGGAGGCCCAGGTGTGCTTCTTGCTAACAAGACAAAGTGGGAAAATATGAAAAATGAACAAAAGGTCTCGTTGGGGCTTGAACCCAGGACCTTCTACATGGCAAGGCTTTAGCGTGCGCAGTTTGTACCACTGGAGTAGTCTGTTTCATCCGTTGGTTATATAACTTGCCCTAAATATAAAATGAACTGATTTCTGAATGTTTAAACATGACTTCATCTTCATCCTTTGAGCGCATGGATACATAACTCCAATGTTAGACTTTGAAAAGCTTTATTTCTCAGCCAAATCGAAAGATGTAAATATCAAACCTGCCTAAAATTTATGTTAGAATCTAACCACATAATTTTCAAAAGTTATGGGTCGAAGGTTAGCATGAAATACCAAAACTAAGACCTAACTATTCATAGATGAACCTTTTAATGTACAAGCAATAATAATCGAAACTATGGACATGGTCAGCTTCCTATACATGATATCTAAAATTTTCCTTCACAAAGTATATACAAATGATGTTTGAATGAAGAGTTCCAAGTTTAAGAAAACTTACCTCTTTGAGTGAAACTTGAGGGACTTCGACAGAACCTCCAGGAACGGTTTGATGATGGATTAAGCCTGCTTCGACCTCATTGAGCTAGTGGGATCACTTCCTTAAGAGGGTTTTTTAAGGGCTTTGGGAGTGAATCGAAAGGATGGCATATAGAAGCTGGGAATGAATCAAAAGGCTGGTTAATGGAAGTTGGGAGTGAATTGAAAGGCTCACTAATGCATTAATGGATTTGAGATTTTTGTGTGTAAGGTCAGGATGTGCCAAGTTTTATGCTTGTGTGTAGGTTCTGAGTTTTTTGAGAGTTTGGGAGTGTTTGAGGATTTTTCAACCCAACAAGAATCTGGCCCCTTAGCTTGCAAATGGTCTCTCTATTTATAAAGAAACAGTTTGGGAAGTTGGAGTAACGAGATTTGTAAGATAACATATATGGTTTAGTTGAAAACAAAAAATCCAGTTTAATGGATTTTCATGGTTCCAAAGTTCAAGTACAAGCATGGCCTGATGTTTGTTGGGCGCAGGAGATTTGAATCATGCTTTTGATATTGCTTGCAATCATAGATAAAGGTCACAAGGCTCAATGCATTGACAATTTGCATAAAGCCTACTTTTTTTTCTAAACATGGCAGTGGTAACTTTGTGCCATTAAGGGAAAATTGGCTTGGACAATACTTTAACACTTGGGTAAGAGCTTAATTCATTGTGTAAACAATTAATTATGGAGTGAAATACAAGCATTGAGGCCTGGAAAAGCAAGATCATGTAGCATGACCTATGGATTTGATCAATGTTTTCTTTCAAAATTCCGTGGATCGAAGCAAGCATGAAGGAAGTCATTGCTTTATGGATTGAAGCAAGCATGATGGAAACCATTGCCTCATCGATCGAAGCAAGCATGAAGGAAGTTATTTCTTTATGGATCGAAGCAAGTATGAAGGAAGTCATTGCTTTATAGATCGAAACAAGCAAGAAGGATGTCATTGCTTTGTGGATCGAAGCAGATTGCTTCAAGGAAGCCAATGCCTCAGTCGAAGCTTGTGGATCAAAGCAGGTTTAGAGGTGGATCGAAGCAGAATGCTTCGAAGGAAGCCATTGCCTTGTGGACCGAAGCAGGTTACTTTGAAGGAAGCCAATGCCTCAATCGAAGCTTGTGGATCGAAGCAGGTTTAGAGGTGGATCGAAGCAGGTTGCTTTGAAGGAAAATATTTCCCAATTGAAGCATGTGGATCAAAGCAAGCTTGCTCTTCTTCGATTTGTCAAAAATCTGCTAACTACTCTTTTCGATCAGTCATGTGATTCGAACAACCTGAACCAGATTTTGAATTCAAACTGTTATCAGCAGTCACTCCTTTCGATCTGCTTTCCCCTTTCGATAATTTCATCTTCCTCTTTTCTTCGACCTGATGCTTGAGAGCCCAATATGATCCATGGAAACTATATAGTGCATTAAAAGTCCAATTGTATTTGTCTAAACCCAAACCTTAATTTGAGCCATCAGTGTTGAGGAAGTATCTTGAGCTGGCCAAACCTTGTGCAGTCTTGACCCAATAGAGATCTTGGTGAGAAAATTCTTGAGAAATGAGAGGAAAAATTTCGGGGTACAACAATAGCATCATTAGAGATCAAACCTATTGTTTACCTTGGTATTTGGTAAACAACCGCTGATCCTCCAAATGGTTACTTATTTGGTTACTCGCAGGATCGATCAGATTGATCCTAGGACATAGGTTGATTTTGAAGTTTTGATTAAATTGGCTATGGGTTAAGTGACAATAAAATAAAGAGGCTTTAAGTAAATTGCATGAAGAAAGGACTTGGTAAAATAAATAAGGCTTTAAATGAAAGGGTTCGACAGGAAAGTAAAGAAGAAAGCAAGTAAATTTCTGGAAAAAGTAAATGACTTTGATTAATAAAGTTGGTGTTTCACACATACATTTCTCAACAATTCTTTCTCACACGCTGGGTACTCGAATCTATATGAGTGACTTTGTATATAATTGTGAACACACGCGAGAACTTACATGACTACTACTATTTATACTAAAACATCCCAAGTAACCGTCGGGCAGTTACACTGCTTCGAGATGACTCCACTTGGCATGTTCTCAACGTTCGACGCTCCAGATCTTCACACGTTGCGCTTGGTAACCGCTGGAAACCGTTTTCCCTCCAAAAGCTTGAATTTCAAACTGCTCCACTCTGAACCATCGAACACCTTCGCCGAGAAGCATCTTCGACGAGAAACTCCTTCGACGTCGAAGGCAACCAACTTCTCCCTTAGAAGAAATCTTTTAAAAACCTTGCCATATTTTGATGGGCATTTCGACAGACCTAGCTAGTCGAAAACATCCTTCAGCTTTAATGGCTGACATTAATAAAACAAGGGTGTCGAATTTAGGAGCCAACAAATTGCCCCCCAAGAATGCCTTATTTCGACTCTTGAAAGAAAAAGGCATTCTTTGAAACATCATTCGACACCTGTCTTTTCACGCTTAGCCACAAATTAAAGTGTGCACTTTTTGTTGTCTTCTACCAACCACTGGCAATCCCAAGAAAACCATCATTTATCCGTACCTAAGACGTCACTTCAGTACGGCGTGCAGTACCAAACGTTATTTCAGAATTTGTCATTATGACAATTCCCAAAAACGAGGACGCACGCTGCGTCCCTCTATTTCTGCAGAACGGCTAAAACAACAGGGGGATGCCACGTGCCCCACTATCTCCTGCAACAATAAATGGCATTTAATGTCCTCGGTATTGAGGATTTTTCCCCACTACTATAAATAGCAGTAAGTACCCTATTGTGGGACTTTTTACGCCATCTAGCTTTCAGACTTCTCTATTTTCATACAAACTTATCATCTTTGCAAAAACCTTTCTTCCTTCACTTCGTCTTCAACCTCATCATTAACAATGGCATCTGGTTCCAATGCTCCTAGCGCTACCGTACCATCTGGAAACGTCAAACCTAAGGTTTTCGTCACTGCTCCAGTAGTAACTTCTACGGGCCAACGAAGGGTCCCTGAACCCTTGGACATCGCCGTCCGTGACGCTTACTCACACCACCTTATGATCCCGGTTGGATACTCCAACCAGATCTTTGCTATGTCTGGCCCTTTGTATCCAAGTATTGCTGAGGCCATGAAGATCAAGAGTTATTTTCCGGTAGTTGAGAAACTCAAACCGGTTGCATGCGCCAAGAAAGACGCAGAGGACAATGAAGACCTTGCGCATGAAAAAATCGACCTCCGTTTCTTCAACAAAGGTGTTAGGGCCTTCAGGTCTGGCCCTAGCCTTACTCCTGATTACGTTGCTTGGCTGGAAAAGATGGAGAAAAGCCAAGCTTCGATCTGGAAAGACATGGGGATTTTCGACCTGGTGATGCTGTCGAAGACAGGTTTGAACTATTCTCCGGAGATGTTGATAGCTTCTCTACTTTTCTGGGACTACTCCCACTTTACTTTCCATCTTCCCTGTGGGATGCTGACTCCTACACTCTTCGATGTGGTCGCTATCACTGGCCTTCGACCCACTGGGGACTACTTCGATCCGGAGGAGATGTCGGAGGATCAAATTGGATTCTCTGACACCAAACCAACCTACACCACCTTCATCAATCACTACCACGACATGTCGACAGATGCTGTGTCGGATGTCGAACACATAGCGTTTCTAGCCTTATGGCTGACTCGCTTTGTATTTTGCTCGAAGTCCTTACAGGTGACCAAGAAGATGGTCACTCTCGCCACTCAACTCCATCATGGCCAAAATATCTGTTTGGCAGAATTGATTTTGGCTAGCCTCTATGATTCGATTAGTAATGGGGCAACTCTTCTAAAAATTATCGAGAACAGGGCCAGTTTGCTACTTGCTGGGCCTTTTTGGCTGCTCCAACTGTGGCTCAATGCCACCTTCGAATCTTTCTTGCCTAAGAAGGTTCAAATAAATGAGCAAGCTCCAGAGATAGCGAACAGACGCGTCGAAGGAACCAGACTGGCTCTGTTGACGCCTATGGAAGATGGACTGGAGTTTCAGCAAAATTTCACCAACTTCGTTCTGATGTTTGCTCGAAGGAAAGAGTTTGCTTCGACTATGGCTCCGTTTGCTCGACGGAAGGTAGGCCCGACATGGTTCACAAGGCCACATCCAAGGACGTCGAGTGGTCCTAATGTTGACGAACATACAATACTGTGGGAGGCGTTCCTGACACCAAGGATCATGCCTCTTCGATTCAGGAGCTCTAAGACTCACTTGAGTCTGATTGCATACCAACCAAACCTGGTATCTCGCCAGTTTGGTATTATTCAAACCCTACCTTCTCCAATTTTTCCAAGAGAGAAGTCTATGTTGTACTTCTGCAATGATTACACCGAAGAAGCTGCCATTAAGCATATCGGAAGATATGCTGGTCGAACAGTCCTCTCGTTGTTTGACTACCAGCTCAACTTTCTTTGCTCACCATCCTTCGAGGAGTGGTGGAAAAGTTATTACGCTGAGGAGTTTTTCAACGAGAAGGACTTCGTGGATGAGCTTCAGAAATCCTTTGTCCTTGTGTTGGACAAAATAAAGAAATGTAAGTTCATCCTTTCACATTACTTTGTCTTTCTCTTTCGACTGCTAGCCTGTTAACTATTTTATTTGCTTTCAGTTGTTCGAAAGCCTGCAGCCAAGAAGGCTGCAGAAGGCCAGCAGGGAGGAGGCCCCTCAACAAAACCTCCACCGCCGGCGAAGACTACAGCGCCGGCGAAGACCACAACCAACCAACAGGGGGAAGGCCCTTCGAAGAAGCCTTCTGTATCGGTAACCAGACTTTCATTATTTTCTTCTGGCTTTCGATTTTTGACTTTCGATGCAATTGCTAAATCGAATTCCCATTGGTTTTTTAGGCACCTTCGCCCAAGAAACGGCCAGCACTGGTGGTCGAATCTGGGAGCGATGAAGAAGGTGATTCTCCCCCTGCTCCTCTAAAAAGGCGAAAGCTGACGAAGGACGCTCCTGCTCCTGCTCCTGAGGGTCGAACAATTAGAATTAAGGTTGCTGGAAGAAAGCCCAGGCCACCTCTAGTGATCATTGAGGAGCCAACGGAGGAGGAACTAAACGTTCTTCTCAATAAGCCTGTCGAAAGCGACAATTCCAGCCCTGGGGCTGAAGCTAATTTACAGGTAGTCTCTTAGACCTTTTTGTAACTTAGGTGTAGATACCTGCATTCGATTATGTCTCTTTCGATTTCTGAAGATTCTTCTTCTTTCCTTTCTCAGGACACCACTGAAAGCTCACCGCCAAGGACCTCTGAAACACTGGAGTCTGCTGAACTCAGCAGGCCACAAGAAAAGGGCTTGGAAAATGACGAAGCCCATACTGAAATAAATGAGGCCAATGCTGAGACAGTAGAAAAACCAGCGGACGATCCTCAAACGGAAGAACAACAGCCAAAAGAGGTTCAGGTGGTGGATCTGTCGGAAGAGAATCGTGACGAAGGGGACCATGGCAATGCTGGCGAAGAAAACCAAGGTGCCGCTGGCGAAGGGTACCAAGATGACGCTGGTACTACCCCAGTCCGAGTCGAAGGGAAACAAGTCGAGACACCTAACACTCAACAGCCTCAAACCCAAGACAATGCTGTTGCAAGGGCTGCTACCTCAACGAAGCACAGGTCGAAAGAGGACTTAGAACTCTTGAAACAAACTGACCCTGTTAGCTATCTTAACGCAATCATCGAGAGCAAGAGTTCGTCTAATGCTAGTCAGGAGGTTCCTACCCTGTCGGGGAAGTCCACTGAAACCTCTCCTCTCGATGAAGCTTTGGCGAAGGTTAAGGCCCATTTTTTCAAGAAGGACTTGATGAAGGCTTTAGAGGGGGACCCCACTGCTCCATCATACTTGAGGGATGTTTTGAATGCTGTCGACTTGTTAGCTGTAGCTCCAGAAGTTTCAGGCTTGATCATGGAGTTACACTCCATGATTGATCAAGTCTCAGCAGATTATAGGCGCCAAAGGGGCTTTAATAGTCAGCTCGAGGTGTTATATGGCAAAAGCTCTTCTGCATGGACTGCTGTTTCGGAGACGACTTCTCGAATTGCGGAGTTGTCAAAGCAAAAAGCATCTACGCGGGAAGAAGTCGATGCCATCGATCGAGAGAATGCTTCCTTCAGGGTACAAATCGAAGAAATAGAGGCTAAGATAAATGCCAACACTAAACGCAAGGAGGAACTTCTTTCGACCATCCCAGACACCGAGAGTCAAACTGAAATCAAACAGGGCCTGGAATTTGCTGAGAAGGCCCAAGGCTTCGACGCTCAGATTGCCAAGCTTGTGCAGGAGAATGCCTGGTGCAAGAAAAGATTGGAGCTGCAGCAAGTCAAATACTTTCGACTCAAGGACTCTGTTCCCTTCTGATTGATTCAACTTTTGTAACCATATTTTGTAATCTATATTCGACAACATTGCCATCTTGGCTAAAATTTATAAAAATTTCCATTTTGGCTTTTTATGGTTAATTTAGTCTTGTTATTTTATTATTTTATTTTTATCTCTTGGAGTGTAGGTTTGTATTTTTTCAAATATTTACCATTTACTCTCAAGAGCCTTTTATCTTCACCTAACTCTTCGACTTCATAGGCTCCACCAGAAAAAGTTTGGATAACTCTGAATGGTCCTTCCCATTTAGGTGACCATTTCCCCATGCTTCGATCCCTTCGATCCATTGGAAGAATTACCTTCTAAACTAGCTCTTCAGGCACAAATACCTTAGGTTTTACCTTTTTATTATAAGAGTCTTCTACTTTTTTCTTCTGAAGCCTGAGTAGGTCAAGAGCGCGCAATCTCTCTTCGTCTAAATCCACCAGTTCGTCTAACATCATGTTCCAATAAATTTCAGAGGGAATATCATAATGCCTCTGAACCCTTGCAGATTGAAGACAAATTTCTGCTGGCAACACTGCATCATGGCCAAAAGTTAGCCTATATGGTGTTGTACCTGTGGCTTCTTTTGGGGACGTTCGACAAGCCCACAGAATCTGGTCTAACGTCTTATGCCAATTCTTTGGTTTCTTCCCAACATGCTTTTTTATCAAGCCAATCACTACTTTGTTTGCTGCTTCGACTTGACCATTTGCCTGTGCATAGTAAGGCGTTGATGTTAGGAGTTTGAAACCTGTTTCCTGAGCAAATTCCTGCATCTTTCGACCAGTGAAAACTGATCCTTGATCAGTTGTTATCGTCTCAGGGATTCCATACCTAAAGATAATGTTCTTTTGAATAAATTCAATGACATTTTCTTGGTCTACATTGACTAAAGGGATAGCTTCGATCCACTTGGTAAAGTAATCAATGCCTACCAGTATGTATTTCTGACTCTTTGATGATGCTGGTCGAATCTCTCCAATGAGGTCCAACGCCCATCCTCTAAAGGGCCAAGGCTTCACTATCGAGTGAAGTTCGCTTGCTGGTACATGCTGGATACCTGTATGGACTTGACACTCTTGACAACCTTTGGCGAACTCAACACAATATTTCAGCATAGTGGGCCAATATAGTCCTTGTCGAAACAACAACCATTTCATCTTATGGCCTGCTTGGTGAGCCCCACATGCTCCAGCGTGCGTCGTCGAAAGGGCTATGTATGCCTCAGTTTCACTTAAGCATTTTAGCAATACCCCTTCAGGCGTTTTCTTGAATAACTCATTACCCATGAGTACATAACTCAACGCCCTGTATTTTGTTTTTCGTTCTGTCGAAGCTCCTGGATTTTGAAGATAGTCCACAATGGGTTTCCTCCAATCTTGCTCTGACAAATTATCTATGAACGAAATTTCGAAGTTACTTTGATCAGTATATCCTAGTCTCGTCGATTCCAAGTCTGTTGGTGATAGACAAGTTGCTTTTATCTTTTCTCGAACTTCGATTGCTCTTTGTAATCTCGTTTTTGAAATCTTATACCCAGATGCAATCTGTGCCAGGTCGTTGGCTATTTGATTTTCGACTCTGGGTATGTGTCGAATATTGACCGTTTCAAATTTTTTCAATAAACGATTTGCTATCACAAAGTACATAATGAGGTTCTCTCTTATGCATTTATATTCCTTTGTGACTTGCTTAATGACTAACTCTGAGTCTCCCATTATTTCGACTCGAGTTGCCCCCAATTCCAACAATATCTCAAGGCCAGTAATTAGAGCTTCATACTCAGCCTCATTGTTCGAACAAGAACCTGATACCTTGTACTTGAATGTTGTTGGAATTTTATCTGGAGAAATAATCAAGACTCCTACCCCTGTTCCATCTTTATGGCTGGAACCATCGAAGTAGAATTTCCAAGGCTCTATCTCCACATAATTAATATCCTCAACTTGAATTGAGTGGTCGACTATGAAGTCTGCAACCACTTGTCCTTTTACTGCCTTAAGAGGCATAAAGGTCAAGGAGTATTCAGTTAATGCTAATGCCCACTTGCCAATTCGACTGTGCAAGATAGGTTTCGACAACATATACTTAAAAACATCAAAATGAGACGAAACATACACATCAACTGGTTTTATATATTGCTTGAGTTTTGTACAAGAGAAATACAGACATAGACACAATTTTTCAACTTCGCTATATCTAGTTTCTGCATCGTTCAAAACTCTACTGAGATAGTAAATGGGTCTTTCGACTCCATTCTCATCTTCTTGGGCTAACATGCTTCCCAAAGTTTTGTCGGATGCAGCTATGTACAATCTCATACTCCTATTGCTACAAGGAGGCACCAAAATAGGTGGCTTAGTGAGGTACCCTTTGATTTTGTCGAAGGCTTCTTGTTGCTCTTGCCCCCATTCGAACCCTTCTTTATTCAGTTGAAGTAAGGGTGAAAAGGCCTGAGCTTTTCCACTTAGATTAGATATGAATCTCCTTAAGAAATTTATCTTGCCTAACAGAGATTGCAGTTCCTTCTTATTCGATGGCGCTTTCGCTTCCAGAATTGCCTTCGTCTTGTTCTGGTTGATTTCGATTCCTTTCTTGTGGACAACGAAGCCCAAGAAATCTCCAGCTTTCACACAGAATGCACACTTCAAAGGGTTCATCTTCAGACCATGTTCTCTCATTCTTTCGAATGATTGTCGAAGGTGGTCAATATGATCCTTCCTTGTAACACGTATGAATTTGCATTTCAGCAGTCTTTCGACTTCCGTTTTGATCTTCGACAGTATTTCTGGAGCGAAGCGCCTTGGATTTTGCTTGATTGGCTTCTTCCCAGGTTTGATTGGCAACTGAAGTTCTACCAATCCTCTGTCGAGACCAGGAATTTCGTCATAATCCCATGCAAAACAGTCTTTGAACTCTTTCAACAACTGGATTACTTCCAACCTAAGTTCTGGATCAATTTTGGCGCTGATGTAAGTTGGCATTTTCTCTGACCCTTCGCCTAAGTTGATTTCTTCTAAAGGATCTTGCGCTAACATTTTAATGTTGTTCGCCAAGGGGTCCTTTTCGAAGCCCAAAGGCTCATCGTCATAGATGGCGTCGAGCCTCTGTTCCTGCATTTCTTTTGGCATGATATCAGGAGGTTTTGGATCGAAATCCTTTCCTGGACCTGCAGCAGATAATTGTTGATCATTGGCCTGTGTGGCCATGTACTTTACTTCGGCTTCGAGAGCCGTTATCATCTTAGTTTCGGCTACATAAGCCGAAATTCGCTTCAAAGATTGTGACTCAGTCATTATCACTGAATTCACTTCCCCAACCAGTTGGTTGGATATCAGTTAACCCACTGAAGTCTATGTGGGACAAGTCTTCTCTGTCCCATTGGAAACCATGCTCAGGATGCAGGTATAGGGAACAAAAAGTGTTTGGTGCTGGCGCCATGTCGAAGTCAGGTGTTGGACATGGCCCTATGTGAGCCAAGTTCTTGTTTAAATCTGCCAACCCCAGGTGATTCACTTCGCGCAGGTAGTAGCTTTGATCTGCCTATATGTTTTCGACCATCCCATCTGGACGCCATAGGAGCAGCCTCTGGTGCATTGATGATGGCACAACTCCAACACCATGAATCCATTCACGGCCCAACAAAAGATTGTAGTTAGGTTTGGCCGATATGACCATAAACATCGTTGGTCGAAGGATAGATCCTACTTTGATATCCAACTGGATCACCCCCATAGTGGTCCCTATGCCGCCTTCATAGTTCGACAGGACCATGTTGTGAGGCTTAATGTCCTCATCCCTTTTGCCAATTTTCCTTAGCATAGAGTGAGGAATAATGTTGATGGTCGCCCCACAATCCACCAAAATTTTATTCACAGTAGTTTCTTCGAGTTTAGCCCTTATAAATAAAGGCTTGAGTTGATTTTTCATCGCCTCTGTAGGTGGCTCGAAGAACCCATTTTGTTCCTCAGTGGTGCCATTGTCCATGACAAAATAGCACACTGGCCTATGTTTGGCCATTTCTTGCTCCACTTCCCTGTCACTTGCTTCGACCTCCACCTGTTGGTTGAATTCTCTGGGCAGCACTGAGACTATATTCACCATTATGTCCAAAGTATCATCAGACTCAGAATCGTCTTCGTCTTCGACTTCACTTTGGTTAGGCCAAACTAGCCTGTTGGTTACTGGCTCTCTTTCTAGAGGTTTCCTTTGCTTCCTTTGAGGAACGTTCGAACTGGTTTCTGCCTTTGGTTCGTTGGCAGCCTCCCTTTCAACTTTTCGTCTCCTTTGGTATCTCCTCCATTGAGATCGAGACATGGGATTTTTACCTTTGTAGTTGCTTGACACTTGTGCAACTTTAGGTGCAGCAACCTGAGGCTCTTTCTTTTGAGTCAAAGAGGAACCCCTTGGCACGTCGAAAGAGTGCCATCTCTCCTCACTTGGACTTTTTCGACCAGAGGTTTTGTACCAAGTATCTACTGGCACATTTGTAGGAGGCCTAAAAGTCAATGGCCTCTTTTCTTGGTTTGAACCTCTTTGGGAGGCTCTTCTGGGGTCATGTCGAAGATCAACATTTTCCCTTCTCTTATTTGCTGCTCTTACGCCTTGAATGTGCTCAGCAGCTTTTTTGTCAAAGATCGAACTGCATCTTGGACACAGCATCACCTCTGATTTCTTTTTCTGGCATCTTTGTAGAAAATCTGCCAAATTTTCATTTTCCCGAGGGAAAGCAGTCTTATTAGCTTGTTCTTGCCTCATGGCCTCTTCTGATGCTTTTGGGTCAGAAAGTTCGACCATGTTGATATTCATTGTATCTTTGTTAGCAAGAGTTAACTGCTTCATTTGTATCTCCAGATTCTCCGTCTGGCCTTGAACTGTGGCCAAGTGGGGACTGGGTTTTGGTCCAGTTTTTTGTGCTTCAGCGGTCTCCAACTTCGGGCTTTCGACCGCTTTCTGAACTGCTTCAATTGTCTTCCTGGATAAATTTCCAGAAAAACTGCCAAAGATTGGCATGTTGATGTGGTCCTTTAAGACTTCGACCATTGTGATTCCTGGCTTCTTCGACTGGCTCTTGGTTGCCTCTATCACGTTCACCTCAGAGGGCTCAGCATAGTGGGCTTCAGCCTGCAATGGATTTGAGCCGACAGCCATGGGGGTTTTGTCAGCAAACTTCAACCTCCCTTCTTCGATAGCGTCTTGCACAAGGTTCCTGAAAAGAAAACATTGAGAAGTTTTATGGCCCAAGAAATTATGATATTTGCAAAAACCTCTCTTCTTTCTTTGATCAAGAGGAGGCACTTTTACCCCTGGGGGTACTATCATTTGGCCATCTTTAACCAACAAGTCGAATATTTCATCACATTTTGTGATGTCAAAACTATAAGTCTTTTTGGGGAACCTATCGTTGGTCCTTTCTGGACCAATGGGATTTTTCCCGCTTGAGGGGACTAACAGTTTACAAGAGTATGGTGGCCCTTGTTTCAGTTCTGCTAAATCGACTTCTCCTTCTTCGACAGCTAAAGTATCATCGAAGGATTTCGGATCTTCGTCATCCATCTCAACGTACGCTATCCTCTCTCTCTTGTGAGTTTTCGTTGCCTTTGCTTTTTCAGCTTTGAGGCGTTCTACGTGTCGAACTCTATCGGCCAGTTGGGCCATGTCTCTCAGGTATTGGGTGTCTAGCTTCTTCCTAATGGAATAATCTAAACCGCCTGCGGCTATTTCGACTAACTCATGTTCTGGCACTTGTGTAAAGCATCTCGCCTTAAGCAACCTAAACCTATTTAGATATTCGTCTATAGGTTCAGTGAAACGTCTCTTCACACTGGCCAATTCTTTCAGGCTTATCTTGGTTTGCCCCATGTAGAATTGTTCATGGAACAATCTTTCCAACTGGGTCCAATGATGGATCGAATTGGGGGGGAGAGTTGTAAACCAAGTAAAAGCGTTCTTTGTTAAAGAACTTGGGAAGTACTTGATCCTCAGGTTTTCGTTATTCGAAATGTCACCTGCTTCGATCAAGTATCTCGCCACATGCTCGACAGTAGATTCTGTCGTGTCCCCAGAGAACTTAGTGAATTTGGGGACTTTACATCTAGGAGGTAAGTCTGTTTGTAACACGTACTCTGATAATGGAGATGTAAAGTTGGGCCTTCGAAAGGCCATGTTCATTCCATTTTGAGTCATGATCCTTTCGATCATGGTTGCCAGATTATTTTCCAAACCCGTATTTTGGTATTGGATATGCTGGACTACTTCGTCAGCATTTTGGTTTCTGTTGACTAACCTTACCTCTGGGGTTCTTACCCTAGGTTCCTCGACAGGTTGCTCCAATCGTGCCCTAAGGTTTTCTTCGACAGGCTGTTGAGCCTGGTTAATGGTGGTTTCTTCCTCTAAGAACATCCCCTGGTTACCCCTTATTTGCGCCCTTTGGGGCTGTCGAATAGGTTGGGGTACTCCAAAGAAATCAGCCAAACGCGTCATTTGCGCTGTCACTTGCTGATTCGATTGAGTAGTGTTTTGTATTAGAGGGTTTAGCACTGTACTCAGAGTTTGTGCCAACATTTGCACCATATCATGGTTGCTTTCGTCCATTTGTTGCCTCAAGACTGCTGCCGAGGCATTTGTAAGGCCATGGGCTACTTGGGACGTTCCTCCTAAGAGTTGGGTCCTATTTCTATTCGCCATGCCTACTCCAGAACCTTGGAGTGGCGAAGAGGCACTCACTAAAGGGTCTGAAAAAGTGGACGCAGCATTCGTCAGGCTAGCCAATTCAGAAGTTGGCATACCATAGAGTGGCATAAATCCAGGTGGCGCAAAAGGCCTTGTGCCTAAATTTCCCCTGGGTGGGGGAGTTCCCAAAGGCATCCTGGGGCCCGTGAACGAAAGTAATGGCCCCGTTGCTGTGACCGTTACTGCTGGTGTCGAACCAACAGTTGTCGCTTCACTTACGGTCGTACTAATCGTTGCTCCCACATTCGTTTGTGGGATTTCGTTATTGTTTGGCGGATTCGCCATCTCTTCCCTTCGTCTGGCAGTATTGTTATCGTTAGTGTATATTCTACCACTTCTCAATAACATACAACACTCATCGAAAAGATGAGATTATTTTCAACAATCAACACACAGTCCCACCGGGTGTGCCAATTTGTTTACCTTGGTATTTGGTAAACAACCGCTGATCCTCCAAATGGTTACTTATTTGGTTACTCGCAGGATCGATCAGATTGATCCTAGGACATAGGTTGATTTTGAAGTTTTGATTAAATTGGCTATGGGTTAAGTGACAATAAAATAAAGAGGCTTTAAGTAAATTGCATGAAGAAAGGACTTGGTAAAATAAATAAGGCTTTAAATGAAAGGGTTCGACAGGAAAGTAAAGAAGAAAGCAAGTAAATTTCTGGAAAAAGTAAATGACTTTGATTAATAAAGTTGGTGTTTCACACATACATTTCTCAACAATTCTTTCTCACACGCTGGGTACTCGAATCTATATGAGTGACTTTGTATATAATTGTGAACACACGCGAGAACTTACATGACTACTACTATTTATACTAAAACATCCCAAGTAACCGTCGGGCAATTACACTGCTTCGAGATGACTCCACTTGGCATGTTCTCAACGTTCGACGCTCCAGATCTTCACACGTTGCGCTTGGTAACTGCTGGAAACCGTTTTCCCTCCAAACGCTTGAATTTCAAACTGCTCCACTCTGAACCATCGAACAACTTCGTCGAGAAGCATCTTCGACAAGAAACTCCTTCGACGTCGAAGGCAACCAACTTCTCCCTTAGAAGAAATCTTTTAAGTACCTTGCCATCTTTCGATGGGCATTTCGACAGACCTAGCTAGTCGAAAACATCCTTCAGCTTTAATGGCTGACATTAATAAAACAAGGGTGTCGAATTTAGGAGCCAACACCTATATAACCCATCTTTCTCCTCTGTCATTGACATACCCTCATTCCTTCTTCTCTCACCCATTTTTACAGAAAGGCAAACAAGCGAAGGGAGATTCATTTCGTATAATGGTGCAATTCTAATCTCGTGGTCGCCAGCGGGATTTTACGGTGGCTCCATTGTTTACGAAGAGGAATTTCTGGCGTTGGTTCGTGGTTGTGACGGTATTGAGAGGGCTGAAGATGGGGCGGTGCTTTCGGTGTTGACATCAGAGTGAAGGAGAGAGATGACAAGCATCATGGAGGTCCGTCATTGGTTACAACTCATTTCACGACTGAGGGTGATATCACGAAGAGTTGCTGTGTCTTGCAGTGCTTTAGCGGCGAGATTGGATGACGTTTTGTTGATTCTCCTTCCTCCCCGTACTACCCCCTATATTTTCGTTCTCTATTAGTTGCCTCTGTAACCCTATTTTGTTCTGTCAATTCCCCCCCCCCCCCCCCCCTCTGTATTGTAACGATTTCTCTCCTCCTTATAGTATTTTAGGAATTAAAATTAGGAAATTGATTTATGATTTTGTCTGCAACACATTAATTTGTTTCTGCTTTCATATGATTTTGTATTCAGGTCTTTGATTAGAACTTTGAATGTCAATAAAATTTGTTTCTATTTTGAGTTGCTCTTGTCTGGAAATTTAAACGCGAAGAGCATTGCTTAATTTCCCGTGCATATTCGTTTTTGATTTTGTTCCTGTTAGTGCGTTTATGATTCAAACAATAGCTGTTAGAACATTTAAACAAAACATGCTTTTTTCTAATTGATTGAAGCAAAGAATGTGTTCATGTTTTGGGTCATTTTGCAGTGGTTTTTGGACTATGTTTGGTTGGACCCTGCGCTTTTTCTTTGGAAACAACAATATGTTAAAACACGGGCCTACACGCTTGGGCTTTTTATGTCAACATTTTCTTCTTGAATTAACAAAATAAGATAATTTCAATAATGACAATGTTACTAATAATATAATAACATTAATAATAAACAATTATAATAATGATGATGATAATAACTAATGTAAGAAACCAAACATTTTTTCAAAACAAATCCAAAAATTTGTAATGGGTCATACTTTTTTATTTTATTGGGCCTTTAAACAAAACCAAAAAAAAACATATTGGTTAACATATACATTCAACCTTATCCAAAAACCTAAATGAGCCTTATAAAAAAAAGATATGTTCACACTTCCCTGAAAATAATACACCTCTCTTAACTTGAAAGGAGTCTCTAAAAACCTAATGGACCAAATTATTTTGATTCATTGGGCTTTAAACAAAAAAATAGATCGTTTTATCAAAAAAATCTAAATGGGCTTATTTAACTCAAATATATTGGACTTTTAAACAAGACAAATTGTTTTATACACCCTCCTTTGTATTCGAACTGAATTAAGAAAAATATATGGGCCTTTTCTGATTGAGAAAGGCCCATGACCTCTTTTACAAAATAAACCCCTTTTCGATTTTAAACTTTCCATAAAGATAAAACTATATAATAATAATCATTTAACTAGAAATTTAAATATAATATTAGGGTATGACAAATTTGAGGTATGACACATAACTACATGAATCATTTTAGTTGCTTATTTAATGTTGCATCATGAGTGATAATGCCTCCAACGTAACTTAGATCCTTGAAGAAGGATGCAACTGCATCTTCAGGAAAACATCTTCTTGAGAAAAACTATTCATCCTCTAAACATAAATTCTAGGGTTTGAGAAGAATTGTCTGAGACATTAGAACTTAGATAATATTAGAGCATTAGTAAATCAATCCAAAATCTATAAAATATATTTTAGCGTGAACTTCTTCGTTGGGGGGAATGATTGAAAAAAATAATTCTTAAAAGGACAAAACTTAGGTATAATTCTTTAGATGGTTCTTATTATTTTCCAATAAAAATATATCAAATATTTAATTTTCTCTTACACATATGTAAATTACTTCTATTTTCACTCCTTAAATGATATTTAAGCATATTTATCATATTTTCATTGAAAAATAATAAAAATCATAAAAAATTGTAACTGAATTTGTGATTCTTAAAATACACGTGTTTAAAATATAGTTATATTTGAAGAAAAAAAGTCTGAAAAAATCTATAGCTAGTATTGTTATTATATATTTATAATACTTATAATTTATTTGAAAAAACATATAAGGCGTGTCTATCCACAAAGGAAAAACAAAGAAAGTAACGGGCGAAACATCTTATCAAATAAAAAAGGAATTAAAATCGAACGGCTAGGATTGCACGTGTGATTAGGTTTAGAATAAGAGAGGGACCACCGCACCCCCATAAGTCTCCTAACTCTTACTTCTTCCTCAACTCCTCCAGCGTTTCACTCACACACAGAAGAAAAGAGAAATCATCCACCATGTCCGACGAAGAGCACCAATTCGAAGCCGCCGCCGACGCCGGAGCCTCCAAAACCTATCCTCAGCAGGCCGGTACCATTCGCAAGAACGGGTACATCGTCATCAAGGCCAGGCCATGCAAGGTTTTTTTCTCTTTCGTTTTTTCTAGGTTTGAGATTTGTGTTTTTTGATTTACTTGGTCGATCTTTCGTTTCAAATTTGCGCTGGTGTTTGATTTGGATTTGTGTTTAGTTTATGTTGTGTTGATTTTGGTGGATTCAATCGATTGCGAAGTGGTAACGCTTGAAACGTAGAAAGGAACTTGGTATGATTTGTTTTGATTTGATAAGTCGAGACATAGATAGGGTGTTTTACATCTAGATCTGACACTGGTAGCAACAACTTTTTCTGAGTTGAATAGTAAATTTCAATCTAAAAATCACGTTTCGATTCAATTTAGAAGAATCAAACACTTCAAAATCATTCCAAAATCAATTTACACCTCTAGAATTGTTTTGGATTTTCCAAAATCTAAAAAACAAACTTACACCAGCGTGTGTTTGGTTTGGCGTCACGTAGAAGCTCCATTTTGCGGCTTCTGAAAAAATCACATCTACAATAGGGCTAGACGTGAGTTTGGAGGTTTAAATGCCAAACCTAACACTCACTATAAAGAGTAACATTCTGTTCACTTTACCTTTGAGTTCCTATGAATGGTTTATCAGTGATGCGTAGTAGTTGGAGATTGAGGAATAGAAAGAGGAAACCACGATAAATGAATGTGCATATCGAGTTCTTTGCTATAATGTTTATATGTTATAATGTTTATTTGTTGTTATGATTTACTTTTCAGTTGTGTTAACTTTGTTTTAATAATGTGTTTGTTTTTGGATTTTATCTTGATAGGTTGTTGAAGTTTCTACTTCAAAGACAGGAAAGCATGGACATGCAAAGTGTCACTTTGTTGCCATTGATATTTTCAATGGGAAAAAGCTTGAAGATATTGTTCCTTCATCTCACAATTGTGATGTAAGTGAGATTTGCTTTTGTTTGTGTGTAATATTTACATGTTTGAGATGCAGTTTTATGATCATTGTCTTTTATTTGCAGGTTCCTCATGTGAACCGTACTGACTATCAGCTGATTGATATTTCTGAAGATGGTTTTGTAAGTTTTCTTTTACTTATTATACTGTAAATTAAGTTTTGTTAAAATGGATAATATAAAAGGAGAAATTAGGATGTATTCTTATTTGTCGAAGGGTGTTGCTTTCTTATGTTTTTTGGAAGGTTACTATTGATGACAACAAAAGTCTTCTGTCATGTTTTCATTCCACGAAGAAAGACAAATATTTTACATTAATTTCTACCAAACGTATGATTTAAAACATTTTGTTTTTGACTTTAACAAACACCTCTTTTCTACTCAAGATAAGTTTTTTTATACACAAGTCAATATAAGATGACATGGGGTGCATTTCCAACCTTCTATTTTCTCATGTTGATTTGGAAAAGAAAAAATGAACAATTATGATTCCACTGGCTGATGTAATGACTAATGCGTCTACAACAAGAAATAGAGACATAATTTTGATATTCTTCGAGAGTAGCTAACATTTCTTAACCTATTCGTGTGTTACTTTTAGGTGAGTCTGTTGACTGATAATGGAAGTACTAAGGATGATTTGAAACTTCCCACTGATGATGCACTCCTTACTCAGGTATTTGGTTTCACAATATTAGTTATTATTATAATTTATGATCTTATGATGTGTATATGTTTTGTATCTAATTGATTTCTTGGACACTTATATAGATTAAAGATGGATTTGCTGAAGGAAAAGATCTTGTTGTTTCTGTCATGTCTGCAATGGGAGAAGAGCAGATATGTTCTTTGAAGGACATAAGCAAAGTCTAGTTTGCTTTAGTAATACTCTGGCTGTTGGGTGATAGCACATATTTTATTCTTATGTTGCTAACAGGTAGTAATTTTTCATATGCATGTGTGCGCAATAAACTTGAAAAGAAGCTGCCTTGAGCTTGAGGTGGGAAATAGGAACTTTATTTATCTTTGTCTCTTTAAGTTATTAAGCCCTGCAGTTTTGGCTGGTTGGATTTGTCATAAATGTACCTTATAACTTTATGCTTTTATTGAGTTTAATATTGAACCTTAGCACTCTTCTCTGCATTTTTAAATAATGGCATGGATGGCTGTGGTGTTCTGTGTATGCTCAAAAGTGTTGATTATGATAGCCGCAAAGGACATTGGTACAACAGTCTGAATTTGAATTTGGATTTTTTTTTCAAAAGTTAAGGTCTGTACTATTTTTGACCAAAATAAAAATAATTTAACTCAAATAGACAGTCTCGGTATTGGATATGTATTATTATTGTAACTGCTATTTTAATGATATGTACAAAAATACTAGAAATCAATACCTTGGTTTTAAACCATATAAATATATTATTATTGTAAATGTTATTTTAATGATATTTACACAATACTAGAAATACAATGTTTTTGAACCACTTAAATATATTTGTATTATTATTACATTTTGATTAAAAATAATACATAACATTATTATTAATATTATTAATATTATTATTATTATTATTATTATTATTATTGTTATTACTTTTTTTTAAGATCAATAGCCTAGTGGTTGAAATTTATTTTTTAAAGATGTACATGTGGGATGTATTCGAATTTGCACAAAAAGACAATAGTTGAGTCAATTCAAGATTCAGGACGACATCTGAAAATGTACCTTGATTTATGTGGTAATTGAATTTTATATCTTGAGTTGAGTGGAATGGATTTGAGATGAATAAGGCATTGGCTATTTAGACCTTTGGTCGGTCTAGAACAATTGGTCACTTATTAATTTTGGCCGATTTCTACGATATTTTCTGGTGTGAGCTAGAAGTGAAACGGTCGGGATCAATTGAAAAATTGATGGGCGACAAAAGCATTAAATGCTTTCTTATCATTGAAATAATTCATTATCTGTTGTCAGCGCATCCTTCTAAGTATGTAGGTGGTCAGGAAATGACTCCCTTACTTAGGGTGCTCTAGTACCTCTGGCTCTTCGCCTCTGTTAGATGGGACAATACATTCATAGTCGTTGGATTTGTGCATAGTCTTTGAAGTGACATGTTGATTTTGAGCATTCGTTTTATACATGGCAAGTTTGTATCTTCTAAGCCTTTTTTCTTATTTCCTGCTACTCTTTGTTTAGTCCATTCTTCTGGGTTTTGATCACCGACTCTTTTGCTTCAGCCTTTGAGGTTTCTAGATCACTCTGATTGTGGTGTCGATTTCAAAAGCGATTCTTGGGTGCACCTTAAGTACTTAGAAACACCCTCTTTATATGAACATGAGGAGAACGCGCAACGACTTCCTTTTAATTAGGGTCCCCTTTCGACATGGCCATCTTAGTGACCCCTTATGATAAGCGGGTGTCTGATGAGTTTAAGGGATGCTCCATCCCTTTCTATGGTTGTATTTTTCAAAATTTGGCATTCGTCTTCCTTTGACTCCCTTCAAGAAAGAGTATTAGACCATATTTCCATCCCTCCCTCACAGTTTCATTTGTGTGCTTGGGGATTTGTGAGAGCTCTCAAATACTAGCATGAATATCAGAGGGTTATGTCGTGTCGCGAAAAAATACAGAGTGGCTACTGAACTCTATTTATTCAGAAGGAAGGGAAGATATCAAGAGAACCCCAAAGAAATGGATACGATGGTCTTGCGATCAAGAGAAAGGGTACGAAAGTCGGTTAGACGAGGGAAATGTATTAGCACCCCACGCGTCTGTCGTACTCTATAGGATCCACTTAAGTTTGCTCTAATTTAATGGTGTGTACAAATCTATGTCTAAAGCTTAATGCTAAGAGGAAATGCATGCGAAAGAAAACACGGGAAAAAGAAGGAATATTTATAAAGTTTTATTCGCCTATGCCTCGCGACCTAATGTCTACATATCTCTTTCGAGGAATCAGAGCGTCGTAGTTCGGCTCAAAAGTTTTGGTTTGTTGTGTGTTTTTATGGGCGACAGACCCTTTTGAAAGGATTTTGAGTTACGCCCTCAAGGCAAGGTGCCACGTTTGATTTGTTTGTGTTTTGTTATTGTGGAAAGTGTTTTAGTATGATTAAGTATTTTGAATTTTTTATAAAGAAAAAGAGTTTTAGTTTTAAGGATACAAAAAAGGGAATGAAAAATCTAAGAGAAATTATATTTCTAATGTTATCATACAATGACAGTCCTATAGTTAGGGTTGAAATAAAATTCTACCTAATGTTAGCGTACATAGTTTAGAGATCAAATATCTATCTCGATTGAAAGCTTAACTAAGATTGAATCGAGAAGTCCTATGAAAATATGATATGATCACCTAAGTAAGCAACAATTATTCAAAATAGCACGAATTCAAATTCCATTCTGTTATCTTATGTCATTTTATCATGTGAAGAAATGTAAACAAGAATTAAAATTTCTATTCTAAATAATTAACGAAATAAAAAATAAAAAGAAATTGCAATGAAAATAAGCCAGGTGGTGCAAGCTGATCCAAGATGCTGTAGCAGTAGACACAAGTAGCTCTAGGCCCAACCAGTAAGGTCCACAAGAATTTTTTTTCCAGCTTTCTTCCATGCCAAAAACGAATATTGGGTTCTCAGGAAAAGCATACTCAATAATGGCCCAATGCAAGATTCATAGAGTTCAGTTTAACCAAACACAACACCATTAAATCCAGATTTTATTTTTCAGTCTTTATTCATTTCATTAAAAGGAAAAATAAAAAAGAATTAACAAGAGTGAAACGATGTCGTTGAGTGTGCAATGTTAGGGTTAAACGCAGTGTGACCATTGTACTTAACGACACTCCCCTTCTTCTCCTTCACCGTCAATTTCACCGTCCTGAACATCATCGCATTCCACTCTCGCTGTTCTCCTCTCATCCCTTCTTCTTTCTCGCCGAATATAATACGATAGGGAACTCTAGTTTTCAACTAAAACGAAATTACATGATGATGGTGACGAATCAGAAAGAGCATCCATGGGGGTTTCGTTCTACAACCTATACGCTACATTGTGGTGATGTGAAAATGCAAAAAGTATGAAGAAATGAAGTAAACTGAAGCTTACCTACCAGAAGAGTCTGATGCTCTTCAATGGTGCCGGTAGCACAAGAATTCTAGAAGATTTCAGGTAATTTTCGTTATTCTTCTCCTTCTTGTCTCAGCTCTTCTTCTTGCACGTTTGCTTCTTCTTCTACCTTTCTTTTCTCGTTTTTTTAGAATTGTGGTTGTCGTTCGTGACATAAACGCGACATTATTCGTGTTCTGTAAAGTAGGTTCAAGAGAGGGAAGCTTGAGATTCACATATCGATGATGAAGATTGAAGACACATGTGATGCCGTTGCAGATAAAGAAAATTCGGTCACGGAATCGTTGATGTACGAAGAAGGTGCAGGTTGATGATGATTGAGGATCGAAGATGATTGAAGGTGAGTGTATGGTAAAGGTTGCAGAAAATTTGAGGGAGGGAATGATGAAGATGATGGAGATGAGGGAAAAGGTGCGCCAGAAGGATGAATCTGAGGTATGAAGTATGGAGAAAAATGAAGGTGAAAATGGTGGTTATGATGGTTAAAGGGTGGAGAGAATGAGAGTTCTGAATCTGAAAAATAATGATGAATGAAGGTGTTATATAGAGAGAGTTGAATTGATGAGTTCAGTTACAGAGGAGAGAATAAGGACCCTTGGATTGAAATTTTTTTGTTATTGAATCAAAGGTGGAGTTTTGAGCTTGGTGAGAGTTAGTTATGAAGATTGGTTTTCAGTTAGCTTTCTGTTATGCTTGTTATAAGTGAGTGTGATACGGTGGGAGAACTGACTAGTGTTTTGCGTTCGTATTCGCACTTGTGCGGTTGAGCAAGAGTCGCCACCGACTTTTTATTTTATCCTAAAGGAAAGGTTAAAAAAGCACAGCAAAAACCTTTTGAGATATTTCGTGGGTTCGGGGGGTAGATTATGAAAAGGGAAGGTATTAGCACCCTTTTCATCCATGGTTATCCATGGGCTCTTAGTTACTTGGTTTTTTAGATCACTTGCCTTGTTTTTCGATTGCTTGAAAATGGTGTGTGTGTGGGTGCTTTTTGAAAATGTTTTGGAAAAAAGATGCCTTGTCTTAGGCAACTAATGTATTTGACTCGTGATTGAGTGTTTTACAAAAGTGTGGATCTTTTCGAAAAGATGTTTCAAATGTTTTTGAGAGTTTGTTTGAAAGTGTTGTGGATTGTGGTTTTTGAAAAGAAGGCAAGTGTTTTTGCAAGTTGATCTCAAGTAACTAAGAGTTTTGTCTACACTATTGTACTCAAAGGTTTTTGTTATGTTTTAACCCCTTTTAACAATTTTGTTCTACCATTGAAATTGGTAGACAATCTTGCGTTTAGGAAATTTATTCGGGACGGGCGCGGGTCATCGTATGGACCATGAATGCAATGGTGCTAAGTGTCTTTGGCAATTTGCTTTGAAGGGACTATGATCATTCCGTTTAGGCAACACTTTGAGACTTATGATCATTTTGAATTCGTTTTGCCAAAGATACTCGACGTGCAAGCATGGCCCATTTTGGAAGGCAACATGTGGGATTACCCTAGAGGGTGCAAGCGTGATTGTGTATTGATTTCATGTATTTGTCTTGTATTAGGTTATCTAGCGTTTGATTTTGTGTACATACAAACCCTAGGTCTAACCATGGTATAATTGGAAAACTGTAAATTGCGGAAATGTAAAATCTACGCTATTACAAAATAGTATCTGGGATTAGGGGTACAAGTGTATGAATGGGGATGAGACTTATGGTATCCAATAAGTTACAACCAAATCGAATTCGCAATCAAATGTAAATATCGAATATACAGATATAAGATAAACAAATGTGTATAGGGCAATGTGAATGGATTTGCATTGTGTAAGTGTATATGTATATGAGTATGTGTAATCATTTACAAGTGCGACATGTGAAATTGAAGCGTATTAGGGTATTTGACCTAGATATGTGTTTTAAGGAATCTTTGATTTGCGTATTTTTAATATGTACAAAAGAAAATGTTTTAATTGAAAGTTCTTACTTCTAATTAAATTATGTATAAAATGTATCATGGTTTATTATATACAAAAAGTATTTAAATGTCAAGAATTTAATTTTGTATAAAAAAGAGTGTATTTTTTATATTGTTATGTACAAAAATATTTCAAGAAATCAAATTATACAAAAAAGTTTATTTACTTATTATGTGCAAAATATATTTTAATTAAAAGAAGATATTTTCAAATTTAATGATATTGTATAAAAATAAAATGCATCTTATGTGTATGTACAAAATATATTTTAAATAAAAGAGTAAAAAGTCATTTTTCAATTTTAAGTATATGATATAAAAGTATTTTATTATTTTATGTATAAATATAATTTAAATCAGGTATTTTAAATAAAAAATAAAATATTTTCATATATTTAGTATTAATGTGATTTTGTAAAGGATAAATGAAAAGAAAAAGAAATAATTGTTTTATGATAAAAGAAAAGAAGTTAGTATTAAAAATGAATTTGGTTATATAAAAAGGGTTAGTGATTTTATTGGATCTTGACTGGTAATTAGAAACGGGTCAGGCCCATTTTTGGAGGCAAATGTTTTTAGGGTTTCGCTTGTGTTTGTTCAGTTGAGGGGATTAGGGTTTGAACGGCGCCGCGTTCGTATGTTCGTTCATCATCGTCTTCTTCTGATCAGCTCCTCCGTCCAGCCACCAGTGTCGCTCCCAAAACCTCTCTTCCCTCCATGGCACGGGCTCAGTGTCCTTGATACAAGGTTCGTTTCAATGTTTATGTTCCTTTCTCTTTTACGAACTTGCGTGTGTTGTTTTAATTTGAGTTTTGATTCTTAAATTTGTACTATTATGAGGTGGTGAAGAAGAAAGGGGGAGAAGATTGGCTACCTTCGTTCTTTGGAGATGGATGAGAGGCGGAGTGGAGGCGCTGAGGACGGCCGGGGCGGAGGAAACGTGACGCTTGCTCTTTGGGCTTTCCTGGTATCTTTTATCTTGCTCCTTAGGGTTTTGATGATGATTGACTTGTGCTGAGAACCCCTTTTTAATTCACTTCTTTATCTCTTCTACTGCGTGTTGCCCTGTGTTACCTTGAACTGGATGCCTTTGGGATGTCTTAATGCCCAGTGATGTATGTTTGCTGAGGGCCTAGTGTTGAGTTGCCCTGAACTTTGCTCTCTTCTTCTGACTTTCTTCTGATTTTGCCCCTTGAACGATCGTTGAGTTGGATGCCTTCTGAGATGTTTTATCGCCCAGTGATGTTTATACTGAGGGCCTAGGTTGCCTTTGAATATATTGTTTTCTTCTATGCCCCTGATGCCTTGAGTTGTTGTTCTGAAACCGTTAGCCTTTTACCTGTGTTGCCCTGAACATGCTTCTTGTTTGACAATGAATGGCTTGAGTATGCTTTGATATGTTTATCGCCTATGATGAAAAATTTCTGAGGCTTTAGGAGTTGCCTTTGCAGATTTTTTTGTTTTGCTTCATTTTTGCAGAGATGGAAAGGTTTTGAACTTTTCTTGGTTTGTTGACATAGCAGGTTAGGCTTTTGAGGATTGAATTGGCTTTTGGTTTTAGTTGTTTGAGCTTTGGACAGGTTGATGGTTAGGCCAGGTTGATGCAGATTCTGAGTTTGGGGATTTCTGGTTTTTTTGAACTGGTTATGTTCAGTTGGGTTGGTGTGTTGACAGTAGGTGATATGCTTGTGACAGGTTGGTCTTGTTGGTAACTTAGTTTATCAGGTTATGTATTTTTTCGATCTGATGACAGGCAGGTTTTTGAACATTAGCAGGTTTGATGTTTGAAACTTGTTTGATGGGTTTTTTGGTAAAGCTTAGGCAAGTTCACTTAGGCTTCAAAAATGCTTAGCAGGTTTTGCCGTTTGTATATTTTCTTGCCTTTGGTAAAAAGTTCTGCCCTCTCCTCCTTGCTTGCTGAACTGTATTCTCTTTTTGTATATCTTTTTTCTGTCTTTTCTGCCTAAGCCTAAAGCCTGCCTATACTTACTTTATCTCTCTTCTCTTTCTCTCCATAGTACAGTTTAAAGAATTTTTAAATGTTTATGCTGTACTTTGTTCTGAAGGGGCCCCTTGGGAAATGATGATTTAGAGTTCAGTTGCTTGCATATAGGATTTTTCTGCATATATATCTCTTCTTTGACAGCTTTCTACACTTTGTGTTATCTTCCATATCTTTGCCAAATCTTTTTATTGGCAGCCTTGAGTAGACTTGTACTTTTGACAGTAAATTGCTCTTTTTGCTTTTGATAGAAAGTGGAATTGGATTTTTCAGTTTGGTTTGCATTTGAAGTTTGAGATTTTGAAACTATGCAGTTTGAGATTCTATGCATTTGACATTTTGCATTCATGAATAAAAAATGAAATTCTTCCCTCTTTGTGAACCGGGAGAAATCCCGTGATTTGCAGAGAGGGTTAACTGATCCCAATCAGTGGCCCCTAATGATGAGCAAATTTTATCTGTCTTTTTTAATTCGACTGCTTTCTGACTTTTCTTCTTCTTTTTGCAGATAAAAAATGGAGCACCGGAGCGAAGTGAAGAATGAAGAATTAGAAATAGGATAGAATTTTTTATTTTCAATTTAATTTTTGTACACTATTATTATTTTAAATACTTCGTAATAAATACTTGTATCCAAATAATAATAATTGTAACAACTATTAAATATGAAATAAAAATTCCATTGACATTTAATTCTTTTCAATTCCTTTTCTTTATTTACTTGTTATTTATAATTCCTTAAATTAAATAAAATGAAAGTTAAATTTCAAGTATTTAATTCTTAGAACCATAAATAATCAACTAAACCTTGTTGATCAAAATAAATGAACTGGACGTCTCCATCATTCAAAGCAACGCACAGTCGAACACAAAAACTGATCAGATGCAATCCTTTCTTACTGATTCTTTGCCAAGCACTGTAATTCCAAACTGCACATATCTTTTGACTGGCCCAAACAAAACAAACTGAATTCAAACCACTGTCTCTTTTACTGATTAAATCAAAACAACGCTAATTCAATCCGAATCTCGGAATAACTTGCAAAGTGCTGTGGAATTTTAATTTTGCTGAGAATATGCCTGTAAAACCTTAATTCCTGATTAAATGCCAAACAACATTCGCCTGATCAAAATTGAGCCAAAATCAACCAAAACCCTAAGCCAACTGTATGAAACAATCCAGAGCTCTGAAAATCAGTAAAAACCCTAATTTTGCTTGACTGTCAAGAAAAGTCCGTTTGTCCGATTCTTGAGCCAGTTTGAAAAGTCAGGAAATGTCTGAAGCTGAGATTGCTTGTGAAAAAAAGCGAGGGCAAATTTTGGGGTACAACAATTGCCCCTGTTCAATCTTCTTGGACCTGAAGAGTTAGATTGGCAAGTTTGCCTTTCGCGACTTGAAGGTAAAAGGAGATTGGACACTAAAGTGCCCAGAAAATTTGCACTCGGCGATATGATGGTGGAGGTGAATGGGCTTAAAGATGCCATTTGATGATGGGCTTAAAGATGCCATCTGGTGCGATAGAATTTTGTCGGGGGATGGGCCTAGAGATGCCATCTGAGAATGGGCTTACGGATGCCATTCGACGACTGCTGGTAGGAGGATGGGCTTATAGATGCCATCTGGTTATGTTGAACTGTATGTCAAAAGTGAGTGGATAAGTGTCAGAAAGGCATTCCTGTTTTGGAACATCTCTGAATTAGGGGTCTGAATAAGCAACAGATTGACGTCCATGTCTGGAGAATCCGTAAACTATTTTCAGGAGTTGGGATGGAATAAGCAATAGAGCAACGTCCGTTGTTGGGAAATGTCCGTAAACTGAACAAGTTGGTAGATTGACATCCGTTGTAGGGAAGAATCCGTAAACTATTTTCAGGAGTTGCACCTGAACAAGTTGGTAGATTGACATCCGTTGTAGGGAAGAATCCGTAAACTATTTTCAGAAGTCTTGAAGTTGAAGAGGAACCGGTGTAGGGTTTCCTGATGATGCGTCTGAATGAATCTGGAATAAGTATCAGAATGTCGCCGTGTCCGGGTCACATCTGAACTATTTCTGGATGAATCTTGGGAGATGATCTGTGTCTGTCGACTGATCTTACCTGAAAAGGAAGAGGGTTAGTTGTATGCAATGTTATGATGCATGATGCAGTGTACGTGACATCAATATTTATGACATGAATGTGATGGATGCGCATGTAAGCTGATGAGCTAATCTTGCCGAGGATACATGAATCCGAGATGGCTGAAGATAAAAGCCTCTTGACTGCTGCCGGGGAAAATAAATCCTTGGCTGCTGCTGGGGAAGAGAATTCCTGATGACCTCTATTGGGGAGTTCCAAACTAGTAGATTCATGCTGGGGAGGCCAGATTGAGAATCTTCGGCTTGATGGGAAGTAACCCTGGCGACTTCACTGGGGAACTCAAGGTTTGCCCTCTCCAAAACTCTGTGGGGAGAAGGTTCAATGGTCTGGCTCCGCTGGGGATACTGAAGCTTAAACTCTGAGGGGAATTGAATTCCGGAGGATTCTCTGGCTGGGGATTTGCAAAGATAAGTTACTGCTGGGGAATTTTGATGAACTCCGCTGGAGATAGGAAGAATTTTGGCGGGCGCGATCTTCCGTGGTTGTTAGCTTGAGAAGAATCTGAACAAGCGATAGGTTAACATCCGTTACTTGGAGAACCCGTGAACTGTTTTCAGGAATCTTGAAGTTGAATTAGCAATAGAGCCGCATCCGTTGTTGGGAAACGTCCGTAAACTAATTTCAAAGATTGAGAAGAGTCTGAACAAGTCGGTAGATTGACATCCGTTGTTGGGAAGAATCCGTAAACTTGTTTCAGAAGTCTTGAAGAGGAACCAGTGTAGGGCTTCCTGATGATGAGCTTGTGTAAAACTGCATCGGGTTTTGAACACTTTTGACATTCGAATGCCCCAAGTGGTGATGTAGATAAATTCCTGGCTTATTACAGGTGTTGGTCTACAATCGGTCGTTCACAGATGTTTCCCTGGGTTGTTACAGGTGTTGATCTGGAATTCTTCAGACATGCCCTGGCTGGATACAGGAATCGAATCTTCAAACTCTTCAGACGTGCCCTGGCTAGATACAGGAATCGAGTCTGGAAATATGGTCAACAGATATGCCCTGGCTGGATACAGGAATCGAATCTGGAAATAGTCATCAACAGATATGCCCTGGCTGGATACAGGAATCGAATCTGGAAATAGTCGTCAACAGATATGCCCTGGCTGGATACAGGAATCGAATCTTCGAACTCTTCAGACGTGCCCTGGCTAGATACAGGAGTCGAGTCTGGAAATGTTGTAAACAGATATGCCCTGGCTGGATATAGGAGTCGAATCTGGAATGGTGATAGTTGACAGATATGCCCTGGCTGGATGCAGGAATCGAATCTTCAAACTCTTCAGACGTGCCCTGGCTAGATACAGGAGTCGAGTCTGGAAATATGATCAACAGATATGCCCTGGCTGGATACAGGAGTCGAATCTGGAAATGTGATAGTTGATAGATATGCCCTGGCTGGATACAGGAATCGAATCTTCAAACTCTTCAGACGTGCCCTGGCTAGATACAAGAGTCGAGTCTGGAAATATGATCAACAGATATGCCCTGGCTGGATACAGGAGTCGAATCTGGAAATGTGATAGTTGATAGATATGCCCTGGCTGGATACAGGAGTCGAATCTTCAAACTCTTCAGACATGCCCTGGCTAGATACAGGAATCGAGTCTGGAAATATGGTCAACAGATATGCCCTGGCTGGATACAGGAGTTAAATCTGGAATGGTGATAGTTGACAGATATGCCCTGGCTGGATGCAGGAATCGAATCTTCAAACTCTTCAGACATGCCCTGGCTAGATACAGGAATCGAGTCTGGAAATATGGTCAACAGATATGCCCTAGCTGGATACAGGAGTCGAATCTGGAATTGTTGTAGTTGATTTGTTGAACACTTTTGACATTCGAATGCCCCAAGTGGTGAAGAAGGAGTCTTGAATCAGATTACTCTGTATATTGAGAGATTTCTTGAAATCTTGACTGGACTGCCCCAGGTTAACTGAACTTTGAAAGATCTGTTGGACCTTGACTGGACTGCCCCAGGTTAATTGAATTGTGACATGTCATGCCCCTTGTTGGTAAGAGATTTGATGGAAGCGTTATCCTCTTGAAGTGATTTTTGCTTACTGAGAGAGTTTTCGTTCCTCCGAACATTCGCTGTATGAATTTCTTCGCTGTCAAACAAAAAGGTCAAATGCAGACAGTGATATTCGAATAATGCAAAGTTTATGTTTGTCTCGAAGTTTTGAAAAATGCGTTTTTTAGCAGAAAACTTTTCACAAGACAGATCAACACAAGATTTAGAGCAAAGCCCTACAGGAGTCAGGATACCTTTTGTAACAGTATGCTTTCGAACTAACCCATGCTTCAATTAGGACTTTTAAAGGGTTGTAACGTGGCCTGGTTCACGGTTTAAGAAACAAAGGATAAAGGCTCAAAGTATATTTGTACCCACCCGCTCTTCATGATGTTCTCCAACCTAAGCTCAGTTAATTGTGCGTCGCACTCTGTTTTGAGTTTGGAACGACTTTTGGGCGATGGTTCACCAGTTGAATTTGGGGAGACAGTCATCATCTCCTTTTTTCTTTTTCAACATTTTTCATGTTGTTGAGGATTTTGTAACGACCTCACTATTTTGATTTTGATTTGTTATCCCTAACTTTTGCCTGACAGTTACCGTTTTTCGGGATTACTGTCAGCGGGATGCCCCAGCTTTCTTAAGCCTCCTTTATAGGTTTTGGCTTGGCGGGCTTTTCTCTTTTGAGAGATTGACTGTCTATGTGATAGGGAACCACCCTTGTCTTTTGATTCCAAAGGAATGCTTTCTCTTTTTTGACGTCGTTCGTTGTATTACGAATTGAGAGCTTGCGACTTCAATGCGCATTTTCTCTTGAATTAACTGAGAGACTACCCTGCCCCGGGTTTATATCAAGGGTTTTGATCGTTTAGAACAGAAAAACTCCTACTTCTTTGGCTCAAAGGGGTTGACTAGGGATTAACTTCCTTATAACTCCAGTGTTTGGGAATTGAAAGAAATGCCTGTACATCATCAGCAAGGTCTGTTCAAAAGCATACTGTATAAGATCACGGTATTGTTTCGTCATCCTCCCTCTAAAGGCTTACAACTTTTTATCAAGAGTCAAATATCATAAAGAAAAGCATAAGAGTAGTGAAACGAATGGATGGATTCAAGACAAACATATGCAATACATTAATGAAAACAGAGTTTATCATCAACAGATAATTGTTTGACAGCAAAAAAAATTACAACTTTGAAAATTCAAAAAGAAGCAAAAGTCTTTCAGCTCGAGCTTTGTCACTTCAAGTGGAGAACCCTTTAACGGAAGATTTTCATCTCGCCGTCTGGCATGAATTCCAGCACTCCAATGTCGATCAGATCTTGAATCTTGTTCTTCAAGGCCCAACAGTCGTTGGTGTCGTGTCCCGGGCTGTAGGAGTGGTAAAAACAGAATGCGTCGGGATGATAGTGAGGAGAGGAGGTATTGAGCTTCTGAGGAGGATCCTTTACGGTAAGCAAATTGACCTCCAACAGGCGCTTCAGTATGAAGAATGATGGTATTTCAGTCTTCGTAAACTGTCTTCCCGACTTTTCTTGCTTACGCCGATTGCCCCGTTGACGCTGGCGAGGTTGTTGATGGGTTCGTGACCCTGAAGCTAGCAAAGGAGCTTTCCCCTTGTCTTCTTGAGTGGATGGAGGCTGAGCGGTGACTTGCTCTTCAACCTCAGATGTTTGCCCCAGTTGGTTGTTTGGAAGCAGTTGGCGGACAAGAACTCTGAGTTCCTCTTGTCTTTGGGATAGGTCTTGGATGAGAGCCATCTGGCCCACCAACTGTCCCATCATTTGAGTCCTTAGTGTTGTCAGATCAAACTGCAGCTCCGCAATCTGATCACTCCTGGCATTGTTGGAACTTTCCAAGCCCTTGGTGAGGAGAGCTTTCATTTCTTCCTGCCCCAGAGACAAGTTCAGGAACATCTCCTGCAGCTGAGCAGTCTGGTCTTGGATGTCTTTGACAGACCGTTCTAGAGCCATCTCTTGCTGAAATAAATAGCAGGAGAGTAAGGAAACCTGAAAAAGGAAAGATTGTCAAAATGAAATGCATGGTATATGGATGCATGCTTTCAAGGATCTCTTGGGGTAAACACAATAAAATGTTAGAGGTTGAACTTTGCTCTTGGATTGGAGATCTCTGTACCGGTGGACGTCCTTCCACGAGAATCAAGCTCACCATGTCGAGTGGGTCATAGCCACTGATTCAAGTTGTCGTTCTTGAACTTTTGATTGGAGAGCTTTGTATCGGCGGATGTCTTTTCACGAGAACCAAGCTCACCATGTCGAGTGGGTCATAGCCACTGATTCAAGTTGTTGTACTTAAACTTTTGATTGGAGAGCTTTGTGTCGGTGGATGTCTTTCCACGAGAATCAAGCTCACCATGTCGAGTGGGTTATAGCCACTGATTCAAGTTGTTGTACTTGAACTTTGACTGGATTGGTTAGAGGAGAAACCCCTTGCCCCTTGATAGACGTCTGGTTCAACGTAACCCTGCATCAAAAGAACCCTCGAGATCCTTGAAATGGTTATTGAAAATGCTATGGTATGATGTCATGATGTTATGTACATGTATGCAAAAAGCAAGTGAGTGTATATACAGACAAACATATTCACATAAAGCAAACAAGTCCTTAGGTTTAGGCTTGCATGGGGTCTGGGTATTACCCTCTTGAAGTTGGTGGGCTCAACCTGTCCTATTAGAAGTAACCGGGTTCTAAGGATCCCAATATCACTGGATTGCTTTCATTGTTCATCGTTTCGATTTAGCCACTGAACTGGCGACCGAAATATTCCAGGAAAGCAACCCTCAATTGGGTGTAGTATCGAGTATCAACCAACCTCGGACTGCACCAAAGTCAGTTATCTCACTACCCTAAAGAGGCCAAGATGGTTCAATTAAGGTTCCTAAGGTCAGTTGATGCTTCACGACACCACGCGGCGGCCCCGTACTCTCCTTGACTGAACTCAAGGGTTACCGGTACACACCAAAGTGCCACATCAACGTAGCAGACTGTTTCAACCATGTCGGTATACCCCGCACAGTTCCCTCACAGCCTTGTTGCTACTTTCTAAGAAGGTATCCCCAGATCCGGGTTAGGATCTATAAAACTCCGATACAGAGCCCACAAATGTAAAGCAAACAAAGCAATCAATTGAAAGTAAAGGTGATCTAAACCCTAAGGTAACCCCACTTTTAAGTATATCCCCAGCAGAGTCGCCAGTTCTGTGATACGGTGGGAGAACTGACTAGTGTTTTGCGTTCGTATTCGCACTTGTGCGGTTGAGCAAGAGTCGCCACCGACTTTTTATTTTATCCTAAAGGAAAGGTTAAAAAAGCACAGCAAAAACCTTTTGAGATATTTCGTGGGTTCGGGGGGTAGATTATGAAAAGGGAAGGTATTAGCACCCTTTTCATCCATGGTTATCCATGGGCTCTTAGTTACTTGGTTTTTTAGATCACTTGCCTTGTTTTTTGATTGCTTGAAAATGGTGTGTGTGTGGGTGCTTTTTGAAAATGTTTTGGAAAAAAGATGCCTTGTCTTAGGCAACTAATGTATTTGACTCGTGATTGAGTGTTTTACAAAAGTGTGGATCTTTTCGAAAAGATGTTTCAAATGTTTTTGAGAGTTTGTTTGAAAGTGTTGTGGATTGTGGTTTTTAAAAAGAAGGCAAGTGTTTTTGCAAGTTGATCTCAAGTAACTAAGAGTTTTGTCTACACTATTGTACTCAAAGGTTTTTGTTATGTTTTAACCCCTTTTAACAATTTTGTTCTACCATTGAAATTGGTAGACAATCTTGCGTTTAGGAAATTTATTCGGGACGGGCGCGGGTCATCGTATGGACCATGAATGCAATGGTGCTAAGTGTCTTTGGCAATTTGCTTTGAAGGGACTATGATCATTCCGTTTAGGCAACACTTTGAGACTTATGATCATTTTGAATTCGTTTTGCCAAAGATACTCGACGTGCAAGCATGGCCCATTTTGGAAGGCAACATGTGGGATTACCCTAGAGGGTGCAAGCGTGATTGTGTATTGATTTCATGTATTTGTCTTGTATTAGGTTATCTAGCGTTTGATTTTGTGTACATACAAACCCTAGGTCTAACCATGGTATAATTGGAAAACTGTAAATTGCGGAAATGTAAAATCTACGCTATTACAAAATAGTATCCGGGATTAGGGGTACAAGTGTATGAATGGGGATGAGACTTATGGTATCCAATAAGTTACAACCAAATCGAATTCGCAATCAAATGTAAATATCGAATATACAGATATAAGATAAACAAATGTGTATAGGGCAATGTGAATGGATTTGCATTGTGTAAGTGTATATGTATATGAGTATGTGTAATCATTTACAAGTGAGACATGTGAAATTGAAGCGTATTAGGGTATTTGACCTAGATATGTGTTTTAAGGAATCTTTGATTTGCGTATTTTTAATATGTACAAAAGAAAATGTTTTAATTGAAAGTTCTTAGTTCTAATTAAATTATGTATAAAATGTATCACGGTTTATTATATACAAAAAGTATTTAAATGTCAAGAATTGAATTTTGTATAAAAAAGAGTGTATTTTTTATATTGTTATGTACAAAAATATTTCAAGAAATCAAATTATACAAAAAAGTTTATTTACTTATTATGTGCAAAATATATTTTAATTAAAAGAAGATATTTTCAAATTTAATGATATTGTATAAAAATAAAATGCATCTTATGTGTATGTACAAAATATATTTTAAATAAAAGAGTAAAAAGTCATTTTTCAATTTTAAGTATATGATATAAAAGTATTTTATTATTTTATGTATAAATATAATTTAAATCAGGTATTTTAAATAAAAAATAAAATATTTTCATATATTTAGTATTAATGTGATTTTGTAAAGGATAAATGAAAAGAAAAAGAAATAATTGTTTTATGATAAAAGAAAAGAAGTTAGTATTAAAAATGAATTTGGTTATATAAAAAGGGTTCGTGATTTTATTGGATCTTGACTGGTAATTAGAAACGGGTCAGGCCCATTTTTGGAGGCAAATGTTTTTAGGGTTTCGCTTGTGTTTGTTCAGTTGAGGGGATTAGGGTTTGAACGGCGCCGCGTTCGTATGTTCGTTCATCATCGTCTTCTTCTGATCAGCTCCTCCGTCCAGCCACCAGTGTCGCTCCCAAAACCTCTCTTCCCTCCATGGCACGGGCTCAGTGTCCTTGATACAAGGTTCGTTTCAATGTTTATGTTCCTTTCTCTTTTACGAACTTGCGTGTGTTGTTTTAATTTGAGTTTTGATTCTTAAATTTGTACTATTATGAGGTGGTGAAGAAGAAAGGGGGAGAAGATTGGCTACCTTCGTTCTTTGGAGATGGAGGAGAGGCGGAGTGGAGGCGCTGAGGACGGTCGGGGCGGAGGAAACGTGACGCTTGCTCTTTGGGCTTTCCTGGTATCTTTTATCTTGCTCCTTAGGGTTTTGATGATGATTGACTTGTGCTGAGAACCCCTTTTTAATTCACTTCTTTATCTCTTCTACTGCGTGTTTCCCTGTGTTACCTTGAACTGGATGCCTTTGGGATGTCTTAATGCCCAGTGATGTATGTTTGCTGAGGGCTTAGTGTTGAGTTGCCCTGAACTTTTCTCTCTTCTTCTGACTTTCTTCTGATTTTGCCCCTTGAACGATCGTTGAGTTGGATGCCTTCTGAGATGTTTTATCGCCCAGTGATGTTTATACTGAGGGCCTAGGTTGCCTTTGAATATATTGTTTTCTTCTATGCCCCTGATGCCTTGAGTTGTTGTTCTGAAACCGTTAGCCTTTTACCTGTGTTGCCCTGAACATGCTTCTTGTTTGACAATGAATGGCTTGAGTATGCTTTGATATGTTTATCGCCTATGATGAAAAATTTCTGAGGCTTTAGGAGTTGCCTTTGCAGATTTTGTTGTTTTGCTTCATTTTTGCAGAGATGGAAAGGTTTTGAACTTTTCTTGGTTTGTTGACATAGCAGGTTAGGCTTTTGAGGTTTGAATTGGCTTTTGGTTTTAGTTGTTTGAGCTTTGGACAGGTTGATGGTTAGGCCAGGTTGATGCAGATTCTGAGTTTGGGGATTTCTGGTTTTTTTGAACTGGTTATGTTCAGTTGGGTTGGTGTGTTGACAGTAGGTGATATGCTTGTGACAGGTTGGTCTTGTTGGTAACTTAGTTTATCAGGTTATGTATTCTTTCGATCTGATGACAGGCAGGTTTTTGAACATTAGCAGGTTTGATGTTTGAAACTTGTTTGATGGGTTTTTTGGTAAAGCTTAGGCAAGTTCACTTAGGCTTCAAAAATGCTTAGCAGGTTTTGCCGTTTGTATATTTTCTTGCCTTTGGTAAAAAGTTCTGCCCTCTCCTCCTTGCTTGCTGAACTGTATTCTCTTTTTGTATATCTTTTTTCTGTCTTTTCTGCCTAAGCCTAAAGCCTGCCTATGCTTACTTTATCTCTCTTCTCTTTCTCTCCATAGTACAGTTTAAAGAATTTTTAAATGTTTATGCTGTACTTTGTTCTGAAGGGGCCCCTTGGGAAATGATGATTTAGAGTTCAGTTGCTTGCATATAGGATTTTTCTGCATATATATCTCTTCTTTGACAGCTTTCTACACTTTGTGTTATCTTCCATATCTTTGCCAAATCTTTTTATTGGCAGCCTTGAGTAGACTTGTACTTTTGACAGTAAATTGCTCTTTTTGCTTTTGATAGAAAGTGGAATTGGATTTTTCAGTTTGGTTTGCATTTGAAGTTTGAGATTTTGAAACTATGCAGTTTGAGATTCTATGCATTTGACATTTTGCATTCATGAATAAAAAATGAAATTCTTCCCTCTTTGTGAACCGGGAGAAATCCCGTGATTTGCAGAGAGGGTTAACTGATCCCAATCAGTGGCCCCTAATGATGAGCAAATTTTATCTGTCTTTTTTAATTCGACTGCTTTCTGACTTTTCTTCTTCTTTTTGCAGATAAAAAATGGAGCACTGGAGCGAAGTGAAGAATGAAGAATTAGAAATAGGATAGAATTTTTTATTTTCAATTTAATTTTTGTACACTATTATTATTTTAAATACTTCGTAATAAATACTTGTATCCAAATAATAATAATTGTAACAACTATTAAATATGAAATAAAAATTCCATTGACATTTAATTCTTTTCAATTCCTTTTCTTTATTTACTTGTTATTTATAATTCCTTAAATTAAATAAAATGAAAGTTAAATTTCAAGTATTTAATTCTTAGAACCATAAATAATCAACTAAACCTTGTTGATCAAAATAAATGAATTGGACGTCTCCATCATTCAAAGCAACGCACAGTCGAACACAAAAACTGATCAGATGCAATCCTTTCTTACTGATTCTTTGCCAAGCACTGTAATTCCAAACTGCACATATCTTTTGACTGGCCCAAACAAAACAAACTGAATTCAAACCACTGTCTCTTTTACTGATTAAATCAAAACAACGCTAATTCAATCCGAATCTCGGAATAACTTGCAAAGTGCTGTGGAATTTTAATTTTGCTGAGAATATGCCCGTAAAACCTTAATTCCTGATTAAATGCCAAACAACATTCGCCTGATCAAAATTGAGCCAAAATCAACCAAAACCCTAAGCCAACTGTATGAAACAATCCAGAGTTCTGAAAATCAGTAAAAACCCTAATTTTGCTTGACTGTCAAGAAAAGTCCGTTTGTCCGATTCTTGAGCCAGTTTGAAAAGTCAGGAAATGTCTGAAGCTGAGATTGCTTGTGAAAAAAAGCGAGGGCAAATTTTGGGGTACAACAGTGAGCTGGCACGATTTTGGTTAGTTATAAACAGTTAGTGGAATGAATGGCAAGATTGAAGGCAATTATGGACTCGAGAATCGGTTATAGTGAGTTAGATTCAGTTAGTAATCTGTTAGAAGTTATTGGTTCTGAAACTTATGTTAGTATTAGGAACTGTTATGCTGTTAGAAATTTTGCTTGGTAACTAGATTTTCTTTGAGTTTTCTGGTTTCTGTTAACAGTTTTGGACATGATTTTGAATTATCTCGAGTGCAGGTCTATTTCTACATAGTGACTTTTCTTGAAATATTTTGTTTTTCTTCTGTTGTTAAGCTGCCAAACACTTATGCAGGGCTGGTTTATGATTGATACTAGGCAGCTTGGTTTTGATTAATTGATTGAACCTGGTTTTATGGCATGGATAAACTGAACCGGCTTTGATAGCTTAATATTTTTTAAACTAAATTGGTTTAAATGATGCAGTTAACTTGTATTTTAATCGTTGATGTCAAATGGAATGTAGGGCAATCTGATAACGATTTTTTTGACTTGTATGAAGATTGGATTTGATCTGTTTTAGTGTTAAATGCTGACTGATTTTTGGATTGGATATTAATGAATCTTTTTCTGTTTTGGTTCACTACTTGCGATGAACTCTTATGCTCGAGGAATATTGTTTCTTTGTTTTGAAAATGGCAGAGTGTAGGTTGCATGATCTGACTTCAGTTCTCAGATTAACTGGTACATGTGTTGTAATTGGATTTTAAATAGAGTCGCCACTACTAGTTTTTATCCTAAGGAAGGGAATCTAATAGGAAACCCCAATTTTGTACACAGAGATTCTAGGTTCTTACTTTGTTTAGGCGAAGGGAAGGTGTTAGGCACCCATCATCTACCTTGTTCGCAAGGATACCGGGATTTAGGTTTTAAAGGTTTAGGGTAAGGGTTTTAATTTTTTAATAGAGGAACTCGCCACGATTTTAATCGTATGCCTACGTGTCCTCTTATGAGGATTCGGAGTCCCAATTCGTAGTTCGTATAAGTTTGTGTTTATTATGTATTAAGCAAATATTTTAATTCCCCTCGCACTTAGTCCGGGTATGTGAATAACTGAGATTTTGGACCAAATGCGCGATCAATTAAAATATGTTTCGTATTCCTTTTTTGAAAATTAATTGTTAAATTAATTTATTATGAAAAAGGATTTGGTGTTGGTTAAATATCTTTTATGTATTAATTGTGAAAAATATCTTATTTAATGCATGATTTAAAATAATTTAATGCAATAAAATAAATAATATTTGAATGATGTTTAGAAAAATATTATTTAATAATAGTAATAATTAATATAATAGTATAATTATAGAAAATATAAAAACAATAAAGTAAAATAATATAGAAAATAAATTAAAATTGTAGGGGGGGTGATTTTAGTTGAAAGTAAAACTAGGTAGGTGCTAACAGCACGAGTCTGAATTTGGATATTGAATTCAGGCCCAGAAGGCAGGGGGTACAGTTTTTTGGTCAAGGTAGTAAACTGGGGGCGTGAGAAATAGGGTCCCAAGTCTAGATTTTGGACTTGGCCCACCAGGCCCGGGGAGTGTGAATTTGCACGTGGTTAGTAAACAAAAATTGAGAGGAAGTGTGAATAGATATGGGCCAGGGCCAAAGTAACAAGGATTGGGAGTTCGTTTGGACTCTGTGGATGGCTGCACAATATCACGATAAGCATGCGCATTAGGGACGTTCGATTGAGATCATACAGTTACGATTGGAGGAGTATGATAATAATGCATGGATGGCCTTATGGGTCGTGGACCACATTACAAACTCAGTGCAAGCATAAAAAGTTGGGCCCATTTAGCAAAAAATGCAAATTTGGGACACATTTGACTTTTGGCAATTTTGCAAAAAGGGTCAACTTGGCCAATGCACAACTCTTTCAATTTTGACCCTAGAGATGTGTTCTTGGACTTTTTAGAAAGCTTAGGATGTCCTCTAAGCAACCCCTTTGGTCTCATCTCAATTGAGTCTTCCATGTTCATGTATGAAGCTTTGACCCAAAAGGTGTTTTTGTTGACTTTTCAAAGTGACCTACAATGTCCAAATTCATATCTTCTTGTGAATGCATATTTTGAACTTGGGAGCTGAAGATGAATTGTAGGGAATTACATCATGAGCTTTGGATGGGTCATTTTTGATAAAGTATGAGAAAGTTATGCTTGGTCAAAGTTGAGTTGACTTTTCCTACAAAACCCTAATTTAGCAACTTTTTGGTTTTGATGAATTGTGAGAAATTCTTGAGGAATCATGATCAACCCTTGATCAAATGATGAATAACACTTCAAAATGAGAATGTTGAACAAAAATCTTGAAGTTTGACTGTATGTGGGCCACAATTGACTTTTGCCCTAGCACAATCGATTTTCAGGCATTTGAGTAGTTGACTGAGCAAACTTCCTTTGCAAGGCTTTGAAACTTGACTTGGATGATCTTGAGAACATAATAGGACAATGGTGAGTATTTGGGATCCTTTGGACTCAAGCATCTTGATGTAAAATGAAACCCTAATTTGAGATAGACTGCCTTAGGAGAGAGTTTGTCTGGTTAACTCTTGGACTTCTTTGAGCAATTTGAGGACCTTACTTGCCATGTATTGAAAAATATGGGAGGGAAAATTTTTGGGTACAACAGCTGCCCCTGTTCAATATTCTTAAACTTGAGGATGTAGATTGCCTTGTATGCCTTTCGTGATCTGAAGGTGGAAGATGATTGAACACTAGAGTGCCCAGAAATTTGCACTCGCAGGGAGTGGTACTTGTCTTGCGATATCGGGAATGGGATTATAGATTCCATTTGGAAGTCCATGACGGAAGATGGGCTTAAGGATGCCATCCGAAGAAGTTTCGATCGCATAAGAGATTCCTTTGCGAGAACCTGTATACCTGCTGTTGAGGAAGAATTTGCTGGGGAATTTGGTCTCTGTCGAGAGAAATAGAGTTCTAGGAGCTTCAGTTATACGTTACTCTACTGGAGAATAATTACGTTTGAGAAGCTGAGGTGAACTGTGTATATGATCGAGGTATCTGCTGCACCGCAACTTTCTGGGGAAATGTGAAATCAATTGTGTTTGATCGGGTCCTGGTCTTACAGTGTTGTGGACTGCTGTCTGGGGATAAGAGAGGAAGAACCCGGATAGTAGGGTTGTGAGAAGAAACCTGGATAGTAGGGTTACTTCGATATGAAAGCCTGGATAGTAGGGCTGTGAGAAGGAACCTGGATAGTAGGATTACTTCGATATGAAAGCCTGGATAGTAGGGCTGTGAGAAGGAACCTAGATAGTAGGGTTACTTTGAGATGAAAGCCTGGATAGTAGGGCTGTGAGAAGGAACCTGGATAGTAGGGTTACTTCGAGATGAAAACATGGATAGTAGGGCTGTGAGAAGGAACCTGGATAGTAGGGTTTCTTCGAGATGAAAGCCTGGATAGTAGGGTTGTGAGAAGGAACCTGGATAGTAAGGTTACTTCGATATGAAAGCCTGGGTAGTAGGGCTGTGAGAAGGAACCTGGATAGTAGGGTTACTTCGATATGAAAGCCTGGGTAGTAGGACTGTGAGAAGGAACCTGGATAGTAGGGTTACTTTGAGATGAAAGCCTGGATAGTAGTGCTGTGAGAAGGAACCTGGATAGTAGAGTTACTTTGAGATGAAAGCCTGGATAGTAGGGTTGTGAGAAGGAAACTGGATAGTAGGGTTACTTCGAGATGAAAGCCTGGATAGTAGAGCTGTGAGAAGGAACCTGGATAGTAGGGTTACTTCGAGATGAAAGCCTGGATAGTAGGGTTGTGAGAAGGAACCTGGATAGTAGGGTTTCTTCGAGATGAAAGCCTGGATAGTAGGGCTGTGAGAAGGAACTTGGATAGTAGTGTTACTTCGATATGAAAGCCTGGGTAGTAGGGCTGTGAGAAGAAACTTGGATAGTAGGGTTATTTCGATATGAAAGCCTGGGTAGTTGGGCTACTCTTGTTCCGCCGATGATTACTCTGTTTAGCTTCTAGTGTCAATCATGGGCTTGCTGGAAATTGTTGATAATAATGTCTTTCCTGAAATAAACACAGGGTTAGTTATATGTGATGTATGAGATGCATTGTGTGTTGACGTTCTCAAAATAAATGAGACCATGTTACATGTGGTGTATGCATATGTCATGATGTATGGCCATAAAATGCTGACGCGATAATCGGAATCGGGGAAAATAAATCCCTGATTGCCATGAAAACCATAGTTCTTCCACCTCTGTTGGGGATGGTGGACAAAGATGACCGTGCTGGGAGTTTGCCCCTTGGCTGGAGAATATTCTGCTGGAAAAGACCCTGCTTGAGGATAACTCTGCGAGGAATAAAGCTGTCGGAGATGGGATACGCAGTCGATAGATCATGCGGACTTGGAGAAATAACTCAGCTAGGGATGAATTTCTGTTTGTTGATGATAATGAATTCTGTTGGAGATTGAAAATCTGCTTGTGAGAGAAATAAACTCTGCTTGGGGAAGAAATTTACTGACTCACTCGCAAATGTGAACCTTAACTGGGGAGAGTTGTGCCCTGTTGGGAAAGTTAACACCACTGTCTTTGGATACTTCCTACTCTGCGGGGAGTGTATATACCTTTAGTCATATTCTCAAGCTGGCTCTATCCCGATTCCTAATGGGCAGAGTAACTGTAAGGTTTGGGCACTTCTTGTTTTCCCTGTTCCTGGAATTACGAGTAATTTTCTTTTGTTTTTTTATGTAAACATTTATGAGCAACAATTATTCTCAAATTCATATATCAACAATGAATCATTGGATGTTCTTGCAAAACAAAGAAGAAAAAGACAAGACAAGTTTGAAATTTCTTGTGAAATGAATTGTATTTATTTTTGAAGTTAGCCTATAATAGGCGTTTTGTACAAGAGGTTGACGTCCTAGTAAGAGGACGCCGCTGAAAGATAGGAATTATACAATTTATGTAAAAGAAATAAAAACGACTATGTGAAACAATCCCATTGGGTTTCAACTCTGCTATTACCCTTATATCTTCGAGGGTCTCATCACTTTGCCGCTTGGTCGAAGGTAGATCAGATTGATTGGCACCGTCCGAGCTTGATAGTTGATACCGAAGTCTGGTTACAAGATGATCTAATGAGACATAGTGTTACGCTTCAATCCGTAATTTTTGCTTGGACCTCCCTTTCGGGTTTTCAGTCCACCGGGATACCCTTTTTTGCCCAAGCCGCCTTTTCAGGTTTTCGACTTGCCGGGTGTACAGTTTTTTCATTTTCATCCCTTACTTTTGCCCGAACCCTTTTGGTTCGCCGGGAAGCCCTTATTTTTTCCTAGGCCAGTCGACCTAGCGGGTCTTTGATTATGCATAGTATCTTTTCACTATGTCTGCATTGTCGGGGTGAGGAAGGTCATCACCATCCATGGTGGTTAGAATCATATCTCCTCCCGAGAAAATGTTCTTAACCACAAATGGCCCTTCGTATGTGGGGGTCCATTTGCCCATGGGATCACCTTGCGGCAGTATGATGCGTTTGATCACCAGATCCCCGACTTGATATTCTTGACGTCTGACTTTCTTGTTAAAAGCCTTAATCATTCGCTTTTGATACGTCTGACCATGACAAATAGCAGTGAGCCTCTTTTCATTGATTAAATTTAGCTGATCAAATCGGGTCTGGATCTAGTCATCTTCGCTCAAACCCGCATCCTTCATAATCCTGAGAGAGGGTATCTGGACTTCGATGGGTAGGACCTCCTCAATGCCATACACCAGAGAGTAGGGTGTTGCCCCTGTTGACGTCCGTGCTGAGGTACGGTACCCATGAAGAGCGAATGGTAACATCTCGTGCCAGTCTTTGTAGGTCATCATCATCTTCTGCACAATCTTCTTGATGTTCTTGTTAGCGGCTTCAACAACCCTATTTATCTTCGGCCGGTAGGGAGAAGAGTTGTGATGTTGTATCTTGAACTGTTTGTAGAGCTCGGTGATCATCGTATTGTTGAGATTTGTACCATTGTCCGTAATGATTCTCTCTGGTACACCATATCGACAGATTAGATTGTGTCGAATAAACCGCGCCATGATGTTCTTGGTTACTGTAGCAAAGGAAGCTGCCTCAACACACATCGTGAAATAATCAATAGCCACCAGAATGAAACGATGCCCGTTGGATGCAGTAGGTCTGATCTCGCTGATCATATCGATGCCCCACATTGCGAAAGGCTAAGGAGCTGTCAAAATATTCAGAGGAACTGGAGGTACATGTATCTTATCAGCATAGACTTGGCACTTATGACAGGTTCGAGAGTGCTGATAATAATCGGCTTCCATAGTAGACCAGTAATATCCTGCCCGTAGGATTTTCTTTGCCATGGGATGTCCACTGGAATGAGTTCCGAAGGTACCTTCATGTAACTCTGCCAAGATCCTTTCTGCCTCGCTTTTGTCCATACATCGCAGTAAGGTTGAATCATGGTTACGCTTTTAAAGGATACCATTACTGATGAAAAACTTCACAGCGAATCTTCTCAGAAACTTCTTATCATTAACAGATGCCCCCTCGGGGTATTCTTGAGCCTCAAGATACCTCATTACCTCGTGAAACCAGGGTTTATCTGCTACTTCTTCTGTCTCAATGTCACAGCAATGTGCGGGTTTGTCCATCCTCTCGATGGTAATCTGGGGAGCTTCATTGTCCCACCTGACCTTGAACATAGAAGACATGGTAGCTAACGCGTCCGCTAGCTGGTTCTCTTCTCTGGGGAAATGTTCAAAGGTTATCTCCTCGAAGTGTGGGAGCAACGTCAATACACACTCTTTGTAAGGAATAAGATTTGGGTGCTTCATATCCCACTCACCTTTGATCTGACTAATCACTAGAGCAGAATCTCCGAATACACTCAAGAACTCAATCCTCAGGTCAATAGCAACTCGAAGACCCAGGATACATGCTTCATACTCCGCCATATTGTTGGTGCAGTTAAAACATAATCGGGCGGTGAATGGAATATGACAACCCTCAGGAGATATAATTACAGCGCCAATGCCGTTACCCAAAGCGTTTCTTGCTCCGTCAAAATACATAGACCACCAGGATCCCTCCTCGGGCCCTTCATTCGGTCCAGGTTCTTCACAGTCGGTCACCAACATGATGTTCTCATCCGGGAACTCGAAATTCATGGACTGGTAGTCATCCATGCCTGATGCGCCAAATGATCCGCCAATACACTCCCCTTGATTGATTTTTAGGTTGTGTATTAGATGTCGTACTCGGTTAAGATCATCTGCCATCTTGCTATCCTTCTGGAGAGAGCAGGCTTTTCGAAAATATACTTGATTGGATCCATTTTTGATATCAACAAAGTGGTGTGAGTCAACATATATTGTCTCAGCCGGCGAGCAGTCTCTCGAGCAATGAGTATCGGGTCTCACAGTCGGTAAACTTTTTTCCAAGGTAGTAAATAGCGTGCTCTTTTCGGCCAGACTGGTCATGCTTCCCCAACACACACCCTATTGAACTATCCAGTACTGTCAAGTATAAGATCAAAGGTCTTCCTTCAACTGGAGGCATCAAAATTGGTGGCTCTTGGAGGTATTCCTTGATTCTTTCGAAAGAGGTCTGACATTCATCATTCCATTTTACCACTTGATCCTTCTTCAGCAGCTTGAAGATTGGCTCACAAGTAGCAGTCAGATGTGAAATGAACCTGGCGATGTAATTTAGACGTCCCAAGAAACCTCTAACTTCCTTCTCTGTGTCGGGAGCCAACATCTCTTTTACGGCTTTTACCTTGGCGGGGTCCACCTGAATACCCTTATCACTGACGAAGAAACCCAGCAGCTTACCAGACCTTACCCCGAAGGTGCACTTGTTCGGGTTTAACCTCAGCTTGTACGTTTTCAACCTGTCAAACAGTTTCTGAAGATGATCAAGGTGTTCTTCCTCAGTCTGAGACCTGGCTATCATGTCATCATCATAAACCTCGATCTCGTGGTGAATCATGTCGTGGAACAAAGCGACCATGGTGCGCTGATAAGTTGCCCCAGCGTTCTTCAACCCGAAAGGCATTACCTTGTAACAGAAGGTTCCCCACTGTGTAACAAAGGTTGTCTTTTGCATGTCTTCAGGAGCCATCTTGATCTGGTTGTAGCCAGAAAAACCATCCATGAAGGAGAAGATCTTATGATGCGCGGTGTTGTCGACCAGAACATCGATGTGAGGAAGTGGGAAATCATCCTTGGGGCTTGCCCTGTTCAGATCTCTATAGTCTACACACATCCATACCTTACCATCCTTCTTAGGTACTGGAACAATGTTGGCAACCCACTGCAGATAAGAAGTGACAGCTAAAAATCCCGCGTCGAAATTTTTCATGACTTCAACTTTGATTTTCTCAGACATCTCAGGGTGCATACGGCGGACCTTCTGTTTTACCGGAGGGCAGTCTTCTTTAGTTGGCAAGCGACGAACCACAATATTGGTTTCCAAACCAGACATATCTTCATAAGACCAAGCGAAAATCTCAACATAGTCGCGTAGCATTTGTATCAACCGTTGCTTGACACTAGGCTCCAGATTTCCACCTATCTTAACCTCTTTCCTGTCTTCCTCTGTACCCAAATTCACTGACTCAACTGGCTCTTCATGAGGCTGTATGGCCCTCTCTTCCTACTGTAATAGTCTAGCAAGTTCTCCAGGCACCTCACAATCATCTTCACCTTCGTCCTCAGCTTGGTTGATCGGATTTTCGAAGTCTTAACTGGCAGTAGCAGAGTTGTTATCAATGGGATTCAGAGTGGATATGGATCTGTATTATGATACGTGAATGTGTGTAAGAGAATAGCTGTTTTGATAGAGTGAGAGACAGAAAAGAAAAACAAAGAGCGCAAGATTTGTAATGCAAGAAAACGTCCAATGTTTTATTAATGATATATGAAATGACAAGTAATAAGCCCTCACAAGCAAAGCCAAGGTTCCTCGGGCAAGGCACCAGGCTGTAAAGTTTCAAACTGTCTATTACAACTCTTAAAACAAAAGTCAATTACTGTGGAATAAAAGAAACATGTATGAAGTCCTTCACCGTCCAGTTGTTCAGTCCACCGTTGGTTGTAGGGTAGATCCAATTGTCGATATTTGAATCTTCTTCACTGTCTTCAATTGCATTAACTCCTTAATTGCTGATGTGCAGAAGAGGTCTTCCAATCCGTGCGTGCCTAACAGCCCTTTGAGCCCCTGTAGTAAAGCCCAAACCAAATTTGTCAGTTTTGTGAGCAAAATCAGGGAGCCGACTCCACTTGGTACACCCACCTTCTTCAACTACAACCCTGTCATCCTTGAGAGAATCCATCTTCATCGGAGGTTTATCGGTAGCAACTTCAGTTAAAGCCAAAGTCTGAGGGACCTCTTCAAAGTTCTGACAAGGGGTTTCGATGAATTCCCCATCCATCTCCACGTAGCAGAAGGAATTAAGATGACTCACCATATACTCCTCTTCACCTTGTACCGTGACGATCTTTCCCTTCACCGGGTATTTCAACATTTGATGGAGTGTGGAAGTAACCGCCCCAGCCCTATGGATCCAAGGACGACCCAACAAGCAAGAGTATGATGGTCTGATATCCATCACATAGAAGGTGGATGCAAAAGTCTGAGAGCCAACTTTAACAGGGATGTCCACCTCCCCGTGCACCATTCTCTTTGACCCGTCGAAAGCCCTGACCACAATATTGCTCGGCTTTAGAATCAAACTTCCATAGTCCAGACAGTCTAATGCTTTCTTTGGAAGAACATTTAATGAGGACCCGATATCCACCAGTACATGGGCCATAGTAGTGCCCCTGCACTCGATCGAGACATGCAGAACATCATTATGATTTCTCCCCTTAGCAATCAGATCCGCATCTGAAAATCCTAACCCATTGTCAACAGTTAGGCTAGCCACACAATCTTTGAACTGATTGGCTGGAGTTTCCTGCGGCACATGCGTATTCTTGAGGAATGCAATTAGAGCCTTTGCATGGGCTTCAGAACATAACAACAAGGATAACATGGAAATTTTTGACGGGGTCTGCCCCAGCTGATCGACTATGTTGTAATCGCTCTTCTTGATTATTTTCAAAATTTCCTCTATCTCTTGTTTCGAGGATTCTATAATGACCTTCTTAGGTGCCTCCGTCCGGGCAGGCTCACCTATGACTTCTTTGCCCCGAGTCCCAGATGGCTCGGCGACAGGGGTGATGACTGGAATAGGAACTGGGATAGTAGTTGGTGTAATAGCAGACGGAATGACAACAGGTTTGTGAACAGTCGGAGGGGAAATCTCGGGAGAAAAGAGTCTTATGCTTCTGGTGACCTTGCTAGCCCCGACAATATTACTGACGTCCCCATCAGCCTCTTTAGCCCTCGAATCTTGTTTAACACCATGGTAATATACATCAGCACCGTAATGCCATGGGATAGCCTTATCTGAGGTATATGGGATGGGACACGGAGTGGTGATTATTAACGGAGCAATTCTTGGAATGGGTGTAACCCTAACAGGTTTTCTCGAGGAAACCTTGGAAGGGTTGGCATAAATGGTGATAATGGCAACATCTTCAAACGGAATCATAGTCTTCTCAAACAAAATTTTCTTATTATCCATCAGGCACTGAACACCTGACTTCAATAAACAGCAATCGGAAGGCAGAATTGAACACATGTGGCAACCTTCGCCATAACCCGGAAATAAACCGACCAACAACAAATTCTTCTTAACCGTCATCAAAGGAGTAGAGATCTCTTCCACAAATGTTACAAACAAATCGGTGTCCACAACATTGACTCGGCAACCATGCTTAGGCATAGGAGCATTTATAATGTTGGGCTTTTCCGGAGCATCAAACTCGATCTCTTTAGCTTCCAGCAAATCTTGCACTTTATTCCTAAGAGCCCAACAATCGTTTGTATCATGACCTGGACTTTCAGAGTGATAGGCGCAGTGGGCATTGGGATTTTATCTGGGAGAAGCAGTGTTGGGATTCTTGGGAGCCTCTTTCAAGGTTGCCAAGTTGGATTTTAACAGATGAGGCATAACTTTAGCCAAAGTCATGTTGATGCGGGTAAACTGTCGTTGTGATCTTTCCACCTTTGCTGATTGTTGTGTTGTGGAGCAACTGCGGGTCTTGATATCACTACATCATTTACCGTTTGACGGTGTTCAGGTCTGCTTTGGACCCTCGGGCCGTAGACTGCACTAGCTTCCTTCTTACCGGTGAAAGGCTTCTTTACTGCACTTGATGAAGCATCCTTCTGTATTTTCCCACTTCGAATGCCAAATTCTACTCTCTCTCCAGTCAAAATCAACTCAGTAAACCCAAATGACGAACTGCCGATTAGATGATTGAAAAATGGACCAGATATCGTCCCCAGAAACAAGTCAACCAACTCCCTATCAGACAAAGGGGGTTGGACTCTTCCCACCAAGTCTCTCCACTTTTGAGCATAGTCCTTAAAACCTTCACCTGCACCCATGGACATACCCTGGAGCTGAGTACGAGTGGGAGCAAGGTCGGTGTTATACTGATACTGCCTGTAAAAAGCAGCAGCAAGGTCTTCCCAGTTTCGGACACTGGCTCCTTCCAACTGATAAAACCATTCAAGCTGAGTCCCCGACAAACTATCTTGAAAGAAGTGTACCCACAAATTTCTATCAGCAGTGTGGGATTGGATTTTCCTGACATACGAGCGGAGATGGAGTTTTAGACAGGAGACTCCATCGTACTTGGCAAAAATAGGAGCTTTGAACTTATGAGGGATCACCACTCCTGATACCAATCCCAGTTCTCCGAAATCCAAACCAGGGATCTTCTGAATCTCCATAGCACTCACACGGTCTTCTAACTACTTATACCTATCCTCAGCAGAAGGATATTGCTCATCATTGTAATCTATATCGTTATCAGAAACCGTAGGATTAGGGTCCTTTGTCCTTTCTTGGTTCTCCCTATCTTTGGATGAGGAGGTCAAATCAGCTGTTTGTCTTATCCTTTCTCCGAATCTTCTACCCATGTTCAGGATACCAACCTTCTTCTTTTTCTTCTTCTCTTTCAGAATCAGGGTCTTTAGATCCTCTTGCCCTTTAGCCAAGCTTAAGAACATCTGTTGGAATTGGGCGTTTTGTGCCTGAAGATCTTTGATGGCTTGATCGGAAGATATTTCTGCTAAAATAAACAGCGAAGCAGACGAGAAACCCGTAATGGTACCTGTAATGGGGTGCATGCTAATGGGATGCATGTAATGATTTCAAAGACTTTGGGACATTTAAATTTGCAAACAAAAAACAAACAAACTTTATTAGATTAACTTGTAAAAGGTTCAATAATGCCTTTAAGGCGTTACAAAGAAGTAAAATAGAAAACAAATCTAAAAACTAGAAAAAGAAAAATCAAAAGTCCCATGGACGCTTCCTCTTTGTGCCGATGTAGTCATTGATCACTATTTCCTCCTCAAGTTGCCTGGTGAGCTTCAAAATCTTCCTTTCTTGCTCATGGTACTTTTCCCGGTAAGTATCCCTCTCATCCTTCAACTGAATCCAAGACCTCTGCAACTCCCCAGGATCAATGGGCATGTAAGGGTAAAGAACCATGTAAGGAATGCCCTCTTTATTGGTGGACTCCACAATCACTGACAATACACCTTCATAGGGCATTCCAAGCTTCTGGGCACGAGCTTGGACCCATTGGAGGTAAGGCTGCATAGAAAGGGAAGTCCTCGGTCCCAACTCTTAGGGGTCAGATCTGTTCACCATGCCCCAAGCTCGTATAAACCTTTGGCGATGCTCCTCAACGTCTTCCTTATAGTCAAATGTAATATCCTCAAGAAGTAGCTCATGGGGACCATCCCTCCGAGCATGACCAAATTGTCGCAAAGCTAGACAAGGATTATAGGTTATACCCCCTCTGATTCCAAGCAATGAGACATTAGGGTATCCCCCACAACAATCAATAACAGTAGTGTTTTCCATAGCCCGGGAACACCAAAGAATGTTTGTATGGGCAAGTGACATTATTCTGTAGGACCATCCCAAACCTTCTTCGTTCCTCAGCACAGACTTAGGGAGGTGCGAAATAAACCACCTCGACAGCAATGGCAGGCAACACATGAGAGTTCCCCTTCTTCGCACAGTACAAGTATAAAGGGCATGCAAGATATCACCCAGCAGGGTAGGCACAGGATTGCAGGAAAGGAAAATCTTGACAGCGTTTACATCTACAAAGGAATCCGGATTCAGGAAGAGAACCAAACCATAGATAAGGAGAGCCAAGACATCTTCAAAAGCCTGAAAATCTAAATTATCCCATAATAGATGAGCCTGGTCTATAAAAAATTTGGCTAGAAAACCTTCGACCCCGCTTCGTGTTTCCCAATTGGATACTACATCAGCTCGTTTCAGATGCAGAGCTCAGGCAATGTCTTCTGGTCTAGGAACCTCTTCCAGGCCTGTGAAGGGTACCTGTTCAAGGATGGATATGCCCAATAAGTGAGAGAACTCTTCCAAAGTGGGGACCAGCTGATAATCTGGAAAGGTGAAGCAATGATGCACAGGATCGAAGAACTGGAAAAGCACACTCATCATCTGCTCATCAAGATTTGAGGTGACCAGGCTAAGAAGCTGACCATGTCTCTTAATTAACATAGAAGTCTCGGAAACTCTTAAGACTAGCTCTTTAAGTTGAGCAGGTATTTGTACAAAGTTGACTCAGATGGTATTTCTGCGCACGGAAGCCATAATCTGCAAAACAGAACAAAGATAAATTCCCTCGGTCTTTGAAATGGTTAGTATAATGAAGTATGAATGCTATGTTGTGATGCATGATGTCATGATAAAAAACAACAGGTATAGCAGATAACAGGCATGGCAAAGACAAACAAGTCACACAAAGCCCTTAAGTTTAAGGCTTGCATGAGGTCAAAGGTAGTACCCTCTTGAAGTTTAGTTGGTTTCAACTTGTCCTAGAAAAAGTAACTGGGTTCTTAGAGGATCTCAATATCACTGACCATCCTCCATCGGTCATGGTTTCAGCTCACACAATCTTTTCTTGCGTCCGGAACTATCTCGAGAGTATGGTCTAAATGAGTGTAGCATCGAGTATCAACCAGTTCTCAGCTTTACACCAAGGCCGACTATCTCACTACTTTCTAATGGCCAAGTTGGTCGATTAAAGGTTCTAAGGTCAGTTGATGCTTAACGACACCACGCAGTGGCCCCATATTCTCCTCGTTTCTCCACAAGGGATACCGGTACCAACCAATGTGCCACATGAATGTAGCTACTGCTTCAACCGTATCGGTCTATGCCGTACAGTTCCCTCACAGTCTATTTCTACTTACCTAAAAGGTGTCCCCAGATCCGGGTTAGGATCTATAGTAACTCCCAAACAAAAACCCTTAAAAGTAAAGCAACCAAAACAAACAAGAGAAGAAATTATAATGAACTAGATCCTAAGGTATACCCCACTTATGTTATCCCCAGCAGAGTCGCCAGTTCTGTGATACGGTGGCAGAACCGACTGTTTTGAAATACTGGTTTGCGTTTTGCGTTTTTTATTCGCAAAATGTCGCGGTAAGCAAGAGTCGCCACCAACTTTTATTTCATCCAACCAGAAAGGAAAAAAGTACATAAAAAAATCCTTTTTCGAGATATTCTGGGTACGGGGGGTAGATTATAGAAAGGGAAGGTGTTAACACCCTTTCTATCCATGGTTTTCCATGGGCTCTTAGGTACTTGATCATCTTTTAAAATTGCTTGTGTATGTGCTTTGTTTTGAAAAGTTTTGACTTCGTGATAACCTTTGTATCAGTCCTCAAAGGTGTGACGAAGTTTGTTTTGAAATTTTTTTTTGAAAAGTGTGAGTTTGAAAAGTTTGGATTTGAGCAAGTACCTACTAGCATCTACCTACTCGAAAAAGGATCGTTTCTATTCTTGTTTCCTTTAGACAATGCTATCCTACTATTGAGAAATAGGTAGCACCATCGTTGTATTTGTAAGGGTCAATTCGTAAGGGACGTACGATCATTGAAGCAATGTTAGGACACCTTAGTAATAACCCTAAAGTCTTAAGATCATATTCAAGGCAACATTTCCGAGGCAACACTCCGAACGAGACATTTGATCTTTGTTAGACATGAGGGTAACCACTAAAACACCCTATACTTAATAATCGTTTACCGAAGGCAACTGAAGTGAGAGTATACCGTAGGAGTGCACATGTGCGAGTGATTTGATTTCAGTTATTATCTTTGCACATTTAAGGTTTTCTAGCCGTTTTTAAATTATCATGCAATCTTATCATACAATCCTATTAGCATACATCTAAACAGTTAATATTTGCGAGAATTAAAATGCGAGAAAATAAACCTACGCTATTACAAGGCTTCGGGGAAGGGGATTAATTACATAACCAAAAACCCGGGAAAAGCGATAAATAAAAGCCCTAGATTAAATTATTACAAACCATGACCAGTTACAACAATATTGAAAAAATAAATAATCAGCGCGCGGCGAATTAAATACGAAGCGAATAGGGTTTTGACCCATGACTGAACCTAATTGTAATTGATTAAAGTAAACATATTTTTTGTCATTTTTTGTTATTTGAGAAAGTAATGAAATAATTGAATTAAAAAAAAGAAAATCCTAAGTTCTAATTAATTTTAATTGTGAAAGAAATTAGAATTGCCTTAAATTAATTAAACTAATTAATTAAAAAAACGCTTATTAAGAAAATAAGTCTTCTTTTTGTGATTTTTGGTTGGTTATTTTTAGAAAAAAAGTAATTTTGGTGTTGATAAAAAAAGCAGGATAACTAAAGAAAAGGAAATTAAAGAAAAAATAAGAAATAACCCAAGGGCCTGCTGTCAGCGGCTCTGATCAGAGGATGATGGTCCAGAGGATGGTGGCCCTCAGAAGATGGGGTCATTGGGCCTGCCCCTGGCTGGTGGATCCAGCAGATGATGACCCTCAGAAGATGGGGTCTGATGGATCTGGCTCTGACTAATGAATCCAGAGGATAGTACCCTGAGGATGCTTGATCTGGTCCTGGCTGATGGGTCCAGAGGATAATGCCTAGAGGATGCTTGATCTGGTCCTGGTTGATGGGTCCAAAAGATGACCAGAGAACGCCTGATCTGGTTCTGGCTGATGGAACCAGAAGATGACCCTCAGAAAGTGGAAGCGCTGGATCTGGTGACAACAAAGGGGGAAAATGCCAAAAGCTCACGCCTGGAATTGAATCCAGAATCATGATCTTCTGACTTCCTTCTTCTGACCAACTACGCTGGGTGTTAGTTTATCAATATAATAGAAACAAACAAATATATTAGAACTACAGGCTTCTGGCCAGAATAATGCGCCAGAATTTGAATCAGCCAGTCAGGCTGTGACACGCTATCGTCTTCCTCCCTGGAACCGTCGTTTAAAACGCTGAACGTTTACCTATAGACATGGCGCTGTTGCTATAACCTGCGTGCCTCAAACATCAAAAATACGCATGATAAATAGATTTAAGGACCAGGGATCGATTGGTCTGGATGCCACGATCGTTCCAGTATCCAATTCTTGGCCTGATTTTGCCTGTATCAAGAAACCCTAAAACACAATCTCAAACCCTAACAATGGCAACTATCAATATATGCCCTCAAACATCAATTGAACCAGATCAATATGTTGCAAACATGATAACAAACACATACATACCATTAAAACATGTTTATAATGCAAGAATCGTGATAATAGGATTTTGAAAGAGAAACAAACCGTGATGGTTGTGCAGCGTGTTCATGGACTCGTGGAGGCTTAGTGATGCTTGCAATCGCTTCAGAGGATGTCCAGGAGTTGATTGGTGACTTTGAATCTTCTTGAATCGTCCCCTAAGTTGAAAACCGATCCATAGTTTTTTTCAAAAGTATGAGTTTGTTTGGTGATTTTTACGACCTCTTATCCCCTTTTTTGGTCTGCCTTTTATTCCTTATGTATACTAGATTGGATTAGGGTTGATATTTGCATCCAATCTTTGCCATTTATGAAGATTGATCCTTGATTTATTCCTTGCACCAAATCTTTCCAAAATAAGCAAATTCAGTCTTTTTATGTCCATATGAAGCCTTGCATGATTTGATCTTATCTCCAGCTGTATAGTAACTCTAATCCTGCACAAAATCTCAAGATTTAATTGATTTTTGATATTTTCATTATTTTATATTGATTTTATTTGATTTAAATGAAATAAAATCAAAATAAATAACAAAAATAAAAGAATGACAAGTGGAACGGCTCATGGGTCGTGGATCACATTACAAACTCAGTGCAAGCATAAAAGGTTGGGCCCATTTAGCAAAAAATGCCATTTTGGACATGTTTGACTTTTGGCAATTTTGCAAAAAGGGTCAACTTGGCCAATTCATAACTCCCTCAATTTTGACCCTAGAGAGGTGTTCTTGGACTTTTTAGAAATCTTAAGATGTCCTCTAAGCAACCCTTTTGGTCTCATCTCAATTGAGTCTTCCATGTTCACGTATGAAGCTTTGACCCAAAAGGTGTTTTTGTTGACTTTTCAAAATGACCTATAATGTCCAAATTCATATCTTCTTGTGAGTGCATATTTTGAACTTGGGAGGTGAAGATGAATTGTAGGTAATTACATCCCCTTCAAAATGAGATTCGGATGGGTCATTTTTGATAAAGTATGAGAAAGATATGCTTGGTCAAAGTTGAGTTGACTTTTCCTACAAAACCCTAACTTAGCAACTTTTGGGCTTTGATGAATTGGGAGCAATCCTTGATGAATCATGATCAACCCTTGATCAAATGATGAATAATACTTCAAAATGAGAATGTTGACCAAAAATCTTGAAGTTTGACTGTATGTGGGCCACAATTGACGTTTGCCCTAGCACAGTCGATTTTCAGGCATTTAAGTAGTTGACTGAGCAAACTTCCTTTGCAAGGCTTTGAAACTTGACCTGGATGATCTTGAGAATATATTAGGAAAATGGTGAGCATTTGGGATCCTTTGGACTCAAGCATCTTGATGTAAAATGAAACCCTAATTTGAGATAAATTGCCTTAGGAGAGAGTTTGGCTGGTCAACTCTTGGACTTCTTTAAGAAATTTGAGGACCTTACTTGCCATGTATTGAGAAATATGGGAGGGAAAATTTTGGGGTACAACATATGGCATGGGAACATGATCGAACCTTCTTTTGGGACCCCTCTGCCTATGTTGTCCTTGTTGTCCATGTTGTTGATTTTGCTGCTGATAGTTCTGAGGAGGAGCATACTGATTAGGAACAACAATGGGCATTAAATAATAAGCAAACTAGATTTGAGGATATGCAAGAGCCTTTCACTTATCAGTGGAAACATTTCTAGATTCACCCTTATTCTTCTTAGCAAATCCAGAGTATGGTTTCTCGCCATTGGCAGTGTTGTTGGTAGTAATGCCAGATGCACCTGAAATTGTACCAGCCTTGATACACTTCTCAATTCGTTTCCCAATAATAACAATATCAGATACGAATGAAAGTATGGCTAATCATATGCTAAATATATGGACCTCGCAAGGTGCCCATGAATAAGTCAACCAATTCACGATCCCGGAGAGGGGATGAACCCTCACAGCTAATCCACACCACCTCTGGGCGTATTCTTTGAAGGATTCTCCAGATTTATGTGCCATACTATGGAGTTGGGCACGACTAAGAGTCATGGCAGTGTTATAGTGGTAATGTTTCAAGAAAGCATCAACAAGCTCTCCCCAAGTACTGACACGAGTACTTTCTAGTTGCAGATACCACTCTAACGGTGCCTCGATCAGGCTGTCTTGAATGAAGTGCATGAGTAACAGTTCATTATCAACATGAGCGTCCATCTGGCGACAATAAGAACGAAGATGAGTCTTTAGGAAAGAGGTTCCCTTATACTTGTAGAGTTATAAAACTTTAAACTTTGGAGGAATAACAATCCTAGGGACAAGACACATTGCAGCAACATTAAATCCAGAAGTTTTAGAAATTTCCACAACTTTGAAGCGTTCTTTGAGTGAATGATATAACTTGGCAATTTCAGCAAGATCAATAGAAAGATAATTATGAGGGTCATCAAGATCAATGATATCATAATGGTTGTCAACCATTTTCTTATATGTTTCAGTAGTAATCACAACAGTAGCAGCCTTGGGAATCCCATTAAGAGGATCAGGGAGCCCATTAGAAGTGGAAGGAGAAACTTCTACAATCTTAGTGAAATTCTGACGAAGCTCTTCCTTTCCCTGAACAACAACATGAAGAGTCTCGAGTATTTGATTCATTCTAGCACCCATGGTGTCCATGTTCTGACGAAGAGCATTCTGATTTTGTTCAAATATATCAATGAGTCTTCGCTTGATTACTTCTGGTATGGCACAAATGTAGGGAAATTATTATCGTTGATTCTGAACTCTGAATGAAAAGAAGGGCCCCAATAAGCTTCATCTATGAACAATGAAATGCATGATATTATGAATGCATGTCTCATCTTTCATTTCCAGGGAAACTCAAAGAATTGTCTATCCATAAGTATCCTTTTGATAATATCATTCATCTTTTGAAAAGCTCAGCGAAAGAGACGTGCCTTTGGAATTCCCTATAAATAAGATGTGTATACATAATGATATGATGTTATGGTATGCAATAACATAGGATCAAGGCTCCATGGAATTTAGATAGCCACTGTACAACCCTATGAATAGATATTGTACAATCTTCCAAATAAATACTGTATAATCTTCTGAATAAGATGAATGTCATAAGATCAAAGGTTCGGAACATAAAAAAGAACCATAGTCACCAATATAAATCCAGAACAGAATCATCAAAACAAATAGTCACCATCTGTACCTGTAAATATTATTCCCGCCCCACTCAGAGGTGAAATCTAGGTCAAGGTAAGGTCAATGACAACTCAGAATCTCAGGTTCGCCTGAAAATACTATCGTTGTACACCTACGTGATAACAATAGTATTTCATTAAAACCTCATCTGAGCATGGACAACATGACCGCACTAGAAAGATCTACATCCCCTAGCCATCATGTTTCACTCTATTCCTACGTGTTCCTAAGAGTTTACAACTCTGGTCTAGGTATTGGGCCTTTTACCTCAATAATAATATCCACCCAACAAGGAAACATAGCCAACACAACAACAATATATGGAAAGCGGTAAAATGCTATGCAAACATATGCACGAAAGCATTTACACAAAGCAGAAATAAAGCAATAACATACAAAACACACAAGGATAAAAAAACAAACAAAAGCTAGGATTGACTTGCTAGAATTCCCCAGCAGAGTCTCCAACTGTCGTGCTGCCGAAAAACAGAGTCGCTACCAAACTCTATTTATCCGGAAGGAAGGGAAGATATCGAGAGAACCCTAAAGAAATGGATAATATGGTCTTGCGACCAAGAGAAAGGTTATGGAAGTCGGTTATACGATGGGAAGGTATTAACACCCCACGCATCTGTGGTACTCCACATGATCCACTTAAGTTTGCTCTAATCTAAGAGTGTGCAAAAATATATGTCTAAAGCTTAATGTTGAGAGGAAATGCATGCGAAAGAAAACACTGGGAAAAGAAGGAAAATTTACAAAGTTTTGCTCGCCTAGGCCACACGACCTAATGTCTACGTATCCCTTTCGAGGAATTAAATTACTGTAGTTTGGCTCAAAAGTTTTGATTTGTTGTGTATTTTTTATGGGTGACGAACCCTTTTGAAAAGATTTTGAGTTACGCCCTCAAGACAAGTTGCCAAGTTTTATTTGTTTGTGTTTTGTTATTGTGTAAAGTGTTTAAGCATGATTAAGTGTTTTGAATTTTCGATAAAGAAAAAGAGTGTTAGTTTTAAGGATGCAAAAAGGGAATGAAAAATCTAAGATAAATTCTATTCCTAATGTTATCATACAATGATGGTCCTACAGTTAGATTTGAAAAGGAATTCTACCTAATATTAGCATGCATGGTTTAAAGACCTAAGATCTATCTCAATTTAAAGCTTAACTAAGATTGGATTGAGAAATCCTATGGGAACATGGTATGATTACGCAAGCAAGCAACAATTATTCAAAATAACACGAATTCAAATTTTATTCTATTATCTTATGTCATTTTATCATGTGAAGAAATGTAAACAAGAATTAAAATTTCTATTCTAAAAAATTAACCAAATCAAAAATAAAAATAAATTGCAATGAAAATAAGCCAGGGGTACAAGCCGATCCAAGGTGTTGTAGCAGCAGACACAAGTAGCTATAGGCCCAACCACTAAGGTCCACAAGAAATTTTTGTTCAACTTTCTTCCATGCCAAAAATGAATATTAGGCTCTCAGGAAAAGCATACACAATAATGGCCCAATGCAAGATTCAGAGAGTTCGGTCCAACAAAACACAACACCATAAAATCCAGATTTTCTTGTTCAGTCTTTATTCATTTCATTAAAAGGAAAAATAAAAAACAAATTAACAAGAGTGAAACGACGGTGTTGAGTAAGCAGTGCTAGGATTAAACACAATGTGACCACTAGACTTATTTTGAATCAAATTTCATCTTCCTCCTCTCACTCAATAACACTCTCCTTCTTCTCCTTCATCGTCAATTTCGTCGTCGTGAACATCATCGCATCCCACTCTCGCTGTTCTCCTCTCATCCCTTCTTCTTTCTCGCCGAATCTAATATGATAGGGAACTCTAGTTTTCAACTAAAACGAAATTACATGGTGATGGCAACGAATAAGAAGGAGCAACCATGGGGGTTTCATTCTACAACTTATACGCTACATTATGGTGATGCAAAAATGCAAAAAGTATGAAGAATTAAAGTAAACCAGCGCTTACCTACCAGAGAGAGTCTGGTGCCTCTTCAATGGCGCCGATAACACAAGAATTCCAGAGGATTTAAGGTAACTTTCATTATTCTTCTCCTTCTTCTTGCATGTTTGCTTCTTCTTCTACTTTTTTTTTCTCGTTTTTTTTTTTTAATTATGGTTGTCGTGCGCGACATAAACATGACGTTATTCTTGCTCTGTGAAGTAGGTTCAAGAGAGGGAAGCCTGAGATTCACATATCAATGATGAAGATTGAAGACGCGTGTGATGCAGTTGCAGATGAAGAAATTTCGGTCGCAGAATCGTTGATGTATGGAGAAGGTGTAGGTTGATGATGATTGAGGATTGAAGTTGAATGAAGGTGAGTGTATGGTAGAGGTTGCAAAAAATTTGAGGGAGTGAATGATGAAAATGATGGAGATAAGGGAAAAGGTGCATCAGAAGGATTAATCTGAGGTATGAAGTATATAGAAAAATGAAGGTGAAAATGGTGGTTATAATGGTTAAAGGGTGGAGAGAATGAAAGTTTATGAATCTGAAAAATAATGGTGAATGAAGGTGTTATGTAGAGAGTTGAATTGATGATTCAGTTACAGAGGAGATAATAAGGGCCCTTGGATTGAATATTTTAGGTTATTGAATCAAAGGTGGAGATCTGAGCTTGCTGAGAGTTAGTTATGAGGATTGGTTTTCAGTTAGCTTTCTGTTATGGTTGTTATAAGTGAGCTGGCACGATTTTGGTTAGCTATAAATAGTTAGAGGAATGAATGGCAAGATTGAAGGAAATTGTGGACTGGAGAATCAGTTATAGTGAATTAGATTCAGTTAGTAATTTGTTAGAAGTTATATGTTCTGAAACTTCTGTTAGTATTAGGAACTATTATGTTGTTAGAAATTTTGCTTAGTAACTAGATTTTCTTTGAGTTTTATGGTTTCTGTTAAGAGTTTTGGACATGATTTTGAATTATCCCGAGTGCAGGTCTATTTCTACAGAGTGACTTTTCTTGAAATATTTTGTTTTTCTTCTGTTGTTATGCTGCCAAACACTTACGCAGGGCTGGTTTATGATTGATACTAGGCAGCTTGGTTTTGATTAATTGATTGAACCTGGTTTTATGGCATGGATAAACTGAACCGGCTTTGATAGCCTAATATTTTTTAAACTAAATTGGTTTAAATGATGCAGTTAACTTGTATTTTAATCGTTGATGTCAAATGGAATGTAGGCCAATCTGATAACGATTTTTTTGACTTGTATGAAGATTGGATTTGATCTGTTTTAGTGTTAAATGCTGACTGGTTTTTGGATTGGATATTAATGAGTCTTTTTCTGTTTTGGTTCACTACTTGCGATGAACTGTTATGCTCGAGGAATATTGTTTCTTTGTTTTGAAAATGGCAGAGTGTAGGTTGCATGATCTGACTTCAGTTCTCAGATTAACTGGTACATGTGTTGTAATTGAATTTTAAATCGAGTCGCCACTACTAGTTTTTATCCTAAGGAAGAGAATCTAATAGGAATCCCCAATTTTGTACACAGAGATTCTAGGTTCTTACTTTGTTTAGGCGAAGGGAAGGTGTTAGGCACCCATCATCTACCTTGTTCGCAAGGATATCAGGATTTAGGTTTTAAAGGTTTAGGGTAAGGGTTTTAATTTTTTAATAGAGGAACTCACCACGATTTTAATCGTATGCCTACGTGTCCTCTTATGAGGATCCAGAGTCCCAATTCGTAGTTCGTATAAGTTTGTGTTTTTTATGGATTACGCAAATATTTTAATTCCCCTCGCACTTAGTCCGGGTATGTGAATAACTGAGATTTTGGACCAAATGTGCGATCAATTAAAATATGTTTCGTATTCCTTTTTTGAAAATTAATTGTTAAATTAATTTATTATGAAAAATGATTTGGTGTTGGTTAAATATCTTTTATGTATTAATTGTGAAAAATATCTTATTTAATGCATGATTTAAAATAATTTAATGTAATAAAATAAATAATATTTGAATGATGTTTAAAAAAATATTATTTAATAATAGTAATAATTAATATAATAGTATAATTATAGAAAATATAAAAATAATAAAGTAAAATAATAAAGAAAATAAATTAAAATTGTAGGGGTGTGTGATTTTAGTTGAAAGTAAAATTGGGTAGGTGCTCGCAGCGTGAGTCTGAATTTGGATATTGAATTCAGGCCCAGAAGGCAGGGGGTACAGTTTTTTGGTCAAGGTAGTAAACCAGGGGCGTGAGAAATAGGATCCCAAGTCTAGATTTTGGACTTGGCCCACCAGGCCCGGGGAGTGTGAATTTGCACGTGGTTAGTAAACAAAAATTGAGAGGAGGTGTGAATAGATATGGGCCAGGGCCAAAGTAACAAGGATTGGGAGTTCGTTTGGACTCTGTGTGGATGGCTGCACAATATCACGATAAGCATGTGCATTAGGGACGTTCGATTGAGATCATACAGTTACGATTGGAGGAGTATGATAATAATGCATGGATGGCCTTATGGGTCGTGGACCACATTACAAACTCAGTGCAAGCATAAAAAGTTGGGCCCATTTAGCAAAAAATGCAAATTTAGGACACATTTGACTTTTGGCAATTTTGCAAAAAGGGTCAACTTGGCCAATGCACAACTCTTTCAATTTTGACCCTAGAGATGTGTTCTTGGACTTTTTAGAAAGCTTAGGATGTCCTCTAAGCAACCCCTTTGGTCTCATCTCAATTGAGTCTTCCATGTTCATGTATGAAGCTTTGACCCAAAAGGTGTTTTTGTTGACTTTTCAAAGTGACCTACAATGTCCAAATTCATATCTTCTTGTGAATGCATATTTTGAACTTGGGAGCTGAAGATGAATTGTAGGGAACTACATGAGCTTTGGATGGGTCATTTTTGATAAAGTATGAGAAAGTTATGCTTGGTCAAAGTTGAGTTGACTTTTCCTACAAAACCCTAATTTAACAACTTCCGGGTTTTGATGAATTGTGAGAAATTCTTGAGGAATCATGATCAACCCTTGATCAAATGATGAATAACACTTCAAAATGAGAATGTTGACCAAAAATCTTGAAGTTTGACTGTATGTGGGCCACAATTGACTTTTGCCCTAGCACAATCGATTTTCAAGCATTTGAGTAGTTGACTGAGCAAACTTCCTTTGCAAGGCTTTGAAACTTGACTTGGATGATCTTGAGAACATAATAGGACAATGGTGAGCATTTGGGATCCTTTGGACTCAAGCATCTTGATGTAAAATGAAACTCTAATTTGAGATAGACTGCCTTAGGAGAGAGTTTGTCTGATTAACTCTTGGACTTCTTTGAGCAATTTGAGGACCTTACTTGCCATGTATTGAAAAATATGGGAGGGAAATTTTTTGGGTACAACAGCTGCTCTTGTTCAATATTCTTAAACCTGAGGATGTAGATTGCCTTGTATGTCTTTCGTGATCTGAAGGTGGAAGATGATTGAACACTAGAGTGCCCAGAAATTTGCACTCGCAGGGAGTGGTACTTATCTTGCGATATCGGGAATGGGCTTATAGATGCCATTTGGAAGTCCATGATGGAAGATGGGCTTAAGGATGCCATCCGAAGAAGTTTCGATCGCATAAGAGATTCCTTTGCGAGAACCTGTATACCTGCTGTTGAGGAAGAATTTGCTGGGGAATTTGGTCTCTGTCGAGAGAAATAGAGTTCTAGGAGCTTCAGTTGTACGTTACTCTACTGGAGAATAATTCCGTTTGAGAAGCGGAGGTGAACTGTATATATGATCGAGGTATCTGCTGCACCGTGACTTTCTGGGGAAATGTGAAATCAATTGTGTTTGATCGGGTCCCGGTCTTACAGTGTTGTGGACTGTTGTCTGGGGATAAGAGAGGAAGAACCCGAATAGTAGGGTTGTGAGAAGAAACCTGGATAGTAGGGTTACTTCGATATGAAAGCCTGGATAGTAGGGCTGTGAGAAGGAACCTGGATAGTAGGATTACTTCGATATGAAAGCCTGGATAGTAGGGCTGTGAGAAGGAACCTGGATAGTAGGGTTACTTCGAGATGAAAGCCTGGATAGTAGGGTTGTGAGAAGGAACCTGGATAGTAGGGTTACTTCGAGATGAAAGCCTGGATAGTAGGGCTGTGAGAAGGAACCTGGATAGTAGGGTTTCTTCGAGATGAAAGCCTGGATAGTAGGGCTGTGAGAAGGAACCTGGATAGTAAGGTTACTTCGATATGAAAGCCTGGGTAGTAGGGCTGTGAGAAGGAACCTGGATAGTAGGGTTACTTCGATATGAAAGCCTGTGTAGTAGGACTGTAAGAAGGAACCTGGATAGTATGGCTGTGAGAAGGAACCTGGATAGTAGGGTTACTTCGAGATGAAAGCCTGGATAATAGAGCTGTGAGAAGGAACCTGGATAGTAGGGTTACTTTGAGATGAAAGCCTGGATAGTAGGGTTGTGAGAAGGAACCTGGATAGTAGGGTTTCTTCGAGATGAAAGCCTGGATAGTAGGGTTGTGAGAAGGAACTTGGATAGTAGGGTTACTTCGATATGAAAGCCTGGGTAGTAGGGCTGTGAGAAGAAACCTGGATAGTAGGGTTATTTCGATATGAAAGCCTGGGTAGTTGGGCTGCTCTTGTTCCGCTGATGATTACTCTGTTTAGCTTCGAGTGTCAATCATGGGCTTGCTGGAAATTGTTGATAATAATGTCTTTCCTGAAATAAACACAGGGTTAGTTATATGTGATGTATGAGATGCATTGTGTGTTGACGTTCTCAAAATAAATGAGACCATGTTACATGTGGTGTATGCATATGTCATGATGTATGGCCATAAAATGCTGATGCAATAATCGGAATCGAGAAAAATAAATCCCTGATTGCCATGAAAACCATAGTTCTTCCACCTCTGTTGGGGATGGTGGACAAAGATGACCGTGATGGGAGTTTTCCCCTTGGCTGGAGAATATTCTGCTGGAAAAGACCCTGCTTGAGGATAACTTTGCGAGGAATAAAGCTGTCGGAGATGGGATACGCTGTCGATAGATCATGCGCACTTGGAGAAATAACTCAACTGGGGATGAATTTCTCTTTCTTGATGATAATGAATTCTGTCGGAGATTGAAAATCTGCTTGTGAGAGAAATAAACTCTGCTTGGGGAAGAAATTTACTGACTCACTCGTAAATGTGAACCTTAACTGGGGAGAGTTGTGCCCTGTTGGGAAAGTTAACACCATTGTCTTTGGATACTTCCTACTCTGCGGGGAGTGTATGTACCTTTAGTCATATTCTCAAGCTGGCTCTATCCCGATTCCTAATGGACAGAGTAACTGTAAGGTTTGGGCACTTCTTGTTTTCCCTGTTCCTGGAATTACGAGTAATTGTCTTTTGTTTTTTTATGTAAACATTTATGAGCAACAATTATTCTCAAATTCATATATCAACAATGAATCATTGGATTTTCTTGCAAAACAAAGAAGAAAAAGACAAGACAAGTTTGAAATTTCTTGTGAAATGAATTGTATTGATTTTTGAAGTTAGCCAGTAATAGGCGTTTTGTACAAGAGGTTGACGTCCTAGTAAGAGGACGCCGCCGAAAGATAGGAATTATACAATGCCATGATCTGCAAAACAGAACAAAGATGAATCCCCTTGGTCTTTGAAATGGGTTAGTCTAATGAAATATGCATGCGATGTCATGATGCATGATGTCACGATAAGAACACACCACAGTAGCCCTTAAATTTCAGGCTGGCATGGAGTTTAGGTACTACCCTCTTGCAGTTTAGTTGGTTCAACCTGTCCTAGTAATAGTAACCGGGTTCTAGAGGTTCTCAATATCACTGACCACCCTCGATCGATCATAATTCCAGTTTAGCAACCTTTTCTTGCAGCCGGAATCATCGCGAGAGTTTGGTCTCAATGAGTGTAGCATACTGCTACTTTTGTATGCCCAAGTTGGTCAATTATACGTTCTAAGGTCAGTTGGTGCTTAATGACCCCTTAGCATCCCCATACTCTCCTTGTTCCACCACAAGGGATATCGGTACTAACTAAAGTGTCACACCAACGTAGCTACTGCTTCAACCGTATCGGTCTACGCCGTACAGTTCCCTCACAGTCTATTGCTACTTACCTAAAAGGTATCCCCAGATCCGGGTTAGGATCTATAGTAACTCTGATTCAAGCCCACGAAGATAAATCAAACAGGTCAAACAATTGAAAATAATATAATGAACTATTCCTAAGGTACACCCCACTTATTAAATCCCCAGCAGAGTCTCCAGTTCTGTGATACGGTGGCCAGAACCGGGACGTGGTTTCCCTATTTCGTTAAGGAAATTTTGCTGGTTTGCGTTTTGCGTTTGTGTTCGCAAAATGTCGCGGTAAGCAAGAGTCACCACCGTCTTTAATTTTATCCAACAAGGAAAGGAAAAAAGCACAGAAAAATTCCTTTTTTGAGATATTTCTGAGTACGGGGGGTAGATTTATAGAAAGGGAAGGTATTAGCACCCTTTCTATCTGTAGTTATCTACGGGCTTTTAGGTACTTGCTCATCATTTTCAAAATTGTTTTCTTTGTGTTTGTGGGCTTTGAATTTTTTTTTGTTTTGACTTCGATTTAACTCTTACTTCTATCTTCAAGAGTGTAATGAAGTGTTTTTTGAAAACTTGTTTGTAAAGGAGTGTAAGTGTGAAAAAAAGGGTTTGTTTTGGATGAGCAAGTATCTAAGAACTAATCTACCTACTCGAAAAAAGAACCGTTCTATGCTTATTTCCTTTAGACAATGTTATCCCACTATTAGTGAGTAGGTAGTACCGTCGTTGGAGTTTGAGGGTCAATTCGGAAGGGACGTACGGTCACTAAAGCAACGTTAGATTGTCTTAGTGGTAACCCTAATGTCTTAGATCATTTATCCGAGGCAACGATATCTGTGGCAACCTTTTCGAGGCAACTTATGATCTTTTAGACAAGAGGGCAACCTCTAAAATAACCTATACTCAATAAGCGTTTACAAATTCAACCAATAGGGAGTGTACCCTAGGAGTGCGCATGTGCGAGTGTGTTGATTTCCGTTATTTTTATCTTTGCACAATTAAGGGTGATCTAACTGTTTTAAATTTAGTCATTCATTCTTGTCATGCAAACTCTAATTTAGCAACTTTTGAGTCTTGATGAATTATGAGCAATCCTTGATGAATCATGATCAACACTTGATCAAATGATGAAATATCCTTCAAAATGAGGATGTTGACCAAAAATCTTGAAGTTTGACTGTATGTGGGTCACAGTTGACTTTTGCCCTAGCACAATCCATTTCTTGGGCCTTTAAGCAATTGACTGAGCAAACTTCGTCTGCAAGGCTTGGAACTTGACATGGATGATCTTGAGAACATATTAGGACAATGTTGAGCATTTGGGGTCCCTTGGACTCAAGTATCTTGATGCAACATGAAACCCTAATTTGAGGTAGAATGTCTTAGGAGAGAGCTTGTCTGGCCAACCCTTGGACTACCTTAAGCAACTTGAGGATCTTTCTTACAATGTTTTGAGAAATATGGGAGGGCAAATTTTGGGGTACAACACCTACTAACCAGGTTCCTTCTCACAGCCCTACTATCCAGGCTTTCATTTCGAAGTAACCCTATGACCCAAGTTCCTTCTCATATCCCTATTATCCAGACTTTCATTTCGAAGTAACCCTACTATCCAGGTTCCTTCTCATAGCCCTACTATCCAGGCTTTCATTTCGAAGTAACCCTACTATCCAGGTTCCTTCTCACAGCCCTACTATCCGGGCTTTCATTTCGAAGTAACCCTACTATCCAGGTTCCTTCTCATAGCCCTACTATCCAGGCTTTCATTTCGAAATAACCCTACTATCCAGGTTCCTTCTCTCTTATCTCCAGACAACAGTTCACAACACTGTAAGACTTGGACCTGATCAAACACTGTAAGACTTGGACCTGATCAAACACAATCGATTTCACCTTTCCCCAGTAAGTCGATGTGCAACCTAGACCCTGACCAGATACTTCGCTCACTTCCACCTCCTCGGTCATTCCCCAGTAGAGTAATGGACAACCAAAGCTTCTAGACTCTATCAACATTCTCCGACAAAGTCCTCCTTAACGACATGTACATGGATACTCGCAAAGGAATCTCTTACGCGACGAATATCTTATCTGGATGGAATCTTTAAGCCCATCTCCTACGATTCTCCGTCAACTTGCAAATGGCATCTATAAGCCCATTCCAGATACCACCGACCGACATTCACTTCATACGAGTGCAAATTTCTGGGCACTCTAGTGTTCAATCATCTTCCACCTTCAGATTACGAAAGGCAGACAGCCAATCAACATCCTCAGGTTTAAGAAGTGTGAACAGGGGAAGATGTTTTACCCCAAAATTTTCCCTCTCGTTTTACTCAATACATGCCCATTGAGATCCTCAACTTGCTCAAGGATGCCCAAGAGTTGACCAGACAAACTCTCTCCTAAGGCAATGTACCTCAAACTAGGGTTTTCATTTTCATCAAGATGGGTGAAATCCAAAGACCTAATATTATCTCCATGGTTCTAATATGTTCTCAAGACACTCCATGTCAAATTTCAAGCCTTGCAAAAGAAGTTTGCTCAGTCAACTGCTCAGGTGCTTGAGAATTGACCATATTAGGTCAAAAGACAAATGTGGCCCACATACAGTCAAACTTCAAGATTTTTGGTCAACATCAACATTTTGAAGTTATATCCATCATTTGATCAAGGGTTGATCATGATTCCTCAAGGAATGCCCCAAATTCACCAAAACCCAAAAGTTGTTAAATTAGGATTTCTTAAGAAAAGTCAACCAAACTTTGACCAAGCATAACTTCTTCATACTTTATCAAAAAATTTCCATCCAAGGCTCATTTTGAAAAGGATGCAATTCTGTACAATTCATATTCAACCCTCAAGTTCAAAATATGCACTCACAAAAAGATTTGAATTTCCACATTATAGGTCCTTTTGAAAAGTCAACAAAAACACTTTTTGGGTCAAAGCTTCTTACATGAACATGGAAGACCCAATTGAGATGATACCAAAAGGGTTGTTTAGGGGACATCCTAATATTTATAAAAAGTCCAAGAATACCTCTCTAGGGTTAAAATTGGAATAGATATGCCTTGTCAAAGTTGACCATTTTTGCAAAATTGCCAAAAATCAAATATGCTCAAAAATGTATTTTGCCAAATGGGCCTAACTTTTTATGCATGCACCTCACTCATAACATGGTCCACGACCCAGATATTCACCCACACATTATTTGCTTCATTTTTCATTTTATTTTGATTTCTTATTAATTAAAAATTGAATTAAATCAAATAAATGACAAATAATAGCAAATATTTGTTTTGATCTAATTTTTGGACAGAATCACAAGCTAATTATGCTGGCATATCAGGATCAAATCGAATCAAGGTTGATTGGCACAAGAATGGTATGATTAGGCCTAATTTGGAAACAAATCAGACAAAGGAAGAGTGAGATCAAATCTTCAAAAATTGCAAAGATACCAGCTGTTTTTATAACCCTAATTCACTTAGGGATATATAATGAACAAGACCAAGCACAAAAACAAGGGGTAGCAGTCGTGAAGAACACTAGAACAAACTCAAAATTTTGGCAAAAAATGGTGATCTGATCCCTACCCTAGAGGATGATTCAAAGCATTCCAACACTCCCAATCGCATCTTGGAGTATCTCTGAAGCCAACTGGATCAATTGCAAGTCCTTTCACGCCCAGAAACGCCTGCTACACCTCATACAGTTTGCTTGCTTTTTCAAAATCGATTATAACCATTCTTGCATCATTAGCATAATTTAATGACATATTTGTGATCATTGATGTATTCCTAACATGTCTGGATTATTTAATTGAATTTTTTAGGCTTATATATGTGTTTACCATTGTTAGGGTTTGCTCTTGTGTTTTAAGGCTTCTCTGTATCAGTAAAATTGGCCAATAAAAAGGGCACCATGATGTTCGTGGGTTCAAGACAAATGGAACCATATAATTAGAATTTATTTATCACGCGTTTTCTTGATTGTTGAAGTTTACAGGTTTTCAGCTATGGCAAAGTGTCCGTGGGTATAAGTCTTACCCATAAGACGACAATCTCAACAAAGGAGACGGTGACTTGTCACCACCTGACTGGCCATTTTGAATTTCGCGCGCGTTTGTTACTCAGTTACCTTGATTTATATATTATATATTATTGTTATTATGTTAACAAATAAAACATGTGGCCCAGTTGGTGAAGCGTGCATTGCAATGAGTGGGAGGACATGGGTTCGATCCTAGGTCCCAGCAGTTTTCTTTGTTTTAATTCTTCTTTGCAGATCCTATACACCACTTGTCTAAGCATCCACCATGCACCACACATATCTAACCAGGGGATTCATGATCAATCAGATCCAGCGCTCATCACTGAAGGATCATGGTACACCATCAGGAGGGAGCACCACTGGATCAAACGCTGACTGGGCTTCAGCTTGGTGGGCCTAAGCAATTTCACAATGCACCCCCCTGATTTCTTCAGCAAGCAGGCCCAAGTTTTTTTTTCTCTTTTATATCTTTTTTCTTTTAATTTGTTTATTAAATATTTTCTTTTTTTTTTACAAAATAATCCAAAATCTTTTTTTAAATCAATAAATCACAAAAAATACCAAAAATCATTTTTTTCATAAAATATTTATTTTCTTTAATTAATTAGTTTAATTAAAAATTAGGTTAATTTAATTCTTTTTTTTTGTAATTAAAATCAATTAGAAATTAGGGTTTAATTTTGTATATAATTAATTTTTTCTTCAAAAAAAATAACTTAAGTATTTTCTCAAATTAGATTTTTTCAGGTTTTCTAATCGTCCTCGCATTTAATCCGACGAGCGCATTTTAATTATCTTTTATTATTATTGTAATTGCTCCGAGGTTGTAATAGACTTAATTAGGTTTTAATTCCGCATTTTATTTTCAGTCAAAAATAATTTTGTATTTGCGAAAGCAATGTAATAGCTAGAACTTTAAACTTTCTGCATTTTAATTTCCGCAATTATAAACTGCCTATATGTATGTTAATAGGATTGTATGGAAAGAAAACTTGGAAATTAAAACGGTAGAAAACCCTAAATGTGCAAAGACAAATTAACTAAAAAAATTCACTCGCACATGCTCACTCCTAGGGTTTACTCCACTCCGGTTGCCTTCGGTTAAACGGTTATGAAGTGTAGGGTTTGTTAGTGGTCGTCCTCTAGCCCCGAAAGATCTAAAAATGACCCATTCGGATGTTGCCTCGAAAAAGATCTTTAAGGTTTTAGGATGATTACTAACACCTCATAACATTGCTTTTGTGACCGTATATGTCCCTTAAAACGTCCCTTAAAACTCCAACGATGGTGCTACCTATTCCTTAATAATAGGATAGCGTTGTCTAAAGGAAAACGAACAGACTTTTTCGAGTAGGTAGATTAGTTCCTAGGTACTTGCTCAAATAAAATTTTCACACAAACACTTTTTCAAAACAATTTTCAAAACAACTTCGTCACACTCTTGAGGACCAATACAAGGGTTATCACGAAGTAAACAAAACTTTTCAAAACAAGCACACACACAAGCAATTTTAAAATGAGCAAGTACCTAAGATCCCATGGAAAACCATGGATAGAAAGGATGCTAACACATTCCCTTTCTATAATTTACCCCCCGTACTCAGAAACATCTCGAAAAAGGTTTTTTCTGTTCTTTTTCCTTTTCCTGATTGGATAAAATAAAAGTCGGTGGCGACTCATGCTTACCGCGACATTTGTGAACAAAAAACACAAACCAGTATTAACAGTCGGTTCTGCCACCGTATCACAACGTTGCTCCCACATTTTGAGAAGACTACCTTCGAGCACTTCCCGCGAGAAGAAAATCAGCTAGTCGATGCACTAGCCACAATGTCATCTATGTTTAAACTTAAATGGGATAATGAGGCTCCGCAGATCACCATTGAACGAAGGGATGAACCAGCACACTGTCACAAGATTAATACTGAAGAAGTAGTGGACCAACCTTGATTTCATGAGGTCAAGAGGTATCTCGAAGCTCAAGAATACCCAGAAGGAGCTTCAGTCAATGATAAGAAGTTCTTAAGGAGATTCTCTGCTAAATTCTTCCTTAGTAATGGCATTCTTTACAAACGCAACCATGACTCCGTATTACTTCGGTGCGTAGACAAGGTTGAAGCTGAAAGGATCATGGCTGAATTACATGAAGGCACTTTTGGCACCCATTCCAGTGGGCATACGATGGCAAAGAAAATCCTACAGGTAGGCTATTACTAGTCTACCATGGAAACATATTGCTATCAACACTCTCGAACTTTCTATAAGTGTTAGATCTATGCTGACAAAGCGCACGTACCTCTGGTTCCTCTGAATGTCTTGACGGCTCCTTGGCCCTTTGCTATGTGGGGAATAGATATGATTGGGGAAATCAAGCAGACAACCTCTAATGGACACCGCTTCATCTTAGTGGCCATTGATTATTTTACAAAGTGGGTGGAGGCAGCTTCCTTCGCTTCCGTTACCAAGAATGTTGTCGCTCGGTTCATCAAGCAGAATCTCATTTGCCGGTACGGTATCCCGGAGAGGATCATTACTGATGATGGTACAAACCTGAAAAATACTATGATCACCGCCTTGTGCGAGCAATTCAAGATTCATCATCACAATTATTCCCCTTACCGGCCAAAGATGAATGGTGTTGTCGAAGCCGCGAATAAGAACATTAAAAAGATCATACCGAAAATGACAGTCACATACAAAGACTGGCATGAGATGCTACCATTCGCTCTCCATGGATATCGTACCACAGCTCGCACATCAACCGGGGTAACACCCTATTCTCTTGTATACGGCGTGGAGGCTATCTTGCCTATTGAGGTCCAAATCCCCTCTCTAAGAATTATGAAGTATGCAGGGCTGAATGAAGAAGATTGGATCCAGACTCGACTTGATCAACTAAACTTGATTGACGAGAAAAGGCTTACTGTTGTTTGCCATGGTCAAATGTATCAAAAACGGATGATCAAGGATTTCAACAAAAAGGTCAGACGCCAAGTGTACCAAGTCGGGGATCTGGTGATCAAGCGCATCATACTACTGCAAGGTGATCCCAGGGGCAAATGGACTCCTACATACGAAGGACCATTTGTGATCAAAAGCATATTCTCTAGTGGAGCAATGATCTTGACTACCATGGATGGCGACGACCTACCACACCCTGTGAACGCAGACATAGTCAAAAGATAATACACATAAGAGACCCGCTATGTTGACACACTTGGGCAAAACAAGGGCATCCCGGCGAACCAAAAGGTTCGGGAAAAAATTAGGAATAAAACAAAAAAAAAATGTACACCCGGTAAGTTAAAAACAAGAAAGGGCGGTCCAGGCAAAAGTTAGGGAATTAAAATGTATGACTATGTCCCCTTGGATCACCTTATGAACAACTTGCAAACTAGACATTTCTGACCAATTCAATCATCTTCGGACAAGGTAACAAATGGACGAGATGCTCAGAGATATAAAGACTATAGCAGAATGGGAACCCCGTGGGATTATTGCACATAGCTATCTTTTCTTTGAATTAAAATTTTCATTTTTTTTACGACGACATTCTCTTACTAGAATGTTGGTCTCATTGTACAAAAATACTTACTCAAAGTTAATACGAAGATATCCCTTTGAAAGTACAAAAACTATCTTTTTTTTCTTTTCGCTTGTGTTTTGTTTACAAAAACGTCCAATGATTCATTGTTGAACATATGCATTTGAACATAATTACTGTTTAGAAATAAATAAAATAAAAGACAATCGCTGATGGCTTTAAGGGATAGGGAAATCTCTCTAAGATTATCTCCATAAAATTCCCCATAGTGAGCAGTTTAATCCCCAACAGAACAAAGCTTTCAATTATCAATCCCCAGTAGAAGTCATCCAAATTTTTCAGAATTCCCCAACCAGAATTTTTTTCAAACAGTACATGGCATTTCCCTTACAACAGAGTTTATTTCTCTAAGGGAAATTCATCAGCACTTCAAACTTCACAACATAAAGACTTATAATCCTCAGCAGCGGACAAGGATTTATTTCCCCCATTCCAATAGCAGTACAGCAGAATTGGCTCACATGCGCATACATCGCACCCATATATCATAAACATTGGTTACACAAATGCATCATACCATGCATTTCATACAACATGACTTTGCATTTTAGCTAACATTTTACCCTTTTCAGGATAAGGTTAACAGCTACCATTAACAATGATCAAAATTTTCAGATACAGTTAAGATACGCTCCAAACGCGGACGCCATTCTGATACTCATTCAAATTCAACTTTCAGATACAGTACAGATACGCTCCAGACGTGGACGCCATTCTGATACTCATTTTCAACTTTCAGATACAATACAGATACGCTCCAGACACGGACGTCATTCTGCTACTCATTCAAATTCAACTTTCAGATACAGTACAGATACGCTCCAGACACGGACGTCATTCTGATACTCATTCAGAGTCAGCTCTCAGATACAGTTCAGATCCGCTCCAGATGCGGATGCCATTCTGATGACTTATTCAAGGTTCAACTCTCAGTTACAGTTCAGATACGCTCCAGACACGGACGCCATTCTGATACTCATTCTTTCAGCTTACAAATTACAATTCAACAATCACTCTTGGATGGCATATACAAGCCCATATCCTGCAACTTTCTATCACCTCTCCAAACGGCATCTTTAAGCCCATCCCCTCAACCATCACATCGCCGAGTGCAAATTTCTGGGCACTCTAGTGTCCAATCATCTTCCGCCTTCGAGTCACGAATGGAAAAACATGCCAATCTAACTCTTCAAGCTTAAGAAGATTGAACATGGGAAGCTGTTTTACCCCAAAATTTTCCCTCTCACTTATCAAGAATTTTCTCATAAGATCTCCTTGGGCTCAAGACTGCATTAGGGTTTGATCAGCTCAAGACACCTCCTTATGCATTAATGACCAAAATTAGGGTTTGAGATTGCACAAAGATTTTTGAACTTCCAATGCCCCATATTATATTCATGGATCATTATGGACCCCCAAGATTACTCATGTCAAAGTTTTAAACCTTGGGTCACCTTTTTGCTCAGTCAATTGAGCAGTTGACCTAAAAATCAGTTGCATTGGGGAAAAAGTCAACTATGGCCAATTTATAGTCAAACTTCTTAATTTTTTATCCATATCAACATTTTAAACTTATATTTATCATTTGATCAAGTTTGGACCACAACTCCTTAGGAAATTTGATCAAATCTCTAAAAGGGCAAAATGGTCAAAATTAGGGTTTTAACTAATAAAGGAGAAATTTTTGATTTTTGACATAGAAAATGGTCATTTGGTTTAAGGAATGATCTCAAGAGTCCAATTTCATAATTTTGACCTAATTACATGGTTCAAGACATTGCAAGTCCATTGGATTGACAGATGAATTTTTCAGTCAACTGATCAAAAGTCAATTGTATACTGAAAAGTCAAACTTTGACTTTTTGGTCAAATTCAAGTGCCAAAGATCACAATTCATCAAAACATGTCAAAATATGAAAATTGTTTATCAAGAAATCAAGAATTCAAGATTTCATCTTGAAATGTTAAAATTTCTTAACTTCGAAATTTTTCTAAGTATGGAAAATTTCTTATTTTTTCATAACTTAGAGCCAAATTTTCACCATGACACAAGATGATTCAAGAGAAACTTCCAAAATGAAAGTTGTATATCACCATGAAATCTACAACTTTTCTTCACACAACTTCTTCCAAAAATACTTGGATCTCAAGTTACAATTTTATGAACATATGGTCATGAAACAAAACACTTAGTGAAATTTTGCCCTAATTTGGACAGGATTTTGACCTAACTTCATGACACTTTTTCACATAGTTCCAAGGGGAATCTTCAAAATCAATTCAAATAGGGGTTGTAGATCATGTTACAAGCTTTCCAAAATGTCCAAGAACTCATTGACATCATTCTTGAGTATGGAGAATCAAGAGATGAAGTTAGGGTTTTGTCACTTAATTTACAAGCCATTTTGTGATGAACAAGAAGTCAATTTTAAACCTATGCTGCACAATCTTGTTTTTAAGGCCTCTAAACCTCAAGATATATCCATAATCAGAAGATTACACTTGCTTTTGAGCTATTATCCAAGTGTTCCAAGCATTGTCCAAGCCAATTTTCCATTTTAGGAAGAAAGCTACCATTCCATTCTTGAAAAGTTGCTTTAATCACAAAGTCAACTTGTCTTGAGCTTTTAACTTGTTCTTTCTGCACACACAACCCCTATAAACCAAAAGAAATGTGTCTAAGGTCTCAAGAAGCTCAGAACATGCTTGTATAATACTTGAGATTTGTCACATCACTTTTCTTAAAAAGCAAGTTATAGAGCCAAAACCCTATAACTCAGAAACTGGGAGTGATTTTGTGCTCTAATCTTTTCCATACATATTAACAAGTCAATTGCAACACAACGCATGATTTTGGAAAGCCTGAAACTCTCTCAAAATCCCTCTAGCTAGAAATTGCACAGAAAACTCCATTTTTGTGCAGGTTCTGACCTTGAACTTGTATCTTCTATTTCCCTCGTGCGTTCTTTGGCCTTTTAGTTCCTAAAGTTCCTATACATCAAATATAACTTGTCCTTGTCCCTATTACACGATTGTAACATCATCTTCCTCAACTTCTATATCCAAAAACAGAGCATTATAGTTGGACTTCTCCAAGTCATTTCAGCCACTCTCAACTCAAGAAAACCATTGCATTAGCTTCCTAGGACCTCAAGGAAGCTAACCTGATCATCACCATCACTTGAAACAAGCTCAAACTCCAAACACGATTTCCAGTTTTGAGGTAAGTTTTCTCAACTTGGAACTCTTCATACAGGCATCGTCAATAGTTTATTTGTGAATAAAACATGTAGATATCATTGCCCTGAAGCTAACCATGTCCATAATTTCCATTAATTTTGCTTGAGCTTAGAGAATTTTGAAACTGAAATCTCTGAAATTTTTAGGGTTCAGATTAGGGTCATTAAAATTCTTGCTTATCTTTAATCTATAGTTTTAATACTTTACATTTCTGGAATCGTGGAAAAATTTGCTACAAGTTTCATGTTTACAGTTTTCATTTTTTATGAGAAATGAGCAAGTTACAGTTGGTATGGCTGGAGGTTGAAGATGAATTCTTCAGAACACATTTTGCCTTACATATTTATTGTTTCATTTGTATTAACGGATGTATAGCCACCCCAGTGGTAGAAGCGCGCGCTTGTAACCTTTGGGACCTGGGTTCGAGCCCTAGTCGTACCCTTTTGCATTTTTTTCATATTTTTCACAATTCTGACCCCTTTTTTTGTTTGGCAGGCGCTGGGCCCTTTGGGCATGGCTCATTTTATTTTTTGCTAGTTGACCTCCCTGTTTCCCATTGACACCCCTGGTCCAATTTTATTTTCTTTTTTAATTTTCATTTTATTTATTCTCTTAAATTATTTTTCTAATATTAAAAAAATCATAAAAATACCAAAAAATGATATATTTATATTTTGACATATTTTATTTTATTTTTTTCCATAAATAAAGATATTTTTATACTTCATTCATTTTTATTAAATAGATTTTATAAACTTAATTAATACTATATTGTTTATTTATTTTTCTTCACACCATTTAAAATATATTATTTTAATATATAAAAGGACTAAAAATATTTTATAATACTACAAATATTTTCAAGATAAAAAGTACCAAAGAATATATACTTTTCTTAAACTTATTTTCTTTTGATTAATTAATAGAATTAGGGTTTTCTTTTAAAATCTCTTCCTTATTAAATTCAAACTTAATTAACTATTTTCTTTATTTAAATTAGGTTAAGACAAAAATCTTTTTTCATGAAAACCAAACAAAATTCTTTTTTTTTCTTCATATTTTGCATCCTTGTACATTTATTCATTTTTATACTTTGTATTTAAATTCCTTTTATATTCATGCCAATTCAATATGGTTATAATAGACTAATTTAAATTCTTGCAATCCCCATTTACAAATTGTATACCCCCCCTCCCCACAAATGTTGTAATAGCATAGTAACTTAATTTATCGCTTTTATATAACATGCTAGTAATTAGGGTTTGTATGGAAAGACTTAAAACCAATAAATAGCAAACCCTAATTCAAGACTAAATCAAGCATGAAAACAATACATTTGCATACAAATACCCCTAGGGTTATTCCACTTGGTTTCCTTATACAAAAATGGCCATATTACGCATGTAAGGTATCTTAGCCAAAACAAGCAAATACAAGATCATAGACCCTCGATGATGCTATCTAAGTTTCCTTACAAATGATCTTAGTCCCTCAAAAAGAATGCTAAGATACCTTACAACATTGCTAATCATGGTTATACAATGACCCACGTCCGTCCCGTTTACATCCAAAGATAGGGTTGCTTACCAAATCAATTGTAAGACAACAATGTCAAAGGAAAAGAAAATGAACAAGAAAGACATTTGAGTAGGTAGATTGCTCCTAATTACTTGCTCCATTTCAAAACAAACATCCTTGCTATTTTCAAAACAAACACATACACTTTCAAACATCTTACAAAATTGAAAACATTTTCAAAAGATCAAACATCTTTGTATACATTCTTACAAACAAGAATCATTACAAAGATTGCCTAAACAATGGCCTTTTTACAAAATACTTTCAAAAACCACCTCAAGCACAACTTCAAACAAAAAAGCAAGTGATCTAGAAAGTAACTAAGAGCCCATGGAAAACCATGGATGAAAAGGGTTCTAATACCTTCCCTTTTCATAATCTACCCCCCGAACTCAAGAAATAATCTCAAAGGTCTTTCCTGTGCTTTTTCACCTTTCCTTTTAGATAAAAGAAAAGTCGGTGGCGACTCTTGCTAACCGCAACATTTGCGATCAAACACAAAACCTACAAGTCAGTTCTCCCACTGTATCACAACATGAAACCAATATTGACCAAACTTAAATTTTTTCCAAATGGGCCTATCTTTTTATGTTTGAAACTTGGTTCTAACATGGCCCACGACCTTTGAGCTCAGTCATGCATTATTTTATTATTTATACTATTTATTTTGATATTTTATCCATTAAAATGCAAAATTAAATAAAGCAAATAATAAAAATAATGGAAGATTTGATTGGGAATCTTTTTCTCATCAAATGATGGACAAAACATGTTGGCATATCAAAATAAAAAATTGCAAGCCAAGATGGGAAAAGATGTCCAAAATAGGAAAGATTTTCAAGTGGATATTTGGAACAAATCTTGCACTCAATGCCATGTATCTTTTTATTTATTTGTTAACCTAATGTGATTCACTACATATACACAACAATTCCAGACCTAAAAAACATGCGCAGCAGCCACAAAAGAACCATAGCAAAGTGCAAAATTTCAAGAATATCGCGAAGGTTAAAAGCATCAGTACCAGCCTTTGTTGATCAAAACAAAAGAGCCAATCTTCCTCCTGAGGTCCCAAGGGAGGAAAATCATTCGTCATACGCGCCTGAAAGACCCTGAGGTTGCCCAACCAGATCTCAACTTTTGTGGTAAATTCTTGGATCTCAAACTTGCATATTAGGCCATATGAATTTTGTTTAATATTACATTTGTACTACTGCTGATGTTTGCTGAATTTTAGACGTGTTTCATGAGGCAATAGGGGATGAAATCACAATACACCATGGATGATCGTCGTTAGGGTTTTAGGTTTGAATCTTGCAATACACGAGGATTTATCCATTTTTGAGGTCATATTCGTGATCAGTGGGCCTTTTTAAGTCAATCTGCGTAGTTGTTTTTTTTGTTTGCTCACGTTTTCAGGTGACCCCACCGGAGAAGACGGTGGAAACCACCAGCTCCGGTGGTTGGACCGGCCAGGACTGAAGTCAAACACTGGCATGGCATTTCCCCTCTCCCCTATTGGTTGATCTAAAATATGATTTCTCTCTCTCATTTTGATTGGTCCATTGGATTGCTGACATGCATTTTTTGATGACTGGGACTTGGTCATTGTTTTACATATAATGTTATTAAGTCATCATAATCATGAATGAATTGGCAGCACGACTGGTAAAGGCATATGGTGTGTGAGAGGAAGGATCTGGGTTCGATCCCAGAATCCCACATTTTGTATTTTCTAACCAATTTCTTTCAGATCCAATGCACTGCCATCCCACGTATACCTTGCACCCTCAGATCCAGCCATGAAATCTGCATGGTTCCAGATCCAGCACTCCTGGACGCAGCCCCATGGTGAACCGTCCAGACACAGCAACACCAAACCACGCACTTGCATTGGGCCATCAATTTCTGGGCCCAGCAAAATTCAACAGCATACCCCCCAGTTTGGGTTTCTCACCCCTCAAGCCCATCTTTTCTTAATTATTTTATTTTATTTTTTAATTAGTTTATATTTTTTTGTTTATTCATTTTTTTTAAAGCATAAAAATCATAAAATCATAAAATCATGAAAAATAGGATTTAGAGTTTTTCTTAATAAAATTAATTTTTGCAAATTAATTTAATTAACTTTAATTTGTTTTCTTTAATTTAAAATTAATTAGAGATTAGGTTAAATTACAATTTTTTTACAATATTTAATACGAAATTAGATTTTAGGGTTTCAAACATAGGCCAGTCTTAATTTTTGCGCGTTATTATTTTTCATACGATTATTTTTTATTATGTAACTGTACCCAATTTGTAATAGTTTAATTAGGTTTTTTTAATTTCCGCACTTTACTTTTCAGTCATTATTTATGTAACTACACCAAAGCCTTGTAATAACTGTAGGAACTTTATTTCTCGCCTTTATATTTCTTATATGCTTGTATATAAATTGTTAGTAAATTAGGCGTGCATGACAAGAATTAATCAATCAATCATTAGGTCGCTAATCCCAAGATAAAATGCCTGGAAAAAGCACATTGTTGCACACTTGCACCCCTAGGGTATTTCCCCCTTTGGTTGCCTTCGGAAATGGTCATGTCCCTCGAACGTATGGATATATTAGCAAAGACCCTCAGTTTAAAGTCATCCTAAAGATCATAGTCCCTTAATGTCCCTCGAGTTGCCTACGAGAAATGATCTTGTCCCTCGATGTTGCCTACATGATGGTAGTCCCTTCGAAATGCTAGGGTATCCTTACATGTTGCCTTCAATGACCATAAGCGTCCATTTCGATAGTCCCTCAACATCCAACGATATGGCTACCTACTCACTAATGGTAGGGTAGTACTATCTAAAGGAAAGGAGGAAAAGAACGCTCTTTTTCGAGTAGGTAGACAGTTCTTAAGTACTTGCTCAAATCCGACTCCTTTTACACTTACACACTTTCAAAATTCTTTTCAAAAACACTTTATCACACTCTTGAGGACTGAAACAAGAGTAACCATAAAGAAAATAAAACCTTTCAAAACACACACACACGAAAACAATTTTCAAAATGAGCAAGTACCTAAGAGCTTGTGGAAAACCACTGATGGAAATGGTGCTAACACCTTCCCTTTCCATAATCTACCCCCTTACTCAAAATCTCGAAAAAGGTCTTTTCTGTTCTTTTCACCCTTTCCTTTGTTGGATAAAAGAAAAGTCGGTGACGACTCTTGCTTACCGCGACATTTGTGAACAAAAAACACAACCAGTATTAACAGCCGGTTCTGCCACCGTATCACAAAAACGCCTTTGTTTCAAAAACTTTGTAATGATTCTCGTTTCTATAAGAATGTATACAAAGTGTTGGTTTTGAAAATAGTTCAAAGAGATGTTTGTTTTTGAAGATGTTTTGAAAGTGTAAGTGTGGAAATGGTTTTGATTTGTGAGCAAGCAACTACGAGCGTCTTACTTAATCAAAAGGTCTTTGTTCTTTTCCTCCTCCTTTAGATGTTTCTATCTTACCATTGATTGGTAAGAAGCCTTATCATTGGATGTGAAGGGATGGACATGGGTCAAACATATAGTCATAGCAGGCAACTTATGAGACGTTTTAGTAATTTTCGCAAGGGACTAGATCGTTTACCGAAGGCAACATCGAGGGACATCGAGGGACTACGATCTTTTTATCGAGGGTCTTTGCTAAAACGTCCATATTCGAGGGACATGACTATTTTCCGAGGCAATAAGCGGGGTTACCCTAGAGGTGCACGTGTGAATAGTGTGTTTGATTGCATGCATTTTTATCTTTGAGATTAGGGTTTTCTAGCGGTTGTTTTTATCTTGCCATACACACCCTAATTACTAACAATTTATATTAAAGCGATAAATTACGGAAATTAAAATCCTAAGCTATTACATCATTAGGGGAGTGGGGGTACAATTTACAAATGGGGATGAAGTAGAAACTTAAGTATTACAACCATATCGAATAATAATAAAGACAATGTAAAAACAGTGTAAAATAAAGGAAAAAATGCATTTTGAACTGCTATGTGCCGACACATGATGCTATGCATCGACACATAGCTTTCCTTGCCCCTGCCAAACTAAACCAACTCAGTATGAGTCGATGCATAAAGGGATGTATCGACTCATACACCTGTTTGTGTCGATACATACGCGTTTTATATCGACTCATGCACCTTTCACCTTTCTGTTTTGGGGCCTGGATAACAGTATGAGTCGATGCATAACGTTATGTGTCGACTCATACCCTGTTTTTTCACTAGAATGAGTCAACCCAAGTGGGTATGTGTCGACTCATGCTGCAGTTTTTTGCCTTAAACATTGTTTTATTGTCTGTTTGGGTCAGTTTACAATATGTAATTGATAAACATAAACAACAAGCAAATGGTTAGCTCAAAGGGGGTAATGATTACTACATTTTATCTTCAAAAATAAATCATGTATGAAAAATAAAAATCTCAAAGTTAAGAAGACTTACCTTGGGATTGCACTTGGTGTTTTAAGTCTGAATACTTTTCCAGCTGCTGTGAAGGCTCCAATGGATCTCTAGGAAGCTGTCCCAAACTGTTGAATCACACTAAACCCAGTCAAGTTGTACAATACTATTTTTGTGTTCGGAGGGTAAAGATAATGGTACTGTAGAAACTGTTCTTGTGTTTGAACAATCTCTATGTGAAAGAGTTTATAAGATGGAATAATGGATTAAGGTTATGTTTTGAATGAAAGTAGAGCTGGGTTTTTTTTTGAATGAGCAAAGGTTACAAGGAATGATGTTTTTCTTTTTTCAAAAACTTTGTATTCTCTCTCTCTCTCTCCAAGCCATTCTTGTATGTTGTGAGAACAATTTGTTTTATAGATGAAGTTTGGCTGAGGTTTAAGGGGGAAATAAATAAGCTTTTGAACAGTTTGGGTATGTTGTAGCACTGCCTTTTTGGGTGCAACCCTTTACATGCTAACTTGGTGCAGCCATGGGACTGATATGATGCAGATTTTCAGGGCAGCATTGCAGGTTTTGGAGCAGACTTTGACAGCATAGCAGGGCTATTTTTGTGGATTTGAGTCAAAGAGAAAAGTTCAAACAAAACAAGACTTTAGGATTTGTAACTTAACAATTCTAACTTTAAAAAAATGTAGCATTGTAATTGTTGTACCCCAAAATTTTCCCTCTCATTTCATCAACATTTTCTCATCACAAGACTCTTGGAGCTCAAGATCAAGTTAGGGTTTGCTCTGCTCAAGGCCCCTCCTTGCACTGTTGACCCAAATTAGGGTTTGAGTTTGCACATGGATGTTTTGACCTAAAATGCCCAAAGTGACTTTCATGCTTCATGTTGGACTTACAAGTTTATCCATACCAAGTTTCAAGCCTTGATTCCAATCTTTGCCCAGTCAATTGGACAGTTGACCTAGAAATCAGCTGTATTGAGGAAAAAGTCAATTGTGGCCAATTGACAGTCAAACCTCATGATTTTTGACCCACATCAACATAATGAACTCACATGAACTATTTGGTCAAGTTTGGATCACAATTCCACAAGAAATTTGATCAGACCACCAAAAGGGCAAAATGGTCATTTTTAGGGTTTTGACTGCACAAAGGCAATTTTTTGACTGTTTGACCTAACCAATGGCAAACCAAGCTCACATATGGTTTCAAGGACTCAATGGCATCGTCTTGACCCATTCAACAAGTTCGAAAGATCTCAAATGCACAGGATTGACAGATGAATTTTCCAGTCAACTGATCAAAATTTGACTGTATACTGAAAAGTCAAACTTTGACTTTTTAGTCAAAATCAAGTGCCAAGATTCATTTTTCATCAAGACATGTCAAATTATGAAACTTGTTCATCAAGAAACCCAAAATTGCAAATTAGGGTTTAAAATGAAGAAATTTCATAACCTAGAAATTTTCTAAGTTATGAAATTTCCTTATTTTTTTCCTAACTTTGTCCCATTTTTTCACCAAGATGAAAATGGATTCAAACAAAACTTGAAACATGAAAGTTGTAGTACATTACAAAATCTACTACTTTGATTCACAAAGTTTTCTAAAAGGAAGCTTGTATCTCAAGTTATGATTTTTGGAACAAGGGTGCAAAACATTTTTTAACTTAGAGAAAATTTGACCTATTCTAGGCAGGATTTTTGTCCAACTTCTTGGCCATTTTTCACATGGTTCAACTTGGAGTTTCAATTTGCATTACAAAGATGGATTTTAGTACACATTATAAGCTTTCCAAATTGTCAAGGAACTTCTCAAACACCCATGTGGTGAGAGAGAATCGAATTTGCAAAGTTGGCCAAAACTCACTTTTGTTCATGGCCAAAGCATGTTCATAACATTGGCATTTTTCAAATCAGCATGGTTTATGCTATCTTGCAGGCCTCTAAACCTCTTTACACTCAACAATTTAATTCCTAACCATTGTGTTAAGGCATTATTTCACCCATTTGGACATTACACATCAAATTAAGCCTTAAGTAGTAAAAGTGATTTTGCCATTTTTGCAAAAGTAGCTTTATGTCAAACCATTATGCATTGAGCCTTGGACAAAGATCTGAGATTGCAAATCAAATCCAGGGATTAGAAGGGGCCTAGAGGTTTTGTTTGCAGTATACAAGATGGTTTGTACAGGCCTTTGACACTTACACACTATCTTTGCTTACAAGAGAAGAAACATTGCAAACTCAATCCAACTTTCACTTCCTGCAAGCATAAGCCAGAACAAACTTTGTGAACATCTTCCATAGATCCCAACTAACCCAAAACACGACTGAACCACCTCTCATACCTCAAAAAACACCAAAACACCCTCTTGCTGCAGAAACAGGGCATACCCTGCAACTTGAGCTCCATAAGCCATTCCTGTCGTGCGTTTTATCCAAAAGGAGTTCAAACACGTTCCATTCCATCCATTGAAGCTATTCCAAGCCCTAAACACAAGCTGTAACTCCCCTAACCTCAGTTGCCATTTTCACTTTTCAGTTTTGCAGGTGAACTTCCATAGCACGATACAGAGTGATTCAAAGCAAGCTAGGTGTTGGAGAAGCTTCCTTTGACTTCAGGCAAGCTATACAGAAGCTCAAACTCCATTGAAGTTGGCCACATTGCTCTGCACGATTCAAGCTGAAACAGGTAAAACCATGGACTTCTATCTCTCAATCTAGGAAGAGTTAAGCTTAGGGTTGTGAATGAAACATGTCCTACTCATAGCCCTGAAGCCATACATGTGTTTACTTTTCATTTATATTAAGCATGCTGTGAGAATTTTAGCCATAAACATTGAAGAAAAACTAGGTCAGAAATTGGGGGTGAAGAAATTCTCCCTGGTTTCTTAGAGTTAGGTCAAGTCTTTTACATGTTTGGAATCGTGGTTTGATGCTCTACATTGTTTGTGTTATGAGTTTTTACTAAAAATCAAGGAATCATGAGTTTGTTGGAAGCAAGGAAACGCGCGTTTTTTTGTTGTTCAAACAAAACTGAAGGTTGAAGATGACTGGCTTGGGCTGGGCCTGAGTCAGTCTTGCTTTTTGCACCCCTTTTCTCATTTTGCACCCCCCTGGCCCATTATGTGAAATATTTGTTATTTTTGCATTTTTCTTTTTGATTCTGACTTAATATTTTTTGTTCAAACATAAAAAATCCCAAAAATATTTTTCCACATTTTTCTTATATTTATTTGGCATTCATTTACTTTTTAAACATATATATGTAAACAATATAAAACCTTTTTATTTAAAACCCTAAAAAAATAATACAAAAATATTTATTTTTCAGTTATTATTTTTTGTTTACATTTTGAAAACATTTTCTAAAATATACATTTTTGTAAATAATCAATATTTTATTTTTGTACCTATTTAGCATATTTAATATATAATATATAAATACTTATATATTTTATTAGATAATTAGGGCAAAAAAATACAAAAATAATACATTTTTATTTTTATTAATATATAACACTAAAAATACTTTTTTACAATATACTTTTTATTTTTTGTATATAATTAACAAATATTGTACATAATTAATAAATAAATACTATTTACTTGAAAATTAGGGTTTTGCCCTAAACCATAAGAATAATCAAAAAATGACTTTTTCTTATTTTGTTTATACTTCAAACATGAAAACCTTTTTACATATATAAAAAATCCTTTTGTGCATAATACATTTTGCATATTTATTGTATTTATTTGAATATTGTACAATTAAATATTTGTATCCTATACATTCGATATGGTTGTAATAACTTAGATTTTATTTCCTTGTCAAATATCCCCCAAATCCAAATTTGTACCCCCATCCCTATATCATGTTGTAATAGCTTAGCATTTAAATTTTCGTATTTAAAAGCTTTCAATTATGCCATGCTTAGACTTAGGGTTTGTATGCAAATAAAATCAACAAGTAGTTTGACCTTAATCCAAGATAAACATGCATGAAAAAACAAACACAATGCACACTTGCACCCTTAGGGTTACTCCACTTGTTGCCTTCAAAAATGGGCCATGTTTGCATGTCAAGTACTTTGGCAAAACAAAAACAAAACAAATGATCATAGTCCCTCGATGACGCTATCAAGTTGCCTAAAATGATCAAGTCCCTCAAGAAAATTGCCAAAGACACTTGACACTATTGCATTCATGGTCTATACGATGACCCGCGCCCGTCCCGTTAACATCCTAACGCAAGGTTGTTCACCAAATACAATGGTGAAACAACACTGTTAAAAGGGTTAAAAACATAAGGAAAGATCTTTGAGTAAAATAGGGTAGACAACTCTTAGTTACTTGATCAAACTTGCAAAAAAAATCCTTGCTACTTTTCAAAAACACACTTCACAAACACAACTTTCAAAACATTGAAAAAACTTTTCAAAAGACAAAAACACCTTTGTATATACTCAAACACGAGTCATTACAAAGGTTGCCACAACAATGGCCTCTCTTCAAAACAACTTTCAAAACATTGAAAAACTTTTCAAAAAGACAAACACCTTTGTAAAACATTCAAACATGAATTGTTACAAAGGTTGCCTAGACAAGGCATCTTTTCAAAAACATCTTTCAAAACCACACACAAAGCACCATTTTAAACAAATGAAAATGCAAAGCAAGTGATCTAAGCAAGTAACTAAGAGCCCATGGATAACCATGGATAGAAAGGGTGCTAATACCTTCCCTTTCTATAATCTACTCCCCGAACCGACGAAAACATCTCAAAGGTTTTTCCTGTGCTTTTTAACCTTTCCTTAGGATAAATAAAAAGTCAGTGGCGACTCTTGCTCAACCGAAACATTTGCAAAAACAAACACAAAACCCAAGTCAGTTCTCCCACCGTATCACAGAACTGGCGACTCTGCTGGGGACTACTTTAAAAGTGGAGTAACCTTAGGGCCTAGATCACCCTTTTGCATGATTAATTGTTTGTTTTGATTGCTTTACATTTTGGTTCTCTTGTTTGGGCTTGAAATCCTCTACCCGGATTTGGGAAACATTCATAGATAGCAATACGTTGTGGAAACTGTGCGGGGTATACCGACACGGTTGAAGCAATAGCTATATTAGTGCGACATATTTGTGAGTGCCGGTAACCCTTGAGTTCAATCAAGGAGAGTACGGGGCCACTGAGTGATGTCACTAAGCACTAATGACTTAGAACCTTTCTTGACCATCTTGGCCTTTTATTAGGGGTAGTGAGATGACCGGCTTTGGTGCAGTCCGAAGTTGGTAGATACTCGATACTACACTCATTGAGGGTTGTTTTCTTGGAATATTTTGGTCGCTAGTTAAGTGGCTAAACCAAAACAATGAACATGGAAAACAATCCAATGATATTGAGCTCCTTAGAACCTGGTTACTATTTAGGACAGGTTTTAAGCCAATTAAACTCAAGAGGGTACTTACCTATGAAACCCCATGCAAGCTTGAAACTAGGGTTTTGTGTGATTTGCTTGTACATATGTTTGTGCATACATCGTGAACATCATAAAGCATCATATACATCCACTAACCATTTCAAGGGTTTGGATCTTTATCTTTGTTCTTGTTTTGTAGGTCATGGAAATTCTTCGCAGGAAAACTATCCAAGTCAACCTTGTGAGAATCCCTCCTCAACTCAAGGAGCTTGCATCCAGAATTCCATAAAGTTCTCTCTTCAGTGAAAGACATGGTAGACTTCTCAACCTAGTCAACACCAGCATTGAAGAAGACATGGTGAAAGTGTTGTTCCAGTTCTTTGACCCCCTTCACCACTGTTTCACATTCCCCGACTACCAATTGGTGTCTACTTTGGAGGAATTTTCTCAACTCCTGAGAATTCCTATTCTTAATCAACTACCCTACAGCGATACGAAAAAAGAACCAAAACCTGAAGATGTTGCTCAAGCACTATACTTGCAACCATCTAACATCAAGGGGCATTGGGAAACCAGAAGTGGTGTCAAGGGCTTCTTGGCAAAATTCTTGTTTGAGAAGGCACAAGAGTGTTGGAATTCTTTGGATCTACAAGCCTTTGAAGAGATTGTGGCACTCCTCATTTATGGGTTGGTCTTGTTCCCAAACCCTGACCAACTTATAGATGTGAACACTGTCAAGATTTTCATGTCCAAGAATCCCATACCTACATTGCTTGGGGACATCCTGCACTCATTTTACACACGAACAATGAGGAAAAGAGGTGTTCTCATGTGCTGTACTCCTCTCCTAGCAAGGTGGTTTATTTCTCACCTTCCACAATCAGTTTTGAAGAACGAGCAGGGTTCAAGGTGGTCACAACGGTTGATGACCCTCACACATTCTGATGTACATTGGTGTTCTCGGTCCAGAGAAAATGTCATCATCATCGATCGCTGTGGTGAGTTCCCTAATGTTCCATTACTTGGCATTAGGGGAGGCATTACCTACAACCCTTGTCTAGATTTAAGGCAATTTGGATACGCTCGGAGGGATGGCCCTCATGACATGCTGATTCCTGACCTAGTTTTTAACTTCGACAACGATGCGCAAGGACTTCGCCAAAGATTCATCAGAGCTTGGAGGATGCCTAACAAGGTAGATAGTAAGACACTGGGGCACAAGAACTCCATCCCTCTTGAGCCTTACCTCAAGTGGGTACGAACCCGCGCCCAGAGTCTTATGATGCCTTACCCTCACATTCTCCCTTTGATCAAAGAGCCTGTTAAGGAAGGAGAGGTTCCATACACCATCCTACATCCTGACATGCCAACATCATGGGAGGAAATGCAGAAGAGTTGGATCCAACTCAAGGAAGAAAGGGATACTTTTGAAGCCAGCTTCTACGCCAGTGAGAAGAAGGTTTTGGAGCTTACCCGCCGACTTCACGAGGAGGATACCCTTAACACTTACATCGCACCAAAGAGGATGCGCAACGTCTTTTTACCCTAAGAAGTTTTTGTAATATTTGGCCCATGGGGCATTTATGTACTGACAAAATTTCTTCTTATTAATATGACGTGTGTTCTTTTTGTCTACAACAATTTTGAATTTCTAAATCCTTGAATGCATTACATGAATAAACATATCATTCATCATATGCATAAACAGGTCTTCACACCAGGGTTCCTTATCTTTCTGCTGTTTATTTCAGTAAGATGGATATTGAGCAGACGGTCAAAGATCTGCAGGGACAAAACTCGCAGTTTCAACAGCTCCTTATGACCTTGGCAAAGGGTCAGGAGGATCTTAAAGCACTGTTAGGGAATAAAGAGCAAGAAAAAGGAAAAAAGAAAAAGAAAAGAGTTGGGGTAGCTACACTGGGAAGAAGATTTGAGAATGAAGCTAGGAGAGTTCTTGAATTCCCCTCAACATCTGACGAGGGGACCGGTAAAGGAAAAGGAGATGCATTACCCTCTGAGTCTGAGGCTGAAGAAGAAGAGGTTGAGGAAGATGAGGATTATTCAGAGCAGCAATACCCGCCAACGGACGACAAATACAAAAATCTGGAGGATAGGCTGGCAGCTATGGAGCTGCAAAGGGTTCCCGGGTTAGATTTTGAAGAATTGGGACTGATTGCTGGGATTGTTATCCCTCCCAAATTCAAGGTACCAACTTTCGCAAAATATGATGGTCTGTCTTGCCCAAAGATGCACCTGAGGTCATATGTCAGAAGAATTCAACCTCATTCATCCGATAGAAATCTTTGGGTACACTTTTTCCAGGACAGCTTGTCTGGTACTCAGCTAGTTTGGTTTTACCAGCTTGAGAGGTCGGAAGTGCATAATTGGGAAGACTTGGCAGCTGCCTTCTACCGCCAGTATCAATATAACGCTGACTTGGCGCTGACCCGTACTCAGCTATAAGGTATGGGGATGGCCTTAAATGAGGGATTCAAAGAATACGCCCAGAAATGGCGTGACTTGGCCGGGAGAGTACAACCACCGCTTTCAGATAGGGAGCTAGTTAATATGTTCTTGGGGAGCCTATCTGGCCCTTTCTTCAACCATTTGATCGGCAGCTCTTCTGTAGGGTTTACCGAACTAATTTTGACTGGCGAACGGGTGGAAGCTGGTATTAAGAGCGGAAAAATTCAAAAGGATGCCTCTGCATCCACAGCTGTTAAAAAACCATTCTCAGCCAAGAAGGAAGCAGCTGTTATATACTCTCAAAAAGGATTGGGAAGAACTGAGCGCCGGCCGACAGTAGGGGCCGTGATGATTCAAAATTCGTCAAATGATCAGCCTCGTAATAATCAGTCCAGACCTAAACAGCAATGGGGAGAACGGCCACAACTGAAGTTCACCCGCATCAATATGACGCCCGCACAAGTTCTTCCCCATTTGTTGAAGCTGAATCTCACCAATATCAAAGAGGCGCTAAAGAATGTGCATACCACTTCCCCACACTATCATCCCAATGCTAAATGTGCCTATCATTCTGACAGCGCCGGGCACGACACCAACGATTGCTGGGCACTTAAGAATAAAATTCAGGATTTGATAGACGCTAAATAGGTTGAGTTCGACGCCCCTGAGAAACCGAATGTAATCTCCGCTCCAATGCCAAAGCATGGTCGCAATGTCCATGCTGTTGAAGAAGATCTGTTTGTTTCTACTGTTGATGATCTGATAACTCCACTACTGACAATCAAGTTGAATCTGTTGAAGGCTGGGATTTTCCCAGGTTGTAAAGAGGATTGCTACCTTTGTCACTCCCTACCAATCGACTGTCCATTGCTGAAGATAGGCATCCAACGCCTAATGGACAACCAACAAATTCTTTTCGAAAAGACTCCTGTTACTCCAACTCCTATCAATGAAGTTTCAATAATAACCATTTCCGCCAATCTTTCCAAGGTCCCAAAAAGGCCTGTTAAGATTACATCCGCTCCGAAGATTGTACCCTTGAAGATAACCATGCCTGGGCCCGTCCCATACAAATCTGACAAATCGATACCGTGGAATTATGGTGGAGAAATCTACTACCACGGTGTTAAGCAAATTGAGATAACTGAAGAGAGCTTTGACGAAGAAACTGCCGACATTGGAAACATTGTCGGTACGAGCAAAATTACCCGAAGTGGAAGAATTTTCTCTTCAGAGATTGCCCCTCCAAAGGCAATCTTTGGACCCTCAGCTGTTCCCAAGGTTACCCCTGCACCGGTAAAACTATCTGCAAGAACTCCAATGATTGAAGAAATTATAACTCCTGTGATTGCCCCTTCTGCTGCTGCTAATGATAAGGGGAAAGGGATCCAAGAAGAGCTCGTCAGGACGAGGGCTCAGCCATTGGTCATCCCTGAAACCTCTAAGAAAGAAATAGAGGAGATTCTGAAAATAATTAAGAAGAGTGATTATGATGTGGTGGAGCAATTGGGGCAAACCCCCTCAAAGATCTCCATGTTAGCTTTGCTGCTTTGTTCGGAGGCTCATGCCAAAGCCTTGATAAGGTTTTTGAAGATAGCCCATGTGCCCCAGGAAACCTCAGTCGATCAATTCCAGGATTGTGTAGCCAGCCTTACCGCCGACAACGGTCTGGGTTTCTCTGATGCTGACCTGACTCCTAAGGGAAGAAAGTACAATGACGCACTGTATGTGTCGATTGAATGCCGAGGAACCACTCTCGCCCATGTCTTGGTCGATACTGGTTCTTCCCTAAACGTGCTGCCTAAGAAAGCTCTGGACCGGTTGGATTGTGAAGGCTTGGAGCTGAAACCAAGTAATATCATTGTTAGGGCCTTTGACGGGTCTAAAAGAATGGTGCATGGGGAGGTCGACATTCCCATCAAGGTAGGCATTGAGGTGTTCAACTCCACATTCTATGTGATGGACATCCGCCCATCATACTCTTGCTTTCTAGGAAGGCCGTGGATTCATAATGCTGGGGCAGTCACTTCCTCTCTACATCAGATGCTGAAATACCCTGTTAAGGGTAAAATCATAAATGTACACGGTGAGGAGGAGTACTTGATCAGTCATCTGAATTCCTTTCGGTATGTGGAAGTGGATGGCGAATTCATCGAAACACCCTTTCAACACTTTGAGGAAGTTTCTCCCGAGGTGGCAGTAGCAAAGGCAGTAGCTGAGGTACCCAAGCAGGTGGCCAGGATGGCATCTCTGAAGGACGCAAAGGCTTCTATAAAGGAAGGGAAGAGCACAGTATGGGGACAGTTGCCTGACTTTCCTCACAAGACGGACAAGTTTGGGTTGGGGTTCACCGCTGCGGGGCAAAAGGCTATGTGTCGCTCCAAAATTGAAAGGACACCCATCAAGATTTCTCCTCATGGAATCAATGCTTTAGAAGACGAAGACGAAGAGGGTAACGTTGAAGATTGGATCTTCCCAACCATTGAAGGGGGACTGCACAACTGGGAGGCGAAAGACTTCGTTCCCATTACTTTCATTAATCAGTAATTTATCTTTCAAACATTTCCTGTTGGTCTGTAATAATTACTAAAACAATATGCACACTACTTTTCACCTCATGCCTTGCCTGGGGCATGTAGGTCAATTTGTAAGGGCTTGATTCTCTTCATAATCATATGTTATGTTTAATGAATCATTGGACGTTTTTCATTTATAAACCGCTGTGTTCATTTTCTTTCCTTTTGCATTTTTGTTTGTTTAAGGATGGCTATCCCTTACGCACACTCACACTCACAAATGCAGGTACCCATCCACTCCGGATTCCATGGGTGACCATTCTGTTGTATCCTTCAATAACTCTGAAGATTTGGTCAATCAGGCTGAGTACGAAGACGACGAAGATTGTGAAGTACCAGGAGAGTTAGCCAGACTTCTACAACAAGAAGAGAGGGCCATCTTGCCTCATGAAGAGTTGTTGGAAACTGTCAACTTAGGAACAGAGGAAGACAGGAAAGAAGTCAAAGTGGATGCCAATCTGGAACCAAGTGTCAAAGAACGCTTAATACAGCTGTTGAATGAATACGTTGAAATCTTCGCCTGGTCTTATGAAGACATGCCAGGGTTAGACACAGACATCGTGGTTCACCGTCTCCCTACGAGAGAGGACTGTCCACCGATCAAACAAAAAGTCCGCCGAATGAGGCCCAATATGTCTGAGAAGATTAAGGCTGAAGTAATGAAGCAATTCAATGCTGGCTTTCTGGCTGTTACATCCTATCCGCAGTGGGTTGCTAACATTGTGCCCATTCCCAAAAAAGACGGCAAGGTCAGAATGTGTGTGGACTACCGGGATTTGAATAGGGCCAGCCCTAAAGATGATTTTCCGCTACCACATATCGACATTTTGATTGACAACACAGCTCAGCACAAAGTGTTTTCTTTCATGGACGGATTCTCGGGCTACAACCAGATTAAAATGGCCCCCGAGGACATGGAGAAAACAACCTTTGTTACACAATGGGGTACCTTCTGCTACAAGGTGATGTCGTTCGGACTGAAGAACGCAGGGGCAACTTATCAACGCGCCATGGTAGCTTTGTTTCATGATATGATACATCATGAGATCGAAGTTTACGTAGACGACATGATAGCTCGATCACAAACAGAGGAGGAACACCTTGAACATTTGCAAAAGCTGTTTGCCAGGTTGAAGGAGTACAAACTCAGACTGAATCCAAGTAAGTGCACTTTTGGAGTTAGGTCTGGTAAACTTCTGGGATTTATTGTCAGCAACAAGGGCATTGAGGTCGATCCAGCAAAAGTAAAGGCTATACAAGAAATGCCTACCCCCCGTACTGAAAAGGAGGTTAGGGGATTCTTGGGATGCTTGAACTATATCGCCAGGTTCATCTCTCACCTGACGTCTACCTGTGAGCCAATTTTCAAACTATTAAAGAAAGATCAGGTAGTCGAATGGAACAATGATTGTCAATTTGCTTTTGATAAGATCAAGGAGTATTTGCTAGAACCTCCTATTCTGATGCCACCCGTCGAAGGAAGGCCGCTGATCATGTATCTGACCGTTTTGGACAACTCAATGGGGTGCGTACTGGGCCAACATGACGAGTATGGTCGAAAAGAGCATGCCATTTATTACCTTAGCAAAAATTTTACCGACTGTGAGACTCGCTACTCACTGCTCGAGAAAACTTGATGCGCTTTGGTATGGGCTGCTCGCCGACTAAGGCAGTATATGTTGACTCATACCACTTTGCTGATTTCCAAAATGGATCCTATCAAGTATATCTTCGAGAAGCCTGCTTTATCTGGAAGAATTGCTAGATGGCAAATGATCCTGTCTGAGTATGACATCCAGTATACTACCCAAAAAGCTATAAAAGGGAGTGTACTAGCTGACCATCTAGCTCATCAAGCTATCGAAGATTATCAATCCATGAGATTCGACTTCCCGGACGAGGACATCATGACTTTGGACAACATTGAAGGTAACGGACCGTATGACGGACCTGAAAATGGATCCCGATGGACCCTGTACTTTGATGGTGCTTCAAATGCACTTGGAAACGGTATCGGTGTGGTACTCATTTCTCCAGAAGGTTGCCATACACCTTTCACTGCCCGACTTTGTTCCAGCTGTACCAACAACATGGCTGAATATGAAGCTTGCATCTTTGGTCTCAAGGCTGCTATAGACTTGGGGATCAAATCTTTGATCGTATTTGGGGACTCGGCTTTGGTTATCAGTCAAATCAAAAGAGAGTGGGATACCAAACATCCTAATATTATCCCATACAAAGAACATGTCCTGACATTGCTGCCTCATTTCGAGCAGATTACTTTCGAGCATTTCCCGCGAGAAGAAAATCAGCTAGTAGATGCTCTGGCTACAATGTCTTCCATGTTTAAACTTAACTGGGATAAAGAGGCTCCCCACATCACCATCGAGCGAATGGGTGAACCTGTGCATTGTCATGAGATTAATACCGAAGAAGTAGTGGAACAACCCTGGTTTCATGAAATCAAAAGGTATCTCCAGACTAGAGAATATCCCGAAGGAGCTTCCGTCAATGACAAAAAGTTTTTAAGGAGATTTGCGGCCAAGTTCTTCCTAAGCAATGGCATCCTTTATAAGTGCAGCCATGATTGTGTTTTACTCCGATGTGTAGACAAAGCTGAAGCAGAGTTAATCATGACTGAGATACACAGTGGCACATTTGGCACCCACTTGAGCGGACATATGATGGCTAAGAAGATTCTAAGGGCAGGCTATTACTGGTCTACCATGGAAGCTGATTGCCATCAACATTCCCGTACTTGCCACAAATGTCAAGTCTACGCAGACAAGATTCATATTCCTCCTGTTCCTCTCAACGTTCTGACAGCTCCTTGGCCATTCGCAATGTGGGGCATTGACATGATTGGAGAGATCAAGCCCACGGCATCCAATGGACATCGCTTCATCCTGGTCGCCATTGATTATTTCACCAAGTAGGTCGAAGCAGCTTCCTTTGCCTCTGTTACAAAAAATGTGGTTGCCTGCTTCATCAAGAAAAACCTCATATGCCGGTATGGTGTCCCCGACAGGATCATCATAGACAACGGTACAAATCTGAACAATACTATGATCACCGCTCTATGCGAACAGTTTAAGATTTATCATCACAATTCATCTCCCTATCGGCCGAAGATGAACGGTGTTGTTGAAGCTGCGAACAAAAACATCAAGAAGATCATTCAGAAAATGACAGTTACGTACAAGGACTGGCATGAGATGTTACCGCCTGCTCTGCATGGATATCGTACCACGGCACGTACTTCAACATGGGCAACCCCATTTTCTTTAGTATATGGCATGGAAGCTGTCCTACCCATGGAAGTTCAGATTCCTTCTTGAAGGATTATGAAGGACTCTGGTTTGAGTGAAGACGATTGGATTCAGACCCGACTTGATCAACTCAATTTGATCGACGAGAAGCGACTCACTGCTGTTTGCCATGGTCAGACGTACCAAAAACGGATGATCAAGGCTTTCAACAAGAAAGTCAGACGTCAAGTATATCAAGTCGGAGATCTTGTAATCAAGCGGATTATCTTGCCGCAAAGTGATCCCAGGGGCAAATGGACTCCTACTTACGAAGGACCATTTGTAATCAAGAGCATCTTCTCTGGTGGTGCAATGATTCTGGCCACCATGGACGGCGACGATTTGCCACACCTTGCGAACGCAGACATAGTCAAAAGATACTACACATAAAATAACCCGACAAGTCGAAAACCCGAAAGGGCGACTTGGGCAAAAATGGGCATCCCGGTGAACCGAAAACCCGAAAGGGCGGTTCAGGCAAAAATTAGGGATAAAACAAAAAATTTGTACACCCGGCAAGTTGAAAACCCGAAAGGGCGACTTGGGCAAAAAAGGGTTTCTCGGTGGATTGAAAACCCGAAAGGGCGATCCAGGCAAAAGTTAGGGAATTAAAGCGTATGACTATGTCTCGTCGGATCACTTTAAAGAACAATCTTTTCATCAACAAGCTCCGAGCTTCTGATCAATCCAATCATCGGCGGATGAAGCATTGAATGGACAAGATATTCAGAGTTGTGAAGGCTATAACAGAACGGAATCCCATGGAATTGTTACACATAGCCATCTTTCTTTTGTATAAAATTTTCAATTTTTTACGACAACATCCTCTTACTAGGATGCTTGTCTCCTTTGTACAAAGATACTCATAAAAAGTTAATACAAACACTTTTCCAAATACAGAAATTTGCTTTGTCTTCCTTTTGCTTTTTACACTTATGTTTTATTTGAGAAACGTCCAATGTTTTGTTAAATAGGCATATGCATTTGAACATAATCATTTTCTTACAAATCAAGAAAGATGATTGCTGATAGGTTGAAGGTACAGATAGATATCTTGATGCCCTTTCAGAAGAAATCCCCAACGGAATTAAACTCCAAATTCCTCAACAAAGTTAAAATTCAGAACTTAATTCCCCAAACAGAGTTAAACTTCAGGATCCTCAGCAGAACAAAAGCTTTCTCAAAGCTGATTTCCCCAGCCAAGAGAGCCTTCCAGAACTTAATTCCCCTCAGAGGTAAGTTTCAGAATCCCCAGCGGAGCTAAAACCTCCAACTGTCAATCCCCAGCGGAACCAGATTAGTAAACATTCTCCCCACAGAGATACTTCCCATCAGATTGAAGATTCTCAGTCTTACTTCTCCAGCATAAGTCTACCAGGCTCTGGACTCCCCAGTAGATATCATTAGGATTCTCATTCCCCACAAGTCACCAAGGATTTTTCAAACCCCAACAGTGATCCTAAGATCCCTCAACAACTGAAGATCTTGTTCCCCAAGCAGTCAGCAGTCAACAAGGATGTCTCAGCTTCAGCAATCAAAGATTCTTGCAATCCCCTGCAGCAGTCAATGATTCACTTTCCCCGGCAGCAGTCAAGATTCTATTATCTCCGGCTATCCAGGATTCATATATCCTCAGCAAGACAGCTCATCAGCTTACATGCGCATTCATTACATTCATATCATAAACATTGATATAACATATGTATTGCATCATACATTTCATGCAACATAACTTTGTGTTTCAGCTAATATTTTACCCTTTTCAGGATAAGATTAATAAGCTTCAACTTCAACTTCTGAAAACAGTTCACGAATTCTCCAAACACGGATGTTAATCTATCACTTGTACAGATTCCAAACTCCTGAAGACAGTTCACGGATTCTCCAAACACGGATGTTAATCTATCACTTGTACAGATTTAAAACTTCTGAAAACAGTTCACGGATTCTCCAAACACGGATGTTAATCTATCACTTGTACAGATTCAAGAATTCTGAAGACAGTTCACGGATTCTCCAAACACGGATGTTAATCTATCACTTGTACAGATTCAAAACTTCTGAAAACAGTTCACGGATTCTCCAAACACGGATGTTAATCTATCACTTGTACAGATTCCAAACTCCTGAAAACAGTTCACGGATTCTCCAAACACGGATGTTAATCTATCACTTGTACAAATTCAAGACTTCTGAAGACAGTTCACAGATTCTCCAAACACGGATGTTAATCTATCACTTGTGCAGACTCAAGACTTCTGAAAATAGTTCACGGATTCTCCAAACACGGATGTTAATCTATCACTTGTACAGATTCAAGACTTCTGAAGACAGTTCACGGATTCTCCAAACACGGATGTTAATCTATCACTTGTACAGACTCAAAACTTCTGAAAACAGTTCACGGATTCTCCAAACACGGATGTTAATCTATCACTTGTACAAATTCCAAACTTCTGAAGACAGTTCACGGATTCTCCAAACACGGATGTTAATCTATCACTTGTACAGATTCCAAACTTCTGAAGACAGTTCACGGATTCTCCAAACACGGATGTTAATCTATTACTTGTACAGATTCAAGACTTCTGAAAACAGTTCACGGATTCTCCAAACACGGATGTTAATCTATCACTTATACAGATTCAAGACTTCTGAAAACAGTTCACGGATTCTCCAAACACGGATGTTAATCTATCGCTGGTTCAGATTCCAGACTTCTGAAAATAGTTTACGAATTCTCCAAACACGGATGTCAATCTATTGCTTATTCAGACCCCCATTCCAGAGATATTCCAAACATGGATACCTGTCTGATACTCACTCACTCATCAACGACATACAATTCAACGAACATTCCAGATGGCATCTTTAAGCCCATCCCCGACAAGATCCTGTCACCTCTTCAGATGGCATCTCTAAGCCCATCTCCAACAACTATCCATCATATCTCCAAATGTCATCTTTAAGCCCATTCCCGCATCTATGTCTTGACAAGTGCAAATTTATGGGCACTCTAGTGTCCAATCCTCTTTTACCATTCAAGTCGCGAAAGGAAATCTTGCCAATCTAACTCTTCAGGTGCAAGAAGATTGAACAGGGGCAACTGTTGTACCCCAAAATTTGCCCTCTCATTTCATCAACATTTTCTCATCACAAGACTCTTGGAGCTCAAGATCAAGTTAGGGTTTGCTCTGCTCAAGGTCCCTCCTTGCACTGTTGACCCAAATTAGGGTTTGAGTTTGCACAGGGATGTTTTGACCTAAAATGCCCAAAGTGACTTTCATGCTTCATGTTGGAATTACAAGTTTATCCATACCAAGTTTCAAGCCTTGATTCCAATCTTTGCCCAGTCAATTAGACAGTTGACCTAGAAATCAGCTGTATTGGGGAAAAAGTCAACTGTGGCCAATTGACAGTCAAACCTCATGATTTTTGACCCACATCAACATAATGAACTCACATGAACTATTTGGTCAAGTTTGGATAACAATTCCACAAGAAATTTGATCAGACCACCAAAAGGGCAAAATGGTCATTTTTAGGGTTTTGACTGCACAAAGGCAATTTTTTGACTGTTTGACCTAACCAATGGAAAACCAAGCTCAAATATGGACTCAAGGACTCAATGGCATTGTCTTGACCCATTCAACAAGTTCAAAAGATCTCAAATGCACAGGATTGACAGATGAATTTTCCAGTCAACTGATCAAAATTTGACTGTATACTGAAAAGTCAAACTTTGACTTTTTAGTCAAAATCAAGTGCCAAGATTCATTTTTCATCAAGACATGTCAAATTATGAAACTTGTTCATCAAGAAACCCAAAATTGCAAATTAGGGTTTAAAATGAAGAAATTTCATAACCTAGAAATTTTCTAAGTTATGAAATTTCCTTATTTTTTCCTAACTTTGTCCCATTTTTTCACCAAGATGAAAATGGATTCAAACAAAACTTGAAACATGAAAGTTGTAGTCCATTACAAAATCTACAACTTTGATTCACAAATTTTTCTAAAAGGAAGCTTGTATCTCAAGTTATGATTTTTGGAACAAGGGTGCAAAACATTTTTTAACTTAGAGAAAATTTGACCTATTCTAGGCAGGATTTTTGTCCAAATTCTTGGCCATTTTTCACATGGTTCCACTTGGAGTTTCAATTTTAATTACAAATATGGATTGTAGTACACATTTCAAGCTTTCCAAATTGTCCAAGAACTTATCAAACACCCTTGTGGTTAGAGAGAATCGAATTTGCAAAGTTGGCCAAAATTCACTTTTGTTCATGGCCAAAGCATGTTCATAACATTGGCATTTTTCAAATCAACATGGTTTATGCTATCTTGTAGGCCTCTAAACCTCTTTACACTCAACAATTTAATGCCTAACCATTGTGTTAAGGCATTATTTCACCCATTTGGACATTACACATCAAATTAAGCCTTAAGTAGTAAAAGTGATTTTGCCATTTTTGCAAAAGTAGCTTTATGTCAAACCATTATGCATTGAGCCTTGGACAAAGATCTGAGATTGCAAATCAAATCCAGGGATTAGAGGGGGCCTAGAGGTTTTGTTTGCAGTATACAAGATGGCTTGTACAGGCCTTTGACACTTACACACTATCTTTGCTTACAAGAGAAGAAACATTGCAAACTCAATCCAACTTTCACTTCCTGCAAGCATAAGCCAGAACAAACTTTGTGAACATCTTCCATAGATCCCAACTAACCCAAAACATGACTAAACCACCTCTCATACCTCAAAAAACACCAAAACACCCTCTTGCTGCAGAAACATGGCATACCCTGCAACTTGAGCTCCATAAGCCATTCCTGTCGTGCGTTTTATCCAAAAGGAGTTCAAACACGTTCCATTCCATCCACTGAAGCTATTCCAAGCCCTAAACACAAGCTGTAACTCCCCTAACCTCAGTTGCCATTTTCACTTTTCAGTTTTGCAGGTGAACTTCCATAGCACGATACAAAGTGATTCAAAGCAAGCTAGGTGTTGGAGAAGCTTCCTTGGACTTCAGGCAAGCTATACAGAAGCTCAAACTCCATTGAAGTTAGCCACATTGCTCTGCACGATTCAAGCTGAAACAGGTAAAACCATGGACTTCTATCTCTCAATCTAGGAAGAGTTAAGCTTAGGTTTGTGAATGAAACATGTCATACTCATAGCCCTGAAGCCATACATGTGTTTACTTTTCATTTATATTAAGCATGCTGTGAGAATTTTAGCCATGAACATTGAAGAAAAACTAGGTCAGAAATTGGGGTGAAGAAATTCTCCCTGGTTTCTTAGAGTTAGGTCAAGTATTTTACATGTTTGGAATCGTGGTTTGATGCTCTACATTGTTTGTGTTATGAGTTTTTGCTAAAAATCAAGGAATCAGGAGTTTGTTGGAAGCAAGGAAACGCGCATTTTTTTGTTGTTCAAACAAAACTGAAGGTTGAAGATGACTGGCTTGGGCTGGGCCTGAGTCAGTCTTGCTTTTTTCACCCCTTTTCTCATTTTGCACCCCCCTGGCCCATTATGTGAAATATTTGTTATTTTTGCATTTTTCTTTTGGATTCTGACTTAATATTTTTTGTTCAAACATAAAAAATCCCAAAAATATTTTTCCACATTTTTCTTATATTTATTTGGCATTTATTTACTTTTTAAACATATATATGTAAACAATATAAAACCTTTTTATTTAAAACCCTAAAAAAATAATACAAAAATATTTATTTTTCAGTTATTATTTTTTGTTTACATTTTGAAAACATTTTCTAAAATATACATTTTTGTAAATAATCAATATTTTATTTTTGTACCTATTTAGCATATTTAATATATAATATATAAATACTTGTATATTTTATTAGATAATTAGGGCAAAAAAATACAAAAATAATACATTTTTATTTTTATTAATATATAACACTAAAAATACTTTTTTGCAATATACTTTTTATTTTTTGTATAGAATTAACAAATATTGTACATAATTAATAAATAAATACTATTTACTTGAAAATTAGGGTTTTGCCCTAAACCATAAGAATAATCAAAAAATGACTTTTTCTTATTTTGTTTATACTTCAAACATGAAAACCTTTTTACATATATAAAAAATCCTTTTGTGCATAATACATTTTGCATATTTATTGTATTTATTTGAATATTGTACAATTAAATATTTGTATCCTATACATTCGATATGGTTGTAATAACTTAGATTTTATTTCCTTTTCAAATATCCCCCAAATCCAAATTTGTACCCCCTCCCTATATCATGTTGTAATAGCTTAGCATTTAAATTTTCGCATTTAAAAGCTTTCAATTATGCCATGCTTAGACTTAGGGTTTGTATGCAAATAAAATTAACAAGTAGTTTGACCTTAATCCAAGATAAACATGCATGAAAAAACAAACACAATGCACACTTGCACCCTTAGGGTTACTCCACTTGTTGCCTTCAAAAATGGGCCATGTTTGCATGTCAAGTACTTTGGCAAAACAAAAACAAAACAAATGATCATAGTCCCTCGATGATGCTATCAATTTGCCTAAAATGATCAAGTCCCTCAAGAAAATTGCCAAAGACACTTGACACTATTGCATTCATGGTCTATACGATGACCCGCGCCCGTCCCGTTAACATCCTAACGCAAGGTTGTTCACCAAATACAATGGTGAAACAACACTGTTAAAAGGGTTAAAAACATAAGGAAAGATCTTTGAGTAAAATAAGGTAGACAACTCTTAGTTACTTGATCAAACTTACAAAAAACATCCTTGCTACTTTTCAAAAACACATTTCACAAACACAACTTTCAAAACATTGAAAAAACTTTTCAAAAGACAAAAACACCTTTGTATATACTCAAACACGAGTCATTACAAAGGTTGCCACAACAATGGCCTCTCTTCAAAACAACTTTCAAAACATTGAAAAACTTTTCAAAAAGATAAACACCTTTGTAAAACATTCAAACATGAATTGTTACAAAGGTTGCCTAGACAAGGCATCTTTTCAAAAACATCTTTCAAAACCACACACAAAGCACCATTTCAAACAAATGAAAATGTAAAGCAAGTGATCTAAGCAAGTAACTAAGAGCCCATGGATAACCATGGATAGAAAGGGTGCTAATACCTTCCCTTTCTATAATCTACTCCCCGAACCCACGAAAACATCTCAAAGGTTTTTCCTGTGCTTTTTAACCTTTCCTTAGGATAAATAAAAAGTCGGTGGCGACTCTTGCTCAACCGAAACATTTGCGAAAACAAACGCAAAACCCAAGTCAGTTCTCCCACCGTATCACAGTAATAAGTTGAATATCTTGAATTTTTTTTTGAATTGTAGTGGAGAAATATGTCATGAGGTAATTAATCATGTATAGAAAATAATTAGAGAAATTTTCCAAGTCTTGCGAAGTTTGATTTTTTTTTACCTTCTTGATTTTTGGTGATCAAATTTCATATTTTGAATGCCTTGATGAAATGTGATTTTCGAAACTAAAATTTGACCAAAAAGTCAAAGTTTGACTTTTTAGTGTACAATTGACTTTTTCATTAGTTGACCAAATTTCGTCTATTAATCCACTGATCTCATGAGATGTATTGAAATATGCAATTAGGTCAAAATGACGTGCTCGGATCCTTGAGATCATGCTTCTAACCAATAAGCCAGGTATTAGGTCAAAAGTCAAAGTTCGGTCATTTTCAGTCAAAACCCTAATTTTGCCCATTTTGCCATTTTGATAATTTGAATGAACTTTCTTGAAAAACTATGATCCAAGACTTGAAACTTGATAGAAATAATCTTGAGGGTCCATAATGATCCAAGAAAGTCATTTGGAACATTATAAATCCAATTGCCTTTGTACAAACTCAAACCCTAATTTGAGGCATCAGTGCTGAGGAGATTATTTGACCTAGTCGATGCTTGCGCAAACTTGAGTCATTGAAGATCTTTGTAGGAAATATCTTGAGAAATGAGAGGGAAAATTTTGGGGTACAACAGTATCCTTAGAAGGTAGGATCCTAATTTTGACCAATGGATATTCTATCCTCCCCATAAGGTGGTTTCCTTAAGGGTATCATGAATAACACTAGAGGGAAAGGCATAATGGCCTCCCTTAAGTGGAGAATCTTTACAGACCGAAACTTTTGTCTCTAGGTCATGAAAGGTCTCGTCATGAGATTTTGTTTGAAGATTGTACAAATAGTCATAAGTTTCATTCTAAAGTCCTACTTCCCAAGAGGATGTCTCTTGAGACGTATTCCTTTCGTGGAATTCCATCGAATCTAGGCGAAGTCGTCACATAAAATCATAGGGCTAATGTAACCCCTTGGCTAATAGACGAACCTTCTTTTTAAGGTTTTTTTAAAATCTTTTTGCGATAATAAAAATCCCACCAATGAATAAATATTATAATAAATAAATAAATGCAATAAATAAACCAATAATGAATAAATAAAATAGAAACAAAAATTGAAAACACCAAAAACCCTAAACCCTAGATTCGAAGTCCGCAGCAGAGTCGCCAGTTGTAGTAACTGGATTTTAAATCGAGTCGCCACTACTAGTTTTTATCCTAAGGAAGGGAATCTAATAGGAAACCCTAATTTTGTACACATAGATTCTAGGTTCTTACTTTGTTTAGACGATGGGAAGGTGTCAAGCACCTCTCATTTACTTTGTTCGCAAGGATACCAGGATTTAGGTTTTAAAGGTTTAGGGTAAGGGTTTTAATTTTTTAATAGGGGAACTCACCATGATTTTATCGTATGTCTATGTATCCTCTTATTAGGAATCATAGTCCCAATTCGTAGTTCGTATGAGTTTGTGTTTTTTATGGATTACACAAATATTTTAATTCCCCTCGCGCTTAGCCCGGGTGTGTGAATAGCGGAGATTTTGGACCAAATGCACGATTAATTAAAATATGCTTCGTATTCATTTTTTTAAAATTAATTGTTAAATTAACTTATTATGAAAAATGATTTGGTGTTGGTTAAATATCTTTTATGTATTAATTATGAAAAAAATCTTATTTAATGCATGATTTAAAATAATTTAATGTAATAAAATAAATAATATTTGAATGATGTTTAGAAAAATATTATTTAATAATAGTAATAATTAATATAATGTTATAATTGTAGAAAATATAAAAATAATAAAGTAAAATAATAAAGAAAATAAATTAAAAATGTAGGGGGTGTGATTTTAGTTGAGAAGTAAAACTAGGGAGGTGCTAACAGCATGGGCCTGAATTTAGATATTGAATTCAGGCCCAGAAGGCAGGGGGTACGTTTTTTTGGTCTAGGCAGTAAACCAGGGGCGTGAGAAATTGGGGGCCCAAGTCCAGATTTTGGACTTGGCCCACTAGGCCTGGGGGTGTGAATCTGCTCGTGGTTAGTAAACAAAAATTGAGAGGAGGTGTGAATAGATATGAACCAGGCCCAAAGTAACAAGGATTGGAGTCCGTTTAGACTCAATGTAGACGGGTACATGGTAGCATAATAGGCATGCGCATTAGGGACGTTCGATTAAGATCATGCGGTTATGATTGAAGGAGTATGGTAATACGGTGAGACTCGCGCGTATGAGACTACTTATCTTAATATATTTCATTTTTACAGAAACCTTATTCATTTCCTTTGTTACCCTATTTCTCTCTCATTATCTTCCTTGTGATCGGTGGATCTGGAACTGACTGTTTAACGCTGGTTCGCGAAATGTCGCGGAAGCAAGAGTCGCCACCGTCTTTTATTTTCTCCAAAGGGAAAGGACAAAAGCACAGAAAAATTCCTTATAGAGATTGCTCTCGGTTCGGGAGGTAGGTTATAGAAAGGGAAGGTGTTAGCACCCTTTCTATCCATGGTTATCCATGGGCTCTTAGATACTTGCTCAATGCGTTTTCAAAAATGGTTTGCTTGCTTTTCAATGTGGGTTTAAAAAGTTTCTTTGAAAAATTTCAGATCGACTCATACGTCAGAGTGTTTGAAAAGTTTGCTTTGAAAGCTTTTGAAAAATGTGTCAGTGTGAAAAGTCCTTTTGTTTCGTTTTTGAGATTAGAGCAAGTATCCACGAGAACCTACCTACCCTGAGGAATTCGTCTGTGTAAATGTCCTTTAAAGTAGTGCCATCCCACCATTGAGAGGTAGGTAGCACCACCGTTGGAGGTGTTCGGGTCAATTCGAGTTTTAGGGACATGGTGATCACCGGAGTAATGGGAAGACACCTTAGAAGCTACCCTCATGCCAGGTTCCCGGATCATGAGGACTTACTAAGACGTCCTCTACTCGACGATCACCTTTCGAAAGGCAACAGTGAGGCGTACCCTAGAGGTGGTGTGTGCGAATTGTGTGTCATGTTTCAGTTATTTGTCTTGTCATGTTTGTCGTGTTCTACGCTTGATTTTAATTTGTCCATTCATTCTTGCATGCATATTTAACAGTTATAAAGTTTTGCGGGAAAATAAATCTAAGGTTATTACAAATGGCGCGGGTCCACATCGCCAAAATAAACCGGACCCGATTTGACTGAAAAATAAAGAAAGCAATAAAATAAAAGTACGAGAAGTTATTTACACGGCTTTGGGAGAATTACAGAATTATAATAAGCAATAAAGTAAATGCGCAAAAGAAAATAATTAAAACAAAACTAGGGCGTTGGACCCTTTTGCAAATAATTAAAATTAATAAGGAATTAAAAATAAAAAAATTAAATGTTTTTGGTATTTTTGTATATTTTAAGATTTGATGAGAAAAAGGAGTTAATTGAAATTAAATTAAAAGGCAAACCCTAATTCTAATATTTTTTATTTATTATGAAAGAATTAAAATATAATCTACATTAAACCCTAATTTATTTATGTACAATTTTTAATTTATGAAAATAAATAACTAATATTATTATTCTGAAAAAAAGGGAAAATTAAAAAGAAAATAAAAAGTTATTAAACCTAAATTCTATTTTGGATTTTAATTATTAAAAGAATTAAATTTGAAAACCTAATTAAAACTAAATAATTACAAACATTTTTTATGAAAATAATTATAATATAAATTTTTATTATTTTTGGTCTTTTCTGATTTTTGAATGTTTTTATATATTTTGTAAAAATAATTAACTGAATAAATAGCAAAATAAAAGAAATAAAGAGAAAAATTAAAGAAAGAAAAAAAATAATAAGGCAAACCAGGGGGGGTAGCCCCAATTTAGGAGGTATGGATTTGAAAAGCCTGGCCCAATTGAGTTTGCCATTTGCTGACTTTCCTGGATCGTGTGCTAGTGCATTGACCAACGTTTATCATAGGCCTGGGATCTGAGCCCTTGATCTGCATCTCCTGGACACCTGTGCGCTTGGATCTTGTGGACACACGGTGTACATCACTGCTGACGCTGCATAGGAAATTGGTTTGAAAAATAATATGGAATTTTGCCAGACCTGGGACTTGAACCCAGGTCTTTGATGTCATATGCATAACGTGTTACCACTGAGCCAATGAACGTTAATTGATATATTATGGTAAACAAATAATGAAAAAGCAAAACCAACGCATAGTAACTAAAACGCGCGCAAATTCAAACTGGCGAACCACCGGCTGACAACTCATCGTCTCTTTCATTTTTCTGAAACATGAAGGACGAAGGCAACGGTTTTTTGATCGTTGTTTTAGAGGGCCTATAAGAAAATAGCGACTAGCTCATATCCAAACATAAATTAGGCGCGATGGTCTAGTCTTCTTCGTCTTGATGAGCTGATTGCAATGGTGGTACTCATGAACCCTAATTTTTCCTCTACGCAAAAGCCCTATTTTAAGAAACCTGCAACCCTAAATGTTAGCAATGGCAAAATCGCGTATGGTCAACAAAAATGCAATCAAATACCATGGTTAGCTTAGAAACATCATTGTGATCATGAATACATAAATAAAAATGAAAAAAAATGCTTGAATTATGCTATGCGATTTCAAGAACTTTGCTTCACAGTTTGACTCATGGATACCAATTCAGGGTGTTTCTGTTGATGTTAATGATTGAGAAACGTTCAGGGGTGCTTCAGGATGCTAATGGAATGAAAGTTGATGCTTGAATCGACCTCTAAGGCACTTTTCAGTTCTTGAGTTTTTATGAAAAATTTCAATGTGCGAATGGTTCTTGGGGCGCAGCTTGCAGTTTTTTTTGCATTAGGGTTTGATCCTGCATATGTAGTGAGTGATTAGGTTAAGAAAAATTGGACAAAATCCATTGCTTTGATGATTTTTGAATATTTGATTTCAAGGATCTTTCCCATATCTTTTTCATGTGCAATTTGATTCAATCATCCTCAAATCTCATCAAGACTTGCCTATTTAAGATGTGCACGAAATATTGACCTTGGAATGTGCATAAAAAGATTTTTTTAGGTCAAATTTATATTTTTCATGTATTTAATTAATTTAAATGAATTAATATTAATATAAATTCAAATAAATAATTAAAAAATGAGAAAATACTTCCCTTTGGGCCTAATGGTCGTGCATAGGCTTGGCATGAAGAAACTTGGAAGAAAAATGGGCCCATTTGCATTTTTAGGCCTTTTGCATCAATGTTGACTTTTCAAAATTCCCAAAAATTTCCCAACTTCCACAAGGCATAACTTGGTCAATTTTTAAGCTTTTCACATGTTCTTGGACATTTTGGAAAGGTCTTTGAGTCCTCTAACCAATGTCTTTGGTCCCATGTCATTTTGATTTACCAATCTCAAGTTATGGTCTTTGACTTAAAGTCCCTTTTTGTTGACTTTTGAAAATGACCTATAATGTTGAAATTGATAACTTTTTGTGAGAGCATTTCTTGGACTTGGAACATGAAGATGAATTGTAGGAAATGTCTTTCTCTTCAAAATGAGCTTTGGATGGAATTTTTCTGATAATCCATGTGAAAGTTATGCCCTGGTCAATTTCAGTTGACTTTTTCAGCTGTCCAAATATAGCAACTTTTGCATCTTTGATGATTTCTGAGCCAAATTTTGAGAATCATGATCAAGCATTGATCAAATGATGTTTGTGGCTTCAAAATGATATGTTGACCAAAATTTTGAACTTTTGACTGCCAAATGACCATTTTGCCCCTACAGTTGACTGTAGTGCAATCTAGGGTTTTGACTGTGCAATTTTGAGCTGAATGCCTTGAAACTTGATGTGAGGATGCTTGACCATCTTTGTAGGCATATGAGACTTGATTGGACCTTTGAAAAGTTCATTAGCTTGATCAGAACACAAACCCTAGTTTTGACTGTATAGGAGACAGTTGAACTGCATAACCCTTGGGGGATTTTGTGACCTGACTTGGCAATTTCTTGATGAATATGGGAGGGCAAATTTTGGGGTACAACATTCCTCAAACAACAAATGTAACACTTAAACCTTAATCGCAAACCGACGGCGGCCTTCGCCGTCTCTACCCTAAATATCCCCAAAATCCATACAATTCCCCAAGCTACAAGCCAATCGAATCCGAAAACAAAAGATGAGTGGGAATGAAAATACCTTTATTACTGTAAATTTCTTTGAGCCTCTGTATTTAGATTCTCACTCTCTTTCTCCTTCTTTTGTAGGCGACGCGGCGGTGAATGGCGAGGATGATGAAGGTGACGGCGGGTGAAGAGAGCTAGCGGCGGCGGTGGAAGGAAGATCTTAGGGTTTCAGATATTGAAACTCTAGATCTATGCAGCGAGGAGGCTTCTAAGAGACAAGATTTTCATCTCTGTGTAATAGTAACTATTTCTCCAATTTCTTCTTGTCCAATTTTTCTCCCCTTTTCTGTTTAGGGTTCTTAGGCTTTTATACTGTTAGAAGGTTAGGTTATTTAGGAAATTTTTCTATGATTGGCGTTACTCTTAGATTGATTAGAGAAGTTAGGGATTTACATATTTGATTCAGTTGTAGATTAGGGATTTGTAATTTTGATTCGATCTGTAAGTTTTGATTCGTTTATGTAAATGTCTGAAAACTTAATGTAATATTTGATTTCATTCTGTTTTCAGTATCAATTTGATGTTGTATTTCATGTAAAATATTTGATTCAATTTGTAATTTTTTTTTAATCTAGATAGTTTAATGCGAGAGATTTGTTTTGGTTTGTTGATTTGTACATTAGTTGTTTGTAACTTAAAAAAATGCCTTACTTTTCATCAATTTGCACAATAATTGTTTAAAACGTGTGTTGTTTCTTGATTGATCAAAATAGTAACGGTTTATGGCTTCAATTGGAATGTGAGCATTTTTTGTTTTGGACTTGAATTGGGTTTGGACCGTAATGAGATCGGATTGTGATATTGGGCTTCAAGTTTTTGGCCTTTTAGTCAAACATTTTTTCAAATTAACACAATAAATATAATTTCAATGATAATAATGTTAATAATATAATAATAATACTAATAATAATTAATAATACTAAAATTTATAATATTAGTATAATAATAATACAATAGAAATGTTAATAAAAATTCATAGAAAAACGTTGGATATTCAAACAATCTCTTACTGGGCCATAAAAGACGTATCCTGGCCCCAAAACGTACACCCCCTTTGCACCATTTGAAATGGGCTTTCACAAGAAACTATATGGGTCTTCAAAAAAACTGGCATAGACCCATCTGATAAAACACCTCTTTATATAAAAATACACCCCTACTTTCATGAATTCTAAATGTGCAAATACACCCCTTTTTTCTTAGGAACTTAGAATTAAGAACTTTAGAATTAAAATTAAAAGAATAACACCAACAATAATGGAAATGCGACTAGTTATAAATTATCCACTAATGCTAGTAGGGAAAATTTTGGGTATGACAACAGGGTTGAACTGGTATAAATGCTTTGGAGTGAGCAAGTTGCTTGAATTCATGGCGGTTTAGCCATAGCTTCGTGATGCTTAATTGCTTTTGTTTATGACCGTTTTTGCAGGGTAGCAACAGGGTTCAAGACATGGATGCAGTTTGGTTCATGTTGCAATGCTTGGAGGAAGTGTGAAGGCACATTAAGACGATGAATCAATGAAGATCAAAGCAAAGTGAGATGTTTGAAGATTGACTCAAAGATAGACCATGTTATTCAGATTAGAAACAATAGGCTCCCATGTATTTTGTATAATTTCCTTTGTATGTGTAATTGGATCTTTTGTTGAATGAGACATAACTTGTAATCCCCTTTGGATCTTTGTAATGAACCATGTTCTTCTGAAATAAAGTTCAGCCTTTTTTCCTCTAATTTACAATCCATTTTTAAATCCATGGCTTTTTCTCTTCAACACAATCTTGAATGGATCATAAGATAAGATGCAAAGAAAACTTGAGGATGACCTTGGTCCAAACAATGACCCTTTATGTAATTTCCTTATAGTGTAATATGCTTGAATGATTGGATTTTGATTGAATGGAATGTGTTGATTTTAAAAATATTGAAACTTGAATGATGAACATGTCTTGAAATCCTTGAACAAATCTTGTCTGATTTTGATGCACTTGCACTTTGAATCGCATAGATACATCTTTCAACCTCGTACATTTGAGACAACTTTGATTCATTTAATAGTTTTAACACAAACTTGAACTCATGATTTTAGGTAGCCCTTTGAATGAACATTTCCAAATAATGAATCCAAATCAATCTTTACTTCTCAAAGAAATCACAATTTCAAACCTTAAATCCACATTAACTTGCATGACACCTCACAAGCAACAAAATGAATTTGTAAGCTTATCTTTTATCCCATGAACTATATTTTGAAATCCACCATATAATATTCTGATTTTAAAACAAAACTAATTCCTTGAATCCTTTAATGAGAAAATGATGAAAATAACCAACCCTAATGCACCTGGTCTTGAAGTATCTTTATAAAGAGGACCTTGTAGCTTGATCATGAGAAGTTCGCAATAATCAAGAATTCAAACCCTAGCTCCACAAACCAAATTCGATGAAAGACTATTTGATTCAAGCCCGAGTGAAGTGAAAGCCTTAAAGCATAGATAAACCCTAATTCTATAATATCCTTAATCTCGTGCCAAGCTTTGTTGTTAATTAATGCATTATGTGTTAGATGACCTAATGGAAAAGTATGTACATGATGCATAAGCCAGATGATCCTTATAGAAGGGTGGGACAAATTTGGGGTATGACAGGTTACATATTCGATCTCCACCAACCTTTTCTTACCCCTCTTCGAAGTGAATCTCATTCCCGCAGAGACGCTGATTATGGGCTTGTTTTTCTATGTCGCTTAAAAAATAAAGTCTTTCAAGTTTATAGTGAGAGATGGAAGTATTTCAAAACCAAATATTTCTTGGGTACTCCCCGTTTCCCTCTTGCTCACGATGAGTTATGCATTTTTTATTCCCCTTCTATGGAGTTGGCAGTTTGTATCGAACATAAGAGGCGCTTTTGGTCTCAAGACCATTTTTTCAAGAAACGTAAAGATTACTCCATTTTGTGCAATGCCATTACTAATGCAGAGAAGGTTGTAAAGAGGATATTACTTTCCTTCTCGGATATGTGATTCCTTATTGGACTATTAGTGAGGCAGGATTTTCCGAAGAGAGGAGGAAACTTTTTTCTATCTCCTTTATTTTTGATTTGTTTATGTTTTGTGATCTCACACTACTTCTTGTTGGTTGATTATCTTTATTTTTCCCAGATGACCTTAAAAAAGAAAGGTTTCTCGGCCATTGGGGTTGTGGCGATACCTTCGGAGAGTCGGAGTAAGCATAACCACGACCGACCTATTAAAAAGGATTAGGGAAAGACGGCCATTTGGGGAAGTCCTATGAAGATTGAGAGGTCAAAGCAGTCTGGGTATGCTCAGAGCATCCACTTAAGAGTCACTCCTCTCCCATTTCCCCTTGTGCTGGTTGGTCACTTTCCCCAGACTGTGGCAGAGATGGAGGATTGTGTCTCTGATGAGGATTATGCTCGGGTTCACAAGCTTTCTATAGTTGGCAAGTCTAACCCGTTGGTAGAATAAGCTTACCAGGTATTTCTGGCGACTTCACTCCTGAGTCAACTAGCAATCGGGCACAAAAAACTTCTTTTTCTCAGTGCCTCTTCCAAAGGGGTCAAGGATTCAAAGGCACACTATACTATGTCATAAGCGAAAGTAAATGGATTGCTCTAGGTTGCACGACCGTTGGGATTGAGATTATTCTCTCTTGGAGGAAGTGAAACAGTGCGGTAATTGCATAACCTTGGTTGGTCTCATAATGGAGCTTGAAAAACTGCTCGAAGAGAAGAATTGGAGCGCTTCCAGTTTGGAATTTGAGTTGGAGGCTTCTTCTTCTACTGCCTAAGATGTTAGGTTAAAGGTTGAGGAGAAGAGATCCAACCAATCCAAAGAGCTAAGGGCTCTCCAATAAGAACGAGGCACTTTAGGCAGCCGACTTAGATATCTCTAAGATAAGGACATGATAAAGCTTCCTTTCATAATGCTTTACGCCATCTGGAGTCTCTTGTACCCGACCTTCGGGCTTTTTATAACTCTTACTCTTTGGCTTGACATTGATTTGTTGTAACCCGTTGTTTAATACATTAACTAACACATGTTTTACTATTTATTTATTGTGATTGTTTGCTATAATTAGTGTTTGCTTGCATGTTGTATTTGATGCTTGATGTATTAGAGTGTATTGTTTGTGCTTCCTGAGGTGGGGCTTGTAACTAGAGAGATGCAATCATATTTTTGTACAACATTTCGCATCGAAAAAGACCGTTCCCCAGTCAAGGGCAGGATCCATGTCCTTGTTGTCGAGATATGACTCAGATAGAGGTGGTAGTCTCTAGGATATATCGCATAATGCCCTTGGATTGGCTCGATCCAAAGGGGGGGGGGGGGGGGGGTGCACCGGCTACGCAGAAATTCCTTTCATGTCGTATCAGATATGCATAAATGTGTGTATTCTGTTTCGGGTATGCGAAAGTGTGCGTAATCTCTATCCACACGGAAATACACACAAAAGTGGAAGGGATTTGTAAAATGGGAAAGATAAAATGGAAAGAATTGAAGGTTTTTTGTTAGCAAAATCTTGAAGGGTTGGTTTTTATTCATAAATGCAAAATCTCTAAAATTTGGAGGAAGTTAAAATTTGTATTGAAACGGGGTTTACACAAAATTTTCAAATATATTTTATTTTTTTATAATATTCTGAGAATTAAAATAATATAACAATGATAAACATTCATTTATGATTCTATACAAAAATATAATTTTGAAAAATGTAAAAAATTTAATTAGAGGAATCTTAAATTTTAAGAGAGATGACTCATATACTTAATGCCTTAAAATTTTTAATAGAAATGTGCCGTCTTTCTCTTGTGTAATTTTGGAGCATTGGGCTCGTAGTTGCTTCTGCCTTCGTCAGACTTATTATTCTATTATGGTGTTCTTATTAGTTAGCTAATTATATTTGTGCGCCTGTTAAATAGTTTTACATTTTCTTAAAGTTATTTCAACACTCATATTTTGTGGAATAGTTTTTTGGTGTGTATTTTTCACCTTTATTTTTAATTGGTAAAAATTATTATTCTTTAGTATTATTAAAGAATTTTTTTGTGTATTCGTTATTTATATAATAGAAGATTTTACTAAATTAAATTAGTAATTTTTTATTCTTTTACTTTGAAAGACGTTATTAAAAATTTTGTATTTTTGTTATTTACTTTTTATTGTGAAATTAATTCTTAAATACTGCCCACGGCTTATTTAATTTACATATGTTTAAAAAAATATTTTAAAATAAAATCATTTTTTTAAATTATTTTCCAACATTTATATTGAAGATAAAGTTGATCCTGTATAGTGTATTGGTGTATGTATGCTTATATCAAATCCAATAAAAATATTATTGAACCTCTTATTGTAAATAAATAAATTATAATAGTTCATACATTTTCATATTAAAAGTTTCACAATAATAAACAAAATATCTATAAATTATTTGTACCTTCTATAACTACTCAACAACACACATAAAAATGGACGAACATGAACAAATGAATGGAAAATAAATGAAGATGATGAATGGACAACCTACATTAATTTAAAAAAAAGAACGATGACCGAACTAACCTTATTTTCAATTCTCACACTTTTCAAAAATGTTCTTAAGAAATGAAAATGTTAAAATAACACAAAATATGACATTTTAGTTAGTAGATGCGAGACTATTTTGAGAAAAAAAATATTAAATTAAATTGAAAGCTTCTTTAAATATTAAAAAAAAGATGAAATGAAATTGGTCCATTAAATGATTAAAAGATTATATATATATATATATATATATATATATATATATATATATATATATATATATATATATATATATATATATATATATATATATATATATATTCTGGACTGGGCCCACCTTGGCCCAAAGCGCAGATAAATGCCCAATCCAAACAGACTCCTCGAGGAATGCGTGCCCACGGATCACCGCCGACGTGCCCGACCACAGAATGTAGCCGCGATGCCCGCCATTGTCTGCGACACATAGTGTCCCCGACCAAGGGAACTCCAGCTCGAGTCTTGCTCGAGCACCCTCCTCGTAGGGCAGATTCTGTCCATTCTGACCGTTATTGAATCCTCTAAACTCCGGAAAGACCGCGTCTTCCTCCCTCCCCATTCTTCGCAGAGCACCACCAGGAAGGGGACCACGTGCGGGGCCCCACTACGCACGTAGAACCTGACAGTTTCTTTATTGGGCCAGTTCTGGTCAGTCCAATGAAGGGACCTTGGCCCAGCGCTGGGGGCTATAAATATCCTCTGTTCCTAGAGGGTCAGGTATTCATCTATTACGTACCTATACATTTTTTGCCTGCTCATTTCGTCACTCATTTTAGCATCAGAGTGTCTTACAGGTACCCCCCATCACTCAAATTCTGCTCGAGCCAGTCGTGATGGTCCAAGTCTGATCCGGTAAGATCAGTGGCACCGTCTGTGGGAAACAAGCTTCCCCGTCTTGCAAACTCCCGAAGACCAAAGCTAAAAATCACACCCTACCGTCATGACTGACCAAGTTCGGGATGACCAGAACGTCCGCGTCGTCGACGTCAACCACAACCTCGCCGACAAGAACAGAGTCCCCGACAACACCGGCAACCCCGGCCATAGCACACTCCTCGGGGGCACCATCCTCGGGCCCTCGGGCCACCGCGATGGAGCTACTGCCTCATCTTCTTCAGTCCCTCCGCCACTCGAAGAAGACAATACGGCTCCCCCAAACTATTTAGCTGCCTAATTTCAGGAAGTCCATGTCCCCGTCGGGGAAGATGCCACGACCCTCGCACTGTTCACGGCAATCAATCAAACCAATTACCTCATCTTTGCCCAGGGGGAAAGATTGAGGGTGCTAGAAGACGATAGAAGACACGCGAGGAGACACAGGAGGCCTCAGACCCCACCTCCTCGAGTAACAGAGGTACATCTCCCGTCTCCCCCGCAGAGACAATACAAAGACACCTCCCGAAGCCCGTCGCTCCGACCATCGGGGAGACGACCCCCCTCGGAGAGGCAACCCGTCATTGAGGCCGGAGGGCACAACCACGGCCCCTTGCGGCAAGAAAGAAGACACCCTGGAGACAGGCACGGGAGGACGGACCAACGAGCATCCCGCTCGAGGGGCATCCAGCACGACCAGGACCGTCGGGCCCGACAATATCTCAGGTCCCTGTTGTTGTACCCCAAAATTTGCCCTCCCATTTCTCATTGATTTCTCACCACAAAGCCCTTGGAGATCAAGATCCAGTTAGGGTTTCCATCTGCTCAAGACTTCTCCTTGCACTATAGACCCAAATTAGGGTTTGTGTTTGCACAAAGATGCTTTGACCTAAAATGCCTAAGATGACTTTCATGCTTCATATTGGACTCCCAAGTTTACCCATATCAAGTTTCAAGTCTTGATTCCAAGTTTTGCCCAGTCAATTGGACAGTTGACCTAGAAATCAACTGTATTGGGGAAAAAGTCAGCTGTGGCCAATTGACAGTCAAACCTCCTGGAATTTGACCCACATCAACATTATGAACTCATATGAACCATTTGATCAAGTTTGGATCACAATTCCCCAAGAAATTTGATCAGATCACCAAAAGGGCAAAATGGTCATTTTTAGGGTTTTGACTGCACAAAGGCAATTTTTGACTGTTTGACCTAGCCAATGGCAAACCAAGCTCACACATGGACTCAAGGACCCCATGGAATTATCTTGACATGCTCAACAAACTCAAAAGATCCCAAGTACACAAGATTGACAGTCGAATTTCCCAGTCAATTGATCAGTTTTGACTGTATACTGAAAAGTCAAACTTTGACTTTTTGGTCAAAATCAAGAGTCAAGATTCATTTTTCATCAAAACTTGCCAAATCATGAAACTTGTTCACCAAGAAATCACAAAATGCAAATTAGGGTTAAAAATTAGAATTTTTCATAACTTAGAATTTTTCTAAGTTATGAAAAACCCTAATTTTTTCCCAACTTTGCCCCACTTTTTCACCATGATTCATTTGGATTCAAACAAAAGTCAAAACATGAAAGTTGTAGCTTGTTGCATAATATACAACTTTGATTCACAAAGTTTTCTCATTTGAAGCTTGCATCTCAAGTTACAAATTTTTGAATAAGGGCACTAAACCATTCTTAACTTAGTGAAATTTGACCTATTTTGACAAGGTTTTCTACCTAACTTCAAGACCATTTTCCATACACTTCCACTTGGAATTTCAAATTACATTTCAAAGATGGATTGTAGTACACATTCCAAGCTTTCCAAAATGTCCAAGAACTTCTCAAACAACCTCATGGTTAGGGAGAATCGAATTTCACAATATGGCAAAAACTCACTTTGTTCATGACCAAGTTCCATGTCCATAACCTTGCAATTTGAACTCAGCATGCTTTAGGCTAGATTACAGGTCCTTAAACCAAGTTACACTCATAAATTTAATGCATATTCTTTGTGCCAAGACCATGTTCCTTGTGTTCTAACATTACATGAAGGTTTAATCCATTTTTAGATAAAGTAAACTATCCATTTTTGCAAAAGTTCACTTTATGTCCAATTGGTAAATCAAGCAAGTACAAACCAAATCTCTTTAGCACAAGATTATGAACAAATTACTCTGATCAAGAGAAGCTTTGCAGCAGGATTAGGGGTCCTCTACTGACCTAGAAACACAAGTTGCCTTTCTTGCTTAAGTTAGAAGAAACATTGCATAATTAACACAAACATCCATCTCAGCTTAGATACACAAGAACAAAGTTATCAAACACATTCCAAAGATCAGAACCAAGCTAATACACGACCCTTGCACCTCTCAAACACTCCCATTGCCATAATTACTCTCAAACTGCACAAACAGGGCAAAGCCTGCAGTTTGAGTGCTATCTCCCATTTCTCTCAAGCTTTCTTGCCCAAACCAGTTCCTACACATCCCCTAGCATCTATGCAAGCTAACCATGACCTGAAGCACGACCTGTAATCCCTCTAACCACTTCCACCATTTTCAATTTCTTGTTTTGCAGGTGAAGTTCTCTAGCTTGATTCAGAAGCTTTCAAGACAAAGTAAACATTGGAATAGCATCCCTGGACCTCAAGGAAGCTTTTCCAATCATCACCTTGCACTGAAAGTTCCTACATTGCAAGATAGAACTTCAGCTGAACAGGTATCTTGGTGAACTCGTATCTCTCTTATTATGCATCATTAGCTTTAAGTCTATGAATAAACAAGGTTCTACTCATGCCATTGAACATGTACATGTTTTTACTTTTCATTTCTTTTGCTTGAGTTGTGAGAATTTGGAGTTTGAAAATGGCAGAAAAACTAGGTTAGGATTTGGGGGAGGAGAAATTCTCCCTCATCTTAGAGAGTTAGATCAAGTTATGCATATGGTTAGAATCGTGGTTTCATGCTTAACATCTTTTGTGTTGGAAGTTTGTTCAAAAAATCAAAGAATCAGGATTTCAAATGAAGCTTGCAGGCGCGCGTTTTTTGTTCAGAGGTTGAAGAAGAAGTGATCTGGGCTGGGCTTGTGTGCATTTTCTGTTCACACCACATTTCTAAGTTCACACCCCCTGAGCCCATTTTGTTATTTTTAATGATTTTTGACTTTTTCCTTTTTTTGGTTTGACTTGTTTATTTTTGCTTATGATATTAAAAATCAAAAAATAATTTTTTACACCATTTTTCTATTTTTTAGGCATTTATTTGATTATGTTGACATTTATACATAAATATATATATACATTATTACTTAGAAAAACTAGAAAAAAATAATGCAAATATATTTTCTTTTCTGATTTTCATTACATTTTCTTTTTTTTGAAATATTTCATACAAAATATATTTTTTTTATATAAATATTAATTATTATCATTTATATATATAATGCATATTTTATAAATAATATAAATAAATAGGTATATTAATATACTTAGGATAAAAATACCAAAAAATGTACATATTTTATTTTTTAATATTTAATACTAAAAAATGCCTTTTTTACAAATATACCATATTTTATTTTATTTTTATATGTAAATAATAAATATTATATGAATTGATTAATTAATGTCCCTTTTGATTAAAAAATTAGGGTTTTGCCCTAAATTTGAAAATACCTCAAAAATAATATCTTTTTATTTTCTATTTTATTTTTCACATAAATAATACTTTTTTCATACATATACAAAACATTTTTTGCATCTTGCATATTTTGTTCCATTTTTTATTTAATTATTGTACCTTAATTAAATTGTATAAATTCAAAATTTATGTAATAGTTTTAGGTTTAATTTCTTGTCTAAATATACCCCATTTGAAACATTGTACCCCCCTCCCCATATTATTGTGTTGTAATAGTGTAGGAATTTAAATTTCGCACTTTATCGCTTTCTAAACATACTATGCTAGAATTAGGGTTTTGTATGCGAATAAAAATGAACAAAATAGTTGGACCTAATACAAGATAAACAAGCATGAAAATGGACACATAAATCACACTTGCACCCCTAGGGTATTCCACTTTGTTGCCTTCAAATAATTGGGCCATATTGCATGTTAGGTCTCTTTGGGCAAAACAAACAAATTGAATGATCATATTCCCTCGATAACACTTTTCAAAACAAACAAAAACAAATGATCAAGTCCCTTAAAGAAAATGCCCAAAGATACTTAACACTATTGCAACTATGGTCTAAACGATGACCCGCGCCCGTCCCTTTAATCTCATAAAACAAGATTGTCCATCAAATGCAATGGTGGAACAAAATTGTCAAAAGGTTTAAAACATAACAAAAATCTTTGAGAAAGCTTTAGGGTAGATGAACTCTTAAATACTTGTCAACTTTCCAAGAAAACACTTGCCTTATTTCAAAACCCACTTCACAGACACTTTCAAAACAAACTTTCAAAAAACCTTGAAACATCTTTTCGAAAAGACAAACACCTTTTGTAAAACATTCGAGTAAAGAATTGTTACAAGGGTAGTCTATACAAGGCATCTTTTTCAAAACATTTCAAAACCACACACCAAGCACCATTTCAAACAATTGAAAACCAAGGCAAGTTGATCTAAGCAAGTACCTAAGAGCCCATGGATAACCATGGATAGAAGGGGTGCTAATACCTTCCCCTTCTATAATCTACTCCCCGAACCCAAGAAAAATCTCAAAGGTTTTTGCTGTGCTTTTTAAACCTTTCCTTAGGATAAAATAAAAAGTCGGTGGCGACTCTTGCTCAACCGAAACATTTGCGAAAACGAACGCAAAACCCTAGTCAGTTCTCCCACCGTATCACAGAACTGGCGACTCTGCTGGGGATATTTTTTAAAGTGGAGTAACCTTAGGGCTTAGATCACCCTCTTGCATGACTAATTGTTTGATTTGCTTGCTTTATACTTTGGCTCTATTGTTTGGGTTTACAATCCTCCACCCGGATTTTGGGAAACATTCATAGATAGCAATACGTTGTGGAAACTGTGCGGGGTATACCGACACGGTCTAAGCAATAGCTATATTAGTGCGACATATTTGTGAGTACCGGTAACCCTTGAGTTCAATCAAGGAGAGTACGGGGCCGCTGAGTGATGTCACTAAGCACTAATGACCTAGAACCTTACTTGACCATCTTGGCCTTTTATTAGGGGTAGTGAGATGACCGGCTTTGGTGCAGTCCGAAGTTGGTAGATACTCGATACTACACTCATTGAGGGTTGTTTTCTTGGAATATTTTGGTCGCTAGTTAAGTGGCTAAACCAAAACAATGAACATTGAAAACAATCCAGTGATATTGAGCTCCTTAGAACCCGGTTACTATTTATAGGACAGGTTTTTAAGCCAACTACACTCAAGAGGGTACTTACCTATGAAACCCCATGCAAGCCTGAAACTAGGGTTTGGTGTGATTTGCTTGTACATATGTTTTGTGCATACATCATAAACATCATAAAACATCATATGCATTCGCTAACCATTTCAAGGGTTTGGATCTTCATCTTTGTTCCTGTTTTGTAGGTCATGGAAATTCCTCGCAGAAACACCATTCAAGTCAACCTTGTGAGAATCTCTCCTCAACTCAAGGAGATCACCTCAAGAATTCCGGAAAACTCATCCTTCAATGAAAGACATGGTAGACTGCTCAGCCTAGTCAACACCAACATTGAAGAAGACATGATGAAAGTGTTATTCCAGTTCTTTGACCCTTTTCACCACTGCTTCACTTTCCCTGATTATCAGTTGGTACCCACTTTGGAGGAGTTTTCTCAACTCCTGAGAATTCCTATCCTTAATCAACTACCCTTCAACGGTACGGAAAAGGAACCAAAGCCGGAAGATGTTGCTCGAGCATTACATCTACAACCATCTGACATCAAGGGGCATTGGGAAACCAGAAGTGGCGTCAAAGGATTCTTAGCAAAATTCTTGTTTGAGAAGGCACAAGAATGTTGGAACTCATTGGACCTACAAGCCTTTGAAGAGATTGTGGCACTCCTTATCTACGGGTTGGTCTTGTTCCCAAATCCTGACCAATTGGTAGATGTCAACGCCGTCAAAATCTTCTTGTCCAGAAATCCAATACCAACATTGCTTGGGGACATCCTCCACTCATTTTACACACGAACAATGAGAAAGAGGGGTGTTCTCATGTGCTGTACTCCTATCCTTGCAAGGTGGTTTATTTCGCACCTTCCACAATCTGTCTTGAAGAATGACCAGGGTACAAGGTGGTCCCAACGGTTGATGACTCTTACTCATTCTGATGTGCATTGGTGCTCTCGATCCAGAGAAAATGTCATCATCGTCGATCGTTGCGGAGAGTTTCCTAATGTTCCTTTACTTGGAATCAGGGGAGGCATCACCTACAACCCTTGCCTAGATTTGAGGCAATTTGGGTATGCACGGAGGGATGGCCCTCATGACATGTTGATTCCTAGCCTAGTTTTTGACTTCGACAACGATGCGCAAGGACTTCGCCAAAGATTCATCAGATCTTGGGGAAAACTCAATAAGGTTGATAGCAAGACTCTGGGACACAAGAACTCCATCCCTCTTGAGCCCTATCTCAAGTGGGTATGAGCCCGAGCCCAAAGTCTGATGATGCCTTATCCTCATGTTCTCCCTATGATTAAAGAGCACGTCAATGAAGGAGAGGTTCCCTACACCATCCTACATCCAGACATGCCTACATCGTGGGAGGAAATGCAGAAAAGTTGGATTCAACTCAAGGAGGAACGGAACACTTTTGAAGCTAGCTACTACGCCAGTGAAAAGAAGGTTCTAGAGCTTACCCGCCGACTCCACGAGCAAGAGGCCCTCAACACCTACATCGCACCAAAGAGGATGCACAATGTCTTTCTGCCTTAAGAAGTTTATTTTGTAATATTTGGCCCATGGGGCATTTATGTACTAACAAATTTCTTCTTATTAATATGACGTGCGTTCTTCTTTGTCTGAAACAATTTTGAATGTTCTAAATCCTTGAATGCATTGCATACATCAGCATACCATTCATCATGTGCATAAGCAGGTCTCACTCCAGGTTTCCTTATCTGTCTGCTGTTTATTTCAGTAGGATGGATCTCGAGCAAACAGTCAAAGACCTACAAGCTCAGAATGCACAGTTCCAGCAACTCTTGATGACTTTGGTTAAAAGTCAGGAGGATATCAAGACTCATTTAGAGAATAAGGACCCAGTGAAGAAGAAAAAGAGGGTCGGAGTGGCTACTTTGGGGAGAAGATTTGACAGAGAAGCTCGGAGAGTGCTTGAATTTCCTCCTACTTCTGATGAAGGAACTAGTAAAAGAGATCGAGTTGCGGTGCCTTCCGAGTCTGATGCGGAGGAGGAAGAGGTTGAAGAGGATGAAGATTATTCTGACCAACAATACCCTCCAGTTGATGATAAATACAAGGGTTTAGAAGACAGATTGGCCGCCATGGAATTGCAAAGGGTACCGGGTTTGGATTTTGAAGACTTGGGTTTGGTCGCCGGGATTGTGATTCCCCCAAAATTCAAAGTGCCAGTGTTTGTGAGGTATGATGGGATGTCCTGTCCAAAAATGCATCTCAGGTCCTACGTGAGAAAGATTCAACCCTATACGGCAGATAAAAATCTCTAGATTCATTTCTTTCAAGATAGCCTATCGGGAGCTCAATTGGAGTGGTTTTATCAGCTAGAAGGAACCAGTGTCAGGAATTGGGAAGATTTGGCCACCGCTTTCTACAAACAATACCAGTATAATTCTGATCTTACTCCTACTCGTACCCAACTTCAGGGTATGTCACTAGGAACAAGTGAGGGATTCAAAGAATATGCACAAAAATGGAGGGATTTGGCTGGCAGGGTGCAGCCTCCTTTAACCGATCGTGAGCTCGTTGATATGTTTCTTGGGACCCTATCTGGGCCATTTTTCAATCATTTAATTGGTAACTCTTCCGCAGGGTTTACCGATTTGATCTTAACCGGCGAAAGAATAGAAGCTGGCATCAAGTCAGGAAAGATTCAGAAGGGTGTTGCTGCGAGTGTTGAGAAGAAGCCTTTTAAGAAGGAGGCAACTATGGTATATTCTCAGAGAAGAGCAGGGAAGATGGAGCGTCGGCCAACTGTGGGGGCCGTAATGATTCAAAACACTCCAAGTGAGCAGCCTCGCTATAACCAGTCCAGACCAAATCAGCAACGAGTAGAACGGCCACAACGGCAGTTCACCCGTATTAATATGACTCCAGCACAAGTGCTTCCCCATCTATTGAAGTTGAATCTTGCCACCATCAAGGAGGCGCCAAAGAATGTGAATACGTCCTCCCCGCATTATCATGCCAATGCTAAATGCGCCTACCATTCAGACAGTGTTGGGCACGACACCAATGATTGTTGGGCACTCAAGCATAAAATCCAAGACCTAATAGAGGCTAAGGAGGTAGAGTTTGACGCTCCAGAGAAGCCTAATGTGATATCTGCACCTATGCCGAAGCACGACCGAAATGTCAATGCCATTGAAGAGGATTTGTATGTTGCTGACGTCAGTGATCTGACTACTCCACTGCTAACCATTAAGTTGAATTTGTTAAGGGCCGGGATCTTCCCGGGATGTAAAGAAGACTGCTACTGTTGCCACTCTCTGCCGTTTGATTGTCCGCTATTAAAGAAAGGCATCCAAGGCCTTATGGATAGCCGACAAATTTTGTTCGAAAAAGTTTCTGCTGTTCCAGTTCATGTTGAAAATGTCTCAATCATAACCATTCACGCCAATCTTTCCAAGGCCGTCAAAAAGCCTGTTAAGATTACACCAGCTGTAAAATCTGTTCCTTTAAAGATAACAATGCCAGGGCCTGTTCCCTATGTTTCTGAGAAGTCGATACCTTGGAACTATGGTGGTGACGTCTACTACCATGGTATCAAGCAAATCGAAGTAATTGAAGAAAGTTCGGATGATGAAGAAGCCAGCATTAGTAACATTGCGGGCACCAACAAAATCACCAGGAGCGGGAGAATATTTTCTCCAGAGATTGCCCCCCAAGAGCAGTCTTTGGACCCTCATCAACTAAAGAAGTCATCCCTGCACCAATAAAACTCTCTGCTAGAACTCCTTTGATTGAAGAAGTTGTTGTTCCTAGTGTTGTCTCTCCTACCATTGCTGATAAAGGAAAGGGAATACAAGATGAGCCCGTCAGGACGAGTGTTCAACCCTTGGTGATCCCGGAAGCCTCCAAGAAAGAAATGGACGAGATCTTGAGGATAATCAAGAGAAGTAATTACGATGTGGTGGAACAGTTGGGGCAAACCCCCTCCAAGATCTCCATGCTGGCACTATTGCTTTGCTCAGAAGCGCACGCTAAAGCTTTGATTAAGTTTCTGAAGGCAGCTCATGTTCCCCAGGAAACCTCTGCGGATCAATTTCAACATTGCGTGGCTAGCCTGACTGCGGACAATGGATTAGGTTTTTCTGATGCCGACCTAACCCCTAAAGGCCGAAACCACAATGATGCTTTGCATATTTCAATCGAGTGTCGCGGAACCACCCTTGCACATGTTTTGGTTGATACCGGGTCGTCGCTGAATGTTTTGCCTAAGAAGGCCTTGGACCGGCTAGATTGCGAAGGGTTGGAATTGAAGCCGAGTGATATTGTCGTCAGAGCTTTCGATGGGTCGAAGAGAATGGTCCACGGAGAGGTTGAAATTCCCATCAAGATAGGTACTGAGGTGTTCAAATCCATTTTCTATGTAATGGACATCCGTCCATCATACTCCTGCCTGCTGGGTAGACCTTGGATACACCATGCTGGGGCAGTCACCTCCTCCTTGCATCAGATGCTGAAGTATCCCGTCAAGGGAAAGATCATCACTGTCCACGGTGAAGAAGAGTACATGATTAGCTACTTAAATTCGTTCCGGTATGTGGAAGTTGAAGGAGAGTTCATTGAGACACCGTTTCAACATTTCGAAGAAGTTCTTCCTGAAATAGCAGCAGCAAAGTGGGCAGCTGAGACACCGAGACAGATGGCCAGGATGGCATCTCTGGAGGATGCAAAGGCCGCAGTTAAAGAAGGGAAGAATTCAACATGGGGGCAGTTGCCTGACATTCCGCATAAGACTGACAAGTTTGGATTGGGGTTCACAGCCGCTGGCCAGAAAGCTATGCGCCAGTCAAAGATTGAAAGAGCGCCAGTCAAAATTTCTCCTTACAGAATCAACGCCCTGGAGGATGAAGACAAGGAAAGCAACATTGAAGAGTGGATTTATCCAACTGTCAGAGGAGGATTGAGCAATTGGGAGGCTAAAGACTTTGTCCCCATCACTTTTATTCATCAGTAATTTATCTGTTAAACATTTCCTATTTGGTCTGTAATATTTTACTTTCAAACAATCCGTACACTATCTTTTCACCTCCTGCCTTGCCCGGGGCATGTAGGTCTACTTGTAAGGGTTTTGACTATTTTTCATATTCATATGCCATGTTTAATGATTCATTGGACGTTTTTCATTTGATAAACTGCTTATGTTCATTTTCTTTCCTTTTGCATTTTTGTTTAAGGATGGCTATCCCTTACACACACCCACACTCACCAATGCAGGTACCCATCCACTCCGGATTTCATGGGTGACTATTCTGCTGTATCTTTCAATAACTCTGAAGATCTGGTCAATCTAGCCGAGTATGAAGATGACGAAGGTTGTGAAGTACCCGGGGAACTAGCCAGACTTCTGCAACAAGAGGAAAGGGCCATCTTACCGCATGAAGAGCCATTGGAAGCTATTAACTTGGGAACCGAGGAGGATCGGAAGGAGGTGCAAGTGGGTGCCAACCTGGAACCAAAAGTCAAGGAGCGCTTGGTACAGTTGTTGAATGAGTATGTTGAAATCTTCGCTTGGTCCTATGAAGACATGCCGGGTCTAGACACAGACATCGTGGTTCATCGTCTCCCCACAAGAGAAGATTGTCCGCCAATCAAGCAAAAGGTTCACCGAATGAGGCCTGACATGTCCGAAAAGATCAAAGCAGAGGTAATGAAGCAATTCGATGCTGGCTTCCTGGCTGTTACGTCCTATCCTCAATGGGTCGCTAACATTGTGCCAGTACCTAAGAAAGATGGCAAAGTCAGAATGTGTGTGGACTACCGGGATTTGAATAGGGCCAGCCCTAAAGATGATTTCCCGCTACCTCATATTGACATCTTGATCGACAATACAGCTCAGCATAAAGTGTTTTCCTTCATGGACGGATTCTCGGGCTACAATCAAATCAAAATGGCTCCCGAGGATATGGAGAAAACAACTTTTGTCACGCAATGAGGCACTTTCTGTTACAAAGTGATGTCGTTCGGGCTGAAGAACGCAGGGGCAACTTATCAACGCGCCATGGTAGCTTTATTTCATGACATGATACATCATGAGATTGAAGTTTACGTAGACGATATGATAGCTCGATCACAAACAGAGGAAGAGCACCTTGAACATCTGGAAAAGCTGTTCGCCAGGTTGAAAGAATACAAGCTCAGGCTGAATCCAAGTAAATGCACTTTTGGAGTTAGGTCTGGTAAACTCCTGGGATTCATTGTAAGCAACAAAGGCATTAAAGTCGATCCGGCAAAAGTAAAAGCAATACAAGAGATGCCTGCTCCCCGTACTGAAAAGGAGGTTAGAGGATTCTTGGGGCGCATAAACTATATTGCCAGATTCATCTCGCATCTGACTTCTACCTGTGAGCCAATTTTCAAACTCTTGAAAAAGGATCAGGTAGTGGAATGGAACGACAATTGTCAAGCTGCTTTTGATAGAATCAAGGAGTATTTGCTAGAACCTCCTATTCTGATGCCACCTGTCGAAGGAAGACCATTGATCATGTACTTAACCGTCTTGGATAACTCAATGGGGTGTGTTTTGGGCCAGCATGACGAGTCTGGTCGAAAAGAGCATGCTATTTATTACCTTAGCAAAAAGTTTACCGACTGTGAGACTCGCTACTCACTGCTCGAGAAAACTTGCTGCGCTTTGGTATGGGCTGCTCGCCGACTAAGACAGTATATGCTGACTCATACTACCTTATTGATATCCAAAATGGACCCTATCAAGTATATCTTCGAGAAGCCCGCTTTATCTGGGAGGATAGCTAGATGGAAAATGATCTTAACCGAGTATGACATCCAGTACACCACCCAAAAAGCTATAAAAGGGAGTGTACTAGCTGACCATCTGGCTCATCAGGCTATCGAAGACTATCAACCCATGAGATTTGACTTCCCAGACGAGGACATTATGAATTTGGACAACGTTGAAAGTGACGGACCGTATGACGGACCCGAAAAGGGATCCCGATGGACCCTGTACTTTGATGGTGCTTCAAATGCACTTGGAAACGGTATTGGCGCAGTACTCATTTCTCCGGAAGGTTGTCACACTCCTTTCATGGCCCGACTTTGCTTCAGTTGCACAAACAACATGGCTGAGTATGAAGCTTGCATCTTTGGTCTCGAGGCTGCTATAGACTTGGGGATCAAATCTTTGATCGTATTTGGGGACTCGGCTTTGGTTATCAGCCAAATCAAAGGAGACTGGGATACCAAGCATCCTAATCTTATCCCATACAAAGAACATGTCCTGACATTGTTGCCTCATTTCGAGCAAATTACCTTCGAGCATTTCCCGCGAGAAGAGAATCAGTTAGCCGATGCTCTGGCCACAATGTCTTCCATGTTTAAACTCAACTGGGATAACGAGGCTCCCCAAATCACCATCAAGCGAATGGATGAACCGGCACATTGCCACAAGATTAATACCGAAGAAGTAGTGGAACAACCTTGGTTCCATGAAATCAAAAGGTATCTCGAGACTAGAGATTATCCTGAAGGAGCTTCCGTAAATGACAAGAAGTTCTTAAGGAAATTCGCTGCGAAGTTCTTCCTGAGCAACGACATCCTTTACAAACGAAGCCATGATTGTGTATTACTCCGATGTGTGGATAAAGCTGAAGCAGAGTTGATCATGACTGATATACACAGCGGCACATTTGGCACTCACTTGAGCGGGCATACAATGGCTAAGAAGATCCTAAGGGCAGGCTATTATTGGTCTACCATGGAGGCTGACTGCCATCAACATTCCCGTACTTGCCACAAGTGTCAAGTCTATGCTGACAAAGTTCATATCCCTCCGGTTCCTCTCAACGTCCTAACTGCTCCGTGGCCCTTTGCAATGTGGGGCATTGATATGATTGGAGAGATCAAGCCCACGGCTTCCAACGGACATCGCTTCATCCTGGTTGCCATTGACTACTTCACTAAATGGGTCGAAGCAGCTTCCTTCGCCTCTGTCACCAAAAATGTGGTTGCCCGTTTTATCAAGCAAAATCTCATATGTCGGTATGGTGTTCCAGACAGGATCATCACGGACAACGGTACAAATCTGAATAACACAATGATCACTGCATTATGCGAACAGTTCAAGATTTATCATCACAATTCATCTCCCTATCGGCCGAAGATGAACGATGTTGTTGAAGCTGCGAACAAAAACATTAAGAAGATCATTCAGAAAATGACAGTCACTTACAAAGACTGGCATGAGATGTTACCGTTTGCTCTGCATGGATACCGTACGACGACACGTACTTCAACTGGGGCAACCCCATTCTCTTTGGTTTATGGCATGGAAGCTGTTTTGCCTATGGAAGTCCATATCCCCTCTCTAAGGATTATGAAGGATGCAGGTTTGAATGAAGATGATTGGATGCAGACCCGACTTGATCAACTCAATCTGATCGACGAGAAGCGACTTGTTGCTATATGCCATGGTCAGACGTATCAAAAGCGGATGATCAAGGCCTTCAATAAGAAAGTCAGACGTCAAGTGTATCAAGTCGGGGATCTCGTGATCAAGCGGATTATCTTGCCGCAAAGTGATCCCAGGGGCAAATGGACTCCTACATATGAAGGACCATTTGTGATCAAGAGCATATTTTCTGGTGGTGCAATGATTCTGACCACCATGGACGGCGACGATTTGCCGCACCCTGCAAACGCAGACATAGTCAAAAGATACTACGCATAAAATAACCCGACAAGTCGAAAACCCGAAAGGGCGGCTTGGGCAAAAATGGGCATCCCGGTGAACCGAAAACCCGAAAGGGCGGTTCAGGCAAAAATTATGGATAAAAACGAAAAAATCTGTACACCCGGCAAGTCGAAAACCCGAAAGGGCGGCTTGGGCAAAAAGGGGTTTCCCGGTGGATCGAAAACCCGAAAGGGCGATTCAGGCAAAAGTTAGGGAATTAAAGCGTATGACTATGTCTCGTCGGATCACTTCAAAGACAATCTCTTCATCAACCAGTTCCAGGCTTCTGATCAATCCAGTCATCGTCAAACGAAGCATTGAATGGACAGATATTCAGAGTTGTGAAAGCTATAGCGGAACGGAATCCCATGGAATTATTTCACATAGCCATCCTTTATTTTATAAAATCTTTCAATATTTACGACAAAGTCCTCTTACTAGGATGATTGTCTCCTTTGTACAAATATACTCAAAGAAAATCAATACAAATACTCTTCCCAAAAATTTGTGTCATTTCCCTTTTCTTTTTCTCTTGCACTGTTTGTTTTATTTTGAGAAACGTCCAATGTTTTGTTAAATAGGCATATGCATCTGAAACATAATCACTTCCTAAATGAACCTAAGAAAAAGGATTACTGATAGGATGAAGGTACATATGGATATCTTGACACCCTTTCGAAGGAAAACTCGCCAAGAGATTTGGAATCCACATCCCTAGCAAACCCTGAGGCTTATCTCCAGCAGACTCTCGAAGCTTATCCCCAGTAAGGTTCTGGAAGGTATTTCCCCGCAGAGCACGAACGTCTCTCCCGAGTTTTATTCAAAGTTATTCCTCACAAAGGCTTATAACTGGGTTATCCTCAGCTAACAAGAAGATCGCACTCGCCAGAATTCTTCCTATCCCCAGCGGAGTTCATCAAGAGTTTCCCAGCACAACTCATCAATATGATCCCTGGAGGAGTTTATCTTTGTTATCACCAGCCAGAGAGTCCTCCAGAGCTCAATCTCCCTCAGAGTGCAAATTTTCAATATCCCCAGTGGAGCCAGACTAATGAGCCTTCTCCCCACAGAGTTTTAGGAAGAGAAATCTTGAGTTCCCCAGTGAGATCGCCAAAGTTACTTCCCATCAAGCTGAAGATTCTCAGTCTTGCATCCCAGCATGAGTCTACTAGATTGGTACTCCCCGGTAGAAGTCATCAGGAATTCCCCAGAGGCTTGGTATACAACCCAAGCTCCTTATTCCCCAGTCACAGCCAAGGAATTATTCTTCCCGGTAGCAGTCACGATGCTTTTATCTTCAGCCATCCAGGATTCATCTATCCCCAGCAAGACAGCTCATCGGCTTACATGCACATTCATTACATTCATATCATAAACATTGACATAACATATATTGCATCATGCAACATAATTTGGTGTTTAGCTGACATTTTGTCCTTTTCAGGATAAGAATAAAAAGCTATCCTTAACAGTTTCAGATGCAGTTTTACACGGATTCATCATCAAGCAACCCTGCACCGGTTCTTATTCAAATTCAAGATTTCTGAAAACAGTTCACGGGTTCTCCAAGTAATGGATGTTAACCTATCACTTGTTCATATTCTTCTCAAGACTTCTGAAAACAGTTTACGGATTCTTCCCAACAACAGATGTTAATCTACCAACTTGTTCAGACTCTTATCAACCTTTGAAAACAGTTTACGGACGCGTCCCAACAACGGACGCTGCTCTATTGCTTATTCAACTTCAAGATTTCTGAAAACAGTTTACGGGTTCTCCAAGTAACGGATGTTAACCTATCGCTTGTTCAGTTTCTTCTCCAGACTTCTGAAAACAGTCTATGGATTCCTCCCAACAACGGATGTCAATCTATCACTTGTTCAGATGCAACCTTTTGAAAATAGTTTACGGACGCTTCCCAACAACGGACGCTGCTATATTGCTTATTCAACTTCAAGATTTCTAAAAACAGTTTACGGGTTCTCCAAGTAACGGATGTTAACTTATCGCTTGTTCAGTTTCTTCTCCAGACTTCTGAAAATAGTCTATGGATTCCTCCCAACAACGGATGTCAATCTATCACTTGTTCAGATGCAACCTTTTGAAAACAGTTTACGGACGCTTCCCAACAACGGATGCTGCTCCATTGCTTATTCAACTTCAAGATTTCTGAAAACAGTTCACGGGTTCCCCAAGTAACGGATGTTAACCTATCGCTTGTTCAGACTCTTCTCAAACTTCTGAAAACAGTTTATGGATTCCTCCCAACAACGGATGTCAATCTATTGCTTATTCAGACCCTCAGTTCAGAATGGTCCAAAGCATGGACACTTTCCTGATACTCATTCCAGATGGCATCTCTAAGCCCATCCCCGACAAGTTTCTGTCACTCTTCCAGATAGCATCGATAAGCCCATCTCCAAATGGCATCTCTAAGCCCATTCCCGCATCCATTGCTTTGACAAGTGCAAATTTTCGGGCACTCTAGTGTCCAATCTCCTTTTACCCTCGAGTCACGAAAGGCAAACTTGCCAATCTAACTCTTCGGGTTCAAGAAGATTGAACAGGGGCAACTGTTGTACCCCAAAATTTTCCCTCCCATTTCTCATTGATTTCTCACCACAAAGCCCTTGGAGATCAAGATCCAGTTAGGGTTTCCATCTGCTCAAGACTTCTCCTTGCACTATAGACCCAAATTAGGGTTTGTGTTTGCACAAAGATGCTTTGACCTAAAATGCCTAAGATGACTTTCATGCTTCATATTGGACTCCCAAGTTTACCCATATCAAGTTTCAAGTCTTGATTCCAAGTTTTGCCCAGTCAATTGGACAGTTGACCTAGAAATCAACTATATTGGGGAAAAAGTCAGTTGTGGCCAATTGACAGTCAAACCTCCTGGAATTTGACCCACATCAACATTATGAACTCATATGAACCATTTGATCAAGTTTGGATCACAATTCCCCAAGAAATTTGATCAGATCACCAAAAGGGCATAATGGTCATTTTTAGGGTTTTGACTGCACAAAGGCAATTTTTGACTGTTTGACCTAGCCAATGGCAAACCAAGCTCACACATGGACTCAAGGACCCCATGGAATTATCTTGACATGCTCAACAAACTCAAAAGATCCCAAGTACACAAGATTGACAGTCGAATTTCCCAGTCAATTGATCAGTTTTGACTGTATACTGAAAAGTCAAACTTTGACTTTTTGGTCAAAATCAAGAGTCAAGATTCATTTTTCATCAAAACTTGCCAAATCATGAAACTTGTTCACCAAGAAATCACAAAATGCAAATTAGGGTTAAAAATTAGAATTTTTCATAACTTAGAATTTTTCTAAGTTATGAAAAACCCTAATTTTTCCCCAACTTTGCCCCACTTTTTCACCATGATTCATTTGGATTCAAACAAAAGTCAAAACATGAAAGTTGTAGCTTGTTGCATAATCTACAACTTTGATTCACAAAGTTTTCTCATTTGAAGCTTTCATCTCAAGTTACAAATTTTTGAATAAGGGCACTAAACCATTCTTAACTTAGTGAAATTTGACCTATTTTGACAAGGTTTTCTACCTAACTTCAAGACCATTTTCCATACACTTCCACTTGGAATTTCAAATTGCATTTCAAAGATGGATTGTAGTACACATTCCAAGCTTTCCAAAATGTCCAAGAACTTCTCAAACAACCTCATGGTTAGGGAGAATCGAATTTCACAATATGGCAAAAACTCACTTTGTTCATGACCAAGTTCCATGTCCATAACCTTGCAATTTGAACTCAGCATGCTTTAGGCTAGATTACAGGTCCTTAAACCAAGTTACACTCATAAATTTAATGCATATTCTTTGTGCCAAGACCATGTTCCTTGTGTTCTAACATTACATGAAGGTTTAATCCATTTTTAGATAAAGTAAACTATCCATTTTTGCAAAAGTTCACTTTATGTCCAATTGGTAAATCAAGCAAGTACAAACCAAATCTCTTTAGCACAAGATTATGAAAAAATTACTCTGATCAAGAGAAGCTTTGCAGCAGGATTAGGGGTCCTCTACTGACCTAGAAACACAAGTTGCCTTTCTTGCTTAAGTTAGAAGAAACATTGCATAATTAACACAAACATCCATCTCAGCTTAGATACACAAGAACAAAGTTATCAAACACATTCCAAAGATCAGAACCAAGCTAATACACGACCCTTGCACCTCTCAAACACTCCCATTGCCATAATCACTCTCAAACTGCACAAACAGGACAAAGCCTGCAGTTTGAGTGCTATCTCCCATTTCTCTCAAGCTTTCTTGCCCAAACCAGTTCCTACACATCCCCTAGCATCTATGCAAGCTAACCATGACCTGAAGCACGACCTGTAATCCCTCTAACCACTTCCACCATTTTCAATTTCTTGTTTTGCAGGTGAAGTTCTCTAGCTTGATTCAGAAGCTTTCAAGACAAAGTAAACATTGGAATAGCATCCCTGGACCTCAAGGAAGCTTTTCCAATCATCACCTTGCACTGAAAGTTCCTACATTGCAAGATAGAACTTCAGCTGAACAGGTATCTTGGTGAACTCGTATCTCTCTTATTATGCATAATTAGCTTTAAGTCTGTGAATAAACAAGGTTCTACTCATGCCATTGAACATGTACATGTTTTCACTTTTCATTTCTTTTGCTTGAATTGTGAGAATTTGGAGTTTGAAAATGGCAGAAAAACTAGGTTAGGATTTGGGGGAGGAGAAATTCTCCCTCATCTTAGAGAGTTAGATCAAGTTATGCATATGGTTAGAATCGTGGTTTCATGCTTAACATCTTTTGTGTTGGAAGTTTGTTCAAAAAATCAAAGAATCAGGATTTCAAATGAAGCTTGCAGGCGCGCGTTTTTTGTTCAGAGGTTGAAGAAGAAGTGATCTGGGCTGGGCTTGTGTGCATTTTCTGTTCACACCACATTTCTAAGTTCACACCCCCTGAGCCCATTTTGTTATTTTTAATGATTTTTGACTTTTTCCTTTTTTTGTTTGACTTGTTTATTTTTGCTTATGATATTAAAAATCAAAAAATAATTTTTTACACCATTTTTCTATTTTTTAGGCATTTATTTGATTATGTTGACATTTATACATAAATATATATATACATTATTACTTAGAAAAACTAGAAAAAAATAATGCAAATATATTTTCTTTTCTGATTTTCATTACATTTTCCTTTTTTTGAAATATTTCATACAAAATATATTTTTTTTATATAAATATTAATTATTATCATTTATATATATATATATAATGCATATTTTATAAATAATATAAATAAATAGGTATATTAATATACTTAGGATAAAAATACCAAAAAATGTACATATTTTATTTTTTAATATTTAATACTAAAAAATGCCTTTTTTACAAATATACCATATTTTATTTTGTTTTTATATGTAAATAATAAATATTATATGAATTGATTAATTAATGTCCCTTTTGATTAAAAAATTAGGGTTTTGCCCTAAATTTGAAAATACCTCAAAAATAATATCTTTTTATTTTCTATTTTATTTTTCACATAAATAATACTTTTTTCATACATATACAAAACATTTTTTGCATCTTGCATATTTTGTTCCATTTTTTATTTAATTATTGTACCTTAATTAAATTGTATAAATTCAAAATTTATGTAATAGTTTTAGGTTTAATTTCTTGTCTAAATATACCCCATTTGAAACATTGTACCCCCCTCCCCATATTATTGTGTTGTAATAGTGTAGGAATTTAAATTTCGCACTTTATCGCTTTCTAAACATACTATGCTAGAATTAGGGTTTTGTATGCGAATAAAAATGAACAAAATAGTTGGACCTAATACAAGATAAACAAGCATGAAAATGGACACATAAATCACACTTGCACCCCTAGGGTATTCCACTTTGTTGCCTTCAAATAATTGGGCCATATTGCATGTTAGGTCTCTTTGGGCAAAACAAACAAATTGAATGATCATATTCCCTCGATAACACTTTTCAAAACAAACAAAAACAAATGATCAAGTCCCTTAAAGAAAATGCCCAAAGATACTTAACACTATTGCAACTATGGTCTAAACGATGACCCGCGCCCGTCCCTTTAATCTCATAAAACAAGATTGTCCATCAAATGCAATGGTGGAACAAAATTGTCAAAAGGTTTAAAACATAACAAAAATCTTTGAGAAAGCTTTAGGGTAGATGAACTCTTAAATACTTGTCAACTTTCCAAGAAAACACTTGCCTTATTTCAAAACCCACTTCACAGACACTTTCAAAACAAACTTTCAAAAAACCTTGAAACATCTTTTCGAAAAGACAAACACCTTTTGTAAAACATTCGAGTAAAGAATTGTTACAAGGGTAGTCTATACAAGGCATCTTTTTCAAAAAATTTCAAAACCACACACCAAGCACCATTTCAAACAATTGAAAACCAAGGCAAGTTGATCTAAGCAAGTACCTAAGAGCCCATGGATAACCATGGATAGAAGGGGTGCTAATACCTTCCCCTTCTATAATCTACTACCCGAACCCAAGAAAAATCTCAAAGGTTTTTGCTGTGCTTTTTAAACCTTTCCTTAGGATAAAATAAAAAGTCGGTGGCGACTCTTGCTCAACCGAAACATTTGCGAAAACGAACGCAAAACCCTAGTCAGTTCTCCCACCGTATCACACCCGTCCCTATCCCCAGAGCAAAGTGACAAGGACGACCCCCGCGGCCCTCTTTCACAAGCCATCATGGAGCCGCCCATTCCCCCGGGCATGGAGAAGCCTCCACATCTGAAAGAATACGATGGAGTCGCGGACCCAGTCGACCACATAGACGGGTTCGAGGCTATGCTGTATTACCATAACATCGGGGGACCCATCAAATGCCGGTTGTTCCCCACGACCCTCAAAAAGGCGGCAATAGATTGGTATTAAGGTCTCGCTCGGGGATCAATCACCTCGTGGCGAAACATGAAGAATCAATTCATAAGTTCGTTCACCGCATCTCGGGGACATCCAAATACTGAAGCAGCACTCGGGGCCATTATCCAGAGACAGGATGAAACCTTGAGAGAATTTATCAATCGCTTCAATCGCGAAGCCATACAGGTCCCCTACGCGGACCACATGGAAAGGTACTTGCTGGAGAGGGGGCTCCTCCCCGACACAGAATTCAGAAAGGCGGTGGGCATCGAACCACCCCGAGCATTCGATGCCCTCCTCGAGAAGGCCCGGGCATATATGGATTACGGGGAAAGGGAAGCGGCCAACAGAGCCCGGGACCCCAGAACTCGCGGATCCAGCAGCAACCCGCGCCAAGAAGCCGCTCCTCCTCGACGAACTGGGGAGAAAAGAAAAGAAGACAGACCCCGAGAAGTCCGAGAACAGAGAGGACCCTCGGGGCATTTCACAGAATACACTCCGCTCACAGCTTCCCGCGAGCGCATCTTGGCGGAGTGTGCTAGCACAGATTTCAAAGATGGTGGCGTCAAACGCCCTCGACTAGCTCCTGCCAAGCTCGTGGTAGACAAGAGCAAATATTGTCAGTACCATAGGAACCATGGTCATCTGACTGAAGACTGCGTCCACCTCAAGGACGCCATCGAAACCCTCATCAAGGGAGGGAGGCTCGCCCAATACCGGAGAAGCGACGGTCTCCGTCGCGACGCCCGGGAGACGAGAGAGCCAGAGGAGGACGCCCGACCATCTGACGAATCGGTCCCCATCCAGAGCGCCTTCTCCGTCACCAGACCGGACGACTTCCACGTCCCCGAACACCTACAAGAGCCGCTTACGACACACAGCAGGTGGGAATACTTTCCCTCTGCCATGGTCATCAATGGTGGAGGATTCAATGACCTAACCATCAATTCGGCCAGGAGGAAGCTGGACGAACTGGTCGACTCAGCGCCTCCTCAGACAGTGACCTTTGAAAGGGTGAAAGGTAGGTCGGAGCCTATCACCTTTTACCTCGAAGAACTCCTCGGAGGAGCCCCTAACGCGGTCATTCCTCTGTTTATAAGAGCAAGGATGGCTAACTTTGACGTGCACTACGTCCTCGTTGACGAAGGAAGTTCCGTCGATGTCATGTACAGTCAATTATTTCGGACTCTACAGCTAGACGAATCACACCTCTCGTTGTATGTAGGGTCGGACTTACAGGGCTTCAACGAATCGACCTCCAAACCTTGGGGATATGTCGAGCTCATGGTTACCTTCAGCGAAGACACGACGACGAGGCAGGTCAAGGTGCGCTTCCTCGTCATCGACTGCCCGTCCCTCTACAACTGCATCCTGGGGAGACCAACACTGGTAGAACTGACCACGGTACCTTCCACTGTCCACTTGAAGATGAAGTTTTACACAAAGAGGGCACGGGTCGCCACCATCCAGGGGGACCTGGTCGCCGCTCGAAGGTGTTTTAACCTGCATCCAAGGGACGCGACACAGTCGACACTGGGACAAGGCCCGCCAAGAGACCAGCAACGATACGACAGGAACCCTACAAGCCAGAGCCCGTCAAAACAGAAGAGCAAAGAGCTCCTCCAAAGGTCGACTCCATAGCTCTGGACACCCTCTTCGATCAGGACGAACCTCTCTATGACGAGCAAATCCCCCTCCGACCAATTCTGGACGGGGACTTCGAGCTTGTCCCCCTTGGCGAGGACCCAAGCAAAGGAGTGAAGATTGGTACCGACCTCCCCGACCTGGAAAGGAAGCAGATCAAAGCCTGCTTGCGCGAGAATGCTGACTTGTTCGCGTGGAGCATCGTGGAGATGCCCGGACTCGACCCCGAGGTCGCCTGTCACCGCCTCGCCATAGATCCAGCCGCTAAGGCAGTAGTACAACATAGGCGTAGGCAGTCTCCGGAGAAAACGGAGGCTGCTGAAAAGTTGTAAAAGACCTCCTATAGGCGAATTTTATTTCTGAAGCCCGGTATTCAACCTGGCTGTCAAATGTTGTACTAGTTAAAAAGAATAATGGAAAATGGCGGATGTGTGTTGATTATACTGACCTCAATCGGGAATGCCCAAAGGATGTTTTTCCTTTACCGAACATAGATATGCTGGTCGACAACTCGGCCGGCTACAAGATATTGTCGTTCATGGATGCCTATTCAGTCTATAACCAAATCCCAATGGCCATGAGCGACAAGCATTCCACTGCCTTCATGACCATCTCGGGAAACTATTACTACAACGTAATGCCCTTTGGACTAAAGAACGCAGGGGCAACTTACCAACGTATGATGAACAGAGTGTTCCACGAACAAATCTGAGACATGCTCGAGGTTTACATGGACGACATGATCGTCAAGTCCCGAGCAGACACCGATCACGCCGCCCACCTTAAAGCAGTCTTCGCCCAAGCAAGACAATGCAAGATGAGATTCAATCCCGAGAAGTGTACATTCGGGGTCAAGGCAGGGAAATTTCTCGGGTTTTACCTAACAAAACGAGGAATTGAAGCCAATCCCGACAAATGTAGAGCCTTCTCCGATCTCCCGACACCTACATCGAAGAAATCAATATAAATCATGAATGGCATGCTTACCTCGTTGTCCCGCTTCATCGCGAGATCCGTTCAACATGCCCTCCCCTTCTTCAAACTCCTTCGAAAAGAGGCAGCCTTCGAATGGACAGAGGAATGTGAACGGGCGCTGCACCACCTAAAACAAAGTCTATCCCAACCACCTGTATTGTCTCGACCAGTCAACGGGGAACCTCTGTTAGAACAAAGTTTGAATCTACTACCCTATGTTTAAGTTTTGATGATAGCAAAGTGAAAAGATATATTATTTATATGATTCATGTATGAACTATCTGCTGCCTAAATTATTACGTTCTGATTTGCAGATACTCTGATTGATATAAGCAAGATCACACCTAATCAGCATCAAAATTTTGGTTCCTGACATCAGCATCAGAAGTTGCCATATCAGAATGTCAGAATCAGAAGATTAACTCACGTATATGCTAAAGTCTGATGAACAGAACTGCGCTCAATACTCTGATAAAGAAACACAACAATTCATCAGCAGCTAAGCAGAGTCAGAATGAGCCAAGCCAGAACTTGCATTAAGTAAGCAACGGTACTGTGCATTGAAAGCAAATTAATACCAACGGCCTCATTCCAGACAAGATCTGCTCGATAAGGAAAGTTTGTTAATAACATTGAATCAAGAATATTGCTCCAACGTTCAACATCTCAGTGCTATATAAACAAGACTTTGAAGATTGAATTGGCTAATGCTCTCCAAATCTTTACACGCATAAAAAGCTGATCAAAATCTTCTTTCTCTCAGTTTGCTGAACACTACACATTCTCTATTCAATCATTGTTTAGCAATCTAGTTTCTAAGCTTTAAATTGTGTATACATCACAGTTGTGATACAGTTTTGTAGAAAACATTCACACACTTAGATTTATCTTCTTTGTAAGAAAGTGTTTCCTTGACAAACCGGGTTGTGGTTTGCATCAAGAAGGCTTTAGCAGTTGTTAAAGCAGTCTGTAATATTCAGTTGAATATAGTGGATTAAGACCTCGTTGGAGAGAGGCGAAATCACCTTGACGGGTGGACTGGAGTAGTTTGAGATCAAACGAACCAGGATAAAAATATCTTGTTCATTGCATTGATTTTCAGTTTTACAATTCAACCCCCCCTTCTTGTGTTTTTCACTACATCAATTGGTATCAGAGCGCCTGGTTCTGAGCTAAAACACTTAACCGTGTCAATACAAGATCCAGCGTCAGAAAAACACAATGGCAGGAAACGTTTCTCACACCAGCAATGACAACAATGAGGACAGAGACAGATTCAACGGCAAACCTCCAGTCTTTGATGGAGAAAACTTTGATTACTGGAAAGACAGAATTGAAAGCTTCTTTCTGGCACATGATGCTGATCTGTGGGATATGGTGACAGATGGATACACGCACCCTGTGAATGCAAGCGGTCAGAAGATTGATAGAAAAACAATGTCTAACCAACAAAAGCGTGACTTCAAGAATCACCACAAGGCCAGAACCATGATCAATGAGACAAACGTTGCTAAGACCTTCTGGGCAGAGGCAATAAACACAGCGTGCTACATTCAGAATAGAATCTCAATAAGACCTATTCTGGAAAAGACTCCATATGAATTGTGGAAGAACAGAAAGCCCAACATTTCATATTTTCATCCATTTGGATGTACTTGCTTTATATTAAATACAAAGAATTATTTGAACAAGTTTGACTCTAAAGCACAGAAGTGTATCATGTTAGGATACTCTGAACGCTCAAGAGGGTACAGAGTATACAATACAGAAACACAGATTGTGGAAGAATCAATCAGTGTTCGTTTTGATGATAAGCTTGACTCTGAAAAGTCAAAGCAGAATGAAGTTTTTGCAGGTATGGAAATTGAATTTACAGGTTCTGAAGACAAGTCATCAGAAGCTCTCAACACAGACACTCCTTCAACGTCTGAAAGGAGCACTGCTAGCAATCCTACAACAGCTGCTGATCAACCCCAGAAGAGATTACCCAAAAGCAGCTTGGATCACCCAGAAGAGACTATCTTAGGAAGAAAGGAAGATCCAATCAGAACAAGAGCAAGCTTCAGAAACTCTGAAGAAACTCTCATGGGACTTGTGTCTCTGATTGAACCTTCTTCTATTGATGAAGCACTTCTGGATAATGACTGGATTCTGGCAATGCAAGAAGAGCTGAATCAATTCACCAGAAACGACGTATGGGATCTCGTTCCCAGACCAAAAGGATTCAACGTCATTGGAACAAGATGGGTGTTCAGAAACAAGCTAAATGAACAAGGTGAAGTCATCAGAAACAAGGCACGATTGGTTGCACAAGGTTATAGTCAGCAAGAGGGGATAGACTACACAGAAACCTTTGCCCCATTCGCCAGGTTAGAATCTATCAGACTTTTAATTTCATTTGCTGTTAATAGAGGCATCACTCTGTATCAGATGGATGTCAAAAGTGAATTCTTAAATGGTTATATAGAAGAAGAAGTCTATGTACACCAACCCCCTGGTTTTGAAAATACAAAACATCCAGAACATGTTTTCAAACTAAAGAAGTCATTATATGGTCTGAAACAAGCTCCCAGAGCTTGGTATGAAAGGCTGAGTAACTTTCTATTAGAAAATGAATTCACCAGAGGGAAAGTGGACACTACTCTATTCTGTAAATCAGTTAAGAATGACATCTTAGTCTGTCAAATTTATGTTGATGATATTATTTTTGGTTCTACTAATCCTTCTCTTGGAAGAAAATTTGCTAAGTGTATGCAGGCAGAATTTGAGATGAGCCTCATGGGGGAACTGAAATTCTTTCTAGGAATTCAGATCAATCAAACTCCAGAGGGAACTTACATTCATCAGAGCAAATACATCAGAGATCTTATGAAGAAATTTGACCTCTCAGAATGTAAGCCATCAAAGATTCCAATGCATCCCACGTGCATTCTGGAAAGAGAAGAGGTAAGCAAAAATGTAGAACAAAAAGTCTACAGAGGTATGATTGGTTCTCTCCTCTATCTGACTGCTTCAAGACCTGACATATTATTCAGTGTTTGTATCTGTGCTAGATTCCAATCGGATCCTAGAGAATCTCACTTAACAACTGTTAAGCGAATTTTCAAGTATCTGAAAGGTACTACTAATCTGGGTTTGTTTTATAGAAAATCTAGTGATTACAGCTTAGTAGGCTACTGCGATGCTGATTTTGCTGGAGACAGAGTGGAGCGTAAAAGTACTTCTGGAAGCTGCCAGTTTTTGGGAGAAAATCTGATCTCTTGGTCCAGCAAAAGGCAATCAACAATTGCGCTATCAACAGCAGAAGCTGAGTGCATAGCAGCAGCAGGATGTAGCACACAAATGCTCTGGATGAAAAGTCAGCTTGAAGACTTCCAGATTTTTGAGAGTAACATTCCTATTCTCTGTGATAATACTTCTGCTATTTGCTTAAGTAAGAATCCCATTTTACATTCTAGAGCTAAGCATATAGAAATAAAACATCACTTCATTAGGGACTATATTCAGAAAGGAATTTTGAACTTAAAATTTATAGATACAGACCATCAATGGGCTGATATCTTTACTAAACCCCTTTCAGAAGATAGGTTTAATTTCATTCTGAAACATCTCAGCATGAAAGTCTGTCCAGAGTGAAAATGTTTTAATTCCATATATTTTCCTTCAGAATGTAATTGTTTTACTGTGAACTTCTGATCAATCTTCTTTCAGAAAGATAGAACATGCAGATTGTATCAGATGCAAGTCTAAAGATCTGAGAGTCTAAGCTCAAAGACAGACGTGCTGATCACTACATCAAACAAGTGTCATCCAATCATCAGCAAATCTCTGAAGCAGAACGCGTGCACGCTTCTAAGAAGGCAAAACGCTGATTGGGTGCATTGAGACACATGTCTGGTAACCGTTTTTAAGTATCTTTCTCAAATCCCCCAAAATCAGCAAGCATTTAATAAAAAGTAATCATGCTTTTAAAATGCAATCATGATTTTTCTCTTTCTTAAAAACGTTTATCTTTTTTCAAAATATTCTGAAACTCTATTTAAACACATTAACCTCTCATTCTAATTCTTTACAGTTTCTCACTAATACTCAAGCTTTCTCTGCATTTTTCTGTGTTCATCTCTTGCAAAACCTCTTTTTCTCAGTTTCTTCTCAAAATCTTTTAGTGTGAACATGGCAACCTCCAGCAATGCTTCTGCAGGTCCTCAGAAGAAAGCATCATCTGAACAGTATCAAGTGCCATTCAGAACACTCCTCACTCCTGTGAAGAATCTTGAAGTGTTATCTGAATTGATCATTGATTTTGGAAGCTTGAAGGAGAACGGTTTTGACCTAACAGAAGAAGTTAGGGCACAGAAATGGGAAAGGTATTTTGACAGATTGGTTGGACCAACATTCCCTATATTAGTCAAGGAATTCTGGATTCATGCCAAGGCTTCAACGCATCTAGTCACCTCCTTCGTTATGGGGAAGAAGATTGTGATCACTGAGGATCACATAGCAAGGTTAATCGGTTACAGTGGTGGTGGCGTCCGCTGTGTTGATATGGCTGAGAGATGTGCTGACGTGGGCGTGATAGCTGCAAGGATTTTCACCCATGGGGTGCCCAGCAGCAAGATCAAAGATCTGAAGGATCATCATAGAGTTTGGGCTAAGATAATTCTGGGGTGCTTCAACCATAGGAAGCCAACTAGTTCACCTGATTACATAAATGTGGATCAGCAGTTTCTGATCTACTTTATTGATCAGAAGGTAAAAATCAACTTGGTTCATCTTCTGTTCAACCACCTCAGAACAAGTGTGAAGGAAACCAGGGAAGAAGAAAGAACCAAGAGGGATTGGATACCCTTTGGAAGGTTGATATCAGATATTCTGACAGAGAATAGGCTGATAGAGCATCTGATGGAAGCTCAAGAGTTAAGCACCATTGAACCAACAGTTGGGAAGCCTCTGAACGCAAAGAACTTGAAGAAAATGAAGTTGATAGAAAATATCAAGAAGGAACCCAGAGCTACTCCTATTGCTGATATCACCAGCAGAAGAGTTCCACTGAGTGACTTTCCTTTATTCTCTGAGATAGAATCTAAACTAGAGGTGGTTCTCAGATACTTAGATGCGTGCAAGGCAGATGGTACAGATCCAAATCTGATTATTAAAGCTCTGCATCAACCTCAACAAGAAGTGACTCTGAAGAAGACGAAGAAGAGGAAGGCACCTTCAGAAGGATCATCCCAGCAGACACCCAAGAAAAGAGGTAATTTATCTGCTGCTTCTGTTTTAAATTCTTCTACTATTCCAGCATCTATTCCTCCTCCAACCTCTCATAGAATCTCAATCCCCATCCCAACAATAGATGAAACTGAACCAGAAGATGACCCTTCTGAGGCATTAAAACTCAGAAGACCCATAACCAAACATCCCAAACCAATCTCAACAACATCAGCAATTGACAAAGTGCTGTCTGACATTGATCAACACACTTCTGATCACTCCGCCAATCCAAACTCTGAACCACAAATTGTCCCTCCTCCACAACCAGAACTACAGCAATCTGCTGAAGAACCAGAACAACAACAACCTCTCTCATCAATTCCAGAAGAACCCCTTATCCCTGAACAACCATAAATTCCAACAACTTCTCCTCAACCAGCAATTTCGTCTCCCTCTCCTCAACCAGAAATTCATCCACCATCACCTCAACCTGAGTTTCATCACTCTGAAACTCCTTCTCCTCAACCATCTGAACCTCATTCACCACAACCATCACCTCTGGCAATCCAGCTGCCAGGTGGAACAACAATCACCTTGGCACAGTTGCCATCCTCACCAGAATCTACACCACCAAATACTCCCAAAACACCAAGCAGTCCAATCATAATTTCTGATTCTCCCACTCCATCTCCAAAACAAACAGCTGCTAAACAAACCACCGAAAACCCCAGCAGGACATTCATAGACTTAACCAGCCTTGACCGTCTTGCTGATATGAAACATAAAATAGCCATCCCTAAACCAAAACAACCAGATGTTGGCTCTGGTAATATGAATTTTGAAACAGGTGTGCAGCAATGGATTGCTTCTTTGAAGCAAGTCTGTCCTGGAATGATTGACCCAGCTGCTTCTGATCAGCTCTGGTCACAATTCAGACTTTGGGTACGTGCTGAAGCCCTCAAGTTGCAGGATATCAACTATGAGCAGGCACAACAGAACTTCAGCAAGCTGCTGAAGGAAGTTGACAGTATGCTGCCTCAGGAAGCTGTTCTCCCTCTGGATAGTGAACCTTGGTCTGAAAACAACTAGCTTCAAAGGTGCAACCAGAAGAAGACAAGACCATTCAAGCTGAAGCAAGTCAAACAGAAGATGCTGCAGAAAGCTCTCAGAAGCTTCCTGCTTCTGATGCTTCTCAAGCTGCCTTGGACAGGCAGACTCTGGAAGAACTGAAGCTGAATGACATGCGTCTGCAGCAGAGGATGGATGAAAACGACCAGAAGATGAAAGAAAGAATGGATGTGCAGGATAGCAAGATTGACACTGTTGTCAGCATGGTGCACAAGCAGAATGAGACTGCTGATCAGATCAAAGCCATGCTGGAGAACCTGTTCACACGCTTTCCTCCCCAACCTTAGTTTCTTTTCATTCATGTCTTTTTCATGTTTTCTTTGATTTTCTGATGTACTATTTGACTATATGTTTTGTTTGATTCTGAACCCTTTTAATATGACAAGTTTTTCTGATCTTAAATTGTTTTAGCACATCACCTACACTTTTTGATTGCTGACAAAAAGGGGGAGAACAAGAATGATATTTTAAACAATAACGGTTAACTAAGACAGAAACTCTCAAACATTCTAACTCCATTATACTTGAAAATGTTTTTTTGTTTTGCTTAAAGGCTACAGGTACAAGGAAGCTCCTGGACACTCTGAAGACTAAAAGCTATGAAGCTCTGATCCGCTCTGATACTCTGATCCAAAGCAAAGCTATGACAAGAAAAGCTCTGATACGCTGGTCTGAAGCTCTGCTCTGATATGCTGATCCAAAGCTTCTGATAGTCAAAGACTCTGATACTCTGATGTTCAAAGAAAGGCAAAAAGATCTGATCCTGAAGAACACGTGTAATCAAAAAGGGAAGTAATAAACTCAGGGGGAGTATCTCTCAACTCTGATATCTTTTTACCCCCTATCTCTGATAACCTCTCACTCTGATGCATCTCTCTCTGATACCTTTTCACGTTATTTTCATTTAAAAATATCTAGTTTTTGTCATCATCAAAAAGGGGGAGATTGTTAGAACAAAGTTTGAATCTACTACCCTATGTTTAAGTTTTGATGATAACAAAGTGAAAAGATATATTATTTATATGATTCATGTATGAACTATCTGCTGCCTAAATTATTACGTTCTGATTTGCAGATACTCTGATTGATATAAGCAAGATCACACCTAATCAGCATCAGAATTTTGGTTCCTGACATTAGCATCAGAAGTTGCCATATCAGAATGTCAGAATCAGAAGATTAACTCACGTATATGCTGAAGTCTGATGAACAGAACTGCGCTCAATACTCTGATAAAGAAACACAACAGTTCATCAGCAGCTAAGCAGAGTCAGAATGAGCCAAGCCAGAACTTGCATTAAGTAAGCAACGGTACTGTGCATTGAAAGCAAATTAATACCAACGGCCTCATTCCAGACAAGATCTGCTCGATAAGGAAAGTTTGTTAATAGCATTGAATCAAGAATATTGCTCCAATGTTCAACATCTCAGTGCTATATAAACAAGACTTTGAAGATTGAATTGGCTAATGCTCTCCAAATCTTTACACGCATAAAAAGCTGATCAAAATCTTCTTTCTCTCAGTTTGCTGAACACTACACATTCTCTATTCAATCATTGTTTAGCAATCTAGTTTCTAAGCTTTAAATTGTGTATACATCACAGTTGTGATACAGTTTTGTAGAAAACATTCACACACTTAGATTTATCTTCTTTGTAAGAAAGTGTTTCCTTGACAAACCGGGTTGTGGTTTGCATCAAGAAGGCTTTAGCAGTTGTTAAAGCAGTCTGTAATATTCAGTTGAATATAGTGGATTAAGACCTCGTTGGAGAGAGGCGAAATCACCTTGACGGGTGGACTGGAGTAGTTTGAGATCAAACGAACCAGGATAAAAATATCTTGTTCATTGCATTGATTTTCAGTTTTACAATTCAACCCCCCCTTCTTGTGTTTTTCACTACTTCAACCTCTGTTCCTATACCTAGCCATCTCGAACGAAGCCATCAGCGCGGCCCTCATTCGCGAAACCATGGACGGGCAGAAACCCGTTTATTTCACGAGCAAAGCCCTACAAGGACCCGAGAGCATATACCAACAGATAGAAAAAGTAGCTCTAGCCCTCGTAAATGCGATAAGGAGACTCAGACACTATTTTCTAGCCCACATGGTCATAGTACCAACCGACCAACCAGTAAAACAACTCTTAGGTCGACCTGACATGGCGGGCCGAATGTTGAAATGGTCCTTGGAACTCTCTGAGTTTGAAATTCAATACGAGAGCAGGAAAGCTCTAAAGGCACAATCCCTGGCCTACTTCGTCACGGAAATGACCGCTCACAACCCACCCGCAAGGAAAGAGCACAAGTGGACCATCTTCGTCGACGGAGCTTCCAACTCGTCCGGAAGCGGCACGGGGATCCTCCTAGAAAATGAGGAGGGCGTAGTGATCAAGCACTTGTTAACCCTCTCCTTCCCAACTTCGAACTACCAAGCAGAGTACGATGTCCTGCTCGCAGGACTGAGGCTAGCCGAGGACCTAGGAGCACGAGAAGTACAAATTTTCACGGACTCTCAACTCGTCGTTTCCCAAGTCCATGGGAGCTACCAGGCCAAAAACGATAGCCTCATTGAATACCTAAACTTGGTAAGAAAGCACATGAGGAAGTTCGACCGAGCTGAAATATCACACGTCCCGCGCGAGCAAAACACAAGGGACGACATACTTTCGAAACTCGCAAGCACAAGAAAGAAGGGCGGGAACAAATCCGTCATACAAGAATCCCTATCACGCCCGAGCATCGAAAGAGCCTCGACTCCCATCGAGGTACACGCCATCGGGGACGCTTCGTGCTGGATGACCCCAGTGTATAACTTTCTGACAAAGGGTGAGCTCCCCCTAGACCGGACAGAATCGACCGCGACAAAGCGATGAGCATGCTCCTACGTGGTGCTCGAGCATAAGTTATACCGAAGGGGATTTTCCATTCCCCTCTTGAAATGCATCGACGAATCCGCAGTCCCTGAGGTATTATGGGAAATACACGAAGGCATTAACGCCCAGCATATGGGTGGTAAATCCTTGGCGAGGAAAGCTCTACGAGCGAGGTACTATTGGCCGACGATGCAGCATGACGCCAAAGATCACATTAAGAAGTGCGACAAGTGCCAGAAGCACGCCGACATGCATCTCGCCCCCCGCACGAGCTAAGCATATTGTTATCCCCGTGGCCATTTGCGTGGTGGGGGATGGATATCCTTGGACCATTTGTGCAAGGGACTTACCAAAACAAGTTCCTCATTGTGGCCGTGGATTACTTCACGAAATGGATAGAGGCCGAGGCTCTTGCGAAGATCACCTCACACAACATCCTCTGTTTCTACAAAAGAAACATCCTCGCTAGGTTTGGAATCCCAAAAGCGTTGATCACAGACAACGGCACCCAATTCACCGACCACGGGTTCCAAAACTTTGTCACCAAACTGGGAACCAAACAACATTTCACCTCGATAGAGCACCCTCAAACCAACGGGCAAGCCGAGGCCGCCAACAGAGTCATCCTGCGAGGACTCAAATGCCGGCTCGGTGAAGCTAAAAGAGGGTGGGTCGAGGAGCTGCACCGCGTTTTATGGGCTTATCGCACCACGCGCCATTCAACAACGGGCGAAACCCCCTGACTAACATACGGCACCGAGGTCGTCATCCCCGTAGAAATCAGGGAACCCTCCAGGCGGACAGAAATTCCCCTCGACAAAGAAATGAACGACGAAGCACTCAGGGACGAACTCGATTTGGTCGAGGAAATTCGATCAGGGGCAACCCTGCGTGAGGCCACTCTAAAACAACGAGTGGCCCCACGTCACAACGATAAGGTCATCAAACGCGATTTCAAGATCGGCAGCCTGGTATTACGAAGAAACCAGAAAGACTCCCGCGAAGGGAAATTGGCCGCGAACTGGGAAGGGCCCTATCGCGTCCACGGCGCCACAGGCACCAGGGCATACTACCTCGAGCAGCTAGACGGAGAACCATTACCACGACCCTGGAACGCTGCTAAACTAAAGCAATACTATAGCTAAAACACTTAAACACTAAGGACTCTCGTTGTCGAACATCCACATCTAGTCAACAGAGAGAAATGTCTCAACCACGTAGATAGGCCAAGGTACGGGCCCAATCTACGCCCAAACGACATAACGTCGTTCATCCAAACGAGGACGAACGACGATGTCCGACAGGGACACCTCAATCGAGCTCCACTGTCGAAGTACCCACATGGTAGAACACCCAGCTCGCGATGGGAAGTTCACGCCGCGGGCATACGACCTCGATTTGGGTCATACGCTCGACATGCGGGCTTCGCTCTGCACGACCGACGCATTTCGGAGTACGTCGGACCACAAAATGGGTCGAAAGGATCTCCACTCGAGGACATAACTTAGACAAATTTCGCCACAAAGTGACAGTCGAATACAAGCCTAGCTCGAGGACATAACTTAGACAAATTTCGTCACAAAGTAAAATTTAGACAAGAGCGAGTTTAAAGTTAAAATGAACATCCATTTAAAAGTTCATACACAAAACAAATAAAAATGAACCGACCAAAAAGGCCGGCGATATTCGGGGTTACAAGCTATGGCACAACGGCCAAAAGAAATAAGCACGGGCACGCAGGCCCCAAAAGTGAGCACGGGCACACAGGCCCCAAAACAAATACCAATAAGCGGGCACGCAGGCCCGACCAGAAACTCCACGCTAAACGTTCCCGGGACTACCGACATCCACCACAGGAGACTCAGGAGGAGGCACGACCTGACCGTCAATAATCTGAGACATGAAACCCACTCCCTCAGTATTCATGCCCGGATTCAATATGGCGAGCTGGTTGACCGCGGCCTCGAACCCATCCGCTAAAGCACCGACACAGTCTATTTCGAGGAGATGGATGCGCGCGACCAGATCAGAATGAGTCCGCAAAGGGGCTGTCTCCTCTGACTCATCTTCAGTAGGAAGCATAGCAGCTTTCAGCTCCTCGACTCCCTTAGACAAACATTCATTGTTATCCTCCAAGCGTTCCTTGTCCATTCGAAGGCAATCCCTCTCCTCAGCAACCTTCCTAGAGTTTTCCTTCTCCCCCGCCAGCAGGTCGGCTTGTTCGCGAAACATTTCCTTGGATCGCTCGAGTGCCGCCTTTAACTTACGAGAACTGGCAGCGAGGGAAGCCTTCTCCGACTCCAACTCCCTGACGCGATCCGAGGAGTCCGACCCTTCCTCGGCAAGGACAACGGCCATCTTCACCATCCCGACCATACTGGCGGCCAGGTGTTTCCTCCGGCTTTCTTTGTTGAGCCACCTGATAGTCTCGGCCTCGTCGTTGCTCACCGTTAGAGGAAACCCCTCAAAGAAATCTTTCTCTTTGAAACAGAGGGGTAAGTCGAAGGCCCTCGCAGCTACAGACTCGTCGCCAACCTCCGACCTAATATCTGCCCGACTTCTCTTTCTCGTAATCAGCTCAGTGGGCTGCTCAGCGTCAGGGGAGCCCGGGGACCCACTAGAGGCATCGCCCAAACTGGTCGGCAGGCCCATCCTCGTGGCTTGCGGAGCTCGCACCAACCTTTTGTTTACTTCTTGTCCTGAGTCAATTTCAATAGCCTCTCCCGTTGTTCAGCCATGTCGCCTGCAAAGAAGAGCAAAACTCGGGTTAGTTGCGAGCAAGCAAAGACAACGAAAATGGAATAAAACAACAAAGAAAAAGCAAGAAACCTAGTAGATCTATGGCCTGCCCGTAAGATTGGCACTTGACAAGCGCTTTGGTGTCGATGGGACGGACCTCGAATATCGGGTACCCATCCTCGTCAAGAATATCTTCCCCCTCCCTCATGACCCACCGGACAGGGAAGAAGCTGTCGACATACTTGCAAAGGATACCATAGGCTTCTTCATCCTCGGCACTCATGCTTCCCGTGGGCGTATGATAGTACTCGGTGCCATGGTCGTAACGGCCCGAGCACTAATGTATCGAGAACTTGGATACGCGCCCCATTTCCAGACGACCCTCGACGTCCATGAGGGGCTCCCCATCCTCGTCGACTACCGCGGTTTCCGCTTCGTACATGGAATCCAAGGCAGTCTGGGTGACCAGCTGCAGGACGTACCACTTGTCCTTGAAGCCCCGAACCGAATCCATATACATCCTGAACAACCTCTTCGACTGTTTCAGGGAAACCCAACTATGCCTGCCTCCTCGAGACTGACGCTGCAGGTGAAAAACCCTTAAGAAAAGGGGAATGGTCGCCCCGATCCTCAAGAAACGGCATGTCAGCTCAAACGCCCGAAGGAAGGCGATCGAATTAGGATGAAGCTGCGAAGGGGCCAAGTTCAGATGGCAGAACACCCCCGCTTGGAAATCACTGAAAGGGAGCTTAAGACCGAGATCCCTAAACATGATCTCGTACATTGGAAACCCATACTCGGTAAACTTCAAGCAGATTCACGCATCGATGGACGGCCTCATCACAACAAAGTTCTTCTGGAAACCTGGCTGACTACCGCCATGCTCGACAACAGTATATGCACGTCGACTACGTCGACAGTATGTCGAGGCAATCCCTCAGGGCTCAGTGCCCACCCAGTCTAACGAGGGGTCATCAATAGTATCAACTAAAGTCACGTTCTCTTCGGTACTTTGGTCCTCGACTTCATTTTGCCTCGAAGATTCCGGTTCGTAGGCCATTTACCTGCAAAGCACGGGAAATCGGTGAAATTCGAGAGCAAACCCGCATGCTCGCCACAGTGACGGGAAGTAGTACACGACAAGCCGAACACGGACACCCCAGCTCGACCAGGCGTCGGGAACAACAAGGGAATAGCGCGATCACCCCGAGCAATAAACACGAATAACTCGAGCAAGGTCCTGACTTCGCCTACCCGACACTAAGACACTGCGACAGGCTATCCTACATACTTCCTAAGGGGTCAACATCCCGGCCAGCTCATGGGTACACCGACCAAAACTATGAATGTGACGGGCAGTATCATAGATCATATGCCTAAAACTACGAATGTCACGGGTAGTATCATAAATCATGCGCCTAAAACTATGAAGGTCATGGGCAGCATTGCGAGTCACGTACCTAAAAATATGGGTTTACCGGGCACAAACATGAATCTATCGGGCACTACTCCCAGATGTGGGTTTCTAACATCCAAATAACGTTAAAACTACCTACAACGAAGAAAAACAGGAGGAATGAACACTTACTTGGAAGAAAAGATGAACGTACGGCAGCAATGGGAATAATCAATGGAGGATGGAGCGGTGATCTCACGGCGTTGCAGAAAATGACGGCGGCGGAAGCAAAGGAAGAAGGAGAAGCGCGAAAAAGAAAAACAAATTACGGGCCTCAAGGATCCTATTTATAAGGATGACGTGGAATACGAAACGTCGCCCCCGGGGAGCCACGAACTTCCCCTCCTCGACAACTATTCCCCTAGACAATGATGACCCTATTGTCGCTAGGATGGCGTCACGGTTCCCAAGGATTACCTCGCGTATCCAACAAACACAGCCCGTGAAAAGAACTCCTCGAGCACGCATCAAAAAAGCAAAACCCTTTTTCGGGTATCATATCCCCGTGGTAGAGGCGAGCTGAAGTCAAGTCATAACTCCTGCCCCAGGAGCAACGACTTGGGGGGCTCCTGTTCTGGACTGGGCCCACCCTGACCCAAAGTGCAGATAAAGGCCTAATTCAAGCAGACTCCTCGAGGAATGCGCGCCCACGGATCACCGTCAACGTACCCGACCATAGAATGTAGCCGCGATGCCCGCCATTGCCCGTGACACATAGTGTCCCCGACCAAGGGAACTCCAGCTCGAGTCTTGCTCGAGCACCCTCCTCGTAGGGCAGATTCTGTCCATTCTGACCGTTATCAAATCCTCTAAACTCCGGAAAGACCGCGTCTTTGTCCCTCCTCATTCTTCACAGAGCACCACCAGGAAGGGGACCACGTGTAGGGCCCCACTATGCATATAGAACCTGGCAGTTCCTTTATTGGGCCAGTTCTGGTTAGCCCAATGAGGGGACCTTGGCCCAACACTAGGGGCTATAAATACCCTCTGTTCCTAGAGGGTCAGGTATTCATCTATTACGCACCTATACATTTTTTTCCTGCTCATTTCGTCACTCATTTTAGCATCTGAGTGTCTTGCAGGTACCCCCCCCCCCCCCATCTCACTCAAATTCTGCTCGAGCCAGTCGTGACGGTCCAAGTCTGATCCGGTAAGATCAATATATATATATATATAACCAAAATGTTAATAAATCACCATTTGCTCTCATATTTGATTCATTTAATTTTTTGAAACACAGGCTCGGGATACAAACACCATTCAATCAATGGTCGAGTTGTATTTTTTGCTACTTATTTACTTTTGTAGTCACAAAAACCTCAAAATTTATGAATAAAACAGAAGTAGAGAGTCACATACTTTTATTTGTCGTTGATCTTTGAAAAATTTCATAAATGAATCTATACGCGTCTTTAGATCTAAGTAAAGGTATTCAAAATAAGACAGAGTCGCTTCTCACTATGCGTAACATCCTGCAACCTATTGTGAAAAATGGACTTCACTAACCTAATTAAGAACTTCCTAGTCACTAGAATTATGCACAAAGACATTTAGTTGCAAGTCCCTTGATGCCAAATCTGAGTTTCATCATAGCAAGACAACATGGAATCACAAACCTTTATAAAGTAGAAAAATAAACGCAAACATACTCATCAATCTATCAAAACTCCCGATCACTATATTGTTAGAATTAATTCATGTTCAGAAGTTATTATTTCGGAAGCAATGTTCTGACTCAAAAGCATAAGTTTCTGGAGCTGTTGTTCCAGAAGCTGTATTTAGCTTGTTTTAACTTTGCCTACGTAACATGTTTCATTGGTGTAATTAAACACCTTAGTGTAACTGATTTTTAGTAGAACATGAATTTACAAGTTTTTCATAACAAAGTTTCTCTCTCCGAAAAGTTTGTTATTTTTTTCTCTCTCTTCTTTCATCTTCAACTTTGTACTCTAAAAATTGGTATCTAGAGCTCTGGTTAAATTCCCAAAGAAACACGAGTGCATGTGAGGCGTGTGTAATTGATTTCATTTTTCTTGAATTCGCATTGAATTCACGATCAGAATCGTAACAAAATTGCATTTCTCGATTTTGTGAGATCAGGAAACACGAGTGTTTTTGTGAGACCTGTTTGAGTTTTTATGCACAAGAACAAAGATGAACAGAGAAAACCGTTTGAATACAAAGCTTTTGGTGTTTGAAAGAAAGAATTAGAATCAGTGGATGATTAAGATGCGTATGTTGTCCGATGCTCAATACGTTCTTGATCTCGTCACTGAAGGTCATGTTCCGATTACAGCGGATGCGACAGACGAATAGAGAAACACACAAAAAAGAGATACAAGGAAGAAAGATCAGAAAGCGTTATTCTATATCCATTAGTGTGTGGATACAAATGTGTTTGAGAAAATAGTTGATTTGACGATGACGAATGTTGTGTGGGATATACTGACACTTACGACGGTGGTGCATCAGTGAAAAATGTGAAGCTTCAATCTCTACGTAAGCAGTATGAGAATCTCAACATGAAGAACAATGAGAAGGTACATGATTATATCTCTAGACTGATTTTGATCACAAATAAGATAAAATATTATGGAGAAACTTCGTCTGAACAAGTAATCATTGAGAAGGTATTGATATCTTTTACTCCTCAATTTGATTATATTGTTGTAACAATTGAATATTCTAAGAATCTGAGCACCATGGAATTGAATAGCTGTAAAGTAGTCTAGTGGAACAAGTGTTGTGTCTAATTGAGATAACCTCTAAAAGAGAGGTAGAGCATGCTCTGAAAACTTCTTTTGTCAAGAAGGACCAGAAGCATTTTTTGCCAGAAGCCAAGAAGAGACATGGTGGTGGTTCTTAGAAGTCAAAAGCCTCCAACTCTAATGAGAAGAAACATCAGAAGGGAAAGGAGAAACTTGACAAGAGAAAGGTTCAAGGCTACTGTTGTAATAGGTTTGGTCACTTTCCCAAGGACTGTTGGTCAAACAAAGAGAGGAAGTCAAAAGAAGCAAATATAGCCAAAGGAGATTCTGATGATGAACTTGTGCTATTGATGGCTTATGAGTCTGAAGTATTTGGTAGACTTGTGGTATATGGACATTGGCTACTCAAATCATTTAATTGGAAACAAACAATGGTGGTTAGTTTTGACTCCAGAAAGAGGACAAAGATCATATGTGTTGCTGGTAAATACCTTAATGCAAAAGGTATGGGAAATATCAAAGTCACAATAAAGAATGGAAGAATCATTTTGATCAAAGATATTTAATATGTTCTTGGCATCAAGAGCAATCTAATAAGTGTAATTTAGCTCATTGAGAAATTTTTCTTAGTTATCATGAAGAAAAATCTCTTGAAGTTGTGTAACTGTAATCAGAAGCTGATTATACAATCTGAGCAGGGAAGCAACATAACATTCAAGGTGAATATGGAGACCTCTGAAACTAAATTCCTTAGTGTAGAAGGCGTTGAAGGAGACAAAGATCTATGGCATAATAGATTGGGACATCTTAACTTTAGAAGTTTAGGGCAGCTAAATTCTAAGAATTTAGTATATGGCATTCCTAAGATATTGAAGCCTGAGAAGTCATGTGAGATATGCATGAAAGGCAAGCAACACAAATTTCCATTTGCGTCAAAAGTATCCCCAAGAGAAAAACATTACTTTGAGAGTAGTGCATTTTGATGTATGTGGACCATTTCCATTACCTTCACTTGGAGGAAACAAGTATTTTGTATCTTTTTGTGGATGAATTCATAAGAATGGCATGTGAAACACTCATCAAGTTTAAGCATGAGGTGTTTAATGAGTTCCAAAAGTTCAAGGTGAAGGATGAGAAACAAAATGGTCAGAAGTTGAGAATTCTCAGAACTGATGGTGAAGGTGAGTACAACTCTACAAAGTTCCAGAAGTTCTATGAGGAGAATGGAATTGAGCACGAGGTTACTTCTCCATACACTCATCAACACAATGATCTTGTTGAAAGAAGAAATATAACTTTGCTTGATATGATAAGGATCATGTTGAAAGAGAAGAATTTGCCTCACACCTTGTAGGAAAAAGTTCTTGCCACTTCAGCGTATGCGTTTAATAGGTTTCCAACGAAGAATCTGAAGGGAATTGTTTCTTTTGAGAAGAAGACTGGTGATAAGCAAAGTGTGAGTTATTTTAGAGTATTTGGTTAAGTTTGTTACAAGCATGTTTTAGATGCTAGGAGAAAAAAGTCGGATGATAAAAGCAAAGCAATGTTGTTGATTGGGTACCACAACACATGTATGTATAAGCTTTATTGTCCAATCACTAATAAAGTTGAAGTCAAAAGAAATGTCATTATGAAGGAGTCAGAAGCATATGATTGAAGCTAGTCTCAATCCAACTCTGGTGTAGTGTCAACACCTGAGGTTCCTTCTGAAGATACATCAAAATCTGAAGTTTTTGAAGATGAGTCAGAGTCAGAAGGAAACTATGAAGTTGAAGGAGACTTTGAAGATGAGTCAGAGTTAAAAGATGATTCTGATTCTAAAGGTGAACCTGATTTTAATCTAGATTCTAAAGATAATCCAGAATCTGGTGGTCAAGATTTTGGGGGTCATGTTTCTGAAGATGGACCTTCTAAAGGAGGAGCTTCTAGAGGTGGTCCAACTTCTGGAGGTAGTCCAACATCTGATACTGTTCCAGAATCAGAAGGAGATTTTGAACAAGTCCAGAGGCCATAAATAATCAGACAAATATGAAGAAGATTTATAGAGTTTGACATGTTTCAAGATACTAAGATTGACTCTGAAGCGAAAGTCATTTAGTGTGCCATGTTAGTAGACTCTGAACCAGTGAGTGCTAAAGAAGCTCTCATGAAGAAAGTGTGGCTGAAGGCTGTGAAAAAGTACTTGAGGCTATTAAAAGAAACAAGACTCGGGAGTTGACTGAGCTTCTAAAGGAGAAGAAAGCCATCAATGCCAAATGATTTTTCAAGATAAAATTAAAGCCAGATGGATCAATTTAAAAATATAAATTAAGGTTAGTAGCTTGTGGATTTACACAAAAATCTGGATTATATTACTTTGAAGTGTTTGTGCCTGTAGTTAGACATGAAACAATCAAATTGGTGATTGCTATAATTGCTAATATAAATTGGCATCAGATGCATCTGGATTTGAAATCTTCATTTTTGAATGGTCCATTACATGAAGAGGTATACGCGTCACAACCTTTTGAATTTGTGAAAAAGAATCAGGAAGGGATGAAGTAAAAGTTACATGAAGCGTTGGATGGACTGAAACAAGCTCCTAGAGCTTGAAATATGAAGATTGATTCATTTTTCAAGCTTCAATGAATCAGAAAGTGTGAGATGGAGTATGATGTTTATGTTCAACATACTTCTGGAAGCAATATAATTCTGGTGTGTCTTTATATTGATGAAATATTTCTATCAGGGAGTTGTTCTTATGAGATAGTCAAGTTCAAGAAGGTGCTTATGAATGATTTTGAGATGACTGGTATGGGAAATATGGTATATTTTCTATGGATGTAGATTATGTACTCTAAGAAGGATATAATTTTGCATCAGTTGAAGTATGAACTTTAGCTTCTGAAGAGATTTGAGTTTACAAATTGCAAGGCTGCAATCACACCTGTTGAGATGAATCACAAGCTGGATTCTAATGTTGAGGGTGATGATATGTATTCTACTACTTTTAAACAATTGGTTGGCTCATTGATATATTTGTGTAACACCAGACTTGACATTTGCTATGTAGTTAGAATGGTGAATATGTTTATGAACAACTCAAAATGGTCACATTACCAAGCTACTGTCAGGATACTGAGGTACATAAAAGGGACTCTGGGGTACAGAGTATTTTCCATTCTGGTTTTAAATCTGACTTAGAGGTGATATGCTATTCAGACTCTGATTTGGTGTGGAGACAGAGTTGACAAAAGAAATACTTCTGGATATTTTTTTAAGTATCTGGGAAGTCCTATTTCTTGGTGCTCCAAGAAGCAACTTGTGATTGCCTTGTCAACTTGTGAAGCTGAATATATTGCATGTGATTTGTTTGCGTGTCAAGTTATTTAACTAATGAATTTGTTGCAGGATATGAAGATCAAGGTAAGCAATCATGTGAAGTTGATGATTGACAACAAATTTGCCATAATTCTTGCCAAGAACATGATGCTGAATGGGAGAAGCAAGCACATTGACACTAAGTTATATTTTTTGAGGAATCAAGTCCATAATGGAGTTCTAAAAGTTGTATATTGTAGCACTCTGAAGCAACTTATAGATGTTCTGACGAAAGCTGTCAAGACTAAACACTTTATCCATTCGAGGGATAGAATTGGTGTTGTAGTTTTTGGTTAGCTGGACATGAATTAAAAGGTGGTGTTAGAATTAATTCATGTCCATAAGTTGTTGTTTCAGAAGTAGTGTTCTGATTCAGAAGCAGAAGCTTCCGAGGTTGTTGTTTCAGAAGTTATACTTAGCTTATGGGTTTAGTTTAGTTTTGTTTAGCTTGATTTAGCTTTGCCTACGTGGCATATTTTATTGGTGTATTTAGATTCCTTGGTGTAACTGATTTTTTTAGTAGAACGTAAATATACAAGTTTTTCACAAAAGAGTTTCTCTCCCCGAAAAGTTTGTTATAACTATTTTTCTCTCTCTTCTTCCATCTTCATCTTCATTTTCAGCCTTGCACTACAACAAATAACACATTTTATGACAAAGCTTTCACGTCATCCAGAAAAATAACGAGGTATTAAGTTTAGGTGCGCCCATGTTTTATATTTCTTTAATTATAAAAATAATAATTTACCTCGGTTTCTAATATATATGAAGGGTAAAACAAATATCGACGTGCTTCGAGTCTAAACTTTTGCAGTTTATGTTTTATTTTTATCATAATTGTAAACTAAAACAATTAACCCTTTAGTTTTTCGATATAACCGAGGAATCAACTAAACAGATTTCACTATAAAAGCAAAAAGATTTCGCCCTAATCCTTACTTATTTGTAGCCGCCTCAAACTCACAAGCATCATTATTTGGGATAAATTGCAAGACAGAAAAATCTCCAATGTTCTTATAGAACAAAACGTTTCTTCTGCTCTTGCAATCTATCTCACATGGTGGTGTTGATGTTGTTATTGTTGTTGTATTTTTGCTCATTAGATAGATTGTAAGTGTAGAAAAATCATTTTTGATTCAAGGGGACAATGAAGGGAGCTCCCTTCTCTTTTTAAAATTTACACAATGAAGGGAGTTTAACTAATCAGATGATAGATATCAGCAAAGATATTCATTCAAAAGAGCAAAGATTTCTTTTAAACCATTTATTTTAATATTTTTTTGTAAACAATGTAAATTCCAAAAAAAAAACCTTTTCACCTCGGTTTAAAAAAAACGAGGTGATATCTATAATCAAAGGATTTAATACCTTGATTTTATGCTAACGCCGAGGGGTAAAGTTATCAGATTTTACTATAAATACCTTTGTTAAACATATTTTGCCCAAATTATAGCTATAATCACTTCCATTGTCATGAAAACTTTTGATCTAGAATCACTTAAGAACAAATATTTGAGATGGATTGCAAGTGTACAAAATAAAATAAATTATCTGAAGTTGGATAAGTTATATAGTGCTTTTTGGATATGCAACATAAAAGTATGCAACAAAATTTGGATTCCACAAAAGATCTACTGTTGAAAACACTTTCTCCTTTGAATTTGTCTACTTGCCGATAGATTTCAGGTACGCTACCAAATTCCTTCTCTAGCATATTCAGTATTCATACCCTTCTCTAAAAATAATGATGATCGATGATTGTGTGTTGTTTACTATTAATTTGCAGAACTGGGCTGAATAAATGATATTCTTTTGTTAATTTCACTAAGCCTAAATCAGAAGTGAGAATTCGTTGTAATATTCTTTGTAAACAATATAGTTTTTAAAAAATAAAATAAAAATATCTTGCACCTCGGTGTTCCTAAAAATCGAGGGTACATTTTAGCGTTAAAATTGATGATATTTGTCACCGTCCTTAATCAAATTCTTGTCGTCCATTTCATGACTATTAACGCTCAAAACACTACCATTAGTGTTTCGCATGAAACCTAGGTTAACTTTCATTATAAAAGCATTATGAATATCAACAATTGATAATGAAACATCATGAAACGCTTGAAACTATCCTCCAATTTAAGATATGCAAAAGTCTTTATCATGAAGAGTTCTCTATGATAGATTGCAAGAGCAGAAAATTATTTGAGTTTAAGGTTTGTGTACTTACATATTCATTTGAGAATAAAATTATTTATTTATCTAACCCTTTTTTTATCTAACCTTTTTTTTGTTGATATTAGAGACAAATGCAAGGAAAAACAATGAAAATATATTGTTTCCCAACATACGATCTTCCCAGGATATCACGGATTTGAAGATCCAACATATGATCTTCATGGACAATTTAATTTTTATTTTGATATTTTGTGTAAACAATATAACCAGTTTAATATTCTTGGGTAAATATTATATTTTGTAAACAAATTATTTTATTAATTTTCTGTGTAATCAACGTAACCAGTTTAAATTAAAAATATAAAAATAATTTATCCCTTGATTTTATTGATAACACGAGATACATGAGGCGCTATTATTATAAATAATAAAAATGCAGTTGGGGGGTTCGAACCCATACACAATTACAATACCCTTTGGTGTTTTAAACACCGATGTGCTAAGTCCATACTTTTTATGACGATCTTATTTACGTCGCTACTGTAACCGAAATAAAACGTATTTCACGTTCGACGTTACAAGGACTTTTTGTAGTAATGTTGTGCTCCAACGTACACTAATGTGTGCATAGAGTTAAACAAATTAGAAGTACTAAAAATTGCAACCGGATTAAAGTGGCCTTTACATTATACTTATCCAGTAAAAACTACACTGAACCAACTTAGCTTCCCGTGACAGATTTCTAAACTAGAGTATACAATACCAAGAGTACGACATTATATTCTTTCTATATTTAAAAGTAAACAAAATAAAGTTTTCAATTCAAACAATCAGTTTTTCATTTTTTTCCTAAAAAAACAAAATCAAACACTTATAGGGAACAAAGTCTTTCAAAACTCAAGACCGGTCTTAGTAGTTTCAGCATTCCTAGTACGCAAGAGACCGACATCATAAGAGAGTCAAAAGCAAGTGAAAGAGTTGAAGTAAGCCAAGGTGTCCCACCACCCCTTCAACCCCTGATATATCAGCTTCATAAGCTCCACACTTCATCAAATCACTTTTACCAAAACTCTTCTCTAACTCAAAAGTCTTCACTGATAAAAAATTTTCAACTTCAAAAAATGCAAGATGAAGAGGCTTCTTCAATGAGAAATAAATCTTTATGATTTTTCTGTTACCATACAAGGTAAAAACGATTGTGATTAAACTAGGATTGCATGTTGTTTCTCTAAAACAACATAAAAACCACGGCGAAAATATTACAAAAGGCGTTAAATAAGAAAACTTTAGAAGTACATGACTGAATAATCAAAGAGAAGAGAGAAGAAGATGGCGACTAAAATTTAAAAAAAAGAAGAAAAAATGTATATGTTTCAAGATCTTAAGATAATGGTCAAGTGGAAAAAAAAGTAATGGTATAAAAATATATTTCAAATAATAAAAAAAATATGTCAAAAAAAATATTAAATTAGATTGTCACATCCGTAAAATTTAATGATTTTTGACAAAATTTAACTGAAATGATGAAATCAACTAATAGAAACATTTAAAAAAAATTAAAGTATAACGTTTTAAAGTTAAAAGACGGAAATGAAATACTAAATTAAATTAAGAGATTAAAACATATACTAACCCTAGAACAATAGAATAGAACATTTGACCTAAAGAGAGGGAAAAAAAAAAGAAAGAAGAAGGATGGTAGAGAGTTATCCACGTCGGATTGCAAAAGCAAAAGAGAAAAAGGAAACAGTACAGTACCACGAGTCAATCAAAGAAGCAGTAGTAACATTAAAGAACTAACGGCGTTAATATAACCGCGAATCAGTAACGGAGAAACAAACGGTGTTTGTTAGTACTACCCGGTACGAGAAACAGCATCATAAGTCATAACAAAAGCAACGAGGATGAACGAGAAACACCTGAGTACTGAGTAAGTGAGTCAACACTAGTCAAACTCAAACACACTCACAGCAAACAAACCGTGCGATTCCGCAAACACTTAACTCGTTTCGTTTTTTCTAACAAACCATAAAAAGAATCTTCTAGAAGCTCTTCTTTGTTTCTCCGTCTGCGTTTTTTTTTCCATGGCTGAGCACCGCGTATCCGAACCTCTCCCAGTGGGACCCACTCAGCTTGGAAACAAATCTGAAACTAACGATGGACAAAACCAACACGAAAAAGAACGAGTCGGTGATTCACCGTGTGTCACCGAGTCGAAACAAGGCGATTCAGCGAGTTCCATTGAACAATCGGTAAAGCGCAACTCAGAAACCCTAGTTGTTCTTCCATCTTCGATTTCGCAGAAGCAGAGTTTCGGTACGCCTCAATTTTAACGTCTCTCTCTCTGTGTGATTTTTTTTTTCAATTTTTCATCCAAATTAAGAATAATGAATTGCTTTATTGATGTCACAGACACGGATTTGCAGGGGAACCCTAATTCGCGGAATTCGGGTGATAAAGCTGAAAATAAGGTTAGAGATCATTTATATTAGGAACTTTTTTTATTGAAAGTTACTTAAATCTCGTTTTTGTGCGATCCTTGAAGAAATTGAATTTTTTTTTTTTACTTTGCTTGATCGTTTTGTGAGAGTTGGTGGTTTAGGTTTAGGTTTAGGACATGTTTAGATCTGGGGAATTTCTTCATGAAAATTTTGATTAGGGTTTTTGAGTGTATTGTAATTCTTATGTGTGAAATGTTTACTGGATCTAGGGTTTATCACTTATGATAGTTAATTTAGGAGAAGACTTCGTGGGACAACTCTGGTTTCTGTTCCATCGTGAACTTGTACGACTGGGTAGTTATTACGCTGGTCTAGTGATCTCATAAAAAGGAGGAATGAAATTAAAGCTCCTGTTTACTATATGAAAACATTGTTATCTGATTCTAATGATAGAATAGTTCAAAATTTGAGACTTCGGATGACCCAGAATCTCATCTAAATTGAGTTACTTGCTGCGTCTAATGATTGAATATTTCTGAAATTGAGTCTTCGAGTTTTATGTAACTCCTATGATGTTTGTGAAGTTTCTTAGGATTCTTTTTTTTCCAATAGTTTATGATAGAGTTTGAGAAGATAGAGAGAATTGGAATAGATTGAGAATCTCTCAATTGTATTGAATGAATCAAGAGATACAGGGAGCTCTATCTTAACTACTCTATTAGTTTACACTGCCCAATTGTGATTCCGACACTATTATCAGATAGTGCATTTATTGGTACAAAATCTACAGCCGAATTTGATATGGATATACATTTGTTGAGATTTCATCTAGTAAATTAGGCTTCGTAGTAATATTTTTGATTGCTTTTCTTGAATGGACAATTCTTAAGACAAAGCAATATTTTTGCATTCAAATTAAGCATCAGAAAGTTGCATGTTATGTACATCCCAAGGTGTTTTATTTCTTTAGTATTAAAGTAAGCCATTTAATGCTCAGGAAACAGGTGGATCTCCTGAAAAGGAAATTACTGCAAGTGAAGCAGCCCTGACACCTCCAACTCCGACTGAAAATCAGCTTCCAATGATTGTGTATTCAACACCACTGCCTGAGCTATCACCAAATTCTTCTACAAAATCTTTATCACATGTTCCCATTTCGAATTTACAAATACATAAAATGTCTCCTCCAAGCATTGGTTACACACCTCTACTCGTAGTAAGCAAAAAAAATCCTTCTGGCGGTAAAGCCTTATCTTCAGTTTCTGTTCCAAGGACATCATCATCCGATGGATACAACTGGCGGAAATATGGTCAGAAGCAAGTCAAGAGTCCTACTACAGGTTCTCGAAGCTATTACAGGTGTACTCAATCAAACTGTGGTGCTAAGAAGATTGAATGCTGGGATCATTCAGGTCATGTGATAGAGACTGTTTATAAAAGTGAGCACAGTCATGATCCCCCGCGGAAGCCTAATTTCCTTAGGGAAAGTAAGTTTGCATCTCCCAAAGAACCTACTGCAATGAACAGTGTTTTAGTGAAGCCTGCCAATGTCCTGAAAGATTCTGATCCGTCCACATCTTCCAAAGCTCAAGAAGAAGCACTTTGCAGTGCTGAGAAGAAACCTCAAAACTCGTCTAATATCAATGGAGATGGTAAAGTTATTTTGAAGGAGGAACATCTAGGCGAGCCAGAGCCAAAACGAAGGCAAGTCCGTGTATGAAATCATATTATTTATTGATAAAGCTTAGACAATAAGCCCATTTACTCTAGTTGTGACAGGATATAGTGATTTATTTATGTTCTCTTATTTAATTTGATAACCAGAAAGGAGAAAGGCGACTTAATTCACTCAGATTCTCCTGTAAAACCTGGAAAGAAACCCAAGTTTGTTGTACATGCAGCAGGAGCTGTGGGGATATCAGGTGATGGCTACCGATGGCGCAAGTATGGGCAGAAAATGGTGAAGGGCAACCCACATCCCAGGTAAAATGCCTTTATCCACAAGCCAAGGATGCTTTATATTTTTATGGTAAATTCTTTGGTACCCTTGAGTTTTAGTTGGATACCGGTACCCTTAGGCTAAATCTATTTAAAACAATAATTTATTTTAAAATGAATTATTATAAAAAGTGACATGACATTGGATAATGAGGACACATCCAACCAAACTAGGGGTACCGAAGTGTTAAACTTTTTAAATTTGTTTTTTATATGAATTTCATTGTTGCATTGATAAATCTGCATATTAGTTGAAGATTGTGAAAGTTGAGTTGTATTTATTTGATTTTTAGGTTTAAACGGTGTTTAATGTTTTTTGAAATAAACAACAAATATTAAAAAAGAGAAGCCCAATAAAAAAAGTTGGCTTATTTTTTTTGAAGGCACTTGTATTCTGTATATGTTTGTATTGGCTTATTGTATGCTTAGATGTTGCTAAGACAGCTTTTTTAAAGTTAAACAAAAATATGGACCGAGTGTAAAATTAATAAATGAAAGGTTTGGATAAATTTACTATAACATGTAGGTTAGGTATGTTGGTAAATATTGTGTTAAACTGATACTAGTGAGTGGCAGAGCCTGAATAATTTCTTGGGGGAGCCATGGCTTCCACCCTTTCCCCCAAAAGATCTGTCACTAACCGAAACATGTTTGTTTCCATCTCTTGTTCTGCGAAATGTTTCCATCCATCATGGTAGCATCATGTATCCATGAAAACAAAACTGGATCTTCAAGATGTATCCAAGCAAAAATTATTTGCTTAACTGATTTTTCTGTCTTTATGAAGGATATTTAAACCCGTTTTTTTTCTTTTTAGGGGCTGTTGAGTTTTCTTTTTAGTTTTCTTTAATTTCCGTTTAAATTGAAATATCTTCCTTTTCTTCCTATCTACTTCTTTATTTCAGAAACTACTACAGATGCACTTCTGCCGGATGTCCTGTCCGGAAGCACATCGAGACAGCCGTAGACAACTCAGATGCAGTCATCATAACTTACAAGGGTGTACATGATCACGATACTCCTGTGCCGAAGAAACGACATGGCCCACCAAGGGCTCCTCTCGTGGCTGCTGCAGCACCTGCCTCCATGAATAATTTGCAGTTGATTAAACCAGGCTCGCCACTGCAAAACCTTAAAACTTCTACTCAATGGTCAGTGGACACAAAAGGAGAACTAACTGGGGAAGCCATAGCCATGGACCTTGGGGGTGAGAAAGCAATAGAGTCAGCTCAAACTCTTCTGAGCATAGGTTTTGAAATTAAGCCTTGCTAAATTCATCATTCAGAAACCATGCAGTTGTAGCGGTCTCTTGTAATTTCACAGCTTCTGTGTTTATTCTTTATATTTGTTCCTTTGTTTTCTTCTCATGTAGGCTTTAGCAGAAGAACAATTTGTGTGTGTTTGTTTGTAAGTCCGTTCAGTTTGTCTGAAACAGTTTGCTAGTAGTGGAGCAAGTAATAAAGAATTGATTGGCATAATTTATGTTCATAGTAATGGAGGACAAGTATCATGGTAATGGAGGACAAGTATAGTATGTCTGCTTCCATTACCACTCAAATGATTCGGGAGATAAAGATGAGAGAATGCTTAAGCATGTATTGAACCAGAAGGTTAAGATTTTGGTTATGGTCTACATGACTAGGAATATAAACGTTATTACTTGGCGCCATCTCTTCAAATGAAATTCTACTCATCACTAGTAGGTATGTGACAAGTTTTGTATTCATTCTTACTCATCCAATCCCCTTTTACCACCTCACCCGACTGCTGGTAACATAATGAACTCTTTTCATTACTTATTTCAACAAGTCTCACACTATGTTTGGATATTGTAAAAGGAACAGAGTGAAATAAAACGGAATGAAACACAGCGGAATAGAAATATAGATATTGTTATATTGTTTGAATGTTTTATGACAGAATATAGAGAATTTGTCATTCCACCTAAAGTAAAGATTTACTTATTTTTTAACAAAATTAAGAATTCATCTCACTTAAGTACAAACTGCTGATAACAATTTGTGAATCATACTCAAATAACACATAAAGTGATAAACAGCTCTCATCTCCACAATAGACAATTCAAAATACTAGATGTATTCAATCTCATATTAGACCATACAAAACAAGAAAAACTTAGTCATATCACTCATAAGCTTGAATAAGTTTAATCATATCTGCTTCTTTTTTCGACGGGGCACACATTGTGATCCCTGAGAAAAAGACGAGACTTAGTTTAATCACCAATAGAGATGAGAATAGGTTAAGTCGATTTAACATTAATGTTGAATGAGGAGGGAGTTGACCTACATATAATACTTTGTAAAATCTTATTGATTATTATGATTGTTTAAATTTTTAATTCATATTAATTATTTGGAATCAATTATTTTATAATAAATCAATTTTTTTAATGTAATTTTATTTTCACTAAAATTCATCATTTTTTGGATCTATAATAGAGATTTGATTCATTTGATTTGGACACACCAAAAAAATCTATTTTTTCTCTCTATATTTTTTTATTTAACCTTCAATAGACTCTTGTTTTATCCACTTTTATTTATTTTAATAATGAATATTCCTATAAAATTAAAAAACAATTTAAATAAATTAAGAATATAAAATTAAAAAAATTCAAATAAATTATTAAATTAAAAAAATAATTAAAATAAATTATTTAACTCTTAATTATTTTAATTTTATTTCTATCGATAATTGATATTAATATAAAATCATAAAAACAAAAATATAAAATAAAAATATGAAATAAAAGTGGTGGGATAAAGTGTTGAATTTTATTAAACAAAATTATTGTAGTGAATAAAAGTTGAATGTGTGTTGAATTATTAGGTAGAAGAAAGAGAAGATGATATGTAGTATAAAAAATGAAAAAGAAGGATGTTGAATATGTAAATCATTATACATAGTCTTATGATCTAGCTTATTTGAGGTCAGGCCAGACCAGACTTATTTACTAAAAAGTTTTGACTTAAACTTTTTTAAAAGCCTATTTAATTAAATAGGCTGGATTTAGACTATTAAAAAATCTTATTATATATATATATATATATATATATATATATATATATATATATATATATATATATATATATATATATATATATATATATATATATATATATATATATATATATATATATATATATATATATATATATATATATATATATATATATATATATATATATATATATATATATATATATATGTTGTGAATTCAATGCCAATAACAAAGTATAGTATTTGGGAAGAATAAAGAACAAGGAAGAAGAAGAACACAAGAATTGGTTATAACTGCTATTCTTTACTTTCTCTTTGAAAACAAGATTACAAGTTTACAAGGATAACAAATAACCCTCTCACCCTAATTAGGATTTGCTGTGTGTTGGCAATGATGAGAGACTAGTATGCTATTTATAATAAAACCTAACATACTAACTAATGGGCTTTTTCCACAAGGCCCATTATACAAGCTAACTTAACAAACAAGCTAACTTAACAAATTAGAGTTTAAACACTAAAACCTAATTCGACAAGCATCCTTCGACAAATACATGCTAGAACCTTCTTCGACTACAGCAAGTACTTCGACCAACTAGAGTTCGATCCAAAATCCCACAAATCTCCACCTTGGACCTAACTCTACAGCATCAAGAGACACTAACTAGCTTTCTTCATGCAGCTTTATCAACTGCATACAGTGGAAAAACTTGCAACTTGGCAATGTTTTGGTGATCATATCAGCAGCATTGTGATCTGTCGAGACCTTCAGCACTTGGACTTCTCCACGCTCGATTACCCCTCTGACGAAATGCAGCCTCACATCTATGTGCTTGGTTCGCTCATGATAGGCTGAGTTCTTCGACAGGTGTATTGCACTTTGACTATCACATTTAACAGTGATACCTTGACCTTGAAGTTTCAGCTCCTTTGCAAAACCTTCAAGCCACAATGCTTCTTTCACAGCTTCAGTTAGGGCAATATATTCTGCTTCAGTAGTTGATAAGGCAACAACCTTCTGAAGAGTTGCTTTCCAACTAATTGCTGTACCAAACATAGTGAAAACATATCCAGAAATAGATTTTCTGGAATCCATACAACCTGCATAATCGGAGTCAACATAGCCTTCGACTGCTGCTTTACTATCTTCACCCAAGGCTCCACCATAAATTAAGACTCTGTTCAGAGACCCATTTATGTACCTTAAAATCCACTTTAACGCTTGCCAGTGAGCCTTTCCAGGATTCGCCATGTACCTGCTTACAAGACTTACTGCATATGCTATATCGGGTCTAGTACAGACCATAGCATACATCAAAGAACCAACTATATTAGCATATGGGATGCTGTTCATATAGGTTCTTTCGACATCAGTACTGGGACATTGATCAATGCTCAGCTTGAATTGAGGGTTTGTTGGAGTCACAACAGGCTTTGAATTCGACATACCAAACTTGTCAAGAATCTTTCGTAGGTATGCCTCTTGAGATAAGCATAATTTCGACTGCTTTCTATCTCTTCGAATGTCAATTCCAAGAATCCTAGATGCAGCTCCCAGATCCTTCATGTCGAACTCCTTATTGAGTTCAGCCTTCACCCTCATTACATCTTCGACATTGTTGCTTGCTATCAGAATATCATCAACATAAAGCAACAAAATAACAAATGAATTTTCAGGTCGAAATCTGGAGTAAACACAATGGTCGAACTGACTTCGAATGAAACCTATGTGTTCCATGAACTTGTCGAATCTCTTATTCCACTGTCGAGGAGATTGTTTAAGTCCATATAAAGATTTCTTCAGTTTGCACACATAATCTTCTTTCCCCTTTTCGACATACCCTTCAGGTTGCCTCATCAGGATTGTTTCGTCTAAGTCACCATACAAGAACGCAGTCTTCACATCCATTTGTTCCAGTTCAAGGTCGAACTGAGCCACCATGGCAAGCAACATTCGAATGGATCTGTGCTTCACAACAGGGGAAAATACATCATTGAAGTCGACACCTTCTTTCTGAGTGAAACCCCTTGCGACTAATCTTGCCTTGTACCTCTTCGACATTACTCCTTCAATTCCTTCCTTAACTTTGAAAATCCACTTACAGCTGACTAACCTTGCCCCAACAGGTTTCTTGATTAGTTCCCAAGTGTGATTATCATGAAGAGATTTCATCTCATCATGCATGGCCTTTAGCCATTCAGTCTTCATTCGACTCCTCATAACTTCCTTATAATCTCTAGATTCTTCGTCTAGAACTTCACTTGCAGAGATTAAGGCATAAGCTACAAGATCTGCATATCCAAGTCTCTGAGGTGGTTTTATGACTCTTCTTTGCCTATCTCTCGACAATAGGTAGTCATCAACAGTTTCCTCAACATCATCAGAATATTCTGTTTCTTCTTCGACTTCATCTGGGATACGCATTTCAGCATCAACATGCTCCACCTCAACAGGAATCTCTACCTGTTCCAGCTCTTCGTCAACATCATCAGTTTTCTTGAAAGCCATTTCCGTTTCATTGAAAACTACATCTCGACTGGTGATACACCTCCTGTGACCTGGCTCTAGGCACCATAGCTTATAAGCTTTCACTCCTTCAGGGTATCCCATAAACATGCATTTCAGAGCTCTAGGTTCGACCTTGTCTTGCCTAATGTGAGCATAGGCTACACAGCCAAATACTCTTAGTTTGTCGAGATCTGGTGGATGTCCCGACCAAACTTCTTCAGGTGTCTTCATATCTAACGCTGTCGAAGGACATCTGTTTATCAGATATGCTGCTGTCGAAACAGCCTCAGCCCAAAACACCTTCTTTAATCCCGCACTAGTCAACATGCATCTAACTCTCTCCAAAATAGTTCGATTAAACCTTTCAGCCAAACCATTTTGTTGAGGAGTACCTGCGGTAGTTCTGTGCCTTGCAATACCAGAGGCAACACAAAAACTGTCGAACGCCTCATTGCAAAACTCAAGGCCATTGTCGGTTCTCAACCTCTTTACCTTTCTGCCAGTTTGATTTTCGACAAGAGTCTTCCAACTTTTGAAATTCTCAAAAGTTTCATCCTTAGTCTTCTGGATGAATACCCATAACTTTCTGGAATAGTCATCTACTATGGATAGAAAATACTTTGCTCCTGAATGTGATGGACACCTTGCAGGCCCCCAAAGATCAGCATGGATGTAATCAAGGGATCCATGTGTTCTTTGTTTGCCTTTGTTGAACTTCATTCTACAGGACTTTCCAAGTACACAGGGTTCACAAAACTTCAGCTTTTCGACTTTATCTCCACCAAGCAGATTTTGTTTCCCTAATTCGACCAGACCCCTTTCACTGACATGGCCCAATCTCATGTGCCAAATTTCTGTCTTCGACAAAGGTTTCGTGGATGCAACATTTGTCGAACCACTTACAACTTCAGCCTCAAGGGTATACAAGCCTTGTTTCTTCACGCCTCTCAAGACTTCCTTCGACCCTTTCATGACTCTTAGGATACTTTTCTCTCCTTGAAAAACATATCCTTTCTTGTCGAATTCACCAAGAGAAATCAAATTTCTCTTCAAATCAGGTACATACCTGACTTCAGTCAACAGTCTTATTGACTCATCATGGAGCTTGAATCTCACAGATCCAACGCCTGCAATCTTGCAAGCTTTGTTGTTTCCCAGCAATACAGATCCACCATCTTGATCACATAATTCCTCGAACAAGTCTTTGTTTGGAGTCATGTGCCAAGTGCATCCAGAATCCATAATCCACTCCTTCGACGAGTTGTTGCTTGAAACCACAAGAACATCAGATGATTCGAAATCATCTTGGACAATAGCTGCATTGCCATTATCCTTACCTCCATGATCTTTCAGGCGTTCAGGGCACACCTTTCTTGTGTGACCTACTTTCTTACAGTGATAGCATCTAATACCAGATGTGTCACCACTATAAGACTTCGACTGATTTTTACCTTTCTTCTTTTCGAATTTTCCTTTAACAGCCAAACCTTCACCAACCGTCGAAGGTTTATGCTCCTTACGTTCGTTCAAGTCCTTAGAGTACAAGGCTGATTGAACTTCTTCAAAGGTCAGGGACTCTCTTCCATACAAGAGGGTTTCTTTGAAGTGAGCATGTGATCTGGGCAAAGCGCACAACAATAACAACGCTTGATCTTCATCATCAATCTTTACATCAATATTTTCAAGATCAAGAATCAGCTTGTTGAACATATCCAACTGCTCAGCCAATACTTTGTCTTCGATCATCTTGAATGAATACAAAGCTTGCTTCAGGTAGATTCGATTTACCAGAGATTTGGTCATATACAAACTTTCAAGTTTCACCCATAACCCTGATGCCGTCGTCTCCTTTGATACCTGTCGAAGAACCTTATCACCAAGGCTCAACAAAATTGCGCTGTGTGCTTTCTCGATCATGGCCGTCTTCTCTCTTTCTGTTAGCGCAGCGTCCATCGCCGTCGCTCCCTTCAACGCTTCCAAACAACCCTGCTGAACCAGTAGAGCTTTCATCTTCAAGCGCCATAGACCGAAATCATTCACTCCGGTGAACTTTTCGATCTCATACTTTGTTGAAGGCATCTTCTCCACGCTCACCGCACCAATTTGTTGTGAATTCAATGCCAATAACAAAGTATAGTATTTGGGAAGAATAAAGAACAAGGAAGAAGAAGAACACAAGAATTGGTTATAACTGCTATTCTTTACTTTCTCTTTGAAAACAAGATTACAAGTTTACAAGGATAACAAATAACCCTCTCACCCTAATTAGGATTTGCTGTGTGTTGGCAATGATGAGAGACTAGTATGCTATTTATAATAAAACCTAACATACTAACTAATGGGCTTTTTCCACAAGGCCCATTATACAAGCTAACTTAACAAACAAGCTAACTTAACAAATTAGGGTTTAAACACTAAAACCTAATTCGACAAGCATCCTTCGACAAATACATGCTAGAACCTTCTTCGACTACAGCAAGTACTTCGACCAACTAGAGTTCGATCCAAAATCCCACAATATATATATATATATATATATATATATATATATATATATATATATATATATATATATATATATATATATATATATATATATATATATATATATATATATATATATATATATATATATATATATATATATATATATATATATATATATATATATATAGATTTTTAAATGGACTTTAAGATTAGACCAGACTTTTAAAAATGTCAGAGTCAGACTAAAAAAATGAGTTTATAATAGGTCATAAGCCAAACTCATATCTTATAAATTTATCGTAGGTTAGAATCAGACTTTATAAATCCTAACCTAACCTAGTTTATTTCTATCCCTAATCACCAACATTTCACAAGGGCTTATTCCTTGCCAAAGCTTCTCACATGTGATCATCTCTGGTATATTTGTAAAATAAAGGTTCCTGTGTCATTATATTCTTTGACTTCTTGATAGTAAATCAACCGGCAATTTCTTAATACACTCTTATGTCTTCTTAGAGGTCTCTAGTGAAATGATAAAAGTATCTTATATTTTCAGAGATACATCTTCGAACGCATTATTTTTTATAAAAAAAATTTAATTTCGGAGATGTATATTTGAAATTATCATATTTATAACAAAAAATATATATTTTTGGATATGCATCTCCGAATAAAATTTATTTTTTACAAAAAAATGTGTTTTCGAATATACATATTCAAAAAGTTTTCTGTTGTGAAATCCTCAAAAAAAAACCTTAACTTGCAATGGTGAGTTTAAATCATTAATTTTGAGCATTATTTCATGAGTATGCAGTTTTATTGATTGCAAATGACATAAGACAAAAATTCTTCTATTTTAAGCTATTAAATACCATGGGACTATCATTCTTTACCGATCTTCTAAAGTGGTTGGCAAAAATTCGTGAATGCATTCTATCATGACTCCTACTTTATAGCACAATGGGTTTAATAAAGTTTTATGAGCAGAAAAATAACTTGTTTTTTTTAATCAAATGCCTTGATGTATCATAATCCATATTACAATTCCGTAGTTATCTTTTCAGTTCATGTAATTGTAAGTTCTTATTGTCTTGATTCTGATGATGTTGTGGCATTAAAGGTGATGACGGTCTTGCAAATAATTTTCCTCCTATAACATGAAAAAAAATAGTAGATAATTTTTCGGATATATATATTTAAAAACATCTCTTTTTTCATAAAAAATAAAATTTAATCGGAGATGCATATCCAAAAATATATTTTTTAGTTAAAAATTAAGTAATTTCATATATGAATATTCGAAATTATTATTATTTTTAAATATAATATATTCGAAGATATATTTCTAAAAATAAAAAATATTTTTATCATTTAATCAGAAATCTCTAAAAAAACATAAAGATATACTAAAAAAATTACAAACTCAATCACCCTACCAAAACTTACCATATATTTTTTTTTCAAGTAAAAACACACCATGATTCCTATAAAAAATCTGGTAGCCACACGACAAAAAACCTCAATTTTTTGTCATGAAAAAATTGAAATAATTTTGAACTTTTGAAGAAAATTTGAAATTTTTTTTGTTATGATATATAATTTAACTCATCTCATGTGTGTGTACCATGTCATAATTTTAACAACATATGATATTAATAATTTTAAAGGACAATGTGATATCAATATATAGAAACATACATTTTGGTCTTTGTAACGAATTTCAAATCTCTTGTATCTTTCTTGTTCTTCCGTCAATATTATATATATTTTTCTTCCCTCCATTGAGAAAATTATAGCGTCGCCCCATTGATATGTACATATTAAAAGTAAAAGTAATGTTTTGTTGAATGTTATTTCGTATATTTAGTATGAAAAGATAATAAATAGAGACTCTACAAAGTTAATAATTGATATTCTTAGAATGACTCATAAAGAAAAAGAATAAGTGAAAGAAACCAAGACCCTGACATTGATTCATAAGTATGAAGCCTTTAGAATAAAAGAAGAAGAAATTATTGAGGATATGTTCTCAAGGTTTCAAACTCTTGTTGTTGTCTTGAAAGTTTTGAACAAAGGCTACACTACTGCAGATTACGTGAAGAAGATCATCAGAAGCTTACAAAAGAAATGAAGGCTAGTGATGACTGCACTTAAGGTGTCAAAGAATCTGAACAATATAACTCTAGAAGAGCTTATTAGCTTTCTAAGAAGTCATGAGATTGAACTAGAAGAAGACGAGTCTCAAAAGAAAGAAAAGTTTGTAGCTTTAAAGTCTAAAAGCAAGTTTGAAAAGACTAAAGCTCTTAAAGCTGAAGAAGAAGAACCTGAAGAAGATTATGATAAAGAGAACGAGGTATCTCTGCTGTTCAGAAGAGTTAACTAAATCTGAAAGCAAAGATAGAAGAAGTTCAGAGGCTATAAAAGATCTGGTGGATGTTCAAGTAAACCTCTGGGTAAAAAAAGTCTAGGGTTGACAAAGATGTCATCTGTTTTGAATGCAAAGAGCATGACCATTACAAGAATCAGTGTCTCAGACTCTTCAAAGAAAAGTCAAAGAAGAAGTTTTTTAAAGAAAATAAGAAGGTTTTGATGGCAACATGGGACAAATCTAACTCTTCAAAAGATGACTCTGAAGAAGATCAAGCAAAAATAACACTGATGGCTAATGTTGAAGCTTCTGACTCTAGATCAGAATCAGAATCAACCTTGAGCTTTGAAGAGGTATTTTATCACCTATATCACTTTGAACTTGAAACATCTCCAGCTGAGATTCTTGAAAAGAGTCAGAAACTCCAGAAAAGATACAAGATTATGAGAAAGATTCATGTAACTAATTTTGGAGCCCGTAGTGAGCTGATGAAAGAAAACCTTATTATAAAAGAAAAAATTGACTACCTTGAAAAAGAAAACTCCACTCTTAGAAGCAAGAGTGAAATTTTAGAAAAAGAAATTATCATCAATGCTGCTATGAACTTTGAACGTGCTTAAAAGAAATATGAAGTTTGTTTTAAAAAATTTCTAGCTAGAAACATAGATAGAAGTAAAACGACTTCCATGATTTATGGAGTAAGTGGAAATGGGAAAAGAGACATTAGTTATTGTTGGCTAGGATTTTTACAAAGGGTTAAAATCCAATCAAAAACCAAAAAGGTTCTTTGAGACCTTTGAATTATAGGAAGCCAACTACAGAAGCAGTCGACCGAGAGAGATTTCACAAGTAGTCAATTGGGATTGTGGACGCAGTCAACCAGAAAAGAGGCCTCATGAGGAACGGATTAGGCCCAGGAATATTTAAAAGTCAAAAGAGTGCATAGCTAGAAAACCAAAGTGTTATAGGTGGAGAACATGGGTTCGATAGCAGGGATAGAGAACATGGGTTCATGGAGGGAAGTTACAAGAGACACGTGGATTATTAAGAAGCGAAGCCCGTTGAAAAGTAGTTATTTTTTGTATTATAAATAAAGTACTTAGTGCATAGTGTCGGGGGTTCAAACTTTCACATTCCTACATGCTAGTCACTCAGAGTACCCAAGCGAACGAGCGAAATGAGTCAAGCTAGGGCAATGTACGTTTGAATCAACCCATTTTCAACTATTTTGATGTTATGTCATCTACTTTTATAGATTAAAACGTCTTTTGTTTTATTTTACAAGTCTTGCTTGATTGCTTTTAAATTCGTTTCTCCTTAGTCGAACGAATCCTTTTGAACATACTTTGTGAAAAACACTCAAAAACTGAAGCATTATACTGAGATTCCCTGGTCGTTCTCGCCAGTGAGTTTTTTGTTAAGAGACCAACGTTGTTTGCCAAAACCATAGGTGTGATCGGTGGGAATGAGAACTGACTATTTTTTAGTTGGTTTCGCGAAATGTCGCGGAAGCAAGAGTCGCCACCGTCTTTTATGTTCTCCAACATGGAAAGGACAAAAGCACAGCCAAATTCCTTATGAGAATGTTTCTCGGTTCGGGAGGTAGATTTATAGAAAGGGAAGGTGTTAACACCCTTTCTATCCATGGTTATCCATGGGCTCTTAGGTACTTGCTCTTATGTTTTCAAAAGATGTGTGCTTTTCAAATGTGAGTGGGTTTGAAAAAAGTTTCTTTGAAAGATTTCTGAATAACTCTTGTATCTGTCCTCAAGAGTGTTTGAAAAATTTGTTTTGAAAGCTTTTTGAAAGTGTGAGGTGTGAAAATTATTTTGTTTTGTTTTTGAAAAGAGCAAGTACCCATGAGTCATCTACCTACCCTAAGGAATTAAGCTGTGTAAGTATCCTTTAGGTAGTGCCATCCCACCATTGAGAGGTAGGTAGCACCACCGTTGGAGGTGTTCGGGTCAATTCGATTTTAGGGACAGTGTGGTCACCAAAGCAACAGTTAGGACACCTTAGAAGCAACCCTAATGTCCTAGATCCTTTTTAATCCGAGGCAACCGTTTCAAGGCAACTGTTTCGAGGCAACTTGTTTCGAGGCAACTGTTTTGAGGCAACTGGATCTTTGGACTAAGGGTGACCTCTAAGACGTCCTATACTTGATGACCACGTTTCGAAGGCAACGAGTGAGGCGTACCCTAGAAGTGGTGTGTGCATTGTGTGTTGTATTCAATTAATGTTTGTCTTTGTAATTAGTGAGCTACGGGTTGTTTTTATTTACCATACATTCTTGCATGCATTTAATAGTTAAGGGGTGCAAAAAGTAAATTGCGGAAACATAAATCCTACGCTACTACAAGGCGCGGGTATATACATCGCCAAAAATTACAAAGACCCGTTTTGATAAATAAGTACGGAAAGTAAATAAAATAGTAAAAGTCCTAATTACTATTACATCCGGAGGCAGTTACATAATAATCCAAAATAAGGAATTAAAATTAAAATGCGCGCGAAAGAAGAATCGGGAATGTCTTAAGGGTGTTGACCCTTTTTTTAGAAAAAAGAAATTGATTTTTTTGGTCTTTTTGTGATTAAATGAAATTAATAACTAATAATTAAACTAATTAATTAATTTATTAAAAGAAAATATTTTTGTGTTTTTATGTTTTTAATGAAAATAAAAATAAAAGGGAATAAAATTAAAAGTTAATAAACCTAATTCTAAACTTATTTTAATTATTAAAAGAAAAGTTAGAGTTGCCTAATTAAACTATTTCAATTAATGTTTATTTACAAAAATAATATGAGAATAATAATAATAATAATGTTAATTCTATTTTTTTTTTTGATTTTTTTATGAAAATATGTTAATTATGTTAATCGTCAATAAAAAAAGGGATAAGAAATAATAAAATAAAAAAAGAAAAGGACAAAATAATAAAAAAGGAGCAAACCCAAGGGGAGGGTTTTGGGCCAAATAGGAGGTGTATTGTTGAATTCTGGCCCATTTGAATCTTCAGCCACGTTGACTTCTTGGATTGCCTGCAACATGCTTTGACTGAGCACATGGTATTCATCACTTTTTGTCCTTTGGATCTATGATCATGGCCACCTGGCGCTTGGATCTGTGAGGTTTATGGTGTTCAACGCTTAGGAATCTGCACAAGAACATATTGGAAAAAATAACATTTGAATTATGGGGGACCTGGGAATCGAACCCAGGTCCCAATGATTACCAGCCAACTCACATCAACCACTACATCATTCGCTTGTTTGTGTCAAGATACCACTTCATCGCACCTTTTTTATTATCCTTCTCTTGTAATTACTTTTCCCCTTTTGTCATCCTAATAGATTGTTTTCCATTCTTCTTCTTTAAAGAGTAGAAAAAAAAGGCACCTTTATTCTCCCTTTCCCGCATACACAAAAACAAAAAACAAAATGTTGACAAAAAAAGACGTAATTACACGCAGAGGGTGATGGCGGTTAGGAAACGGTGGTTCTCGGATCTGCAGCGGTTCTGCAAGATGTTTTGGTCTAATAGTGAAATTTAGTGAATAGATGTAAATGATAGTGGTTTGGAAATTCAGATTGAAAAGTTGTTGGTAGTAGTCATGGATGGTGAAGGAAATTAAAGATTCGTGGTGTATAAAATACAAGTAAGAAAAGTATAGAATTTTTTTTATTAATAACCAAGTATTAAAAAAATATTTCGCGAATAACCGGGTTTCGGAAAAAATTACGCAAATAACCATGTTTGAGATGGCTCCATAAAGGAGGAGCCATCTCATTTGGCGCATCCTCCTCTTTTTATAAGGGAGGCGCCATCTCATTTGGCGCCTAAGGGCAAATGGCAAGCCCTAAGCCAAGTGAGATGGCGCCTATGTACAAAGCTAGGTCAAAAAAAATTTTTTTTTCTTTCCTGCGCGTTGCGTATTAGACAGAGATAAACAAAATTGATTTTTTATTTGATAAAAAATAATTACATTGAACTGTTTTACATTGAAATAACAGTAAAAAAAAAGATACAAAAAATACTGGAAAAAAAAAAGATACATCAATGATCCCCAGGAACCCGGTAATGACCCCCAGTTCCGCATCCCCGTCCTCGCCTTTCTCTTGCTGGGTGCCGTCTCGTTTCCTGTTGCGGCAAGGTCGATGGCCCAGCGAAGTCAATGCGATCCGAATCCATAAAATCAGTAAGATCTCCATATCTCGAAGATCCGCTCTGGTACAGTCGGTTACCCATACCCTCGAAGTTTGGTCGTGTTGGCGGTGGGTGGGGTTCCATGGTTGGTCGGTAGCATTGGTCGTCTGAATATGGGGGGTAGAAAGGAAATGGATCTTGGGGTGTTTGGTACTGTGGATGTTGGGTTGTTTGGTGATATGGTGGTTGATGGTAGGTTTGGTCGGGTTCGTCATAATCTTCTGACATTCCCATATCAGGGCTAAGGCTGGATGTTGAGGGCCCCATATTGGGATATGTGGAAGACTGAAATTGTGTATGGGGTATGTGGGTTTGCTGGTATTGGGGTTGGTATTGTGGTTGGGTTTGAGGGATATCTGGGTATTGGTAGTTTGGCGGTGACTGTGGTTGGTAGTACGGCATTTGGTTGTAGTTGTGTTGTGGTGGGGAATGTGGTTGTGTGTTTGTTGGTCTGTTTCTTCTAGGGGGTTGGTTTGAGGTTGATGGATTTTGGGTTTGTTGGTGGGGAATCGAGGGTTGTGCCCATTGTGTGCGTGGGTCAACCAAGTACCTCAGATGAGACACGTGCATATCTGGGTTACTAACCGACCTGTACCACGACATATATTGATCGGTGTGTCGCATGTTACCTTGAGTAAGGAAAATAGGGGATTGCAAGATGTAGCGGTGACGCCTTTGCCACATTTTACACCATTCTGGAGCAAAGTCTTTCCAGTTGGTTAGATTCCACTGGGCGTCGACCCTTTTTAGATGCCAGGGGGACAAATCTGTTGGATCACTTGGTATGTCTTGGATCATTCCGAACTGCATCTTCACACGGTCGCTGTGGTGCATCTCCACAATGTTGAACCGAATGAGTGCAGTCTTTGCAGTCCAAGTTGCTGCATCCTCTGGATTTGGAGAATGGTCCAAACCCAAATATGGTCTCCAGACGAACTGCGATAAAATTTAAATCAGGTAAGCGCAAAAGTAATGTATAAATAATTAAAATGAACAAAAGTTAAAAGCTACGACTTACGTCATCTGGGCCTAAGTGATCCAATAGATTCCGGTAGAGTGCGACATTGAATCTGGGATTCTTGCCGTAATCCATACCCCTCACGCAGTACCTATAGGAAATGAGAAACATGTTATTTTTAGCATATATTTTGGAAAGAGAAGAATAGTTATAAATGCTATAACTTAATGACTTACTTTGTTGCGTAAGGGAAACCAAAAGTGTTGTTGTTGATGGGGTTTAAGGACTCCATCCTCCACCAACCCCAGGCTTGTAGTAAAAATGCGCACCCATAAAATGTACATTTTTCCTTGACTGCGTTTTTGCACAAGGAACTGTACAGGTGGGCTAATACTGCAGAACCCCAACTAAATTTTCTAGTTTTATCAAAATTTGTTAGTAAATGTAAGTACATGAAATTTACACTATTTCCCGTACTTTCGGGAAATAAAAAAGTACCAAAAAGTATCATAATATAAGTTCGGGCTTTTACTACTCGATCATTCTCTGAGGAATTTTCATTTAATTCCATACTTGCATAATGCCGTTTCAGGTCAGTGAGTAGTATTCCCTGCCCTCTTGCTCCACCACCTTCTACCATGTCCCTACCTAACAGTTCCTCACACTGTGAGTTGGGTTGTTGAACCGACCCGTTCACCGCTTTACCGTCAATAGGGAGGCCCAGTAGCATGTACACATCTTCGAGAGTGATGGTACATTCACCTATTGGTAGGTGAAATGTATGGGTCTCCGGTCTCCACCTCTCCAACATTGCAAGGATGAATTTGGAGTCAATGGTGCAGTTGGAGATCTTTATCACGTGTCCAAAACCTGCATATTCCAGATAAGGGACGATGAAAGGGTCGGGAGCCAGGTATTTGTGCGAACGGATTCTGAATCTTTGTGTATCCTGAGATCATAATTAAACAAGAGTAAGATTAATTAAGATGAACAACACGTTTTTTAAAGTATGAAAATGTATAACCAAAGAAGAGACTTACAAATGCAGCAATGTTTTCCCTTGTGCCTCTGTGAGTTTCTCCCATTGTTAGAAGGGCCATTCTTCAGAACGCTTGAGAGAATGAAAGACTTAGGAAGAAATAGAGAGTATGATAGACTTAAGAAATATTTCGTAGCAGAGAGTGAGAGTTGTGTGGGTGTGAGAGATGTTTCATAAGGTATGTATTTATAGGCAAATAATTTTGATGTAGTGGTTGCATGCCTGCGAGGTGTCACATTTGCATGCTTAGGGAGTTACACATATGCATGCATGCATTTACAAATAATGTAAGGTGTCACTCTTGCAGGCTAGGTGGCAGCCCATGCATGTATCACGATTGGACAGTAAGGGAGGCGCCATCTCACTTGGCGAAATAGTACAAAAATGAATGGTGTCGCCACCCCATTTGGCGAATAAGAGGTGTCACGTTTTACAGCATTGGCTCAGGCTACGTGACAGCCTTTGAGATTCCTTTCTCTGTTGCATGCAAGGCCATTGGAGTAGACGGGTGGCAGGCTTAGACAAAACATTAATGTGTGTATTATAGGGCCAGGCTAGGTGGCAGCATAAGCCCATGCATGTATCACGATTGGACAGTAAGGGAGGCGCCATCTCACTTGGCGAAATAGTACAAAAATGAATGGTGTCGCCACCCCATTTGGCGAATAAGAGGTGTCACGTTTTACAGCATTGGCTCAGGCTACGTGACAGCCTTTGGGATTCCTTTCTCTGTTGCATGCAAGGCCATTGGAGTAGACGGGTGGCAGGCTTAGACAAAACATTAATGTGTGTATTATAGGGCCAGGCTAGGTGGCAGCATAAGCCCATGCATGTAATATTATTGGCAGCCTTGGGGGGTTGCATCACTTACTTAATTGAAATATTTTGCCTTAGGTTGAACATAACATTCATTCACATAAACTGTAAAATTTTCCAACCTTCGAATCAGTCATCTAACCTTCAAACATTCCAGCATTCATACCTTCATATAATCAATAAACCCAAAACATTCCCACCTTCATACCTAAAACAATTCTACACAATGGCCTCTTCACCACAATTTGTTGTCAAAGCACATTTCAACGGTGAGACATACATGTGTCCCACAGTTGGGTTTTTGTTTAGAAACACCGACAATGTCCGATTTCTCTTAAACGGGAAAGCAAATTTCTCCTACTTTAAGAAAAGATTGGAGGCCAAACTTGAACGAGGCCCGATATCCCAGATATTTTATCAGAGTCCAGTCTTTTTTGGAAACAACCAAGTCATATTTTATAAGGTTGCAATTCAAGATGACGAGGATTTCCAGAACATGATTTCCAGCCATGTCTATTCTGGAAACGACTCTATTGAGTTGTACGTTCTGTTTCAAGAGCCTCCGGTGACACAGGAGGTAGAGCCTCCGGTGACACAGGAGGTTGATCCTTTGGAGAATGAGCAAGATGAGGTGGATGCAGTTGATGATGAAGAAGAAGATAACGAGTTAGAGTTCGATGAAATGGTGAACGACGATTCTGACGATGATGGCATCCCAAGTATTCCTACCGACAAAATCTACACACCACCTACGCACATGACAAACTTCAACATGGGCGGAGATGAACCTTCTACGGACTTGTTTTTCCAACCGTATATGCAATCAGATGAAAATTTAAAAGAGAAGGACAAGTTTCGTAATAGAGAGGAATGCATAAGGGCCATCAAAAAATTTCACATGCTCAACTCGGTTGATTATAAGGTGGATCATGTAAACCCGGAAAGGTACAAGATCAAGTGTGTCCACCCTGACTGCATGTTCAAGCTGACCGCTTCATACAGACTAAGGGGTGACTGCTGGGTCATAGGTTCCATGACAACCCATACTTGTGTAAGTTCCACTCAATCACAAGACCACCGAAAACTCAACCATGATCTAATCTGTCAAGAAATCCTACCCCTGGTGAGCAACGACCCTTCTTTGAAGGTGAAAACAATCATCTCCCACATCACCACGGTTTTTAACTACACTCCGTCTTACCGTAAGGCGTGGTTAGCAAAGACTAAGGCGATTGAAAGGGTGTATGGAAACTGGGAGGAGTCATACCGAGAACTTCCCCGCTACCTCAATGCACTAAAGACATATTCTCCAGGTAGTGTTTATGTTCTGGAAACATTGCCCGCGTACGCCCAAGATGGTAGTGTACTACATGGCAACGGAATATTCAGTCGCGTCTTTTGGGCATTTCAACCATGCATCACAGGGTTTGCATCATGTAAACCAATTCTACAAATAGACGGGACTTGGTTGTATGGGAAGTACAAAGGCACTCTTTTGATGGCAGTTGCACAAGATGGCAACAATAACATTTTCCCCGTTGCGTTTGCCCTTGTCGAGGGGGAGACCGGTGGTGCTTGGAGCTTTTTCCTGAAAAATCTTCGTACACACGTGGCTCCTCAACCAGATCTATGTTTGATCTCGGACAGACATGCCTCCATTGAAAGTGCCTATAATAATCCGGCAAATGGTTGGCATGACCCTCCTTCTACGCATGTCTATTGCATCAGGCATATCGTCCAGAATTTCTCGAGGGAGGTCAAGGACAAAATTTTGAGGAAAGCGGTGATGAATGCGGGATACGCACTGACACAGCCCACATTCAAATATTACCGCAACGAGATCCGTTTGTCTAACCCAGAAGCCGGTACGTGGATCGACAACATACCGGTCGAAAAGTGGACTAGGTCATACGACAATGGCCAAAGATGGGGGCATATGACAACAAATCTTATTGAATCAATGAATGGGGTATTCAAGGGCATACGAAACCTCCCCATCACTGCCTTGGTGAAATCCACGTATTTTAGGATGGCTGCGTTATTTGCCAAAAGAGGTGAAATGTGGTATTCGGTCTTGCAATCAGGACAACTATGGAGTGAAAGCTGTATGAAATACATTAAGGCTGAAAGTGCTAAAGCCAACACTCACATGGTTACACGGTTTGACCGCCATAGCCACAACTTCATTGTGAAAGAGACAATTGACCACAATGAAGGCCTGGCAAGACAGGAATACAGGGTCATTTTACCTTCTCAATGGTGCGATTGTGGTAGGTTTCAAGCTTTTCGTATGCCTTGCTCTCATGTCATTGCCGCTTGTGCGCATACCCATCAAGACGCGCTTCAACTGCTCTCAAACGTTTATAAATCTGAAACGTTGCTCACTGTTTACAACAACAACTTTCCTTTGGTGGCAAAACCGGACTATTGGCCTGAATACAACGGTGATATAGTTTGGCACAACGACCAAATGCGAAGGAACAAGAAGGGTCGTCCCAAAAGCAGGCGCATAACAACAGAAATGGACGATCTTGACAGGTTGGAAAGAAAGTGTGGTTTATGCCGTCAGGTCGGACACAATCGCAAAGCCCTCCTCTCCTTTTTAAGGAGCATGCGCCATCTCACTTGGCTAAAAGCCAATGGAGGCGCCAAGTGAGATGGCGCCTAGGGCAAAACCCTAGGTGCATGCGCCAAATGAGATGGCTCCTCCTTTATGGAGCCATCTCAAACATGGTTATTTGCGTAATTTTTTCCGAAACCCGGTTATTTGCGAAATATTTTTTTAATACTTGGTTATTAATAAAAAAAATTCAAAAGTATAAAAATTAGTTGTTAGCTATGTAAAAAAAAATGAATGGAGTACGAAAAAAAAATTGTGAGCATGGATAGGGATTTTCTGCAGAGCTTTTTTTTGGAATTTTGTTTTTTCGTTTTAGAGAGTTCTAGATCTTGTCAAATGGTATGAGAGGCTTGCATATATGTCTTTGAATGAGAATCAAGCAATAATGTGAGCCATTAACCCTTGCAATGAAGTTTTTGATTTTGTCCATAACCACCATTGAAACAACTTGCCTTTTGTGTCCAATTTTGTATTTCTTGCTTGGAATAGGCCTTGCACGAAATTGGTATGTGTTTTATGGTATGTCAAAGCTATTCAAAATAAAAGTTATCCCTCAATTAATTTTCTTGATTTTTATTTGAATTTTAAAGATTTAAAATGAATTAAACCAAATAAAATTAAATAAAAATAGAAAAATTAATTTTTAATCTTGAAATAAATCATGGGACACGTGGGAGGCATGACAAGGATGAATCAAGTGGAAAAAGTGGGCCCCTTTTGTCAAAAATGAAGTTTCAAGGATAATTGACTTTGACCATTTCACAAAAATTTCCCAACTTCTCCAATGCATATCTTGCTCAATTTTGAAGCTATGAACATGTTCTTGGACATTTTGGAAAGGTATTGAAGTCCTCTAACCAATGCCTTTGGTCCCATGTCATTTGAATTTACCAATCTCAAGTTATGGTCTTTTACTTAAAGTGCCTTTTTGTTGACTTTTGAAAATGACCTATAATGTTGAAATTGATGACTTTTTGTGAGAGCATTTATTGGACTTGGAGTGTGAAGATGAGTTGTAGGAAATGTCCTCCCCTTCAAAATGAGCATTGGATGGGATTTTTCTGATGAACCATGAAAAAGTTATGCCTTGGTCAAGTTACAGTTGACTTTTCAGCTGTCCAAAAATAGAAACTTTTGCATCTTGAGACTTTTTAAGCCATGCTTGAGGAATCATGGTCAAGAATTGATCAAATGATGATTGTGGCTTCAAAATAAGATGTTGACCACAATATTTGACTTTTGACTGCCAAATGACCATTTTGCCCCTACAGTTGACTGTTGAGCAATTAGGGTTTTTGACTGTGCAACTTGACCTTGTGAGCCTTGAAACTTGACATGTAGGTGCTTGACAATGTTTATAAGCATATGGGACTTGATTGAGCCCTTGAAAAATTCAACTTCCTTGCAAGAACCAAAACCCTAGTTTGACTGGCTTAGGAGGATGGTTGACTGTGTAGCCCTTGAGTAGACCTTGAACCATTTGAGGTGATGCTTGGTAAAACTTTGAAGATTATGGGAGGGAAAATTTTGGGGTACAACAGTTGCCCCTGTTCAATCTTCTTAGACCTGAGGATATAGATTGGCTTGTGTGCCTTTCGTGATACGAAGGTGGAAGATGATTGAACACTAGAGTGCCCAGAAATTTGCACTCACATAGTTGAGTATCAGCAGTGTGATGGCAGGAATGGGCTTACAGATGCCATTTGGAGAGATGATGGATAGGAGGATGGGCTTATAGATTCCATCCGGAAGTGTGACAGAATCTTGTCGGGAATGGGCTTATAGATGCCATTTGGAACTATGATGGATATTTGTGGAGATGGGCTTATAGATGCCATCTAGGTGTCGGTCGCGTAAGAGATTCCTTAGCGAGAACTTGCGTTCCTGAGAAAGAAAGATAATTACCTGGCCTGTTACAGGGGTTGATCTTCAAACTCTTTATGCAGACATGCCCTGGCTGGATACAGGTATCAAATCTACAATCTCTTTAGACGTGCCCTGGCTGGATACAGGAGTCGAGTCCGTAAATAATCGTCAACAGATACACCCTGGCAGGATACAGGAATCGGATCTTCAAACTCTTCAGACGTGCCCTGGCAGGATACAGGAATCGAGTCCGGAAAATAGTAGTCAATAGATACACCCTGGCAGGATACAGGAATCGGATCTTCAAACTTTTCAGACGTGCCCTGGCAAGATACAGGGATCGAGTCCGGAAAATAGTCGTCAACAGATACACCCTGGCAGGATACAGGAATCGGATCTTAAAACTCTTCAGACGTGCCCTGGCAGGATACAGGAATCGAGTCCGGAAAATAGTCGTCAACAGATACATCCTGGCAGGATACAGGAATCGGATCTTCAAACTCTTCAGACGTGCCCTGGCAGGATACAGGAATCGAGTCCGAAAAATAGTCGTCAACAGATACACCCTGGCAGGATACAGGAATCGGATCTTCAAACTCTTCAGACGTGCCCTGGCAAGATACAGGAATCGAGTCCGGAAAATAGTCGTCAACAGATACACCCTGGCAGGATACAGGAATCGGATCTTCAAACTCTTCAGACGTGCCCTGGCAAGATACAGGAATCGAGTCCAGAAAATAGTCGTCAACAGATACACCCTGGCAGGATACAGGAATCGGATCTTCAAACTCTTCAGACGTGCCCTGGCAGGATACAGGAATCGAGTCTGGAAAATAGTCGTCAACAGATACACCCTGGCAGGATACAGGAATCGGATCTTTAAACTCTTCAGACGTGCCCTGGCAGGATACAGGAATCGAGTCTGGAAAATAGTCGTCAACAGATACACCCTGGCAGGATACATGAATCAGATCTTCAAACTCTTCAGACGTGCCCTGGCAGGATACAGGAATCGAGTCTGGAAATAGTCGTCAACAGATACACCCTGGCAGGATACAGGAATCGGATCTTCAAACTCTTCAGACGTACCCTGGCAGGATACAGGAATCGAGTCCGGAAAATAGTCATCAACAGATACACCCTTGCAGGATACAGGAATCAGATCTTCAAACTCTTCAGACGTGCCCTGGAAGGATACAGGAATCGAGTCCAGAAAATAGTCGTCAACAGATACACCCTGGCAGGATACAGGAATCGAATCTTCAAACTCTTCAGACGTGCCCTGGAAGGATACAGGAATCGAGTCCGAAAAAATAGTCGTCAACAGATACACCCTGGCAGGATACAGGAATCAGATCTTCAAACTCTTCAGACGTGCCCTGGCAGGATACAGGAATCGAGTCCGGAAAATAGTCGTCAACAGATACACCCTGGTAGGATATAGGAATCGGATCTTCAAACTTTTCAGACGTGCCCTGGAAGGATACAGGAATCGAGTCCGGAAAAATAGTCGTCAACAGATACACCCTGGCAGGATACAGGAATCAGATCTTCAAACTCTTCAGACGTGCCCTGGCAGGATACAGGAATCGAGTCCGGAAAATAGTCGTCAACAGATACACCCTGGTAGGATATAGGAATCAGATCTTCAAACTCTTCAGACGTGCCCTGGTAGGATACAGGAATCGAGTCCGGAAAATAGTCGTCAACAGATACACCCTGGCAGGATATAGGAATCGGATCTTCAAACTCTTCAGACATGCCCTGGCAGGATACAGGAATCGAGTCCGGAAAATAGTCGTCAAAAGATACGCCCTGGCTGGATACAAGAATCGGATCTTCAAACTCTTCAGACGTGCCCTGGCTGGATACAGGAGTCGAGTCTGGAAATAGTCGTCAGCAGATACACCCTGGCAGGATACAGGAATCAGATCTTCAAACTCTTCAGACGTTCCCTGGCAAGATACAGGAATCGAGTCTGGAATTAGTCGTCAACAGATACACCCTGGCAAGATACATGAATCAGATCTTCAAACTCTTCAGACGTGCCCTGGCAGGATACAGGAACCGGGTCTGGAATTAGTCGTCAACAGATACACCCTAGAAAGATACAGGAATCGGATCTTCAAACTCTTCAGACGTGCCCTGGCAAGATACAGGAATCGAGTCTGGAATTAGTCGTCAACAGATACACCCTGGCAAGATACAGGAATCGAATCTTCAAACTCTTCAGACGTGCCCTGGCAGGATACAGGAATCAGGTTTGGAAAATAGTCGCTCACAGACATGCCCTGGCTAGTTACAGGTATCGAATCTAGAATTGCGACAGTTGATAGTAATCATCTTTGTATTGATCTTGGTCCTGAAAAGACAAAACGTTAATTGTATGCAATGTCATGATGTATGAAATGCGTGATGCTCTCAAAATAAATGAGATTGTATGTCCATGATGCGTATGTTCACACTATAATGTATGAAGATGTGATGTTTATGACTGCATTTTTGTCTAGGAAAATAAATCCTTGACGGATGCCGGGAAATTAACTCCTGGGCTGATGTTGAAGAATAGAGCTTTTTGTTTCCGCTAGGGATGATGATTGCAAGAATACCGGTGGGAGAAGATGACTCCGTTGGGGAATATACTTGGCAGAGAGATTACTCTGCGGGGAGTGAACTCTGTGGGGAAAGAGAGGTACTCTGCTGAGGTTGATGATAACTCCGCTGGGGATACCATTGTTGAGCTCTGTTGGAAGACTTGATGAACTCCGCTGGGGATAGGAAGACTTCGCCGGGGACAATCTTTCCATGGCAATTGGCTGAGGATAACCCAGTTATAAGCTCTGGTGAGGAATAACCTTTGAATAAAGTCCGGGGAGACGCGTTCGTGCTCTGCAGGGGTAAGCCTCCAGAATCTACTGGGGAGATTGATTGAACTCTCCTGGGGAAACTTTTCAGATTGGACTGGGGAATGGCTCCACTGGATGTCCATATTCCGCCGGGGAACAATCTTAGATCAAGACTGTCGGGGATGCTTGCTTAGGAACATCTGTATACTCTACTGGGGAATGTTGAGATCTTCGGGGGATAATCAAACTTCCTTAAGGCTGATAGTAGATTAACTCTGCTTGGGGAGAGTGTTGCTGATTTGCTGGAGATACTGTGCCTTGTAGGGCTGATGGGAGACCAACTGCTTGGGGAGAATTGTTGATTCTTGTCTTACTCGGCAGGGAGTGGAGATATCTTGGTTACGTTCTTCAGCCGAACTTACCTTGGTGGACGGAGCAACTAGATCGTTCAGACAATTCTTATTGCCCCAGTTTCTGATGTGAGAGAAGAAGATACCTTGTGAGGTGTTAGACAATGGCCGATTCGAAAAATCTTCTCCTGGTAGGCAAATGACGAGGTGACGGGACATAGTCGTACTCTTTTGATCCCTAACTTTTGCCTGGACCGCCCTTTCGGGTTTTCAGTCCACCGGGATACCCATTTTTGCCCAAGCCACCCTTTCGGATTTTCGACTTGCCGGGTGTACAGATTTTTCATTTTCGTCCCTTATCTTGCCCGAACCCTTTTGGTTCGCCGGGAAGCCCTTATTTTTGCCTAGGTGTGTCAACCTAGCGGGTCTTTGATTGTGCATAGTATTTTTTTCGACTATGTCCACGCTCTCAGGATGCAGGGAGGTGCCCCTGTCAGAAGTGTTTTTCCATGTCACCAGAAGATGTTTGATCAGGCAAGATTCGTTGCTGGAATGCCCCAAGTGACTTAGGCGGAGATTTTCCCCAGATGGTAGACCACAATCATGCCGTGCCCCTTGATTGGAAGTGTCTTTCCATTTGAGGTGACCTTTTGTTGAGAAGGCTTTTGTTCACTAGATGCTCGTCGTGCAAAGTTCTCTGTTATTCAAACAAATAATCATCTGCAAACAATGTTATTTTGAAAATGCAAAGCTTATGTCTTTTTTGAAAATGCATTTTTTTCATAAAAACAAGTGAAAATTTTTTTTGAACTGTGATGTCAACTCGTTATTTTACCGCAAGCCTTAAGGAGTCAGGATACCTTTCGTAAAAGTATGCTTTCGAACTAACCCATGCTTCAGCTAGGACTTTTTAAGGGTTATAACGTGGCCTGGTTCACGGTTTAAGAAACGAAGGATAAAGGCTCAAATTTTATTTGTACCCACCCGCTCTTCGTGATGTTCTTCAAACCTAAACTCAGTTGATCGTGCGTTAGACCTTGTTTGAGTCTTTGCTCTGACATTCCAGTGATGGTTCGGATATTGACAATTTATTTTGAATAGGCAGTCATTTCCTTTTGTGTTGAGGGTTTGTAGGACCTCTTTCTTTTTTGATTTCGTTATCCCTATTTTTGCCTGAACTGTTTCTTTTGTGATTACAGTCAGCGGGATGCCCCAGTTTTGTAAGTCTCCTTCATAGGTTTTAACTTATTAGGCTTTAGTTTACGAAAGATAATGACTGTCTGTCCTTATGATTATTCAGAACCATCATCGTCTTTTGTTTTGTAAGGACTTCTTTGGTGCCATTCACTGTGCACCTGGATCAACTGAGAAGACTACCCTGCCCCGGGTTATGATTACGGGTTTTAATTTTCGAAAAAAAAAACTCCTACTTCTTTGGCTCAAAGGGGTTGACGAGGGATTATCATCCTTATAACTCCAGTGTTTAGGAATTGAAACAATGCCTGTACCTCATCAACGGGATCTGTTCAAAAGCATATTGTAGATTGTGGTATCATTTTCGTCATCTTCCCTCAAGAGGCTTAGAATTTTCAACCCAGGGTTGATCATCATAAAAATATGAAAACAATGTGCATATAGCGAATGTGAATATATTGATTCAAAACAGACATATGCGATGCATTGATAAAGTAATAAAGTTTGCTATGACAATAATTGTTTGAACAATCAAAAGAAAATTACAACTTGAAAAATCTAATGAACAAAAGTCTTCTAATTTGAACTAGTCACTTCAAGTGATGAATCTTGCAGGGATAGTAGAAGAACTCAGCCTGACCATCTTGGGTGAATTCCACTGCTCCTTCATCAATCAGATCTTGGATCTTGTTCTTCAGAGACCAGCAGTCGTTTGTGGCATGCCCCAGGCTGTCCGAATGATAAGCGTAGTGGGCGTTGGGGTTATACCTCGAAGGTGTCTTGTTGGGGTTCTTAGGAGGGTCCCTTAGAGTTACCAAATTCAACCTCAACAGATGTTGTAAAGCTTGAGACAGCGACGTGTTGAGCTTGGTAAATTGCCTCCTAGGCTTGTATGGCTTGCTCTGATCAACCCGTTGCTCTGGACGAGGTTGTGGTTGGACCTGTGAAGTGGTAGCAATTTGGAGAGGTCTAATCTTCACCATTCCAGACTCTTGTCCTCTCGGAAGCTGATCAATGACCTGATCCCTGACTTGGACTATTTGCTTCATGTTGTATCTGTCTTGATGAAGCTGACTGATCATGGTCCTCAACTCTTCTTGCTCCCGAGCTAAGCCTTGGATGAGAGCCATTTGCCCCAGCATCTGGGTCCTCATTGCATCTACCTCAGCTTGCAGATGTTTCAGTCGTTCATCCTTATCATCTTCGGGACTTTTCTTGGCCAAATTCCCCATGAGGAGTGTCCTCAACTCTTCCTGCCCCTTGGATAGGCTTAGGAAGATTTCCCCGAACTGAGTCTCTTGAGTATGGAACTCCTGGTTGTCTGGTTGGAAGGCCATTGCTGAAATAAACAGCGAAGATGGTAAGTGACCTGTAACAAAGGTACCTGTTATGCAATGATATGTATGATATATGTATGTAACATTTTCAAGGATCTCGTGGGGTAAAGAAGAAAATCGTTAGCATTTGCATTTTGTAGCTTGATGGAAGGCACTGCATATTGTTAAGAGTCATTCTTCAAGAGTCAGGCTCACCATATCGAGTGGGTCATAGCCCCTGACTCAAGTCATTAACCTTGGCTAGAGGAAAATAAACCCCCTTTACCCCTTGCTGGACATTTGATTCATCATGACCTGCATCACAAAACCCTTGAGGTCCTTGAAATGGATTAGTCCTTATGTAGGATGCATGCAATGGTATGATGGTATGATGTTATGCTATGCGTGGAGTAATGTAGGTAAACCCTGTTATGAGTCCAGATTAAGGACTGTAAACAAAACCTGTAAGAAACTCAAGTGTCAGATAACAAGTGTGTAAGTAGTCAAGTTTGAAGGCACACAAGTCACACAAAGAGCCCTTAGAGTTTAGGACAGCATGAAGTTTGGGATACTACCCTCTTGAAGTTGGTGGGCTCAAAACTTGTCCTATCAAAAGTAACCGGGTTCTACGCTATTACAAGGCGCGGGTCTATACATCGCCAAAAATACAAAGACCCGTTTTGGTAAAATAAAGTGCGAGAAATAAAGCAGTAAAATCCTAATTACTATTACATCCGGAGGCAGTTACAGAAATAATCCAAAATAAAGAATTAAAATTAAAATGCGCGCGAAAGAAGAATCGGGAATGTCTTAAGGGTGTTGACCCTTTTTTTAGAAAAAAGAAATTGATTTTTTTTGTCTTTTTTGTGATTAAATGAAATTAATAACTAATAATTAAACTAATTAATTAATTTATTAAAAGAAAATATTTTTGTGTTTTTATGTTTTTAATGAAAATAAAAATAAAAGGGAATAAAATTAAAGTTAATAAACCTAATTCTAAACTTATTTTAATTATTAAAAGAAAAGTTAGAGTTGCCTAATTAAACTATTTCAATTAATATTTATTTACAAAAATAATATGAGAATAATAAAAATAATAATGTTAATTCTATTTTTTTTTGATTTTTTTATGAAAATATGTTAATTATGTTAATCGTCAATAAAAAAAGGGATAAGAAATAATAAAATAAAAAAAGAAAAGGACAAAATAATAAAAAAGGAGCAAACCCAAGGAGAGGGTTTTGGGCCAAATAGGAGGTGTATTGTTGAATTCTGGCCCATTTGAATCTTCAGCCACGTTGACTTCTTGGATTGCCTGCAGCATGCTTTGACTGAGCACATGGTATTCATCACTTTTTGTCCTTTGGATCTATGATCATGGCCACCTGGCGCTTGGATCTGTGAGGTTTATGGTGTTCAACGCTTGGGAATCTGCACAAGAACATATTGGAAAAAATAACATTTGAATTATGGGGGACCTGGGAATCGAACCCATGTCCCAATGATTACCAGCCAACTCACATCAACCACTACATCATTCGCTTGTTTGTGTCAAGATACCACTTCATCGCGCCTTTTTTATTATCCTTCTCTTGTAATTACTTTTCCCCTTTGTCATCCTAATAGATTGTATTCCATTCTTCTTCTTTAAAGAGTAGAAAAAAAAGGCACCTTTATTCTCCCTTTCCTGCATACACAAAAACAAAAAACAAAATGTTGACAAAAAAAACGTAATTACACGCAGAGGGTGATGGCGGTTAGGAAACAGTGGTTCTCGGATCTGCAGCGGTTCTGCAAGATGTTTTGGTCTAATAGTGAAATTTAGTGAATAGATGTAAATGATAGTGGTTTGGAAATTAAGATTGAAAAGTTGTTGGTAGTAGTCATGGACGGTGAAGGAAATTAAATATTCGTGGTGTATAAAATACAAGTAAGAAAAGTATAAAAATTAGTTATTAGCTATGTAAAAAAAAAGAATGGAGTACGAAAAAAAAATTGTGAGCATGGATAGGGATTTTCTGCAGAGCTTTTTTTTGGAATTTTGTTTTTTCATTTTAGAGAGTTCTAGCTCTTGTCAAATGGTATGAGAGGCTTGCATATATGTCTTTGAATGAAAATCAAGCAATAATGTGAGCCATTAACTCTTGCAATGAAGTTTTTGATTTTGCCCATAACCACCATTGAAACAACTTGCCTTTTGTGTCCAATTTTGAATTTCTTGCTTGGAATAGGCCTTGCACGAAATTGGTATGTGTTTTATGGTATGTCAAAGCTATTCAAAACAAAAGATATCCCTCAATTAATTTTCTTGATTTTTATTTGAATTTTAAAGATTTAAAATGAATTAAACCAAATAAAATTAAATAAAAATAGAAAAATTAATTTTTAATCTTGAAATAAATCATGGGACACGTGGGAGGCATGACAAGGATGAATCAAGTGGAAAAAGTGGGCCCCTTTTGTCAAAAATGAAGTTTCAAGGATAATTGACTTTGGCCATTTCACAAAAATTTCCCAACTTCTCCAATGCATATCTTGCTCAATTTTGAAGCTATGAACATGTTCTTGGACATTTTGGAAAGGTCTTGAAGTCCTCTAACCAATGCCTTTTGTCCCATGTCATTTTAATTTACCAATCTCAAGTTATGGTCTTTGACTTAAAGTGCCTTTTTGTTGACTTTTGAAAATGACCTATAATGTTGAAATTGATAACTTTTTGTGAGAGCATTTCTTGGACTTGGAGTGTGAAGATGAGTTGTAGGAAATGTCCTCCCCTTCAAAATGAGCATTGGATGGGATTTTTATGATGAACCATGAAAAAGTTATGCCTTGGTCAAGTTACAGTTGACTTTTCAGCTGTCCAAAAATAGAAACTTTTGCATCTTGAGACTTTTTGAGCCATGCTTGAGGAATCATGATCAAGAATTGATCAAATGATGATTGTGGCTTCAAAATAAGATGTTGACCAAAATTTTTGACTTTTGACTGCCAAATGACCATTTTGCCCCTACAGTTGACTATTGAGCAATTAGGGTTTTTGACTGTGCAACTTGACCTTGTGAGCCTTGAAACTTGACATGTAGGTGCTTGAAAATATTTATGAGCATATGGGACTTGATTGAGCCCTTGAAAACTTCAACTTCCTTGCAAGAACCAAAACCCTAGTTTGACTAGCTTAGGAGGATGGTTGACTGTGTAGCCCTTGAGTAGACCTTGAACCATTTGAGGTGATGCTTGGCAAAACTTTGAAGATTATGGGAGGGAAAATTTTGGGGTACAACAATAGGTAAACAAATTGACACACCTGGTGGGACAATGCTAATAATTTCGTATTTTGTGTGTGATTTTACAAAGTTTCTTATAGTTAATTTGTGTGTGTATGAATTTAAGAAGTGGTACACTTTTGTCCAAGTCTAGAATGCCACGCTTTGACACAAACACTGCACATACATAAATTTCTACATAAAATGTGGACGTCATACCAGTAAGTATCAGAACTCAAAGTGTGACAGTTTTATCTCCTATAAGATCGACCGCTGTTCATGGTTCAGTGACAACCGTCATAATGATAGAACCTATGCATGAGATATCACCATTTGACCCAAATCGACCACTATTTCCAGGGGGTCCAGGGTCACCATTTGTCCCTTACTAATATGGTATGTCTTATTCCATGATGGTTGGGTTGCAGTCGAACCCGACCATATATACAGAAAAGACAGTGGAAACTAGAAACCAAGGCAGTTATATCCTTAGTGGTCGACCATGTGGTGTTATTTATGTACCTCAGTCGACACCATCTTTGAATACTATTTCTGTTATGGATTTAAGGAAACAAATGGATGAGAGTAATTTAGAGTTAGTAAATATCTTAACTCAATAAATGGGAGTTTCCCTTAATCCTGTAGTTGACCAAATAAGTAGGTTGATTGACTCATTAGGAGTCCAACCAACTTAAACGTGCCACATGCCGTTAACAGTTTTTGAAGAACTAGAGGGGACAACAATGATCGTCCTTTTAGACCTCTAAGAGTGAGACACCCACTTGTGAAGAGGAAGAATTCGTTAAACAATATGAACCTAGGCCGGTCGTAGTTAGGAGAAACCAAGATGCTGATCAAGTGTTAAGGAATGCCACTATTAGGCGTAACAATATAGTAAATGTAGTAGAAGAAGTATTAACACAATCTGGGGTAAATTTTGGCCTTCGGAGGCCCAATTACTCTTCGACCTTGCCCGATTACATTCAACATCCAGAATTACCTAGGGGATGTAAGGTACCTAAAGTTACCAAGTTCACTGGTGATGCCAATGAGTTGACCATTGAACACATTGCTAGGTACGAAACAGAAGCTGGCGACATCGCCAGTGACGAGGGTTTAAAATTAAGATATTTTCCTAATTCATTGACCAAAAATGCTTTTACTTGGTTTACGACATTGACTCCAAATTCCATACGCACTTGGGAACAACTCGAGGGTATATTTCATGAGCAATTTTATGCTGGTTAGCCTAAGATAAGGTTGAAAGAGTTATCCTCAATCAAGACGAGATCGTCTGAGTCAATGGAAGATTATTTGATTAGGTTTAGGGTCCTAAAGTCTAGATGCTTCACTAGAGTTCCTGAGCATGAGCTGGTCAAAATGGCCGCTGGGGTCTTAGATTATTCTATTAGGAAAAAGTTTGATCTTCAATATATTACAGGCATGTCTTAACTAGCTGATAAGGTTCGATATGTCGAACGTTTGAATACAGAGAAATATAGGGTGTCAAAGGATCATAGAAAACGCAAAGTGGCCTATGTAGACACATAAGATCATTCCATAGAGTCCAAGGGTGAATACATGGAAGAAGGAGAAGTTGATGTGGCTGAATTAAAAGTCGAAGTCGTGATGTAGTATTCATGGAAGACCAAAATATTGAAAATATTGATAAGGTAAAGAAGACTACACCTAATAAAGATATCAGTTTGTCTAATGTTGATCCAGTCCGGTTACCTAATCATAATCTAGATGCTATTGGTGGTGATGATCATAATGGTGATCCATATGATTATGTTGATGATCAACAACTTGAAGATGAGGCAAATATTCCAACTAATAATGATGATTGTTGTACTCCAAAATTTTCCCTCCCATTTTTGAAGTAAATTGATTCAAGATACCTTCTCATGCTCCTAAGGTTCTCAAGTACTCAAGACTATTCAAGATTTGATCAGATGAACCCTCCTCCTAAGCAGTGGAGGCTGACGCAATGAGCTAGATCGCGAAGAAATAACATATTGCTACATGGAGACTGACACAATATATTATATTCTAGATAAAGTAACAAATTGTTACGTGGAGACTGAGGAAACGGGTTAGAGCTCAATAACATTGCTGCATGGAGACTGACGCAATGGGTCGAATTGCAGATTTCACAAAATTGTTGCATGGAGCCTGACACAATAAGTTAAATTGCTAATTTCATAACATTGCTACACAGAGTCTGATACAGTGAGCTAGACTACAAAGTAAGGGAACACATTGTTGCGTAGAGACTGACACAATGAGTTGAACTGCAGATTTCACACATTGTCGCATGAAGACTGACACAATGAGCTATATCGCAAAGCAGAAAACATATTGTTGCACGGAGACTGACACAATATATTGAATATAGAAGAATTTTTTTTTGAATGATCCAAATCTTAGATAACTAAGTTTAGAGATGGGATCAGATTTTTGATGGTTGTATCTATTTTCAACCAAAGTAAAAACTGATGAAGAGCCCTAAGATTTTGGCCCTGTTCGCAGTAGGTTTCGAGAAATGTCATGCATGATGTATATGCATGATATCCTAGATCAATATGGAACCCATAGTTCATATGTAATGGGTGTGCATATGCCCTAAATATGTATGTGTTCAAAATATGTGCATATGCCCCCAAAAATTGTGAAGAATGTTTTTTGTATTCTTTCCTTTTAAACCATTGGCCTTGAGTTACCAACTCCCCGACATTGCATGTTGCATCGTCGTGGTGTCTTTTAGTTGATTTGAACGTGGTGGAAAGTATTAGTAAGATATTGATGTTTGTATCATAAGCATAGGCGTAGCATAGGTGCCGACATTGTCATGGAGATAAGCGTAAATATGGATGCAGGCATGGATTTTCTTTCGGTATTTTCTAACCGAAATGCTTTTCGATGTTTTATCAAGTGCTTTTTACTTTTCAAACACTCAAAATTATTTCAACACAATATTCAAAAGAAACAATTGTAGTATTTTGCAAACAAGTATGAAAAAGAAAAAACACAATTCACAAGATATAAAAAGTACATGTTTTATTGATATGCCTTTGAATAGGCATGAGTACAAGATGCAATTCCTGAAAGGAGGTAATTACAAAAAAATTTAAAACTGTAAATGGCAATAAAAATGATAATTGCTACCGCTGTTTTCTCAATATCCTTTTGATAGCTTCTAATCTTCTTTGCTTCTGAGTTGGATGATTTGGATCTAATTATTTCTTCGTGGTTTGTGGTCGCAGTTCTTAGATCGCAGTCTCTTTGTTCTTTATTTCTTTTGGATAAGATCGCTAATTTTTGCCTGGATGGCCCTTTCGGGTTTTCAATCAACCGGGACGCTCCTTTTTGCCTAAGTCGCCTTTTTAAGGTTCGATCTTAGCGAGATTTTTTATACATAGTATTTTTTGACTGCGTCTGAATTTGCCGGGTGTGGTAGTTCTTCCCTATCCAATGTTGTGAGGATAAGACCACCACCGAAGAATGCTATTTTTACCACATATGGACCTTCATAGTTGGGTGTCCATTTACCACGTAAATCAAGGCGAGGTAGCAAAATCTTCTTGAGTACTAAATCCCCTTCTTTGAATATTCTAGGACAAACTTTCTTATCAAAGGCTTTCTTCATCCGCTTCTGATATAATTGACCATGGCACAAAGCTGTCAAGCGTTTCTCTTCAATGAGATTGAGCTGATCAAGTCGTGTTTGAGCCTACTCGACCTATTCAAGCTTTGTTTCCATTAACACTCTTAGTGATGGAATCTCTATTTCAAATGGGAGTACTGCCTCCATGCCATATACTAGAGAAAAAAGAGTTGCGCTTGTTGATGTGCGTACAGAGGTACGATAGCCATGTAGAGCAAAGGGAAGCATTTCATGCTAGTCTTTGTATGTCTTCACCATTTTATGAATGCTTTTCTTGATATTTTTGTTTGCAACTTTGACAGCCTTGTTCATCTTGGGTCGGTATGATGAAGAATTATGATGCTTGATCTTGAAATCATCGCATAGCTCTTTTATCATTTTGTTGTTCAGATTAGACCCATTATCAATTATGATCCTGTTTGGAAACCCATATCTGCATATGAGATTTTGTTTGATGAATCGAGTGACCACTTGGCTTATCACATTTGCATATGATGTTGCTTCTACCCATTTGGTGAAGTAATCAGTGGTGACCAGTATAAATCAGTGTCTGTTAGATGCTTTCGGTTTGATCATACCTATCATATCAATTGCCCACATTGAGAACGAACAAGGAGAGCTCATTACATTTAGAGGATTAGGTGGCACATTCATTTTGTTAGCATAGATTTGGCACTTGTGACAGGTTTTTGTGTAATGATAACAATCTGTTTCCATTGTTAACCAGTAATACCCTTCTCATAGAATTTTTCTTGCCATAGTATGCCCATTTGTATGGGTTCCAAAGTGCCTTCCTGGATTTCTCTCATAAGTGTATCCGCTTCTTGTTTCTCCACACACCTGAGTAGCATCATATCGTAATTTCTTTTGTATAATACATTACCACTCAAAGAATTTCGAGGATATCCTTCGCAGAGTTTGTTTGTCGATGATAGAGGCATTTTCTGGATATTCTTGTTTTTCAAGATACCTCTTGATGCCATAGAACCAAGGCTTTTTATCTGGTCCTTCTTCAATAGTGAGGCAATGCGCAGGCTCTTTAAAATGTCTGATAGTAATGCGTGGCTCATGGTTAGGCCGGGTTGCCTTAAACATGGCCGATAAGGTTGCTAAAGTGTTTGCCGTTTGGTTTTCTTCTCGTGGGATGTGGTTAAAGGTAATCTTGGTGAATTTCATAGCTAGCTTTAAGACATGATCCATATATGGAATCAAATTTGGGTGTTTAATGTCCCATTCACCTTTGATTTTGTATATGACCAACACAAAATCTCCAAATACTTCAAGATATTTGATTCTTAGATCGATGGCAGCTTCCAGACCTAGGATACAAGCTTCATATTCGGTGATATTGTTGGTGCATTCAAAACATAACCTTGTAGTATAAGGTTTGTGATAGTTCTTTAGAAAAGTCAAAATTGCCCTGATATCATGCCCCAGTGCATTTAAAGCTCCATCAATCATGAGTGTCCAACGTGCCCCTGGTTCAGGTCCTTCATCGGGCCCTGGTATTTTGTAGTCATCTATAGCCATAACATCTTCATCTAGAAAGTCGAACTTCATTGGTTGATATTTTGGCAATGATTGATGAGCTAGATGATCAGCTAGTACACTACCTTTGATGGCCTTTCGAGTAAAATATTGTATGTCGTACTCCGATAATAACATCTGCCATCGGGAAATCCTCCCTGTAAGAGCTGGTTTTTTGAACACATACTTTAAAGGATCCATTCTTTCTATTAAACATGTGGTGTATGTTAACATATGTTGCCTCAATCTTTTAGTAGCCCAAGCTAATGCACAATAAGTCTTCTTGAGGAGTGAGTAGCTGGTTTCGCAGTCAGTGAATTTCTTGCTGAGGTAGTAGATTGCATGCTCTTTTCTACCCGTTTCATCTTGTTGGCCCAATACACATCCCATTGATCCTTCAAGTAATGTTAGATACATAATGAGCAGTCTTCCAGGAACTGGCGGCATCAAGATCGGTCGCTGTTGTAAATATTGATTTATCGTCTCAAAAGTTGTTTGGCAATCATCATTCCATGTCCTTGTTTGATCTTTTCGCAGTAGTTTAAATATGGGCTCGCATGTAGAAGTTAGGTGTGATATGAACCTTGAAATGTAATTCAATCATCCTAAGAAACCACAAACCTCTTTCTCCGTCCTTAGAGCTGGCATTTCTTGTATAGATTTTACTTTGTTGGGGTCTACCTTAATACCACACTGATTTACGATAAAAACCAGTAACTTACTTGACCTGACACCAAATGTACATTTGTTTGGATTCAATCTTAGTTTAAACCTTTGCAGTCAATCAAATAGGTTCTGTAAATGTATGATGTGGTCCTCCTCTGTATCAGATTTGGAAATCATATTATCTACGTGCACCTCCACTTATTTATGAATCATATCATGAAACAGTGTGACCATCGCCCGCTAATAGGTTGCCCATGCATTCTTTAAATCGAACGACATTACTTTGTAGTAGAGAGTGCCCCAAGGTGTCATGAAAGTATTCTTTTCCATATCTCCGGGTGCCATTTTGATTTGATTATTGCCTGAGAAGCCGTCCATGAATGAGAATATTGAAGCTTGAGTTGTGTTTTCCACTAGAACATCTATGTGAGGTAGCGGAAAATAGTCATTGGGACTTGCTTTATGTAATACGGTGGGAGAACTGACTTGTTTTTGCATTTTATCGTAAATGTTACGGATAGCAAGAGTCACCACCGACTTTTCTTTTATATAATAAGGAAAGGGTGAAAAGAACAGAAAAGAACTTCAAGAATTTTTTAAATTCGGGGGGTAGGTTATGAAAAGGGAAGGTGTTAGCACCCTTTTCATCCATAGTTATCTACGTGCTCCTAATCTCTAGCTCACTTTTGAAAATTGCTTTTCGTGTAAGTGTTTGAAAAATATTTTGAAATTTTCCAATGTATGGCGAAACTTTGTAATAATTCTTGTATCGGTCCTCAAGAATGCGTACAAAGTGTTTTAAAAATATCTTTGAAATTGTTTGTGTAAAATGTTTTGTTTTTTTGATAAATTTGTGAGCAAGTGATTAACAGTTCTACCCACTCAAGGCCGTCCTTTTACTTTTCCTTCTCCTTTAGAGATATTACTATCTATACCATTAGTTGGTAGGTAGCCCTATCTATTAGATGTGAAGGGACAGGCGTGGGTCATTGTAAATTCATAAAGGAAACTTGTAGGATGCTTTAGCAATTTATCGTAAGTGACTAAGACCGTTTACCGACGGCAACATTGAAGGGTCATCAAGGGACTACGATCTTTTAATCGAGGGACTTTGCTAAAGCGTCCCCACTTTCGAGGGACATGACTGTTTTTATTCGAAGGTAACAAGTGAGGTTACCCTAGAGGTGTGTGTGTGCAAAGTGTATTGAATTCAGTTATTTTATTTTGATTAGAGTTATCTAACAGTTGATTTTAGATCTTGCCACACATGCTCTAATTACTAGCATTTATAAGGAAAACAGTAAATTGCGGAAAGTAAAGGTGTGAAAAGTAAACCTAAACTATTACAAAGATTCGGGGAAGGGGATACAAAACCATAAAACTGAGGGAAACCGAAAGCAAATAAAAGCCCTAATTAAACTATTACATACTGTAGCAGTTACGTAATCGGGAATATTAATGCGAAAGTAAGCACGCGAAGATTAAAAATTGTTTTGTAGTCGTTTGAAGAAAAGGTTTTGATAATCATCCTAAAGTCTAACTGATTTTTAATTAATCGAAAAAGTTAGGTAATTAAATTAGTCGAGATTAATTATCCTAATTAATTTAATAAAAAAATCAAAATTAATTTATGAGAAAGAAACTAAACCTATTTTGTTTTAATGTTGATTAAAAAATGATTAGGGTTTATTAAAAAAGAGAAAATAATGTTAGTAAAAAATAGAGAAAAAGAATGCTGGAGATGAGCGTTGAACTCATGCCCCTTAATACCTTCATGCAACATGCATACCACAAGACCAAGCGCGCCTTGGTGTCAAGGTAAAGCCTCCAACATGCTTTGTAATCAACCTGCAAAAATATGAAAAATTAAAGAAATAAAATGTCAAAAGGCTAGATCAAACCCATACCCTTTGAGACTAATGCTTTATCGCGCGCGCTTCTGCCACTGGGGTGGCTGTTTCATCCGTTTATATCATTGAAATGATAAATATATAATATATAAACAAATATATTGGCCGGAGAAGCACCGGAGCCCTAGCTCCGATTGTCTTCTCCGGCGAACCAATTCTTACACCTGTAAAAATAGTAAACGTTAGTGCATGAAGATGACTCTACCCCCTAAATCAAGCCTTCTGAATCCAATGGTGGTGTTTTTATGGGCCAAAATGCAAGGGATTGCAAGCTATAATGAAAACACATGAAACCGGTGCTAGCATGGTATTTCACGATTCAGGGTGCATGGGACCTCCATGATTGTTCTTACCTGCGCTATCAATACTCATAAACAAGTTAGAGTCGTTAGTACATGTTAAAGAAAACAAGAAAACATGATATGAATGTCATGAGCATGATGAGTCCGACGATGTCATGTAGTGCGATTCACATGTTTTGGACCATCAAATTTGGTCCAAACTTACTCTATATGCTTGCTGGAAGAGAATGGAACGAAGGCTTTATGGTGAAAGGGCTTGAGAATAGGGTTTGAAAACTTTAGGGTTCTTGAAATTTTTTGATGTTTTTTTGACAATTTTGAGGCAAAGATTTTCGTGTCCTTTGTCCCCTCTTGATGTCTGAATATATAGAGAAATTTAGGGCAACCAAGTGATGGGCTTGGACTCTTGTAGTAAGATATAATTTTATCTTATTTTATTTTATATTATTAATGAATTAAATAAAAAATAATTAAAATAAAGCAAGGTAAAGGGGTGTAAGGATAAGGTTTGGGATGTATGAAGAGTATAATACACGTTTGGACTCTTAAACCATGGCCCAATAGCCCAAAATATCAAGCTTGCTCATTTTGAACTTCATGCATTTGCTCAAAATTTCCCAACTTGCAATGGTCATAACTTACTCAACATTTATCTTTTGAAGGTGATCTTAGACTTTTTGGAAAGCTCAATATGTCCTCAACAGCTTCTATGTTGATCATTTTTGCTTTTGAAGACTTTATCTCTATGTAAGTTGCCTTGAAACAAAGTGTCTATTTGTTGACTTTTGAAATGACATGTAATGTATTGGCTTATATCTCTAAAATGATGCATTTTTGGACTTGATCTTAGAGAGGAAAAGTTGTAGAGAGTTTAATTTCCTTCAAAATGGGCTTTGGTTGGGGAAAAGCTGATAAAGCATGTGAAAGTTATGTTTGATCAAAGTTCAGTTGACTTCTCCTAAAGAAACCCTAATTTGGCAACTTTTGACTTTTGATGATTTAAGGGCTTTTCTTGAGGAATCATGATCAAACTTTGATCAAATGATGATTGTGATACGGTGGGAGAGAACTGTCTGTTTTTGGAATGCTGGTTCGCGTTTTACGTTTGTTTTTACAAAATGTCACGGTGAGCAAGAGTCACCACCGTCTTTTATTTTATCCAACAAGGAAAGGCAAAAAGCACAGAAAAATTCCATTTTCGAGATGTTTCTCGGGTCCGGAGGGTAGATTATAGAAAGGGAAGGTGTTAGCACCCTTTCTATCTGTGGTTATCCACGGGCTCTTAGGTACTTGCTCAAAGTGTTTTCAAAATTTTGCTTTCTTTGTGTTTGTGGGTTTGAAAGAAGTTTTTGTTTTGAAAGGTGTAAGTGCGAAAAGTTTTTGCTTTGTTTTGAGAGAGCAAGTACTTAAGAACCATCTACCTACTCGAAAAAGGAATCAATCTGTGCTAATGTCCTTTAGACATTGCTATCCCACTATTGATGAGTAGGTAGCATCGTCGTTGGAGTTTTAAGGGTCAATTCGATTAAGGGACGTGTGGTCACTAAAGCAATGTTAGGATGCCTTAGCGGTAACCCTAATGTCTTAGATCATTTTTCCGAGGCAACCGTTTCGAGGCAACTATGATCTTTGGAAAAGAGAGCGACCTCTAACACTTTCTATACTCAATGACCACGTTCGAAGGCAACCAAGTGAGGTGTACCCTAAGAGTGCGCATGTGCGAGTGTGTTGTTTTCAGTTATTTTGTCTTTGTACATGTCAATGGTTATCTATGTTGATTTTAGGTTTAAACATTTGATCTTGTCATGCATTCCCTATTATCAAACATCTAACAGTTTATAAGTGGCGAAAATTAAATTGCGGAAATTAAAACTAACTATTACAAGGCGTCGGGTATTTACATCGCCAAAAGCAACCCTTGAAATTAAAATGTGGGAAATAATTAAAGCGATAAAATAATTAAAGTCCTAGTTAACTATTACATTCCGGGAAACAGATACAATAATGTGATAAAATGGATCGCGTGCGAGAAATTTAAATCGGGCGCATTCTAGGGTTTTGACCCTTTTGTTTATTAAAGAAAAGGTTTTTTTTTGTTATTTTTTGAATTAAAAGGAATTAAATTATGCTAAATTATTAAATTAATAAACAAATTAATTAATTAATAAAAATAATATTTTTGGGTTTTTGATATTTAAAGAAATAAAAATAAATTGATTAATGTTAATAAAACCTAATCGTCTAAATTAATTTTAATTATTACAAAAATATTAAAGTTATTTCCTAATTAAACTAAATTAATTGAATTAATATTATTAACAAAATAGAAATGCTGAAATTAAATTTAATTAAGAAAATATTTTTTTGGTTTTAATTTTAAATGAGAAAAAGTTTTGATTGGTTAGTGATTAAATAAAAAATAATTAAACAAAATAAAGAAATAAAATAGAAAATAGAGTGAGTTAGAGGGTTTGGGCATGTATAGGAGGTGGGATTAGCAATTTCAAGGCCCATTTGAGTTGGCTTGCGTTGACCTTTCCTGCTTCCATGCACACGCGCTGACTTTGGCTCATGGTAGGCATTCATCTGGACCACCAGATTTGGCCTGGGGCCATCTGGCAAGCATTTGGATGAGGACACATGATGTACCGCGCAATTGGAATGGCATTGGATAACCTGGAAACAAAATATAACAAATATGTGGGGAACCTGGGATTCGAACCCAGGTCCTGTTAGTCACCAAGCACACGCCACTACCACTGCACCAACGCGTTTTAATTGTTATAGCATTCAATAGTAATAATAATATGAGAAACAAGTTAATGGATCAGAAAATATAAAAATAAAGCGCATATTTTTGAATGAGCGAATTGGAAAGGGCCACGTCTTCGTCTTCTCCATTGAAACCTGGATACTTACCTGCGGATTTGTATCCGCAGCTAAATTCGCACATGCATTCAAAAATCTATTCTAGGCCATTAAAACCAACCCCAAGACCATGGTCGTGCTCGTCTGGGCATCCTGAGCACATCTATGTCCATTATTTGCACTGATTTGGCCTGAAAACGAAACGCCCAAAAAAACAATCCAAGAACCCTAGATTCGGCTAGGGGATTATAGCTCATATAAATGCAATCAAATAATGCAGAAAGTTTAAAAATTGCACAAGGATCATGAATATGTCAACAATTTGTCAAAAATATGCAAGAACATGGAGTCTCAATTTCAAATGCAAGGCGGTATTTCAGAGACTTACATCGCTTTAGAACGTGTATGGGGATTGGTTTTGAGTTGGCTTCGCTTTAGTGGATGTCCAACAATTGATTCACGTTGAGTTTTGCCTTTGAATTCACCTATAGGAGTGATTTCAGTTTCAAGCTTTTTGACAATTTTTCCAAGTTTGCTTTTTGTGATTCTGCAGCCTCTAACCTCTAATTCGTGTGCCTTTGGCTTGCAGCATTGGATTAGGTCAACAATTTGGACTTGAATCTTTGTGCATCAATGCTTGGAGATATGATTTGATTCACCATTGATAACTTTCTTATTTTGTCCAAAATCCAATATTTTTGCACATGAAAAGCTTGATAAGGATTTGATCATGTCATTGATGATAATCAAGACCTATAACAACCAAAAAGATCCTAAGTAATCAATATTTGGATTTTATTTGATTTAAATTGATTTAAAATGAATTAATTCAATAAAAAATCAAACAAAATAGAAAAATTAACAAATGGACACAAAGCAGAAGCTAGGACACGTGTGTAGTGTGGCAAGATCAAATCAAGTGAAAACGAATGGGCCCATTTGACAAGATTTGAAGTTTTGGGGATAGTTGACTTTTGGCAATATTGCAAAAATGCCCAACTTCAACAATGCATAACTTATTCAATTTTGAACTTTTGGAAGTGTTCTTGAACTATTTAGAAACCTTGAGATGTCCTCTAACCAACTATTTTGGTATCATCGAATTTTGATATTCCATGCTCAAGTTATAATCTTTGGCAAAAAAGGTGTTTTTGTTGACTTTCAAAAATGACCTATAATGTCCAAATTTGTAACTTTTTGTGAGTGCATTTCTTGATCTTGGGGTATGAAGATGTATTGTAGGAAATTGCATACTCTTCAAAATGAGCTTTGGATGGGTCATTTCTCATAAAGTATGAGAAAGGTATGCTTGGTCAAAGTTGAGTTGACTTTTCCTATAAAACCCTAATTTAGCAACTTTTGAGTCTTGATGAATTTTGAGCAATCCTTGATGAATCATGATCAACACTTGATCAAATGATGAAATATCCTTCAAAATAAGAATGTTGACAATAAATATTGAAGTTTGACTGTTTATAGGTCACAATTGACTTTTACCCTAGCACAGTCGATTTGTGGACCTTTTGAGCAATTGACTGACCAAACTTCCTCTGCAAGGCTTGAAATTTGACATGGATGACCTTGAGAACATTTTAGGACATTAGGGAGAAGTTGAGGTCATTTGGATGCAAGGACCTTGATGCAACACAAAACCCTAATTTGAGATTGACTGCCTTAGGAGATGACTTGACTGTCCAACTCTTGAGCAATCTTGAGCAACTTGGAGATTATTCTTGCAATGTCTTAGGAAATATGAGAGGGAAAATTTTGGGGTACAACATCTGCCCCTGTTCAATTTTCTTAAACCTGAGGATATAGATTGGCTTTCGGGCCTTTCGTGATCCGAAGGTGGAAGATGATTGAACACTAGAGTGCCCAGAAATTTGCACTCGCATGAAGTGATATCAGCATTGTGATGTCGGGAATGGGCTTACAGATGCCATTTGGAGACTGTTGATAAATGGTCTAAACTTCATCTGGAATACGAATCAGGGAGATCTTATCGGTGATCTGACTGAACCAGGGAAGGTCTTGGATTAACTTTGACTGGATCAGTATCAGAAAAATCTTTAGGAGTCGATTTAACTGGACCAGACAAGGCCTTGGAATAACTTCAACTGGAATACGAATCAGGGAGATCTTATCGGCGATCTAACTGAACCAGAGGAGGTCTTGGATTAACTTTGACTGGATCGACATCAGAAAAATCTTTAGGAATCGATTTAGCTGGACCAGACAAGGTCTTAGAATAACTTTGATTGGACCGGCATCAGAAAAATCTTTAGTAGTCGATTTAACTGGACCAGACAAGGGTCTTGGAATAACTTTGACTGGATCGGCATCAGAAAAATCTTTAGGAATCGATTTAACTGGACCAGACAAGGCCTTGGAATAACTTCAACTGGAATACGAATCAGGGAGATCTTCGCATCGATCTAACTGAACCCGAGGAGGTCTTGGAATAACTTTGACTGGATCGACATCAGAAAAATCTTTAGGAATCAATTTAACTGGACCAGACAAGAGTCTTGGAATAACTTTGACTGGATCGGCATCAGAAAAATCTTTAGGAATCGATTTAACTGGACCAGACAAGGCCTTGGAATAACTTCAACTGGAATACGAATTAGTGAGATCTTATCGGTGATCTGACTGAACCAGAGAAGGTCTTTGATTAACTTTGACTAGATCGGCATCAGAAAAATCTTTAGGAATCGATTTAACTGGACCAGACAAGGGTCTTGGAATAACTTTGACTGGATCGGCATCAGAAAAATCTTTAGGAATCGATTTAACTGGACCAGACAAGGCCTTGGAATAACTTCAACTGGAATACGAATCAGGGAGATCTTCGCAGCGATCTAACTGAACCAGAGGAGGTCTTGGAATAACTTTGACTGGATCGACATCAAAAAAATCTTTAGGAATCGATTTAACTGGACCAGACAAGAGTCTTGGAATAACTTTGACTGGATCGGCATCAGAAAAATCTTTAGGAATCAATTTAACTGGACCAGACAAGGTCTTGGAATAACTTTGACTGGATCAGCATCATAAAAATCTGTAGGAATCGATTTAACTGGACCAGACAAGAGTCTTGGAATAACTTCAACTGGAATACGAATCAGAGAGATCTTCACAGCGATCTAACTGAACCAGAGGAGGTCTTGGAATAACTTTGACTGGATCGGCACCAGAAAAATCTTTAGGAATCGATTTAACTGGACCATACAAGAGTCTTGGAATAACTTTGACTGGATCAGCATCAGAAAAATCTTTAGGAATCGATTTAACTGGACCAGGCAAAGGTCTTGGAATAACTTCAACTGGAATACGAATCAGGGAGATCTTATCGGTGATCTAACTGAACTAGAGGAGGTCTTGGAATAACTTTGACTGGACCGGCATCAGAAAAATCTTTAGGAATCGATTTAATTGGACCAAACAAGGTCTTGGAATAACTTCAACTGGAATACGAATCAGGGAGATCTTCGCGGCGATCTGATTGACCCATAAGAGGTCTTGGATTAACTTCGACTGGATCGACATCAGAAAAATCTTTAGGAATCAATTTAACTGGACCAGACAAAAGTCTTGGAATAACTTTGACTAGATCGGCATCAGAAAAATCTTTAGGAATCGATTTAACTGGACCAGACAAGGTCTTGGAATAACTTTGACTGGATCGGCATCAGAAAAATCTTTAGGAATCGATTTAACTGGACCAGACAAGGTCTTGGAATAACTTTGACTGGATCGGCATCAGAAAAATCTTTAGGAATCGATTTAACTGGACCAGACAAGGTCTTGGAATATCTTCAACTGGAATACGAATCAGGGAGATCTTATCGGCGATCTGACTGAACCAGAGAAGGTCTTTGACATAGTTGAGAACTTAACTGCATCTTTCCTGAAAGGTAAAGGTCAGTTATATGCAATGCATGATATGGATCAAGCAATGATGTTCTCAAAATAAATGAGATTGTATTATATGATGCGTATATGCATGTATCATGATGTATGGAAATGTAATGTTTTAGCTGGGGAAAATAAATCTCGGATAGCTGCTGGAGACAGAGTTGAATTCTTCGTTTCCGCTGGGGATGATGAACGAAGGTGATTGCGAGAATAAACCTGCGGGAGAAGAGAACTCCGTTGGGGGATAAACTGATGATGATATTACTCTGTGGGGTAGAGATGCTCTGCTGAGGACTCCACTGATAAACTCTACTGGGGATGATTATCGTTGCTGGTGATACTGAATCTGTTGAGGATTGAATTCCTGTTTGTGAAAGGAAAGAACTTTTCTGGGGATGATCTTTCAGTTGCAACTTGCTGGGGATAAACCCTGTTAGGCTCTTGGTGATAATCCTCTGAATTCTGCTGGGAATGGTCTTTTGAACTGGGCTGGGGAGATTTATTTTGTACTCCGCTGGGGATAAACTTCCAGAGTCAACCGGGGATGATGATTCAACTCTGTTGGGGAAGCTTTTTCAGGCTGTGTTGGGAAAATTTGACTCCACTGGGGGGTATCTTGTATCCTGCCGGAGAACATTCTTATACTCCGTTGGGGAATATTAAGACTGCTGGGGATATCAAGTCTTTCTAGTGCTGATGGCAGACCAACTCTACTTGGGGAGAACATTGCTGATTCGTTCATTCACAGTTGCGAGTCTTAGCTGGGGAGAGTTAATATTACTGTCTTTTTCTTTTACTCTGCGGGGAGTGAATGTTACTGGGACGCGTGCTAAGGATATGACGATGGCTTTGCATCGAGACTTTTCTCCCCCTGTATCTGCGGGAGAAGGTTCCTGCGGAGGCCTGGCGGATCGAGTATTATTCCCACCTATGCGGTGCTTGGTAACTTTCGATTGAAGTGACAAGTCTTCTTCTGGTAGGCCAGTGACGAGATGACGAGACATAATCATACGCTTTGATCCCTAACTTTTTCCTGGACTGTCTTTTCAGATTTTCGATCCACCGGGATACCCTTTTTTGCCCAAGCCGCCTTTTCAGGTTTTCGACTTGCCGGGTGTACAAATTTTTCATTTTCATCCCTTATTTTTGCCCGAACCCTTTTGGTTTGTCGGGAAGCCCTTATTTTTGCCTTGGCCTGTCAACCTAGCGGGTCTTTGTTCATGCGTAGTATTTTCTGATTATGTCCATGCTCTCAGGGTGTAAGGAGTTGTCACTGTCTGTAGTGTTGTGTTGCCATACTACCAGAAGATCTTTGTTTGATCATGCAAGATTTGTTGCTGGAATTCATGTCCAATCCCCCAATTGATTCAGATGGAGATTTGCCCCTAGCTATTTGGCATTTTGAGAGATTCCTTGAATCTTGACTTAACTGCCCCAGATGATGGACAATGCTCATGCCGTTCCCCTTGGTTGGAGGTGTTTTTTCCACTCGACGTGACCCTTTTTATTGAAAAGGTTTTTTGTTCACTAGATATTCGTCGTGCGAATTTCTCTGCTATTTGAACAAATATTCATATGCAAACAATGTTATTCTAAGAATGCAAAGCTTATGTCTGTCTTGAAGTTTTTGAAAATGCATTTTTTCAGTAAGATAGGAAAATTTTGTAAAATGTGACGTCAACTCAGGATTTACAGCAAGCCCTACAGGAGTCATGATATCTTTTGTAATAGTATGCTTTCGGACTAACCCATGCTTCAGCTAGGACTTTTAAGGGTTATAACGTGGCCTGGTTCACGGTTTAAGAAACAAAGGATAAAGACTTAAATTTTATTTGTACCCACCCGTTCTTCGTGATGTTCTTCGATCCTAAACTCAGCTAATCGTGCATTAGATCTTGTTTGAGTCTTTGCTCTGATATACCAGTGATGGTTCAGATATTGAAAATTTATTTTGAACAGGCAGTCATTTTGTTGAGAGTTTATAGGACCTCTTTTTGATTTTATTATCCTGTCTTTTGCCTGAACTGTTTCTTTTTGTATTTACAGTCAGCGGGATGCCCCAGTTTTTCTTAAGTCTTCTTCATAGGTTTTGACTTAATGGGCTTTTATTTTTGAGAGATAATGACTGCATGTCCTTACGATTATATGGAACCATCATCGTCTTTTGTTTCGGGAGGACTTCTTTGATGCCATTCATTGTGCACCTAGATTAACTGAGAAAACTACCCTGCCCCAGGTTATAATTAAGGGTTTTAATTTGTGAAAAGAAAAACTCCAACTTCTTTGGCTCAAATGGGTTGACTAGGAATTATCTTCCTTATAACTCCACTGTTTAGGATTTGAAACAATGCCTGTACCTCGTCAGTGGGGTCTGTTCAAAAGCACATTATAGAGATTTTGATATCATTTTCGTCATCCTCCCTCAAAAGGCTTAGAATTTTTTAATCGAGAGTTGAACATCACAAAAATGAAAGCAATTTGAATATAGTGAATACGAATGGACTGATTCAAAACAGACATATGCAAAAGTAACAAAGTTTGACATGAATAAATGTTCGAACAATCAAAAGAAAATTACAACTTGAAAATTCTAATGAACAAAAAGTCTTCTCGTCTCAGTACTTGTCACTTCAAATGGAGAACCTTGGGGGGATGGCAAAAGAATTCAATCTGACCGTCTTGTGTGAGTTCCAATGCTCCTTCATCAATCAGGTCTTGAATTTTGTTTCTCAACGCCCAACAACTGTTAGTATCATGCCCCGAGCTGTTGGAGTGATATGCACACCTTGCATCAGGATTGTACCTTGGGGAGGCTATGTGGGGATTCTGAGGAGGGTCCCTTAACGTCACCATATTCAATCTCAACAGGTGTTGTAAAGCTTGAGACATCAGCATGTTGAGCTTGGTAAACTGCCTCTTGGGTGTATCCGGCTTACTCTGATTAACCCGTTGTTTATGGAAAGGTTGTTGTTGGACCTGTGAGGTAGTAGCAACTTGGAGAGGTCTATTCTTCATCAAACCAAACCTTTGACTTCTCGGAAGTTGATTAATGACTTGGTCCCCGACCTTGATTGTTTGCTTCATGTTGTTGTATTTGTCTTGATGAAGCTGGTTGATAATGGTTTTCAGCTCTTCTTGTTCCCGAGCTATGCCTTGGATAAGAGCCATCTGCCCTAGCATCTGGGTTTTCATGGCACTGAACTCAGCTTGCAGTTGTTCCAGCCGTTCTTCCTTATTGTCTTCAGGACTTTTCTTGACCAAGTTCCCAACGAGGAGTGTTTTCAACTCTTCCTGCCCCTTGGATAGGTTTAGGAATACGTCTCTGAACTGAGCTTCTCGAGTTTGAAGATCTTGGTTGTCTGGTTGGAAAGCCATTGCTGAAATAAACAGCGAGAACATGAGAGACATGTACTGGGAGACCTGTTATGCAATGACATGTATGTATGAAATGTTTTCAAGGATCCCGCAGGGTAAACAAGAAACTTGTTAGAATTTGAATTTTGCAGCTTTGATTGAAGAAACTTCATGTTGTTAAGAGCCCTTCTTCAAGAGTCAAGCTCACCATATCGAGTGGGTCATAGCCCCTGACTCAAGTTATCGTGTTTTGATTTCTAGACAACCTTGGCTAGAGGAAAATAAATCCCCTTTGCCCCTTGCTAGACATTTGATTTACCATAACTTGCATCACAAACCCTCGAGATCCTTGAAATGGTTAAGGAAATGTTAAGGAATGATGTTGTTATGTGTATGCTATGCGTTTAAGCAAAAGTGTGAAGTGATGTAAGTAAACCCTGCAATAAATCCAAATTATTGGATAAGGACTGTAAACAAAACCTGCAAGGAACTCATGTTGTCAGATAACAAGAATGTGCAAGTAGTTCAAGTTTGAAGGAACACAAGTCACACAAATAACCTTAAGTTTAGGCTGGCATGGAGTTTAGGTATTACGCTCTTTCAGTTTAGTTGGTTCAACCTGTCCTAGAAATAGTAACCGGGTTCTAGAGGATCTCAATATCACTGACCACCCTCGATCGGACATAATTCCAGTTTAGCAACCTTTTCTTGCAGCCGCAATCATCGTGAGAGTTTGGTCTCAATGAGTGTAGCATACTGCTACTGTTCTATGGCCAAGTTGGTCAATTTAAAGGTTCTAAGGTCAGTTGGTGCTTAAGGACCCCTTAGCAGACCCATATTCTCCTCGTTGTGCCACAACGGATATCGGTACATACTAAAGTGCCACACCAACGTAACTACTTCTTCAACCGCATCGGTCTACACCGTACAGTTCCCTCACAATTTATTGCTACTTACCTAAAGGGTGCCCGCAGATCTGGGTTAGGATCTATAGTAACTCCGATACAAGCCCACAAATATAAAGCATACAAAGCAAACAATTGAAAACACAATGATCTAATCCTAAGGTACACCCCACTTATAAAAAGTAATGTCCCCAACAGAGTCGCCAGTTCTGTGATACGGTGGGAGAGAACTGACTGTTTTTGGAATGCTGGTTCGCGTTTTGCGTTTGTTTTTGCAAAATGTCGCGGTGATCAAGAGTCGCCACCGTAATTTATTTTATGCAACAAGGAAAGGAAAAAAGCACAGAAAAATTCCTTTTTCGAGATGTTTCTCGGGTCCGGGGGGTAGATTATAGAAAGGGAAGGTGTTAGCACCCTTTCTATCCGTGGTTATCCACGGGCTCTTAGGTACTTGCTCAAAGTGTTTTCAAAATTTTGCTTTCTTTGTGTTTGTAGGTTTGAAAGAAGTTTTTGTTTTGAAAGGTGTAAGTGCAAAAAGTTTTTGCTTTGTTTTGAGAGAGCAAGTACTTAAGAACCGTCTACCTACTCGAAAAAGGAATCAATCTGTGCTAATGTCCTTTAGACATTGCTATCCCACTATTGATGAGTAGGTAGCATCGTCGTTAGAGTTTTAAGGGTCAATTCGATTAAGGGACGTGTGGTCACTAAAGCAATGTTAGGATGCCTTAGCGGTAACCCTAATGTCTTAGATCATTTTTCCGAGGCAACCGTTTCGAGGCAACCGTTTCGAGGCAACTATGATCTTTGGAAAAGAGAGCGACCTCTAACACTTCCTATACTCAATGACCACGTTCGAAGGCAACCAAGTGAGGTGTACCCTAAGAGTGTGCATGTGCGAGTGTGTTGTTTTCAGTTATTTTGTCTTTGTACATGTCAATGGTTATCTATGTTAATTTTAGGTTTAAACATTTGATCTTGTCATGCATTCCCTATTGTCAAACATCTAACAGTTTATAAGTGGCGGGAATTAAATTGCGGAAATTAAAACTAACTATTACAAGGCGTCGGGTATTTACATCGCCAAAAGCAACCCTTGAAATTAAAATGCGGGAAATAAATAAAGTGATAAAATAATTAAAGTCCTAGTTAACTATTACATTCCGGGAAACAGCTACAATAATATGATAAAATGGATCGCGTGCGAGAAATTTAAATCGGGCGCATTCTAGGGTTTTGACCCTTTTGTTTATTAAAGAAAAGGTTTTTTTGTTATTTTTTGAATTAAAAGGAATTAAATTAAGCTAAATTATTAAATTAATAAACAAATTAATTAATTAATGAAAATAATATTTTTGGGTTTTTGATATTTAAAGAAATAAAAATAAATTGATTAATGTTAATAAAACCTAATCGTCTAAATTAATTTTAATTATTACAAAAATATTAAAGTTATTTCCTAATTAAACTAAATTAATTGAATTAATATTATTAACAAAATAGAAATGCTGAAATTAAATTTAATTAAGAAAATATTTTTTTGGTTTTAATTTTAAATGAGAAAAAGTTTTGATTGGTTAGTGATTAAATAAAAAATAATTAAACAAAATAAAGAAATAAAATAGAAAATAGAGTGAGTTAGAGGGTTTGGGCCTGTACAGGAGGTGAGATTAGCAATTTCAAGGCCCATTTGAGTTGGCCTGCGTTGACCTGCGTTGAACTTTCCTGCTTCCATGCACACGCGCTGACTTTGGCTCATGGTAAGCATTCATCTGGACCACCAGATTTGGCCTGGGGCCATCTGGCAAGCATTTGGATGAGGACACATGATGTACCATGCAATTGGAATGGCATTTGATAACCTGGAAACAAAATATAACAAATATGTGGGGAACCTGGGATTCGAACCCAGGTCCTGTTAGTCACCAAGCACACGCCACTACCACTGCACCAACGCGTTTTAATTGTTATAGTATTCAATAGTAATAATAATATGAGAAACAAGTTAATGGATCAGAAACTATAAAAATAAAGCGCGAATTTTTGAATGAGCGAATTGGAAAGGGCTACGTCTTCGTCTTCTCCATTGAAACCTGGATATTTACCCGCGGATTTGTATCCGGAGCTAAATTCACATATGCATTCCAAAATCTATTCTAGGCCATTAAAACCAACCCCAAGACCATGGTCGTGCTCGTATGGGCATCCTGAGCACATCTATATCCATTATTTGCACTGATTTGGCTTGAAAACGAAACGCCCAAAAAAACAATCCAAGAACCCTAGATTCGGCTAGGGGATTATAGCTCATATAAATGCAATCAAATAATGCAGAAAGTTTAGAAATTGCACAAGGATCATGAATATGTCAACAATTTGTCAAAAATATGCAAGAACATGGAGTTTCAATTTCAAATGCAAGGCAGTATTTTCAGAGACTTACAGCGCTTTAGAACGTGTATGGGGATTGGTTTTGAGTTGGCTTCGCTTTAGTGGATGTCCAGCAATTGATTCACGTTGAGTTTTGCCTTTGAATTCTCCTCTAGGAGTGATTTCAGTTTCAAGCTTTTTGACAAATTTTCCAAGTTTGCTTTTTGTGATTCTGTAGCCTCTAACCTCTAATTCGTATGCCTTTGGCTTGTATATGTATGCATCATTGGATTAGGTCAACAATTTGGACTTGAATCTTTGTGCATCAATGCTTGGAGATATGATTTGATTCACCATTGATAAATTTCTTATTTTGTCCAAAATCCAATATTTTTGCACATGAAAAGCTTGATACAGATTTGATCATGTCATTGATGATAATCAAGACCTATAACAACCAAAAAGATCCTAAGTAATCAATATTTGGATTTTATTTGATTTAAATTGATTTAAAATGAATTAATTCAATAAAAAATCAAATAAAATAGAAAAATTAATAAATGGACACAAAGCCGAAGCTAGGACACGTGTGTAGTGTGACAAGATCAAATCAAGTGAAAAAGAATGAGCCCATTTGACAAAATTTGAAGTTTTGGGGATAGTTGACTTTTGGCAATTTTGCAAAAATGCCCAACTTCAACAATGCATAACTTCTTCAATTTTGAACTTTTGGAAGTGTTATTGGACTTTTTAGAAACCTTGAGATGTCCTCTAACAAACCCTTTTGGTATCATCGCGTTTTTTTATTCCATGCTCAAGTTATAAGCTTTGGCAAAAAAAGTGTTTTTGTTGACTTTCAAAAATGACCTATAATGTCCAAATTTGTAACTTTTTGTGAGTGCATTTCCTGATCTTGGGGTATGAAGATGTATTGTAGAAAATTGCATCCTCTTCAAAATTATCTTTGGATGGGTCATTTCTCATCAATTATGAGAAAGTTATGCTTGGTCAAAGTTGAGTTGACTTTTTCTGTAAAACCCTAATTTAACAACTTTTGAGTCTTGATGAATTTTGAGCAATCCTTGATGAATCATGATCAACCCTTGATAAAATGATGAAATATCCTTCAAAATGAGAATGTTGACAAAAAATCTTGAAGTTTGACTGTTTATAGGTCACAGTTGACTTTTACCCTAGCACAATCGATTTTTGGACCTTTTGAGCAATTGACTGACCAAACTTCCTCTGCAAGGCTTGAAATTTGACATGGATGACCTTGAGAACATTTTAGGACATTTGGGAGCACTTGAGTTCATTTGGATGCAAGGACCTTGATGCAACACAAAACCCTAATTTGAGATTGACTGCCTTAAGAGATGACTTGACTGTCCAACTCTTGAGCAATCTTGAGCAACTTGGAGATTATTCTTGCAATGTCTTGGGAAATATGAGAGAGAAAATTTTGGGGTACAACAATGATTATCACTTAAAAATGTTTATGTTGACCAAAAATCTTAAAGTTTGACTATATGTTGACCACAATTGACTTTTTACCCAATACAATTGATTTTCCATCATCCGGGCATTTGACTGAGCAAACGTGTGATGCAAGGCTTGAAATTTCACATGAGCATTCTTGGAGACCTGTGGAGACCCGTGAAAACGACTTGAGATCTTAGTAACCCAATCTTCCTTGTGAAACACAAAACCCTAGTTATGGACCCATTGCTTAGAAGGAGAATTTGGCTGATCAATTCTTAAGCAACTTTGAGCAAATGAGGACCTCATGAGAATATTTTGAAGAAAATGGGAGGGAAAATTTTGGGATACAACATCTACCCCTGTTCAATCTTCTTAAACCTGAAGAGTTAGATTGGCATGTCTGTCATTCGTGACTTAAAGGTAGAATATGATTGAACACTTAAGTGCCCAAAAATTTGCACTCGCTTGTGTATGAAGTAACACTGTTGGTTGATTATATCGGGGATGGGCTTAAAGATGCCATTTGGAGAGGTGAAGGAGAGTTGTCAGAGATGGGCTTATAGATTCCATCTAGAGTAACTGTTGATAGGAATATCAGAATAAGTCTACGCCTGACTTTGTCTTTAGAAGATGTATTTGGAATGAGTCTATGTCCGAATTTGTCCAAAAGAGTTTTACAGTGAATCTACGCTTGATTTCATCTGAATGATGTACTAGAATGAGTCTATGCTCGACTTTGTCTAGAAGATACGTTTGGAATGAGTCTACGTTCGACTTTGTCCAAAAAGAAAATATCAGAATAAATCTACGCTTGATTTTATCCGAATTAGAAGATGTTTATGCCCGACTTCAACTATAAGAGGTATTGGAAAGAGTCTACGCCTTACTTTTTTTCAAAAAGAGTATCAGAAGGAAATCTATGCTTGATTTCATCTGAACTAGAAGATGTATACGCCCGACCTCAACTAGAAGAGGTATTGGAAGGAGTCTACGCCTGACTTTTCAAAAAATAGTATCAGAAGGAAATCTACGCATGACTTTATCTGAATGATGTACTAGAAAACGTCTACACCTGACTTCATCTAGAAGAGATATTGGAAGGAGTCTACGCCTGACTTTTCCAAAAAGAGTATCAGAAGGAAATCGATGCTTGACTTCATCTAAATGGTATACTAGAATGAGTCTATGTTCGACTTCATCTAGAAGAGATATCTTTTCAGAATGATTCTCTGGTGAAAGTGCTTAAGTAGCTACTTGTCTATTTTAGTCTCTGAGGGGAATTGTATGATCATGTAGATAGTCGCCCCGTCCTGTTTCAGGAATTACTCTGTGAACTATTAGAAAATTGTTGATAATATTTTTCTATTGGCAAACTTAACCTGAAAAGATAAAGTTAGTTTTATGCAACGTTATGATGTATGTAACACATTGCATATTGATGCTCTTGAAATAAATGTTAATGTTCTAATGCGTTTCGTATGCATATGCTATGTAAAATGATGTATGAATGTGAGATGTCCTTGAAGTGTATCGGTAGCTTCGTATAACATTTTGATCGGGAAAATAAATCCCTGATTGTTGTTGGGGATGACGAATATGAATCTTCGATCTGCTGGAGATTCCTGCTTTCCGTTTGAGGAAACTCTGCTGGGGAATTAGATTTCTTCTTGGGGAGAAGAACTCAAAAATATTGGTCGTTCATCGCTCTATTGGGGATTTTAATTCTTATATACCCTGACTGGGGATAAAAGAGATGGATAACCTTTTGAGGTGCTGCCTGACCGAGTTTTCGACATGGATGCTGACTCGCCTGGGGAGGGTAAGATTAACTGATATTTTGTCTGGTTTCTAATTTTTTATCAAATCTCTAGCGATAGTGGTCTAGATTACCCTTTACTAGAGAGAGAAGTTTTGCCGGTGATTTATAATAGTCAGAGGGATAGACTCAAGCCTGTGGAGACTTAATTTTGCTGGGGAAATAAACCCTGTTGGGGAAATAAACCCTATTGGGGAAATAAACCCTATTGGGGAAATACACCCTGTTGGGGAAATAAACCCTGCTGGAGAAACACTCTATTGAGGAATATGCTCTACTAATGGATTTGAATTCGGCTAGAGAAGAGAACTCAGCAGGGGATTTTATAGTGCTGGAGAAATAAAATCAGCTGGGGAAGAAAATTCCTGTGAACCGTGCTGCTATCATAATCTACTAAAGATTGGAATTTCATAAATTGGAGACATTATCGGGGAAAAGATTATACTCCTTTGTCCGCTAGGGGGATCTACCGGTGAGTACGGCTTGCAGGGAATATGTTCTTGTTGAAGACGAGCTTGTGAAGGTGATTACGCAGGGGATAATCTTGTGGGAATTGCTCTGTGGGGCAACTTTACTGGGGATTTTATGGACGACTTGGATGTTATCCCAATTCCTAGAGTCTTGAGTAAATGCTTATTTATGTTTTTATGCATCATATTTATTTATCAACAATAATCATATTCATATGCATATGTTCATTCAATTTAGTCATTTGACATTTTTGCAAACAAAATATAAAAAGTAAAATAGAATTTGGATTTGAAACTGTATTTGTATTGATAGTATGCCTATAAACAGGCGGTTGTTATACAAGGAGAAAAAAATCCTAGTAAGAGGAAATTGTCGTGAAAAACAAAGAGAGTACAAAATAAAAACAAAATATATAGTTATGTGTAAATGATCTCGCCGGGTTCCAACTCTGCTATTACCCCTATGTCTTCAAGCATCTCATCCCTCGCTTGTCGGAAGAAGTTGATTGAATTGATCGACACCATTCAAACTTGACGTTGGTGATAAAGCTGGCTGTAAGTGATCCAATGGGACATAGTCGTACGCTTTAATCCCTATCTTTTTCCTAGACCACCCTTTCGGGTTTTCAGTCAACAAGGATACCCTTTTTTTCCTAAGTAGCCTTTTCAAGTTTTCTACTTGCCGGGTGTACTATATTTTATATTTATATCCCTAATTTTTTCCCGAACCCTTTTGGTTCACCGGGATGCCCTTATTTTTTCTTAGGCCAGTCAACCTAGCGAGTCATCTTTATGCGTAGTATTTTTTTAACAATGTTCGCATTCACAAGGTGTGGAAGATCTTCACCATCCATGGTGGTAAGTATCATAGAACCGCCCAAAAATATCTTCTTGATCATAAATGGCCCTTCGTAGGTGGGAGTCTATTTGCCCTTGGGATCACTCTGCGGTAGGATGTTGTGCTTTATTACCAGGTCACCTTCCTGATATGCTCTATGCTTGATTTTCTAGTTGAAAGCTTTGATCATACGCTTATGATACATCTGACCGTGACAAAGAGCCGCAAGCCTCTTCTCGTCAATAAAATTCATTTGGTCCAACCTAGTCTGAATCCATTCGTCTCCGTCCAAGTCTGCATATTTCATAGTTCTCAGAGAAGGAATCTGAACTTCGACAGGTAGGATAGCCTCCATACCGTAAACTAGAGAGAATGAGGTTGCCCCAGTTGATGTCTAAACTGAAGTGCAATAACCATGAAGAGAAAATAGTAACATCTCGTGCCAGTCTTTGTAGGTCACAACCATTTTCTTCACAATCTTCATAATGTTCTTATTGGCGGCTTCCACTGCGCCATTCATCTTCGGTCGATACAAAGAAGAATTGTGGTGTTTGATTTTGAACTACGTGCAGAGTTTCGTGATCATAGTATTGTTCAGATTAGTACCATTTTCCGTGATAAGCCTTTCGGGGATGCCATACCAATAGATAAGATTATTCTTAATGAATCGTGCCACCACATTATTGGTAACCGAGGCAAACGATGCTGTTTCCACCCACTTTATGAAGTAATCAATGGCGAAGAGGATGAAGCGATGTCCGTTGGAAGCAGTAGGTTTGATCTCTCCAATCATATTAATGCCCCACATTGCAAACGGCCAAGGAGAAGTCAAGACATTCAGAGGTACTGGAGGCACATATACTTTGTGAGCATAGATCTGACACTTGTGACAAGTTCTCGAGTGGTGATGGCGGTCTGTTTCCATAGTCGACCAATAGTAATCTGATCCCATAATTTTCTTAGCCATAGTATGTCCATTGGAATGAGTACCAAAAATACCTTCATGCATATCTTCCATAATCTTCCCTGCCTATTTCTTGTCCACAAAATGAAGCAGAGTCGAATCATGGTTGCACTTGTACATAATCCCGTTGCTCAGGAAGAACTTAGCTACGAACCTCCGTTGGAATTTCTTGTCGTTGATGGATGCTCCTTCAGGATACTCTTGAGCCTCAAGATATCTTTTCACTTCATGAAACCAAAGCTTCTCTTCTACTCCCTCAGTGTCAACTTTGTATCAGTGTGCAAGTTCATCTAGCCTTTCAATAGTAATTTTGGGAGCCTCGTTATCCCATTTGACTTTAAACATAGATGACATGGTAGCTAACGTGTCTGCCAACTGTTTTTATTGTCTTGGGATGTGCTCAAAAGTGATCTCCTCGAAATACAGAATTAAGGTCAGCACATGCTCTCTATAAGGAATGAGATTTTGGTGCTTAGTATCCAATTCCCCCTTAATCTGATTGATTACCAGGGCTGAGTCCCTGTATACATCCAAGAACTTGATTCTCAGATCAATAGCAGCTTTAATACCCATGATGCACGCTTCATATTCAACCATGTTGTTGGTACAATCAAAGCATAATCTGGCAGTGAAGAGCGTACGGCAACCCCGAAGAGAGATAATTACAACACCAATTGCATTGCCAAGTGCATTAGAAGCTCCGTCGAAAACATAGTCCATCGGGATCCTGGATCAAGTCCTTCATATGGGCCAGGTTCTTCACGATCTGTAACTAGCATAATGTTCACATTCAGGAACTCGAAATTCATAGATTGGTAGTCTTCTACGGCTTGATGCGCCAAATGATCTGTCAGTACACTTCCTTTAATTTCCTTCTGAGTGCTGTACTGAATGTCGTATTTTGTTAATACCATTTTCCATCTGGCTATTCTTCCGGAGAGAGCGGGCTTCTTGAATATGTATTTTATGGGATCCATTTTAGATATCAATAGAGTAGTATGAGTCAACATATACTGTCTTAGTCGGCGAGAAGCCCATGCCAAAGCGCAACAAGTTTTCTCGAGTGTAATACCCAATATTTGGCCAACCCTTTCCCTTTTATCTGGCTTATGTATTTTGTACTTATCATCTCATGTACATACCTCCCATTAGGTCATCTGACACATCACACATAATTAATCAATAAACTTTTGGCATGGGATCAAGGATTTTGAGGAATTAGGGTTGTTGTATGGCTTTAAGGCTCTCATCTTCGCACAAGTTTGTTTTAGTTGATTTCTCCATCAATTATTTGTATGAAGCTAGGGTTTTATTTCGCGGACTTCTTTATCATCAAGCTACGAGGCTATTCTCTTCTTCTCAACATCAAGCTGCAAGGTTTCTTTCTTCAAGGCTTAAGAATTGGGGTTTTCATCTATTATGCTTCAATTGGGGATCATTGGATTAGGGCTCGATCTTATGGTTATCTTGAGCCTCTCCTTCTTCAACATCGTGAACTTGTTTTGAATGATACAGTTTTTTGGTTCTCATCAAATACTTACCATTTCAATTGCAAGTTAACTTGGATTATTTATAAATGATTATTGATTTGGATTTGTTGAAACTTCTGATCGTGCTCGGGTTTAGTGTTGGTTCAAGGTTTAAGTTTCATGATTTGTCAGTGGTTGATTCAAGTTAAGGTTGGAAGGTTCATTCCTATTCTCTTGGTATACAACTTACAAATTTGCAAAAATGGCAAGGTCAAACATCGTTCAAGGCATGTTCATTGTTTGTTGCTTGTCATGCAAATTACTCGGGGAGTTGAATTAGAGTTTCATTGGTGGAGATGAATTCAAGATATTGGTTAAGTAATTTCCATAGTTCAATTGCAAAAGTCCAAGTAAAGTGATTCACGGTGCCATTCAATGGCATTAGGCAAGGTTCAAGAGTTCACTAAATTTGGTCATTTGAAGTACAAGTTACATTAACCACGTCCATAAATTCATCCAACTTCCATCCTAATATTTCATCCAAAACTTATGCTTGCTTATTTCCAAATATTAAGAGCAAGTTATAATTCATAAAGGAAAATTACAAGAGATGACCGTATCCTCTAAGTTACATAAGTCTTTTCAATTTGCTACAAGAATCTCTTCAGTCATCTCCATGCGACATTGGTTCTTAAATCCCATAAACGAAGACTTCTTCATGTTGCCACCTTCATTACTGAACCACTGACCTTCAAGATTCCTTTGCATTGCTTCCATTTGCTTTCATCAAGACCATGGCACTATGCTCCCACAACCTACAAAAACAATCCAAAACCAATTTAAAATCGGCGCTGCACTAAGTTCAAGGAAGGAAATCAAGGAAAATACGAAATAGTTTAAAACACATTCATAAACCTGCATAATATCTAATTGAAGCCAATACTAAACCTGTTCATCCAAAATCCAGACATGCGAAAAAAAAATCAGGACTAGTTTACTACTTCGAAATCCATGACATGGCTAGTACCCTGTATCGGTTCAGAGACAAAAGAAATATAAAATCATAGCCGAATTATTAAATCAGGAGAAAATCAAAACAAATAGGCTGCTCAATAAAATCCAATCCTCACAACTCAAACTATAACAAAAACACTTTAATAACTCCTAACCGATTTTAACATCTCTCTAGTAACCCTCTAACAAACTTCTCAATAGAAAACAAAAGAGATAACAGATTTCTAACAGAAAGGAGAGGAAGGGGTTTTTTTCACGATTCAAAATAGAAATTCCTATAATAGAGTTTCAACCAACTATCAAAACTGATTTCATAACAGAACCCTAATTGATTCTTTTTCTAACTATTTTTAACAAATACCAAACTAACATAATTCCTAACTGTTTTATAACCGAATCGAAACCTTTCCAACCGCTTCCCCAACTAACTTCTAACCTCACTAACCAACTACCTATAACAGTTTTCAACCAACCGCAAAAACAGAATTCCGGAACCTCTTTTTAACTCATTCAAACTAAATTCTTAACAGACTTCAATAGAACTGAGATAACGGATATATAACAGAATATAGAAAGGGAAGAAGGGGGGACGATGCATTCATAACATAAAGAGAAACAGAAAAAAGGGACTCACCTTTCAACCTCTCTCTATGAACCTCATCAAGATCTCTATCATCTTTCTCTGCGACACAAAAAAGGCATAACTCTTCATCCCTGCAACCTTTCTTGATCTTCATCACCAACACCTTCATTCTCCGGAAATTTCCTCAGCATCCTCATCGTGTCAATCTTCATCACATCTCTACAATGCAATATCAATCATCTTCATCATCTTCACGTATCTCTGCACATCAACAACCGCAACCTCAACCTTCATTTCTCTCATCTCTCTGTAAGAATTGAAACTCTTCACACTTCATCTTTATTAATACCGCTCCAACCTCGCTTCTCGGCAATACCTCTTCAATCTTCTCCTTCATCATCGACGCTCAATAACAATTGCCATCAATGCGTCAAGATCATGTATTAGAATCATACGAAACACACAGCAATATATAGCAGCAAAAGATGAGGCGCGAGTCGGAAATAGGAAACTATTGCAAGTTCACCTGAATACCTCCTCTAGATTTCTTTTGTTCGTTGCCGACATCGAAGATGCACCAGACGAATCCCGGTAGGTAAACACTGTTTCAATCTCTTTTGTATTTGTTTCTGCATTGAGTTGCTAGTGTTTTTTCGAATTGATTACGCGTCGGAGTATCACCGGGATGGTGAGAGGTTGAGAGCGAGACGGAAAATTTGAGAGCAATTGAAGAAGAATGGAAGGCGAAGTTCACGTGAGGGCGAGACAAAGGGATGATTGAGGATGAAGGTTATGGTTATGGCGGTGCCATTTGAAAAAGGGAGGAAGGTGATGATTTACTGAGATTGAAGTCGACGAAGGAGATTTACGAGAGGTGAGTTTTGGCTTTATGAAGAAGAAGATCATGGAAATTGAAGGAGCTGAAACAACATTGAACCCTAGCCCTTACGTCAAAATGCCACCTTTCTCATTCCTCTCCATAATTTTTACTTTTTTTATTGATAATCTTAAGAGTGAATTGGACGGGAATAGGCTCATCATCCATGGACCTCATTTGTAAACCCCATGCTTATGCCCATGTTTGCACCTTGTTGTGTGTTGAAAAAAAAGAATACTCTTATGGACCAAAATTGAATACCTTAGGCCCGCTTTCCACTTCTGATTTTTATGCATAATGTTTATGAGCAAGAGAAAAGAGCAGCTTATGGACTATTGTGTTTTCTGTCGGGCCTCGCTTGCCACCATACCATCAGGCCTGTGTGTTTTTGATAGGCTGAATTAGTTGAACAAAAAAGCAACTTAGGGACAACATTTTTGGGTTGGGCTTAATGCTAAATAGTGAATTGCTGCGTCACCTCCTGACTTCAAGTTTTCACCCCCCTGAGTTTACTAATTCTTTGTTAGATTTAGGACTTTATTTGTCAATAAAATACATGATAAATATGATAAATAAAAAATAAAATAAAATATTTAGAAATTTCTTAGGAATTAATTATTTAATTTTTTGGAATTTTCCTTACATAAAAACTAATAATAAAAAATACTTTTTTCTTTTAGTTTTTATCCATATCTTCACACTGCTTCGCATTGTTATATTTGACGCGTTTATTCATTGTGCAAGGTACATTTTTATGCTTTCGATCATGTAACATAACAATTTTTTATGTGATCGAAGCATACGACTTATGCTCGCTTCCGATGTGACACGCCTTATTTCTCACTGTCCCGAGGAATTCATATCGTATTATATGTTATCCTGATACATGTGATACTTTTATGAGCTTTGTGCAGGAACTTCTGATTGCGCATCACATTCGCAACACACGTTTGCTTTTATCTTAGTTGGATATTGTTTCTGAATTTGTCTATTTCTTGGTGAAGCTTGCTCAACGCGTACTCCTTGCTTCTCCGTTGCTTTCGTCCACTCTTGACGATTTGCTCACTTTGGTAGTCGCTGCTACTACCTTTGTACTTCTTCTCACTTTACTGCATTTCTTTACCGCTTTTCTAGATATCATGAGAAGTAGGTCCTTACTGCTTTCTGATGCCATGAGAAGTAAGGTAGAGATGTATGAAGGGGATCTCCGTTGCTAATCATGTCAGGAATCCCTCTGGTTTATTTAAAGACCTGTTTAGGACAATTCCGCATTGTGTGTATTATGTTTGCTATTTGTGGTTGTTTAAAACCCTACCTTTGAGTAGGTATTCTGCAAGTGTGTTTATATTTGTGCCTGCATATGTATAGGTGATAAGTCTTCAAAATGAGGAGAGCGAGGAGGGTTATTAATCAACCTCCACAATTTCGTCTGTGTCATCCTTAGCTTGTGACGCACCATGATGCTTTGGAATTGTGCCTGCTCATGTGTATCGACTCATCAAGTGGGGAAGGATTCCACAATCGAACACCCATGCTTTTTCAAGAGTTTTCATTGGCCAATGCTGATACTCCATGATTATTCACACCGTCTTCTGTCGCCTACCTCGATCTTCTATATCTTGGTCAAGTGTTCAGTCGCTTTGGACATCACATTTTTGTTTTTTCATCCTACTCCCGCTTGTTTGTCTCGGGTGATACGCTCCCCTTGGCTAAATCATTTTTCTTCTTTTACTTACCATTTTATGTGTGTGCTCTTTCGAGCTTGTTTGTTTACTCGTTTTCCATACCATGTTTCCTTAGGATATGCTTGTTCTTTTTGGATGCAAGTTAGACCTTAGGTTGAAAACCATGCATGCTAACATTAGGTAGAGATTTTCCTTTCATCTTTGACGTAGGGCTACCATTGTATGATAAACATTAGGATAGAAATAGGCTAGTCTCCCTTAGGCTATTTTCTTCCCCTTTTGCATATGAATTCAAAACTAAAACTTTCTTTTTAGAAAATCATAAAACATGCTAATCTCACTTAAACCTTTTTTCAAGGTAACAAAATACAAACCAATCAAATGTGGCATCTTGCCTCGAGGGCATAACTCAAAACTATCTTCAAGCAAGTACATGATTAATTTACATTTGTGCCAACGCGTGAGTCTCCAAAGGTCGAGCTGCGGCAAAAGGAGGAATTAACATTGTTCATAAAAAACACAAAACAAACAAAAACGTGTAAGCCAAACTATGGTAACTTTGATTCCTCAAAAAGGATACGTAGGAATTGGGGTAGGGCCCAAGAGAGTACAACTTTATTTTCCCTACATTCTTTTCTCCTTTCCTTTGCATGCATTCTCCCTTTATCAATAGTAAACAGTAAGCATAGATTAGACACACACATAAGATAGATAACAAGAGTGGATACCATAGAGTACTACTGGCATGTGGGGATGCTAATACCTTCTCCTTGCGTAACAAACTCCCTTACCCGATCTCTCGGTTGCAATACCGTGACTTCTACCTTCTCAGGTTTTCTCGATGTTTATCTTTCCCTTCAGGTGGGATAAAAGACGTTTGATGGCGACTTCATTGTTTGATGATTTTCAGCCGGTTGTTTCATTGAGCAGTGAGTATCTCATTTCACAGTCGGTAAACTTTTTGTTAAGGTAGTATATTGCACGCTCTTTTTGACCAGACTCATCATGATGGCCTAACACACACCCTATTGAGTTCTCTAACACTGTTAGGTACATGGTCAAGGTTCTTCCTTCAACTGATGGAATCAGAATTGGAGGTTCTTATAGGTACTCCTTGATTTTGTCAAAGGCTATCTGAAAATCGTCATTCCATTTCACTACCTGATCTTTCTTTAGAAACTTAAAGACCGGCTCACAAGTAGCGCCAAATGAGAAATAAATCTGGAAATATAGTTCAGTCGTCCCAAGAAACCTCTAACTTCTTTATCGGCGTGGGGAGTGGAAATTTCTTGGATAACTTTAACCTTGGAGGGATAAACTTCAATACCTTTACCACTGACCACAAAACCCAGGAGTTTATCGGATCTCACCCCAAAGTTGCACTTGTTCGGATTCAGCCTCAGCTTATACTTCTTTAGTCTCTCAAACAACTTATGTAAATGGTCTAGATTCTCTTCTCCAGTCTCTGGTCTGGCTATCATATCATCGACATAGACCTCTATATCGTGATGAATCATGTCATGGAACAAAGCTACCATAGAACACTGATATGTTGCACCGACGTTATTCAACCCAAAAGGTATAACCTTGTAGCAGAATGTGCCCCGCTGTGTAACAAAAGTAATCTTTCCATGTCTTCAGGTGCCATCTTGATCTGATTATACCATGAGAAACCATCCATGAAAGAGAATACCTTGTACTGAGCGGTGTTATCAACCAAAACATCAATGTGTGGGAGCGGGAAGTCATCTTTGGGGCTCGCCCTGTTCAGATCTCTGTAGTCTACACACATACGTACCTTGCCGTATTTATTTGGTACCATAACAACATTTGAAACCCATTAATGATATGATGTCACTGCTAAGAGCCATGCGTTGAATTGTTTCATAACCTCAGCCTTGATCTTCTATGACATCTCGGGACGCATTCGATGAACCTTCTGCTTAATTGAAGAACAACCTTCTTTCATCGACAGAAGGTGAACCATAATATCAGTATCAAGCCCTGGCATGTCTTTGTATGACCAAGAAAAGATCTCAACATATTCATGCAATTTCTGTATCAACCTATTCTTGACACTGTCCTCTAAGTTGGCACCTATCTTGACCTCTTTTCTGTCTATTTCAGAACCCAAATTTACCAATTCAACTGGCTCTTCATGCTGTTGTATAGCTTTCTCTTCTTGCATTAAGAGTCTGGCTAGTTCTCCAGGTATCTCACAATTTTCCTCACCTTCGTCCTCGTCTTGGTAGATTGAATTTTTTAAAATCATAAGTGGCAATAGCATAATTGTTATCGATGAGATCCAGAGTGGACGTGGATCTGCAATATATTGTGTGGGTGTGTGTAAGAACACATAGCTATTTGAAAAAGTAAAAAGAAAGAAAGAGAGCACAAAATTTGAATGCAAAACGTCCAATGCTTTTATTAAATGAAAATATGTTTATGAAATGACAACCCTTAACAAACGAACCGTTGTGCCCCGGGTAAAGCACAAGGTTTTAAGTCATCGTTCAAATATTACAAAGCAAAACTTGAAAGCAATAAAAAACAGAAATGTAGCTATTACTCCTTACTAAAGGAGATAGAGATAACGTCCTCAACCTTCCTATTGCTGAGCCCATTGCCAACAGTAGAAAAGATCCAACTGTTAAGGTCAAAATCACTGTCAGCGTCTTCTATAGCAATGACTCTGTTGTTGCTGATACGGAATGGTGGCCTTCCAGCTCGAGCGCGACGAACAACCCTTTGACCTTCTGCAGTGAAACACAAACCAAACTTGTCATATTTATAGGGAATGTCAGGAAGATGACCCCAAATAGTATAACCACCTTCTTCTACAGTAGCCTTAGCATCTTTCAATGAAGCCATCCTGGGAGGCACCCTAGTAACTTTGGGGATGGCGGAGACATCTTCAGTTGAGGCAAGAGGGATGACTTCAAAATTTTGATAGGGAGTCTCAATGAATTTACCGTCCATCTCTACATATAAGAAAGAATTCAAGTGGCTAACCATACACTCTTCTTCACCGCAGATAGTGACAATCTTTTAGTTTACATGATACTTTAAGTTCTGATGTAGGATCGAGGTGACAGGGCCTACCCCATGGATCCAGGGGAGTCCCAGTAAGCAGGAATAAGCCGACCGAATGTCCATTACATAAAAGGTAGATTCGAAGATCTGCGAACCCACCTTGATCGGAAGATCCACTTCCCCATGTTCAATCCTTTTGGACCCATCAAAGGCTCTAACTACAATATCACTGGGTTTCAGTACGACCCCTTCGCAATCAAGTCTATCAAGAGCGCCTTTCGGAAGAACATTCAATGAAGAACTAGTATCAACCAAAACAGGAGCCAGAGTAGTGCCCCTACATTCAATGGAGACATACATGGCTTTATTGTGGTTTCTTCCTTCTAGAGTTAGATCAGCATCAGATAAACCTAAACCATTATCAGTCATCAAGCTCACAACATATCTTCCAAATTGATCGGCAAAGATCTCTTGTGGCACATGAGCAGTCTTCAAAAATTTCACTAAAGCCTATGCATGGGATTCAAAACACAATAACAGGGATAACATAGAGATCTTGGATGGGGTCTTCCCCAGTTGTTCCACAACTTTGTAGTCACTCTTGCGGATGATCTTCAATACCTCTTCCAACTCTTGTCTAGAGGTGTCTTCAACGGTAGCTTCCTTAGGTTCCTCCATTTGGGCAGGCACTGTCATATGCTCTTTGCCCCGAGCCTCAGCAGTTGACTCGGTAGAAGTAACTTTAAGAGGTGTAGCAATAGTCTTTGGAGAGATTTCCAGAGATAAAACCCTTCCGCTTCTAGTAACCTTATTGGTTCCAGCAATATTGTCAATACCAGGATCAACAACTTCAATAACTTCATCTTCAACATTCGGCAATTCTTGTTTGACGCCATGATAGTAGACATCAGATCCATAATTCTAAGGAATAGCTTTATTTTAAGAATATGGGATAGGTCCAGGTGTAGTGATGATCAGGGGAGCAACTTTCGGGTTGGTAGTAATCCTTATAGGACCTTTGGAGGAGATCCTGACAGGAGGGCCAGAAATTACGGATAAGTCTTAACATAGATTCTCAACAGACAAAACCTTCTCGATCAGAACTATATGATTGTATATTAGGCTTTGAATGCCTTCCTTTAGTAATCTGCAGCCATTGGGTTGGGCTGCGCAGCAGTAACATTTTTCAATACAACCCAAAAATAAACCGGCCTGCGGCAGATTCTTCTTGATAATTGGTAGATGAGTCATTAATTCACTTACAGTAGAAACATAAAGAGCAGCGTCAATAGTATTTATGCCTTTGTCATGCTTCAACATATGTGCAGTAATCACATTTAGAGTCTTTGGAGGATCAAACTCAATTTCCTTATTGTCAATCATGTCCTGAATTTTGTTTTTCAGGCTCTAGTAGTTGTAGGTGTCGTGCCCAGAACTATTAGAATGACATGCACACTTCATATTCTGATTGTACTTATGAAAAGAGGTGTTGGGGTTCTAAGGAGGGTCCCTCAATGTAATCAGTTCCTCTTTTAGTAAATGTTTGCAACAGCTGAGACAGTGGCATATTAATCTTGGTAAACTTCCTTTCCGGAGCGTCTGGACTATGCCTATTACCCTGTTGTTGTTGAACATGTGCATGATTAGAAATCAATACCGCTCCCATAGACTGATTGCAGTCACTTTTACCACGACCCTTCTAGCCACAAACAACATTGGTATCTTTATTATTATTATTGAACATATTCTTTATAGCACTAGAAGATGCAGCCACCATAATCTTTCTGCTCTTGATACCACTTTCAACTTGTTCCCCAGTTATAATCAGTTCAGTAAAACCAGATGAAGAACTGCCAATTAGAAGATTAAAGAATGGACCTGTTAGATTGCCTATGAACATATTAACTAGCTCCCGGTCAGACAAGGGAGGTTGCACCCTTCCAGCTAAGTATCTCCACTTCTGGGCATATTCTTTGAACCCTTCATTTGAACCCATAGTCATGTTTTGTAATTGCAAGCGGGTTGGTGCAAGGTCAGCATTATATTGATACTACTTGTAAAAAGCAGCATCCAAGTCTTCCCAAGTATGGATGTTGGTTCTCTCCAGCTGATAAAACCACTCGAGTTGTGTACCAAACAAACTTTCCTGAAAGAAGTGAACCCATAACTTTCTATCAGCGGTATGGGGTTATATCTTCCGAACATAAGATCAGAGATGAAGTTTCTAGCAAGACACACCATCATATTTAGCAAAAGCAAGGACTTTTAACTTGTGAGGGATAACTACTCCCGAAATAAGACCCAGCTCTCCGAAATCCAATCCAGTCACTTTCTGGATTTCCATGGCCTTGAGGCGATCTTTCAGCTGTTTGTATCTTTCATTAGCAGGAGGATATTGTTCGTCAAAATAGTCTTTATCCTCAGGCATCTTACCAGAACCAATGTTGCTTCCACCGTCAGCCTTGACACTTCTACCATCCTCCTCTTGGTTGTCATCTTCATCAGAGGTGATATCAACAGTTTGAACTTGTTTAGCTGGACCTTTGAATCTTCTTCCCACGTTGAGAATAAAAATTGGCTTCCGAGTCTTCTTATTTTTGGCGATGAGTGCCATCATATCCTTCTTTCCTTGAGCTAGGTTCAGGAGGGTTTCCTGGAATTGGGTATTCTGAGCTTGGAGTTCCTTAACAGTCTGTTCAAGAGCCATCTTTTACTGAAATAAACAACAAGAAGATGATAAAACCTGTATGGAAAAACCTGTTATGTAATGATGCATGATATGTAGATGTAATGTTTTCAACGATCGTTGCGGGATTTAAAATTGTTTTAATAAAAGGAAACAAGATAAATTTTAGTAAATAGCTCGAATTATAATTTCTTTTAATAAAAAGAGTTACAAAAATAACAAAAATATAAATTCTAGTGTCCCATGGACTCTTCCTTTTGTGTTGACATATGCGTTAAGGCTTTATTCTTCGTGGAGTCGTTTTGTTAGCTCCAGTGCTTTCTTTTCACTAGCATAAAAATGAGTTTCGAAGGTATCTCTTTCTTCCTTTAGCTGAATCCAGGATTTCTATAGTTCTTCGAAGTCGGTAGGAATATCAGGATGAAGAACGGTGTGAGTAACATCTCCTTCTACAACAGGCTCTACGATCACTGGTAAGATAGAAGGATATGGCATTCTAAGATTCTGAGCACGAAACCGCACCCATCTGAGGTAAGGCTCTAGAGGAATGGAATTCTCGTGTCCCAAAGTATTGCTATCAATCCTGTTGACTGCGCCCCAAGCACGTATAAACCTGTGATGGTAGTTTTGAGGATCGTTCTCATAGTCGAATGCAATACCCTGGATGAGCATATCATGAGGACTGTCCCTTTGAGCATAACCAAATTGACGCAGAGCTAGAGAGGGATTATGAGTGATGCCCCCTCTTATACCAAGGAGTGGTACATTATGGAATTCTCCACAACAATCTATAATAATGACATACGCTTGAGATCAAGAACACCAATGGATATCTGCATGAGTGAGCGACATCAACCTTTGAGACCACCTCAAACCTTGCTCGTTTTTCATCACTAATCAGAGCAAGTGCAAAATAAACCACCTAGACAGTAGAGGTATGCAACACATAAGAGTTCCTCACTTCTTCATTGTAAGAGTGTGGAGGGAATGCAAGACATCTCCAAGCAAAATAGGTACTAGATTATGAGTGAGAAATATTTTGAAGGCATCCACATCTATGAATTGGTCTAAATTAGGGAATAGTACCAACCCATAGATTAGAAAAAGCCAACATGTCCTCAAAAGCACTAAAATTCATGGCATATAGAAATCTATGAGCCTTCTCTATGAGAAATTTAGGAGAGAAACCCTTGACTCCATTCCTTATTTCCCAATTAGATACAATATTCAATCATTTCAGATGTAAGGCTACTTCAACGTCTTCAGGTTTCAGAACTTGTTCTAGACCGGTGAAAGGTATCAGATCAAGAATAGGCAATTCGAGCAATTTTGAGAATTCTTCCATTGTGGGTGTTGTACCCAAAAATTTACCCTCTCATGTTTTCCAAGATCTTCCATTTTCATGGTGGTTATAAACACTTACTTAAGGAAAATAAAACTTTTGGAGATAATCAAGTGTCTTTCGATTGGCATCTGAACAGGGTATTTCGATTGGCATCTGAGCAAGCTTCAATTGGGCGCTGGACATCCTTCGACGCAAGCCTGATTCACAAGTTTCGATTAGGTGATGGGCCTCCTTCGATCAAGTTTAGTTCACAAGGCTTCGACTGTGCATTGGCTGCTTCAGGCTTGCCTTCGATTCACAAGGTAAGAACTTCCTACATGCCTGCTTCGATTCACAAAGTAGTAGTCCCCTGCAAACAAGTTTTGATTAAACCTATAAAACCCTTCGATCAAGCTCTGGGTCCACAAGTATCATTCAAGCAGTGCCTTCTCTATGCTTTCCTTCAACGCATAAGGCACAAAGGCCTCTTCATGCTTGCCTTGGATTCACAAGGAAAAGGGCTTCTCCAGACTTGTCTTTAATTCACTAGACAAAGGACTTCCTACATGCTTTTGATTCACAAGGCAAGAGCCTCTTTCATGTGTGCTTCGACCCATAAGGAAATACTCCCTCTGTGCATGCCTTCAGCGCACAAGGCAAAGGCTCCCTCTTCAACTTGCCTTGGATTCACAAGGCAAAAGGCTCCCTCTTCAACTTGCCTTCAGCGTACAAGGTAAAGGATCCCTCTTCAATTTGTCTTCGATTCACAAAGCCAAAACCCTTTCAACTGGCCTTCGATTCACAGAGAAATAGCCTCCCTCATGCTATCATCCACAAGGCATTCACTTCCTTTGTGCTAGTTTCGACTGGGAAATGGTTCCCTTCGAAACTGCTTGCGTCAACTCTATCCCTAAACCCTTCAGCACATGATTGCTATATTATGAGCACACATTGGTGGCCCAGTTGACGAATTCACAAGGTATACATGTGTGCTATTTGAAAGACACAAAAGGTCCATTTGAAGGATGTACAAGTGTTCCATTAGAAGGAGACACATAATTATTGAAAATAAGTTTGTCTTATGATGAGTCTTGGTCCAAGTTGCTTGCTATCCCAAAAGCCAACATGTTACCAAGCCTCATCCTCCTGTACAATTTCATTTGAAGGAGGTAACAAAGGAAGTTTCGATTGGCCAGAAAGGAGCTTTCGTTTGGGCTAGTTGAAGAGTTTAGATCAAGCTACCAAGACAAATAGGGGCTCAATCGAAGAAGCCCCAATGATGAGAATTGGAGCTTTTCAAAGAATGCAACCCTGGGCCAATCGAAGAGCGAAGATTGGGGGTATTCAAAGGAGTCAAATGTGTCTAGGTTCACCCCAAAGCTTAAAGAGGTAGGAACTCATCAAAAAAGGCAATCCCTTAATGTGTTTGATTTTGCCTTCAAAGCCCAATTAATGGTTGTCCCTTGCCATTTCTATGCTATGACCCTCTCTCCATCTCCTATAAATACACAACATTTCTACAAGCCAAGGGTACAAGGTACATGCACATAGAGACTAGACGCATACGTATAAAGACAGACTACACACATATATTGCCTCATACACGCTGCCTCATAAGCCACACCAAAATTCTCAAAACTATCATAAGTGGTCAATTTCGAAACACCCTTTGAAGGCACCCTCTGTCCAAATTCACATCCAAATCGTGTCCCTGGGGTTTGCACAGACACATACCCACCCTTGTACAAGCCATATCACGCTCAGGATTGCAGATCGAAGCGCCTCCAGTTGTTAAAAAATTTCAGTCTCATTCAATCTATAATTTAAACTCATGGGGATTGCATGTTCATATTATTATTATTGTTGTTTGCGAATGATTTAACATAATGTATGTAAGTTGCAGTATCCAAATGCTAGGATACCATGGCTAGGACTTTCGAAACTGGTCACTTTCAAAACCCATGGTACAGATCATTGCAGATCGAAACAACCCCAAATTCGAGTTTAGGGGCTGATTTCGAGTGGAATAGGTTCTTCTTGTTTTGTTTTGAAACTAACAAACTTGCAGGATTCAATATTAGTTTCTTTGATTTCAATTGAATAGCTAGCTCAGACGGTAAAGGAAGGTGTGCGCTGGATGAACGATCTGGGTTCGAATCCCAGGTCAGGCATTTTCATTTTCGTTCTAACATGTTTGTTTGCAGATCCGGTGCTGGTATATCCCACGCGCACACCATACATTTTCAGATCCTAACCATCAGATCACAGTTGATCCAGATCCATGCGCCTCAACATGTAGCCTATGGTGCACACTCTGAAGGCCAACAACACTGAAGTCAGGGGCATCCTGGACTTCTCCTGGAATTGGGCCAAAGAATTTCAATTACCCCCTGCCTTCTAATTAGCATCCAGGCCCATTTGCCTGTCTTTGTTTTGTTTCTTTCATTACTTATTGCTTTTAGTCTTTTTTTATTTAATAATTATGAAAATCACAAAAAAATAGGTTTAGTTTTATTTCTAATTTAAATTAATTTTGTTAATTGATTAACTAATTACTTTAACTTTATTTTATTAAATTTAAAATCAATAGACCTAGGATTTAATCAAATTTTATTTCATAATCAAAATAAAACACAAAAAAGATTTCCTTTTACCTTAGGATTTTTAGACGTATTTTCAATTTGCGCGCTTATTTTAAATTTCACATTGTTTTATTAATGTACCTGCTCATGGGTTGTAATAGAATAACTAGGACATTTACTGCTTTTATCTCCCCATTTTAGATATGTACATAATCCCTCTCCCCGAAGCCTTGTAATAGCTAGGATTTACTTCCTCATTTTATAATTCCTGTACACATTAACTGTTAGATGTATGGTAATATGATTGCACGATAAGAATTAAAACCAACGCTAGCAAACTTAACACAAGACAAAAATAACTGAAAACATACACACTTGCACAAGCGCACCTCTAGGGTACTCCCACTTTGGTTGCCTTTGTAAAAATAGTCACAACTCTCGAAACGTGAGAGATTTTAGTGGCTACCCTCTGGTTTAATAAAAGATCATAAGTCCTTCGATAACCCTCTCGACGTTGCCTCGGTAAACAATGATATTAAAACCCTAGGGTAGTTACTAAGGTTTCTTGCCCAGTTGTCTTTGTGACTATAAAACGTCCCTTTGAATGTCCCTCAAACATCCAACGATAGGGCTACCTACTCACTAATAGTAGGACAACACTATCTAAAGGAAAAGAGGAAAAGAACAAATCCATTCGAGTAAAAGTAGATAGCTGTTAAATGATGGCTTAAAAAACAAACTTTTACACATACACAAAACACTTTTAAAAACCTTTTCAAAAAACGCTTTATCAACACTCTTGAGGACTGATACAAGAGTTATCATAAATCCAACTGCCTCACTATGGCATTTCAAAAATACTTTTCAAAAACACACAAAACACAAGGTATTTTTTAAATGAGCTAAGCATCTAAGAGCCCGTATATAACTACGGATGGAAAGAGTGCTAACACTTTCCCTTTCCATAATTTACCCCCTTTCTCAGAAAAATATCGATAGGTCTTTTTCTGTTCTTTTCACCCTTTCTTTTGTTGGATAAAAGAAAATTCGGTGGCGACTATTGCTTATCCAACATTTGCGAATACAAATGCAAAACCAGTATAATAGTCGGTTCTGCCACCGTATCACAGAACTGGCGACTCTGCTGGGGAAATATAAAAGTGGGGTTACCTTAAAGCTTATGTCATATTTAATTTTCTTTCCTTGTATGCTTTATCTTTAAGGGTTTTGCTTGGGTTTACTTGTAAAGATCCTACACCCGGATCTAGGGAACATTTTAGGTAAGTAGCAATAGATCGTGGGGACTATGCAGGGTATACTGACCCGGTTGAAATGATAGCTACGTTGGTGTGACACATTTGTTGGTACAAGTAGCCCTTGAGTAGTCAAGGAGAATACGGGGCCGCTGTATGATGTCATGAAGCACACCTTGATCTTAGAACCTTTAATTGAACAACTTGGCCATTAGGAAGTAGCGAGATAGCCGACATTGGTGCAGTCCGAAGTTGGTTGATACTCAATACTACACTCATTGAGATCTGACTTCCGGGATATTTCGGTCGCTAATAAAGAGGCTTGCGCTGAAACAATTCCCGGTGAAGAAAGTTCAGTGATATTGAGATACCCTAGAACCCTGTTAGTATTAATAGGACAGGTTGAACCAACTAAACTTTAAGAGGGTACTTACCAATGGAATCCATGCAAACCTAAACCTAAGGACCTGTTTGTGTGCTTATATATATCTGTTTGTACATCATAGCATCATAACATTATAACATGGAATATCACACTAACCATTTCAAGGACTTTTAGGACTTATCTTTGTGTCTATTTTGTAGGACATGGCTCTCATTCGCAGAAATACTATCCAAGTCAACCTCGTAAGGGTGCCTCCTCAACTCAAAGAGCTGGCATCAAGGGTTCCTGAGAATTCCCCATTCACTAAAAGACATGGTCGATGTAATACCCAAATTTGTCCTACCTATTTCACTTTTATCTGGCTTATGCATTGATGCGCTTTTCTCATGTACATAACTCCATTAGGTCATCTAATACATCATTCATTCATTAATCAATCAAATGGGCATGGGATCTAAGGTATTGGGTAATTAGGGTTGTTGTACGACATTAAGGCTCTCATCTTCACTAAAGGGATCATTTGGTTTCATCATTGATCATGGTCTATGGAGCTAGGGTTTTTGTGCTTGGGGTCACTGAGATCTTTATTCTCATCTAGCTATAAAGATTATCAAGTTTCTTCATCAAAGAGTTACAACTTGTTAATGTTAGGTTTTTCTTCAATACCCCAAATAAAGACCTTGTGAGTTAGGACTTGGTATCTTCTCAACATCTCAAGTGTATCCCAAGAGGATTAAGGTTCTTGCCCATGGTGTTTGCGTTTATTAATTCAATTGAAGTGTTGTTCTTTGCTTTAAGTATCGTTGTCATTTTCAAAGACTCTTCAAGGCATTATTGTTGTGTTGGAATGAAATACGAGTGCAAGCAATGGCGTGGGAGATGAACTTGGGGACTCATTCAGGTTAAGGAAATTTTGGTTGGCTTGGAACTGAGATTTATTTGGAATGATTTATCTGGGTTACTGATTGGTTAGCCTTTAGTCGAGTTGCCTAATGTATTTAAGTAAATTAAATGTTGCTTGCGAAATTGAAGGGTTTGCGCATAAGGTTTCTTAAGAGGCATTCAAGTGCCATTCAATATCATTCAACCCCATTTCACATGTCCAAAGTTTCCTTCAAAAGCAAGACATAATAATTCATACATAGAGGAAAAGTTAAAGAAGGTTACAAAAGGAAACTACATGGATTTACATAAAGAAAACCACTCTGATAAGTTACTATGTTTACAAAACCATTACTATTACATCATTCCTAATACATTATACCATGTTAGAAAAGGAAATTTCAAGTGTCAATAAAATCCATTACATCAAACTCTGTCACAAATCCATCACATTACAAAGTCTTGCTCTCACAAAAGGAATTCCAAGTGAAAACTACATAGAGACATTCATAAACCTAGTGACTATTCTTCCATCTTTATTTTCTCCATCATTCTTCATCTGCTTCAAGTTACTTACATGGATTGATGCCCCCTCATGCTTTCGATGACCATGCTAACAATAACTTAAATGCCCGATCGAGTAATTGAAGTGTGCACTATGTTCAACACAAAACAATCATTAATTAGAGCTGCCCTGTTCAAGAGAAAAAACCAACAGAATTCCAAAACCAACCTATATCCAAAAAAACTTCGCAGATAACAGAATATCCTCTAACCATTTTCTAACAGCCCATTCCAAACAACCCCGCAATCTGTTAATTGCAGTAACAAACTTCCCAATTAATTCTCAAACCATCAAAAACAGAACAATAACAGAAAACTCCTCTAACTGAATCAATTCTAACAAACCTATAACCAATGCCTAACAAAAAATTTCGCAACAAAATTCCTAACTTTAAAAACAATCAACCAATATTCAACCATTTTCCAGCTGTCACAACAGAATTTCTAAACAACATTTTCCTAACAATTTTCTGTAAATAACTTCCAAGAAAACTTCCACAGCAGAAGAAACAGAGCCAACTTTCCTAACAGACTCATAACTAATTACCTAACTAATTTCTAACAGTTTCAATAAAACTGTAGCAGAAAAAACTTCAAAACAGCCACTCTCCTAACAGAATCCCTAACTATGATCCTAACAACCTCTAACTTCCAAGAGAATCTCAGGAACAGAATTCATAAAAAACGAGAAGCAGATAACAGAAAGAAGGCAACAAAATAACAGGGTGAGATCAAGGAAAACAAAAACACCTTGGAAAGTATTTTCTTCCTTCATCCTCTACCTTCACTCTTGTTTTCTCATCTCTCTCCCATTCATTACTCAACTCCATAAGCATAAACCTTTCATTCCTCTCTCCATTCATCATCTTTATCTCCAAATCTCTCTCAATTCGCTCGACTTCCTCTTCCTATATCCATCTCTATAACCAATTTTCATCACCTTCACCTCTCAACACCTTCATGCTTCAGCATCCTGCATCATCACAGTCTTCATGCTGCTGCATCCGGTTATTCGATCGTGTTCTACAACTAGCTCCTCTCTGCAATACTAAATTATCATCGACCTTTATCTGTAAAATCACAAGCAAAAACCTCAATTACTTCCTTTCTACAACAACAATCCACAATAAAATACGAAGAAACGAAATTCGCCAAGTCGCACATAAGGAAGGGGAAGAAGACATGTTTGAAGAGATCACGATTCATTACCTGAAGAAACGCGAGGATATCTGAGATTCTGATAGTTCCGCAGACATCAAAGAATAGTCGGAATCTCTCCGGTAGGTGAGCCGTCCTCATCACTTTCCCGCTTTATTTGTTATACCTTTGTGTAGCTTGTGTATTGCCGAACAAAAGCCCTAAGAGTGTGGCTCGATTCAACGCAATGTCTCAGTTCGATTTCAGATTTGTTCAGATTAGTTTTTGCTTAAGCTTGAACAATTGGTTTTAGGCTTAATTCAAGAAAGTAAAGTTTTGAGAAGGCAAGGCCAAGGAAAAGTTATTTGCGGCGTTGGTAAGCGGTCTCAGTGGAGGTAATGGTCGATTGAAGCGGTTCACAACGGCCACACATTGTTGAAGAGGGGAATTAGTCGTCGATTAAATGAAGAAGATGACAATAGCAAATTGGAACCTTAGGTGTCCTTGTGAAATGCACCGTTTCTATATGAGCGAAAATAGACTGATACAAAGGGGTAATGTGTACACTTCTGGACCGGGTCATATGGTCTTGAGGCCCATGGCCACTTTTTTGGGAGATTTTTTGGTTGGAGCATGCAAACTTTATTCCGGATTGGGCCTCCTGCCTGGAATTATTGCTGAAGCTTATCACACCTTCTATTCGTTTAGGCACCTCTAACATGTGTATTCAATTCCCTTTGGTTACATTGATTTTGAGCAATTTAATTTCGACGCTTTCTTACATGATTTCTGGATGGAACTTTGTGTGAATATTAGCATGTCGATTTCTGACTTGGTGATGTTTTTTTGCTTAATTTTTCTATTAGCTTAGGAATTGATTGAATTAATGTTTGGTACATGAGTAGAATTAGAATTTTAACGCGTTCTTGTTGATTATGTATCTTTGTTTCAATCCCCTTGTGTTGTACCCAAAATTTCCCTTCTCATTTTACTCAACAAATGTCAAGTGAGGTCCCTAATTTGCTCAAGATTGCCCAAGAGTTGACCAGACAAACTCTCTTCTAAGGCAGTATACCTCAAATTATGGTTTCCATCTTCATCAAGATGTGTGAACCACAAAGGACTCAAATGCTCACCATTGTCCTAACGTGTTCTCAAGATCATCCATGTCAAGTTTCAAGCCTTGCAGAAGAAGTTTGCTCAGTCAATTGCTCAAATGCCTGAAAATCAACTATATTAGGTCAAAAGTCAACTATGGCCCACATACAGTCAAACATCAAGATTTTTGGTCAACATCCTAATTTTTAAGTATTATCCATCATTTGATCAAGGTTTGATCATGATTCCTCAATGATTGCTCACAATTCATCAAAACCCAAAAGTTGCTAAATTAGGGTTTTACAGGAAAAGTCAACTCAACTTTGACCAAGCATAACTTTCTCATACTTTATCATAAATGACCCATCCAAAGCTCATTTTGAATAGTATGCAATTCCATACAATTCATCTTCATCTCCCAAGTCCAGAATATGCACTCACAAAAAGATATGAATTTTGACATTATAGGTCCTTTTAAAAAGTCAACAAAAACATCTTTTGGGTCAAAGCTTCATACATGAACATGGAAGAATCAATTAAGATGAGACAAAAAGAGTTGTTTATAGGACATCCTAAGCTTTCTAAAAAGTCCAAGAACACCTCTCTAGGGTCAAAATTGAGAGAGTTAGGCATTGGCCAAGTTGACCATTTTTGCAAAATTGCCAAAAGTCAAATGTGCTCAAATTTGCATTTTTTTGCTAAATGGGCCCAACTTTTTATGCTTGCACTTCAATTATAATGTGGTCCACGACTCAAATGTTCACTCACCCATTATGTGCTTAATTTTTCAATTTATTTTTATTTTTCATTAATTAAAAAGTGAATTAAATCAAATAAATGATGAAAATTAACAAAGATATGATTTGGTTTGTTTTTTGACAGATTGACAATCAAGATATGCTGAGTAAACAAGATCAAATCGCATCAAGGACAATTGGTACAAGAAAGGCGTGTTTTGGCTCAAAATAGCAACATATCATATAGCTTGCAAATCAAATCTAATCTTGGATAAATGCAAAGATTTAGTCCAAGTTTGTTAACCTAATTCACTCTAGGTTATATAATGAACAATTCCAGATCAAATACAGGGGTTAGAGGTCGTGAGAGGCATAGAACAAAACTAAAAAAAGTGACAAAAAGTGATGGATCATTTTTGCATCTAGAGATCAATTCAGACCATTCCAACGTTGCTAATCGATTCTTGGACCTTCCCAGAAGCCAATTAGATCAGTTGCAAGGCTTGAAGCACCCAGAAACACCAACTGTAACTCACACGGTTTGCGTTTTTTTCTTCCAGAATCGATTATCCCTATTCTTTCATCATTAGCAATTTTAATTGTCATATTTGTGATTATCATCATGTTTGCAAGCTAACTGTATTATTTAATTTCGTTTTTGAAGCCTTTACACGCATCTGCCATTGTTAGGGTTTCCACGTTTTTTTAGAGTTTCTTGATGCAGGAAAAATTAGGCTTTGAATCAGGTACCATGATGCTCGTGAGGATGAGACGAGTTGATTGGTACCATTACCTTTCATTTATCTTGCTTGTACAACATTTTTGAAATGTGCAGGGTTATACCTACAATGGACGTTTGTAGGTAAAAGTCTCTTTTTCTAAAATGACGGTTGCAAGGAAGAAAATGCTTGCGTGTCAGCCAACCATTCATCTATTTGAAGATTCGCGCGCTTTGGAGGCAGCTCTATTGTTTTTCTTATATTATGTTTTATTATTATTGTAATAACAACTAACCATCATAGCTCAACTGGCAGCGTGGCATTGGATTTAAGCGTGAGGACCTGGGTTCGATCCCAAGTCCCAGCGCTTCCTTTATATTATTTTCATTCAATTGATCCAGCGCGTTGCTCTTCTGGTGACCACCATACTCCATCAACATCCATCCATTTGATCCAGCGTGTCATCAAATCCAACGCCCAGATAGAAAGAGACCACAATGCTCCTCAAGTCAACGCCCACACCTGATCCAACGCATTGACTGGGCTTGGAGCATTTGGGCCAAGAAATTCAGACTTACACCCCCTCCTTCAGCAAGACAACAGGCCCATTCCTGAATTTTTTTATTTTCTTATTTTTCTTTATTCTTTTCAATTTACTTACTTATTTTATTTTTAAAAATCTTTTTTTTCATAAAATCACAAAATCAAGAATTCACAAAAATTAGAATTAGGTTTTTTTTATCAAATTTAATTTAATTAATTAGCTTAATTTAGTTTAGGGTAACTTTAATTTGTTTTTCACAATTAAATCAACTAGAAAAATTAGGTTTAATTCTTGATTTAATTGTTTTTCTCTTTTTCTCAAATAAAACAAAAATACAAAAATAAGTTGTTTAGAATTAATTAATTAATTTTCCTAGATTAACATTAATTAGAACTTAGGATTTTATTTGCAATTTAATTATTCATTATTTTCTCAAATAACAAAACATGACAAAAAAAAACATTTTTTTCTTTAATCAATCGCAAGTAGGATTAGTCAAAGGGTAAAAACCCTAATCGTCTCGCATTTAACTTACCGCGCGCATTTAATTATATTTATTATTTTTGTAATTGTTCAGGGTTTGTAATAGTTAACTTAGGATTTTTATTTACTGTTTAAATCCCCGATTTTTGGTTATGTAATTAATCCCCCTCCCCGAAGCCTTGTAATAGCTAGGTTTATTTTCTCGCATTTTTAATTCCTGCAAATATTTAACTGTTTAGATGTATGTTTAGGATTGTATGGCAAGAATGCATGACAAAATTAAAATGGTTAGAAAACCCTAATGTGCAAAGATAATAAACAGAAAATAAATCACTCGCACATATTCACTCTTAGGGTATAATCTCACTTCGGTTGCCTTCGGTAAACGATCATTAAGCATAGGATGTCTTAGTGGTTGCCCTCCCGTCTAAAAAGATCAAACGTCCCATTCGAATGTTGCCTCGGAAATGTTGCCTTGGAAATGTTGCCTCGGAAAAGATCTTAAGACCCTAGGGTTACTACTAAGGTGTCCTAATATTGCTTTAGTGATCGTACGTCCCTTTCGAATCGTCCCTTACAAATTCCAACGACGGTGCTACCTATTTCTCAATAGTAGGATAACGCTGTCTAAAGGAAACAAGAATAGAAACGATCTTTTTTCGAGTAGGTAGATGCTAGTAGGTACTTGCTCAAATCAAAAATTTTCACACTTACACTTTTCAAACAAATGTTCAAGACAACTTCATCAAACCCTTGAGGACTAATACAAGGGTTATGATGAAGTAAAACATTTTTAAAAAAAAAACAAGCACACAAACACAAGCAATTTAAAAATGAGCAAGTACCTAAGAGCCCATGGAAAACCATGGATAGAAAGGGTGCTAATACCTTCCCTTTCTATAATCTACCCCCCGTACTCAAAATCTCAAAAAAGAATTTTTTCTGTACGTTTTTCCTTTCCGGTTGGATAAAATAAAAGTCGGTGGAGACTCTTACTTACCGCGACATTTTCCAAACAAAAAACACAAAACTCAAACCAGTATTAAACAGTCAGTTCTGCCACCGTATCACAGAACTGGCGACTCTGCTGGGGAGTTATAAGTGGGGTATACCTTAAGATCTAGGTCATTAAAATTGCTTCTCTTGATTGCTTTGTTTGCTTTATTTTTTTGAGGGTTTTGTTTGGGGTTACTATAGATCCTATACCCGGATCTGGGGGCACTCATTAGGTAAGTAGCAATAGATTGTAAGGGAAATGTATGGTATAGACCGATACGATTGAAGCAGTAGCTACGTTGGTTTGGCACTTTGGTTGGTACCGGTATCCCTTGTGGTGAAACAAGGAGAATACGGGGCCGCTGCATGGTGTCGTGAAGCACTAACGAACCTTAGAACCTTAGTTGAACAACTTGGCCATTAGAAAGTAGCAAGATAGCCGGCCTCGGTGTAGAGATGAGAACTGGTTGATACTCGATGCTACACTCATTGAGATCATACTTTCGGAATATTTCGACCGCAAGAAAAGATTGTGTGAGCTGAAACCATGACCGATAAAGGATGGTCAGTGATATTGAGAATCTCTAGAACCGATTACTTTTCTAGGACAAGTTTGAAACCAACTTAACTTCAAGAGGGTATTATCTATGACCTCATACAAGCGTTAAACATAAGGGCTTTGTGTGATTTGACTGTGTTTGCAATACTTGTGTTTGCTATACCTGTGGTTTATCATGACATCATGCATCATAACATGGCATTCATGCTTCATTACACTAACCATTTCAAAGACCAAGGGAATTTATCTTTGTTCTGTTTTGCAGATCATGGCTCCCGTGCGTAGAAATACTATCCGAATCAGCCTTGTGAAGATACCTTCCCAACTAAAAGAGCTAGTATCAAGAGTTTCTGAAAATTCTACTTTCGTTAAGAGACACAGTCAACTTCTCAGCCTGGTTACTTCAAACTTTGATGAACAAATGATGAGTTTACTTTTTCAATTCTTCGATGCCAAGCATCACTGCTTCACCTTTCTAAATTATCAGTTGGTACCCACCTTGGAAGAATTCTCTTAGCTATTGGGCATACCCATTCTTGAACAGGTACCCTTCACAGGTATAGAAGAAGTTCCTAAGCCAGAAGTCATCGCCTCAGCTTTGCATTTGAAACGGGCCGACGTGGTATCCAATTGGGAAACTTGAAGCGGAGTCGAGGGTTTTCTAGCCAAATTTCTGATAGACAAGGCTCAACTATTTTGGGATGATTTGGATTTTTAGGATTTTGAGGAGGTCTTGGCTCTTCTTATCTATGGTTTAGTTCTCCTCCCTAATCCGGACTCCTTCGTAGATGTGAATGCTATCAAGATTTTCCTTTCTCGCAACCCTGTGCCTACCTTGCTTGGAGATATTTTGCACATTCTCCATACTCGTACCATGAAGAGAAGAGGAACTATTATGTGCTGCATGCCGTTGCTGTCGAGGTGGTTTATTTCTCACCTCCCTAAGTCTGTATCGAATAACGAAGAAGGTTTGGGTTGGTCGCAAAGGATAATGTCACTCGCTTATACGGATATTCATTGGTGTTCCCGAGCTATGAGAGACATTGCTATTATTGACCACTGTGGGGAGTACCCTAATGTCCCATTACTTGGTATCAGAGGGGGTATAACTTACAATCCTTGTCTAGCTTTGCGACAATTTGTTCACGTTCGAAGGGATGGTCCCCATGAGTTACTTATTGAGGGCATTGTATTCAACTACGAGGATAATGTTAATGAGTATCGCCAGAGGTTCATACGAGCTTGGAGCATGGTAAACAGATCTGACGCCAAAGATTTGGGACCAAAGACTTCCATTCCTATGGAGCCTTACCTCCAATGGGTACGAGCTTGTGCCCAGAAGTTTATGATGCCTTATGTGGCTGTATTACCGGTGATTGTCGATCCCACTACTGAAGAAGGCATTCCTTACACGGTTCTTTATCCTTACATGCCCACTGATCTTGGGGAGTTACAAAAGTCTTGGATTCAACTGAAGAATAAGCGAGATACTTATAGGGAACAGTTCCATGAACAAGAGAGGAAGGTTTTAAAGCTCACCAGGCAGCTCCAAGAAGAAAGAGTGCTCAATAATTATATCAGCACAAAGAGAAAGCGTCCATGGGACTTTTGATTTTTTCTTTTCTAGTTTTAGATTTGTTTTATTTACTTATTTGTAACTCCTTAAAGGCATGTTGAACCTTCAAATTTAAGCTAATAAAGTTTTTTTTTATTTTGGTTTGCAAATTTAAATTTCCCGAAGTCTTTGAAATCATTACATGCGCATCCCATTATCATACACATCATTACAGGTACCACTACAGGTTTCTCATCTTCTTCGCATTTCAGCAGAAATGTCTTCCGATCAAGCCATCAAAGATCTTCAGGCACAGAACGCCCAATTCCAACAGATGTTCATCAGTCTGGCAAAGGAGCAGGAAGATTTGAAAGCCCTTATTCTGAAAGAGAAGAAGAAAAAGAAGAAGGCTGTCGGTATTCTAAATATGGGCAGAAGGTTTGAAGAAAGGTTGAAGCAATAAACTGATCTGACCTATTCATCCAAGGAAGGGGAGAATCAAGAAGGGGAAAAGGACCCTAGTCCCACGGTCTTTGACAATGATACTGATTATAATGATGAGCAATATCCTCCTGCTGAGGATAGATACAAACAGTTAGAGGATCGTCTGAGTGCCATGGAAGTTTAGAGGATACCTGGGTTGGATTTTGAAGAATTGGGCCTGGTATCGGGAGTGGTCATACCTCAGAAGTTCAAAGCTCCGGTTTTTGCCAAGTATGATGGAGTGTCCTTCCCAAAGCTCCATCTCCGCTCTTATGTCAGAAAAATCCAACCCCACACCGCTAATAGAAATTTGTGGGTGCACTTCTTTCAAGATAGTCTGTCAGGGACTCAGCTTGAATGGTTCTACCAACTGGAGGGAGCCAGTGTCCGAAGCTGGGAAGATCTTGTTGCTGCTTTCTACAAGCAGTATCAGTATAATGCCGACCTTGCTCCCACTCGTACTCAACTCCAGTATCAGGTCCATTTTTCAATCACTTAATCGGCAGCTCGCCATCTGGTTTCACCGAGCTGATCTTAGCTGGAGAAAGAGTAGAAGCTTGAATTCGGAGTGGTAAAATACAAAAGGAGGCCTCCTCAAGTTCAGCAAAGAAGCCTTTCACTGGTAAGAAGGAAGCCAGTGTGGTCTATAGCCCGAGGGGCCAAAGCAGATCTGAACACCGTCAAACGGTAAATGCTGTAGTGATACCAAGACCCGCAGTTGCTCCACAATGCAACAATCAACAAAGGGTGGAAAGACCACAACGATAGTTTACCCACATCAACATGACTTTGGCTGAAGTTATACCTCATTTATTAAAATCCAACTTGGCAACCTTGAAAGAGGCTCCCAAGAATCCAAACACTACCTCTCCCAGATACAATCCCAACGCGCGGTACACCTACCATTCTGAGAGTCCTGGCCACGATACAAATGATTGCTGGGCTCTGAGAAACAAAGTACATGACTTTCTTGAAGCCAAAGAGATAGAGTTCGACGCTCCAGAAAAGCCGAATGTTATAACTGCTTCCATGCCCAAACATGGTCGTGGAGTTAATGATGTTGACACTGATTTGTTTGTGACCTCTGTTGAAGAAATTTCTACTCCTCTTATGACTGTTAAGAAGAATTTGCTGTTGCCGATTTATTTCTGGGTTGTGGTGAAGGTTGCCACATGTGTTCGATTTTACCTTCTGGTTTCCGTTTGTTGAATTCAGGTGTTTAGTGCCTGATGGATAATAAAGAGATTTTGTTCGAGAACACTATGATTCCTGTTGTTCTAAATGAAGATGTTGCCATTATAACCATTTCCGCCAATCCTTCCAAGGTTTCCTCGAGAAGACCTGTTAGGATTACACCTGTTCAAAGAATTGCTCCACTGATAATCACTGTTCCTGGTCCCATCCCGTACACCTCAGACAAGGCTATCCCATGGCATTATGGTGCTGATGTGTACTATCACGACATTAACCAAGATCTGAAGAATGAAGAAGCTGATATTGATGTCAGTAATATTGTCGGGACTAGTAAGGTTACCCGAAGTGGAAGGGTTTTCTCTCTTGAGATTTCTCTGAAGATCATCAAGCCTACTGTTATTCCAACTGCTTCTCCAACCAGCACTCCTGACATTTCTCCTGTTCCTACTCCAGTTATTACCCCTGCTGCTGAGCCATCTGGGACTCGGGGCAAGGAAATTACAGGTAAGCCTTCCCGGACGGAGGCACCTAAGAAAATCGTTATGGAAGCCTCTAAACAAGAAATAGAGGAAATACTGAAAATCATTAAGAAGAGCGACTACAATATGGTCGAGCAGCTGGGGCAGACCCCATCAAAGATATCCATGTTGTCTCTGCTGTTGTGTTCTGAAGCCCATGCGAAGGCTTTGATTGCATTTCTCAAGACTGTGCATGTGCCGCAGGAAACTTCAGTAGATCAGTTCAAAGATTGTGTGGCCAGCCTGACTGCTGACAATGGGCTGGGTTTTTCAGATGCGGATCTGACACCGAAAGGAAGAAAGCATAATGATGCTCTGCATGTCTCGATTGAGTGCAGGGGCACCACTACGGCTCATGTACTGGTAGATATCGGGTCTTCGCTGAATGTTCTACCGAAGAAAGCGTTGGACCGTTTGGATTGTGAGGGTTTGACTCTAAAGCCTAGTAACATTGTGGTAAGGGCTTTTAACGGATCAAAGAGAATGGTGCACGGGGAGGTGGACATCCCTGTCAAAGTGGGTTCTCAGACTTTTGGGTCCACCTACGTGATGGATATCAGGCCGTCGTATTCTTTCTTGCTGGGTCGTCCTTTGATCCATGAGGCTGGGGCAGTTACTTCCACACTCCATCAAATGCTGAAGTATCCGGTGAAGGGAAAGATTGTCACAGTGCGAGGTGAAGAAGAATATATGGTGAGTCACCTTAATTCCTTCCGCTACATAGAAATGGGAGGGGAATTCATAGAAACTCCTTGTCAGAATTTCGAAGAGATCCCTCAAATCTTGGCATCAACTGAAGTTACTACCGATAAACCTCCATTGAAGATGGCTTCTCTCAAGGACGCCAGGGCTATGGTTGAAGAAGGTGGGTGTACCAATTGGGGTCAGCTCCCTGATTTCACTCACAAAACTGACAAATTTGGTTTGGGCTTTACTACAGGGGCTCAAAGGGATGTTAGGCACGCTCAGGCTGGAAGACCGCCTCTACACATCAGCAATCGCGGAAGTAATGCAATTGAAGACAGTGAAGAGGATTCAGACATCGACAACTGGATCTACCCAACAACCAATGGTGGACCGAATAAATGGACGGCTAGGGACTTCATACCTGTTTCTTTTATTCCACAGTAATTGACTCATTTGTTTTAAGATTTGTAATAAACAATTTGAAACTTTACGGCCCGGTGCCTTGCCCGAGGCATCTTAGCATTGCTTGTGAGGGCTATTATTTGTCATTTCATATATCATTAATAAAGCATTGGATGTTTCTTGCATAAACATTTTGCGCTCTTTGTTTTTCTTTTATGTCTCTCACTTTATCAAAACAGCTATTCTCTTACATACACTCACGTATCATAATGCAGATCCATATCCACTCTGGATCCCATTGATAACAGCTCTGCTATTTCCAATTATGACTTCAAAAATCCGATCAACCAAGCCGAGGACGAAGGTGAGGATGATTGTGAGGTTCCTGGAGAACTTGCTAAACTATTATAGCAGGAAGAAAGGGCCATACAACCTCATGAAGAGCCAGTTGAGTCAGTGAATTTGGGTACAGAGGAAGACAGGAAAGAGGTTAAAATAGGTTTGAATCTGGAGCCTAGTCTCAAAAAACGGTTAATACAGATGCTACATGACTATGTTGAGATCTTTGCCTGGTCCTATGAAGACAAGCCTTGTTTGGACACTGATATTGTGGTACATCAACTGCCGACTAATGAAGACTGCCCTCCGGTAAAGCAGTAGGTCCGCCGTATGCGCCCTGAAATGTCATAGAAAATCAAGGCAAAGGTCATGAAACAGTTCGACGCAGGATTCTTAGTTGTCACTTCTTATCTGCAGTGGGTTGCCAATGTTGTTCCAGTACCTAAGAAGGACGGTAAGGTACGAATGTATGTTGATTACAGAGATCTGAACAGGGCGAGCCCCATGGATAACTTCCCACTTCCTCACATTGATGTTCTAGTCGATAACACCGTGCAACACAAGATATTCTCCTTCATGGATGGTTTTTCTGGCTACAACCAGATCAAGATGGCTCCTAAAGACATGGAGAAGACAACCTTCGTTACACAGTGGGGCACATTCTGTTACAAGGTAATGCCTTTTGGGTTAAAGAATGCTGGGGCAACTTATCAGCGTGCCATGGTCGCTTTGTTCCACGATATGATTCACCATGAGATCGAGGTTTATATTGATGACATGATAGCCAGGTCCCAGACTGAGGAAGAACACCTTGATCATCTCCAGAAACTGTTTGACAGGTTGAAGACGTACAAGCTAAGGTTGAATCTGAACAAGTGTACCTTCGGGGTAAGGTCTGGTAAGCTTCTAGGTTTTGTTGTTAGCGACAAAGGTATTCAGGTAGACCCTGCAAAGGTAAAATCCATACAAGAGATGCCAGCTCCCCGCACAGAAAAGGAAGTTAGAGGTTTCTTGGGACGTCTGAATTACATCGCCAGGTTCATTTCACATCTGACTGCTACTTGTGAGCCAATCTTCAAACTGCTGAAGAAAGATCAAGTGGTAAAGTGGAATGATGAATGCCAGACCGCTTTCGAAAGAATTAAAGAATATCTTCAAGAACCACCAATTCTGATGCCTCCGGTTGAAGGAAGACCTATGATATTATACTTGACAGTGCTAGACAATTCAATAGGGTGTGTGCTGGGGCAGCATGACGAGTCTGGTCGAAAAGAGCATGCCATTTATTACCTTAGCAAAAAGTTTACCGATTGTGAGACCCGATACTCATTGCTCGAGAAAACTTGCTACGCTTTGGCATGGGCTGCTCACCGGCTGAGACAGTATATGCTGACTCACACTACCTTATTAATATCAAAGATGGATCCAATCAAGTATATTTTCGAGAAGCCCGCCTTATCCGAAAGAATAGTAAGATGCCAGATGATCTTAACCGAATACGACATCCAATACACAACCCAAAAAGCAATCAAAGGGAGTGTATTGGTGGATCATTTGGCGCATCAGGCCGTGGATGACTACCAGTCCATGAAGGACCTGGACCGAATGAAGGACCCGAGGAGGGATCCAGATGGTCTATGTATTTTGATGGAGCCTCGAACGCATTGGGTAATGGCATTGGCGCTGTAATTATATCTCCTGAGGGCTGTCATACTCCGTTCACCGCCCGATTATGTTTTAATTGCACCAACAACATGGCGGAGTATGAAGCATGTATCATGGGTCTTTGCGCTACTATTAACCCGAGGATTAAGTTCTTGAGTGTATTAGGAGATTCCGCTATGGTGATAAGTCAGATCAAAGGCAAGTGGAATACGAAGCACCCGAATCTTATTCCTTACCGAGAATATGTACTGACATTGCTCCCACACTTTGAGGAGATAACCTTTGAACATTTCCCACGAGAGGAGAATCATTGGCGGACGCGCTAGCTACCATGTCTTCTATGTTCAAAGTTAGGTGGGACAATGAAGCTCCCCAGATTACCATTGAGAGGTTGGATGAACCCGCACACTGCTGTGAGATCGACACCGAAGAAGTGGCATACAAACCCTGGTTTCATGAGGTAAAGAGGTATCTTAAGGCTCAAGAATACCCCGAGGAGGCATCTGTTAATGATAAGAAGTTTTTGAGAAGGTTCGCTGCGAAGTTCTTCATCAGTAATGGAATCCTCTATAAGCGTAACCATGATTCAACCTCACCGCGGTGTGTAGACAAGAGCAAAGTGGAAAGAATCATGACAAATCTACATGAAGGCACTTTCAGAACCCATTCTAGTGGACACACCATGGCTAAGAAGATCCTACGGGCAGGATACTACTGGTCCATTATGGAAGCCGATTGTTATCAGCACTCTCGAACCTGTCATAAGTGCCAAGTCTATGCTGATGAGGTGCATGTACCTCCGGTTCCCCTGAATGTTTTGACGGCTCCCTGGCCTTTTGTGATGTGGGGCATCGATATGATCCACGAGATCAGACCTACTACGTCTAACGGGCATCGCTTCATTCTGGTAGAAATTGATTACTTCACAAAGTGGGTTGACGCAACTTCCTTTGCTACAGTAACCAAGAACGTCGTGGCGCGGTTCATCCGACACAATCTGATCTGTCGATATGGTGTCCCATAGAGAATTATCACTAACAATGGTACAAAACTCAATAACACCATAATCACCGAGCTTTGCAAACAATTCAAGATTCAGCATCCTAACTCTTCTCCCTACCGGCTGAAGATGAATAGGGTTGTTGAAGCAGCTAACAAGAACATCAAAAAGATTATGCAGAAGATGACAGTGACATACAGAGACTGGCACGAGATGTTACCATTCGCTCTTCATGGGTACTATACCTCAGCACGTACCTCGACAAGGGCAACACCCTACTCTTTGGTGTATGGCATGGAGGCAGTCCTACCCATCGAAGTCCAGATACCCTCTCTCAGAATTATGAAGGATGCGAGTTTGAACGAAGACGACTGGATCCAAACCCGACTTGATCAGCTGAATCTAATCGATGAAAAGAGACTTACTACTATCTGTCATGGTCAGACGTATCAAAAGCGAATGATCAAGGCTTTTAACAAGAAAGTCAGACATCAAGAATATCAATTCGGAGATCTAGTGATCAAACGCATCATACTACCGCAAGGTGATCCCAGGGGCAAATGGACCCCCACATATGAAGGGCAATTTATGGTTAAGAACATTTTCTCGGGAGGAGCTATGATTCTAACCACCATGGATGGTGACGACCTTCCTCACCCCGACAATGCAGACATAGTGAAAAGATACTACGCATAATCAAAGACTCGCTAGGTTGACTGACCTAGGAAAAAATAAGGGCTTCCCGACGAACCAAAAGGGTTCGGGCAAAAGTAAGGGATGAAAATGAAAAAACTGTACACCCAACAAGTCAAAAACCTGAAAAGGCGACTTGGGCAAAAAAGGGTATCCCGGTGGACTGAAAACCTGAAAGGGCTGTCCAAGGAAAAATCAGGGATCGAAGCGTAACACTATGTCTCATTGGATCATCTCGCAACCAGACTTCGGTATCAACTATCAAGCTCGGATAATGCCAATCAATCTGATCAACCTTCAGCTAAGTAGCAAAGTGATGAGACGCTTGAGGATATAAAGGCAATAGCAGAGTTGGAACCCAATGGGGTCGTTTCACATAGCTGTTTTTTCTTTCTTTTACACAAAATGTATAATTTCTGTTTTTTGGCGGTGTTCTCTTACTAGAACGTCAGCCTCTTTGTACAAAACGCCTATTGCAGGCCAACTCCAAAAATAAATACAAGTCATTTTTGCAAAACGTCAACTTGTTTCCTTTTTTCTTTTTCTGTTTTGTTTCGCAAGAACGTCCAATGATTTATTTTTGATATATGCATTTGAAAATAATGCCTGCTCATAAATATTTACACAAGAAACAAAAGACGATTACTCGTAATGCCAAAAACAGGGAAAACAAGAAGTGCCCGAACCTTACAGTTACTCTGCCCATCAGGTACCGGGATAGAGCCAGCTTGAGAACATGAGTAGTGGTACATACACTCCCCACAGAGTAAAAAATATCCAAAGACAGTGGTGTTAGCTTTCCTGAACAGGACATAACTCTCCCCCGCTGAGGTTCACGATCGCGAGTGAGTCAGTAAATTTTTCCCCAAGCAGAGTTTATTTCTCTCACAAGCAGAAATTCAAACTCCAACAGAATTCATTATCACCAGCAACGGAAATTCATCCCCAGCTGAGTTTATTTCTCCAAATCAGCAGACCTATCAACGGAGTATCTCCTCTCCAACAGAGTTATTCCCCGCAGAGTTATCCTCAGATAGGGTCTCTTCCAGCAGAATATTCACCAGTCGAATGGATGAGAATCCCCAGCTAGTCACCTTTGTTCACCATCCCCAACAGAAGTAAAGGAACTATGGTTTTTTTACAGCAGTCAAGAATACCATTTCTCATACTCTCCAAACAACAGTCAGGGATTTATTTTCCCGGACTCAGATTATTACGTCAGCATTTCATGTTCATATATCATGACATGTGCATACATTACATATAACATAATCTCAGTTATTTTGAGAACCTCATCACAATGCATCTCATGCATCGCACATAACTAACCCTGTATTTCTTTCAGGAAAGACAGTTATTATCTACAATTTCCAGCAGGTCCATGATCAACACTCAAAGCTAAAGAGAGTAATCACCGGTGCGATAAAAGTAACCTTACCCAGGTTCCTCCTGAAGTTTTACACAAACTTATAACCTTACCCCGGTTCCTTCTGAAGTTTTACACGAACTTATCACAAAGTAACCTTACCCAGGTTCCTCCTGAAGTTTTACACGAACTTATCACAAAGTAACCTTACCCAGGTTCCTCCTGAAGTTTTACACAAACTTATAACCTTACCCCGGTTCATTCTGAAGTTTTACACGAACTTATCACCAAGAAACCTTACCCCGGTTCCTTCTCATAGCCCTACTATCCAGGCTTTCATATCAAAGTAACCCTAAGACCCAGGTTCCTTCTCACAACCCTACTATCCATGCTTTCATCTCGAAGTAACCCTACTACCGAGGTTCCTTCTCAAGCCCTACTATCCAGGCTTTCATATAGAATTAACCCTACGACCCAGGTTCCTTCTCAAGCCCTACTATCCAGGCTTTCATCTCGAAGTAACCCTACTATCTAAGTTCCTTCTCACAGCCCTACTATCCAGGCTTTCATCTCGAAGTAACCCTACTACCCAGGTTCCTTCTCAAGCCCCACTATCCAGGCTTTCATCTCGAAGTAACCCTACTACCCAGGTTCCTTCTCAAGCCATACTATCCAGGCTTTCATATTGAAGTAACCCTACTATCCAGGTTCCTTCTCACAACCCTACTATCCAGGCTTTCATCTCAAAGTAACCCTACTACCCAGGTTCCTTCTCAAGCCCTACTATCCAGGCTTTCATATCGAAGTAACCCTACTATCCAGGTTCCTTCTCATAACCTTACTATCTGGGTTCTTCCTCTCTTATCCCCAGACAGCAGTCCATAACACTGTAAGACCGAGACCCGATCAAACACGATTAGTTTCGCATTTCCCCAGTAAATCACGGTGCAGCTTGTACCCCGACCAGATACGTAGTTCACTTCCGCTTCCTCAAACCAGAGTTATTCCCCAGTAGAGTAACGGACAACTGAAGCTCCTAAAACTCTATTTCTCCTAAGACAAAGACCAGCATTACCCAGCGAAGTCCTTCTCAACAACAACAGGTATACGGGTTCTCACAAAGTAATCTCTTATGCGATCGACACCCCTTCAGATGGCATCTTTAAGCCCATCTCCGAAATCTTCAATCCTCGACTTCCAAATGGAATCTATAAGCCCATTCCCGATATCACAAATCAAGTACTACTTCATGCGAGTGCAAATTTCTGGGCACTCTAGTGTTCAATCATCTTCCACCTTCAGATCATGAAAGGCAGAACATCCAATCTACATCCTCAGGTTTAAGAAGATTGAACAGGGGCAGCTGTTGTACCCCAAAATTTTCCCTCTCATTTTACTCAACAAATGTCAAGTGAGGTCCCCAATTTGCTCAAGATTGCCCAAGAGTTGACCAGACAAACTCTCTCCTTAGACAGTATACCTCAAATTAGGGTTTCCATCTTCATCAAGATGTGTGAACCACAAAGGACTCAAATGCTCACCATTGTCCTAATATGTTCTCAAGATCATCCATGTCAAGTTTCAAGCCTTGCAGAAGAAGTTTGCTCAGTCAATTGCTTAAATGCCTGAAAATCAACTGTACTAGGTCAAAAGTCAACTGTGGCCCACATACAGTCAAACTTAAAGATTTTTGGTCAACATCCTCATTTTGAAGTATTATACATCACTTGATCAAGGGTTGATCATGATTCCTCAAGGATTGCTCACAATTCATCAAAACCCAAAAGTTGCTAAATTAGGGTTTTAGAGGAAAAGTCAACTCAACTTTGACCAAGTATAACTTTCTCATACTTTATCAGAAATGACCCATCCAAAGCTCATTTTGAAGAGGATGAAATTCCTTAAAATTAAACTTCAGTTCCCAAGTCCAGAATATGCACTCTCAAAAAGATATGAATTTTGACATTATAGGTCCTTTTGAAAAGTCAACAAAAACACCTTTTGGGTCAAAGCTTCATACATGAACATGGAAGACTCAATTGAGATGATACCAACAGTGTTGTTTAGAGGACATCCTAAGATTTCTAAAAAGTCCAAGAACACCTCTCTAGGGTCAAAATTGAGAGAGTTAGGCATTGGCCATGTTGACCATTTTTGCAAAATTGCCAAAAGTCAAATGTGCTCAAATTTGCATTTTTTTGCTAAATGGGCCCAACTTTTTATGCTTTCACTTCAATTATAATGTGGTCCACGACTCAAATGTTCACTAACCCATTATGTGCTTCATTTTTTAATTTATTTTGATTTTTCATTAATTAAAAAGTGAATTAAATCAAATAAATGATGAAAATTAACAAATATATGATTTGGTTTGTTTTTTGACAGATTGGCAATCAAGATATGCTGAGTAAACAAGATCAAATCGCATCAAGGACAATTGGTACAAGAAAGGCATGTTTTTGCTCAAAATAGCAACATATCATATAGCTTGCAAATCAAATCAAATCTTGGATAAATGCAAAGATTTAGTCCAAGTTTGTTAACCTAATTCACTCTAGGTTATATAATGTAAAATTCCAGATCAAATACAGGGGTTAGAGATCGTGAGAGGCATAAAACAAAACTAAAAAAAGTGACAAAAAGTGCTAGATCGTTTTGGATCTAGAGATCAATTCAGACCATTCCAACGCTGCTAATCGATTCTTGGACCTTCCCAGAAGCCAATTGGATCAGTTGTAAGGCTTGAAGCACCCAGAAACACCAACTGTAACTCACACAGTTTGCGTTTTTTCCAGAAACGATTATCCCAATTCTTGCATGATTAGCAATTTTAATTGTAATATTTGTGATTACCATCATGTTTGCAAGCTAAATGTATCATTTAATTTCGTTTTTGAAGCCTTTACACGCATCTTCCATTGTTAAGGTTTCCATGTTTTTTTAGGGTTTCTTGATGCAGGAAAAATTAGGCTTTGAATAAGGTACCATGATGCTCGTGAGGATGAGAGAACTTGATTGGTACCATTACCTTTCATTTATCTTGCGTGTACAACATTTTTGAAATATGCAGGGTTATACCTACAGTGGACGTCTGTAGGTAAAAGTCTCTTGTTCTAAAACGACGGTTGCAAGGAAGAACACGCTTGCGTGTCAGCCAACCATTCGTCCATTTGAAAATTCACGCGCTTTGGAATCAACTCTTTTGTTTTTCTTATATTATGTTTTATTATTATTGTAATAACAACTAACCATCATAGCTCAGCTGGCAACATGGCATTGGATTTAAGCGTGAGGACCTGGGTTCAATCCCAGGTACCAGCGCTTCCTTTATATTATTTTCATTCAATTGATCCAGCGCGTTGCTCTTCCTGGTGACCACCATACTCCATCAACATCCATCCATTTGATCCAGCGTGTCATCAAATCCAACGCCCAGATAACAAGAGACCACAATGCTCCTCAAGTCAACGCCTGCACCTGATCCAACGCATTGACTGGGCTTGGAGCATTTGGGCCAAGAAATTCAGACTTACACCCCCTCCTTCAGCAAGACAACAGGCCCATTCCTAAATTTTTTTATTTTTTTATTTTTCTTTATTCTTTTCAATTTATTTACTTATTTTATTTTTAAAAATCTTTTTTTCATAAAATCCCAAAATCAAGAATTCACAAAAATTAGAATTAGATTTTTTTTAATCAAATTTAATTTAATTAATTAGCTTAATTTAGTTTAGGGTAACTTTAATTTGTTTTTCACAATTAAAATCAACTAGAAAAATTAGGTTTAATTCTTGATTTAATTGTTTTTCTCTTTTTCTCAAATAAAACAAAAATACAAAAATAGGTTGTTTAGAATTAATTAATTAATTTTTCTAGATTAACATTAATTAGAACTTAGGATTTTCTTTGCAATTTAATTATTCATTATTTTCTCAAATAACAAAACATGACAAAAAAACATTTTTTTATTTAATCAATCGCAAGTAGGATTAGTCAAAGGGTCAAAACCCTAATCACCTCGCATTTAACTTACCGCGCGCATTTAATTATTTTTATTATTTTTGTAACTGTTCAGGGTTTGTAATAGTTAACTTAGGATTTTTATTTATTGTTTAAATCCCCAATTTTTGGTTATGTAATTAATCCCCCTCCCCGAAGCCTTGTAATAGCTAGGTTTATTTTCTCGCATTTTTAATTCCTGCAAATATTTAACTGTTTAGATGTATGTTTAAGATTGTATGGCAAGAATGCATGACAAAATTAAAATGGTTAGAAAACGCTAATGTGCAAAGATAATAAACTGAAAATAAATCACTCGCACATATTCACTCTTAGGGTATAATCTCACTTTGGTTGCCTTCGGTAAATGATCATTAGGTATAGGATGTCTTAGTGGTTGCCCTCCCGTCTAAAAAGATCAAACGTCCCATTCAAATGTTGCCTCGAAAAAGATCTTAAGACCCTAGGGTTACTACTAAGGTGTCCTAATATTGCTTTAGTGATCGTACGTCCCTTTCGAATCGTCCCTTACAAATTCCAACGATGGTGCTACCTATTTCTCAACAGTAGGATAACGCTCTCTAAAGGAAACAAGAATAGAAACGATCTTTTTTCGAGTAGGTAGATGCTAGTAGGTACTTGCTCAAATCAAAACTCTTCACACTTACACTTTTCAAACAAATGTTCAAAACAACTTCACCACACCCTTGAGGACTGATACAAGGGTTATCACGAAGTAAAACATTTTTTTCAAAAAAAACAAGCACAAAAACACAAGCAATTTAAAAATGAGCAAAGTACCTAAGAGCCCATGTAAAACCATGGATAGAAAGGGTGCTAACACCTTCTCTTTCTATAATCTACCCCCCCGTACTCAAAATCTCGAAAAATGATTTTTTTTTGTACTTTTTTCCTTTACGGTTGGTGTTGGCTCCTAAATTCGACACCTTTGTTTTGATTGTTGTCAGCCATTAAAGCTGAAGGATGCCTTCGACTGGTTAAGTCTGTCGAAATGCCCGTCGAAAGATGGCAAAGTACTTAGAAGATTTCTTCCAAGGAAGAAGGCTGGTTGCCTTCGACGTCGAAGGAGTTTCTCGTCGAAGATGTCTCTTGACGAAAGTGTTCGATGGTTCAGAATGGAGCAGTTTGAAATTCAAGTTTTTGGAGGGAAAACGGTTTCCAGCAGTTACTACGTGCAAACGTGCAAGGATCTGGAGCGTCGAGCATGGAGAACGTGCCAAGTGGATTGATCTCGAAGCAGTGTAACTGCCCGACGGTTACTTGGGATGTTTTAGTATAAATAGGAGTAGACATGTAGTTTCTCGCGTGTGTTCACAATTCTATACAAAGTCACTCATATAGATTCAAGTACCCAGCGTGTGAGAAAGAATTGTTGAGAAATGTATGTGTGAAACACCAATTTTATCAATTAAAGTCATTTACTTTTCCAGAAATTTACTTGCTTTCCTCTTTACATTCTTGTCGAACCTTTTACTTTAAAGCCTTGTTTATTTTACCAAGTCTTTCCTTCATGCAATTTACTTGAAACCTTTTTATTTAAAGCCTTATCCACCTTAATCAAACTTCAAAATCAACCTATGTCCTAGGATCAATCTGATCGATCCTGCGAGTAACCAAATAAGTAATCATTTGGAGGATCAGCGGTTGTTTACCAAAACCCAAGGTAAACAAATTGGCACACCTAGTGGGACTGTGTGTTGATTGTTGAAAATAATCTCATCTTTTCGAGTTGTATGTTATTGAGAAGTGGTAGAATATACACTAACGATAACAATACTGCCAGAAGAAGGGAAGAGATGGCGAATCCGCCAAACAATAATGAAATCCCACAAACGAGTGTGGGAGCAACGGTTAGTATGACCGTAAGTGAAGCGACAAACGTTGGTTCGACACCAGCAGTGTCGGTCACAACCACGGGGCCAATACCTTCGTTAATAGGCCCCAGGATACCTTTGGGAACTCCCCCACCAAGGGGAAATGTAGGCACAAGGCCTTTGGTTCCCCCAGGATTTATTCCATTCTATGGTATGCCAACTTCTGAAGTGGCAAGCCTGACGAATGCTGCGTCCACTTTTTCAGACCCTTTCGTGAGTGCCTCTTCGCCACTCCAAGGCTCTGGAGTAGGCATGGCGAATAGAAATAGGACCCAACTCTTAGGAGGAACGTCCCAAGTAGCCCATGGCCTTACAAATGCCTCGACAGCAGTCTTGAGGCAACAGATGGACGAAAGCAACCATGATATGGTGCAAATGTTGGCACAAACTTTGAGTACAGTGCTAAACCCTCTAATACAAAACACTACTCAATCGAATCAGCAAGTGACAGCGCAAATGACGCGTTTGGCTGACTTCTTTGGAGTACCCCAACCTGTTCGACAGCCCCAAAGGGCGCAAATAAGGGGAAATCAGGGGATATTTTTAGAGGAAGAAACCACCATTAACCAGGCTCAACAGCCTGTCGAAGAAAACCTTAGGGCACGATTGGAACAACCTGTCGAAGAACCTAGGGTAATAGCCCCAGAGGTAAGGTTAGTTAACAGAAACCAAAATGCTGACGAAGTGGTTCAGCATATCCAATACCAAAACATGGGTTTGGAAAACAATCTGGCAACCATGATCGAAAGGATCATGACTCAGAATGGGATGAACATGGGCTTTCGAAGGCCCAACTTTACATCTCCATTGTCAGAATACGTGTTACAAACGGACTTACCTCCTAGATGCAAAGTCCCCAAATTTACTAAGTTCTCTGGGGACACGACAGAATCTACTGTCGAGCATGTGGCGAGATATTTGATCGAAGCAGGAGACATTTCGAATAACGAAAACCTAAGGATCAAGTACTTCCCAAGTTCTTTAACCAAGAACGCTTTTACTTGGTTTACAACTCTCCCCCCCAATTCGATCCATCATTGGACCCAGTTGGAAAGATTGTTCCATGAACAATTCTACATGGGGCAAACCAAGATAAGCCTGAAAGAACTGGCCAGTGTGAAGAGACGTTTCACTGAACCTATAGACGAATATCTGAATAGGTTTAGGTTGCTCAAGGCGAGATGTTTTACACAAGTGCCAGAACATGAGTTGGTCGAAATAGCCGCAGGCGGTTTAGATTATTCCATTAGGAAGAAGCTAGACACCCAGTACCTAAGAGACATGGCCCAACTGGCCGATAGAGTTCGACAGGTCGAACGCCTCAAAGCTGAAAAAGCTAAGGCAACGAAAACTCACAAGAGAGAGAGAATAGCGTACGTTGAGATGGACGACGAAGATCTAGAATCCTTCAACGATGCTTTAACTGTCGAAGAAGGAGAAGTCGATTTAGCAGAACTAAAACAAGGGCCACCATACTCTTGTAAACTGTTAGTCCCCTCAAATGGAAAAAATCCCATTGGTCCAGAAAGAACCAACGATAGGTTCCCAAAAAAGACTTATAGTTTTGACATCACAAAATGTGATGAAATATTCGACTTGCTAGTTAAAGATGGCCAAATGATAGTACCCCCAGGGGTAAAAGTGCCTCCTCTTGATCAAAGAAAGAAGAGGGGTTTTTGCAAATATCATAATTTTTTGGGCCATAAAACTTCTCAATGTTTTCTTTTCAGGAATCTTGTGCAAGACGCTATTGAGGAAGGGAGATTAAAGTTTGCTGACAAATCCCCCATGGCTGTCGACTCCAATCCATTGAAGGCTGAAGCCCACTATGCTGAACCCTCTGAGGTGAACATGATAGAGGCGACCAGGATCCAGTCGAAGAAGCCAGGAATTACTATGGTCGAAGTCTCAAAAGACCACATCAACATGCCAATCTTTGGCAGTTTTTCTGGAAATTTATCCAGGAAGACAATTGAAGCTGTCCAGAAAGCGGTCGAAAACCCGAAGTCGGAGACTGCTGAAGCACAAAAAACTGGATCAAAGCCCAGTTCCCACTTGGCCACCGTTCAAGGCCAGACGGAGAATCTGGAGATACAAATGAAGCAGTTAACTCTTGCTAACAAAGATACAATGAATATCAACATGGTCGAACTTTCTGACCCAAAAGCATCAGAAGAGGCCATGAGGCAAGAGCAGGCTAATAAGACTGCTTTCCCTCGGGAAAATGAAAACTTGGCAGATTTTTTACAAAGATGCCAGAAAAAGAAATCAGAGGTGATGCTGTGTCCAAGATGCAGTTCGATCTTTGATAAAAAAGCTGCTGAGCACATTCAAGGCGTAAGAGCAGCGAATAAGAGAAGGGAGAATGCTGACCTTCGACATGATCCCAGAAGGGGTTCTAACCAAGAAAAGAGGCCATTAACTTTTAGGCCTCCAACAAATGTGCCAGTAGACACTTGGTACAGAACCTCTAGCCGGAAAAGGCCAAGTGAGGAGAAATGGCATTCCTTTGATGTGCCAAGAGGTTCCTCTTTGACTCAAAAGAAAGAGCCTCAAGTTGCTTCCCCTAAGGTTGCACAAGTGTCCAGCAACTACAAGGGTAAAAATCCTATGTCTCGATCTCAATGGAGGAGATATCAAAGGAGACGAAAAGCTGAAAGGGAGGCTGCCAACGAACCTAAGGCAGAAACTAGTTCGAATGTTCCTCAAAGGAAACAAAGGAAGCCTCTAGAGAGAGAGCCAGTTACCAACAGGCTAGTTTGGCCTAACCAAAGTGAAGTCGAAGACGAAGACGATGCTGAGTCTGACGATACTTTGGATATAATGGTGAATATAGTTTCAGTGCTGCCCAGGGAATTCAATCGACAGGTAGAAGTCGAAGCCAGTGACTGGGAAGTGGAGCAAGAAATGGCCAAACATAGGCTAGTATGCTATTTTGTCATGGACAATGGCACTACTGAGGAACAAAATGGCTTCTTCGAGCCACCTACAGAGGCGATGAAGAATCACCTCAAGCCTTTGTTCATAAGGGCTAAGCTCGAAGAAACTACTGTGAATAAAATATTGGTCGATTGTGGGGCAACCATCAATATTATCCCTCACTCTATGCTAAGGAAAATTGGCAAAAGGGATGAGGAAATTAAACCTCACAACATGGTCTTGTCGAACTATGAGGGCGGTATAGGGACCACTATGGGAGTGATCCAGCTAGATATCAAAGTTGGGTCTATCCTTCGACCAACGATGTTCATGGTCATATCGGCCAAACCTAACTACAATCTTTTGTTAGGCCGTGAATGGATTCATGGTGTTGGCGCTGTGCCTTCATCGATGCACCAAAGGCTGCTGCTATGGCGTCCAGATGGGATGGTCGAAAACATAGAGGCAGATCAAAGCTACTACCTTGGCGAAGTGAATCACTTGGGTGTGGCAGATTTCGACAAGAACTTGGCTCACATAGGGCCATGTCCAACACCTGACTTCGACATGGCGCCAGCGCCAAACACCTTTTGTTCCCTATACCTGCATCCTGAGCATGGTTTCCAATGGGACAGAGAAGACTTGTCCCACATAGACTTCAGTGGGTTAACTGATATCCAACCAACTGGTTGGGGAAGTGAATTCAGTGATAATGACTGAGTCACAATCTTTGAAGCGAATTTCGGCTTATGTGGCCGAAACCAAGATGATAACGGCTCTCGAAGCCGAAGTAAAGTACATGGCCACACAGGCCAATGATCAACAATTATCTGCTGTTGGCCCAAGAAAGGATTTCGATCCAAAACCTCCTGATATCGTGCCAGAAGAAATGCAGGAACAAAGGCTCGACGCCATCTATGACGATGAGCCTTTGGGCTTCGAAAAGGATCCCTTGGCGAACAACATTAAAATGTTAGCACAAGACCCTTTAGAAGAAATCAACTTAGGCGAAGGATCAGAGAAAAGGCCAACTTACATCAGCGCCAAAATCGATCCAGAACTTAGGTTGGAAGTAATCCAATTGCTGAAAGAGTTTAAAGACTGTTTTGCATGGGATTATGACGAAATGCCTGGTCTCGACAGAGGATTGGTAGAGCTTAAGTTGCCAATCAAACCTGGAAAGAAGCCAATCAAGCAAAATCCAAGGCGCTTCGCTCCAGAAATATTGTCGAAGATCAAAACGGAGGTCGAAAGACTTCTGAAATGCAAATTCATCCGTGTTACAAGGTATGTCGAATGGATTGCAAATATCGTGCCAGTAATTAAGAAAAATGGTACGCTAAGGGTGTGCATAGATTTCAGAGATTTGAATGCTGCCACCCCCAAAGATAAATATCCTATGCCTGTGGCGGAAATGCTAGTCGATTCTGCCGCTGGTTATGAATACCTGAGTATGCTCGATGGTTATTCAGGATATAATCAAATATTCATTGCTGAAGAGGATGTGTCGAAAACAGCTTTTCGATGCCCTGGGGCCTTAGGCACTTACGAATGGGTAGTGATGCCTTTTGGCCTAAAGAACGCTGGGGCAACGTACCAGCGAGCAATGAATACTATCTTCCATGATTTTATTAACACTTTTATGCAAGTATATATTGATGATATTGTTATAAAATCTGTTTCCAGGAAGAATCACATTGACCACCTTCGACAATCATTCGAAAGAATGAGAGAACATGGTCTGAAGATGAACCCTTTGAAGTGTGTGTTCTGTGTGAAAGCTGGAGATTTCTTGGGCTTCGTTGTCCACAAGAAAGGAATCGAAATCAACCAGAACAAGACGAAGGCAATTCTGGAAGCGAAAGCGCCATCGAATAAGAAGGAATTGCAATCTCTCTTAGGCAAGATAAATTTCTTAAGGAGGTTTATATCTAATCTAAGTGGGAAAGCTCAGGCCTTTTCACCCTTACTTCGACTGAATAAAGAGGGGTTCGAATGGGGGCAGGAGCAACAAGAAGCCTTCGACAAAATCAAAGGGTACCTCACTAAGCCACCTATTTTGGTGCCTCCTTGTAGCAATAGGAGTATGAGATTGTACATAGCTGCATCTGACAAAACTCTGGGAAGTATGTTAGCCCAAGAGGATGAGAATGGAGTCGAAAGACCCATTTACTATCTCAGTCGAGTTTTGAATGATGCAGAAACTAGATATAGCGAAGTTGAAAAATTGTGTCTATGTCTGTATTTTTCTTGTACAAAACTCAAGCAATATATAAAACCAGTTGATGTTTATGTTTCGTCTCATTTTGATGTTTTCAAATATATGTTGTCGAAACCTATTTTGCATAGTCGAATTGGAAAATGGGCATTAGCATTAACTGAATACTCCTTGACCTTTATGCCTCTTAAGGCAGTAAAAGGACAAGTGGTTGCAGATTTCATAGTCGACCACTCAATTCAAGTTGAGGATATTAATTATGTGGAGATAGAGCCTTGGAAATTCTACTTCGATGGTTCCAGCCATAAATATGGAACAGGAGTAAGAGTCTTGATTATTTCTCCAGATAAAATTCCAACAACATTCAAGTACAAAATAGCAGGTTCTTGTTCGAACAATGAGGCTGAGTATGAAGCTCTAATTACTGGCCTTGAGATATTGTTGGAATTGGGGGCAACTCGAGTCGAAATAATGGGAGACTCAGAGTTAGTCATCAAGCAAGTCACAAAGGAGTATAAATGCATAAGGGAGAATCTCATTATGTACTTTGTGATAGCAAATCGTTTATTGAAACAATTTGAAACGATCAATATTCGACACATACCCAGAGTCGAAAATCAAATAGCCAATGACTTGGCACAGATTGCATCTGGGTATAAGATTTCAAAAACGAAATTACAAAGAGCAATCGAAGTTCGAGAAAAGATAAAAGCAACTTGTCTATCACCATCAGACTTGGAATCGACGAGGCTAGGATATGCTGATCACAGTAACTTCGAGATTTCGTTCATTGATAATTTGTCAGAGCAAGATTGGAGGAAACCTATTGTGGACTATCTTCAAAATCCAGGAGCTTCGACAGAACGAAGAACAAAATACAGGGCGTTGAGTTTTGTACTCATGGGTAATGAGTTATTCAAGAAGACGTCTGAAGGGGTGTTGCTGAAATGTTTAAGTGAGACTGAAGCATACATAGCCCTTTCGACTACGCATGCTGGGGCATGTGGGGCTCACCAAGCAGGCCATAAGATGAAATGGTTGTTGTTTCGACAAGGACTATATTGGCCCACTATGCTGAAAGATTGTGTTGAGTTCGCCAAAGGTTGTCAAGAGTGTCAAGTTCATACAGGCATCCAACATGTACCAGCAAGCGAACTTCACTCGATAGTGAAGCCTTGGCCTTTTAGAGGATGGGCGTTGGACCTCATTGGAGAGATTCGACCAGCATCATCAAAGAGTCAGAAATACATATTGGTAGGCATTGATTATTTTACTAAGTGGATCGAAGCTGTCCCTTTAGTCAATGTGGACCAAGAAAATGTCATTGAATTTATTCAAAAGAACATTATCTTTAGATATGGAATCCCTGAGACGATAACAACTGATCAAGGGTCAGTTTTCACTGGTCGAAAGATGCAGGAATTTGCTCAGGAAACAGGTTTCAAACTCCTAACATCAACGCCTTATTATGCACAGGCGAATGGTCAAGTCGAAGCAGCTAATAAAGTGGTGATTGGCTTGATAAAGAAACATGTTGGGAAGAAACCAAAGAATTGGCATAAGACGTTAGACCAGATTCTGTGGGCTTGTCGAACGTCCCCAAAAGAAGCCACTGGTACAACACCGTATAGGCTAACTTTTGGCCATGATGCAGTGTTGCCAGCAGAAATTTGTCTTCAATCTGCAAGGGTTCAGAGGCATTATGATATTCCTTCTGAAGTTTATTGGAACATGATGTTAGATGAATTGGTGGATTTAGACGAAGAGAGATTACACGCTCTCGACCTACTCAGGCTTCAGAAGAAAAGAGTAGAAGACTCTTATAATAGAAAGGTAAAACCTAAGGTATTTTTGCCTGAAGAACTAGTTTGGAAGGTAATTCTTCCCATGGATCTAAGGGATCGAAGCATGGGGAAATGGTCACCCAAATGGGAAGGACCCTTCAGAGTTATCCAAACTTTTTCTGGTGGAGCCTATGAAGTCGAAGAGTTAGGTGGAGATAAAAGGCTCTTGAGAGTAAATGGTAAATATTTGAAAAAATACAAACCTATACTTCAAGAGATAAAAATAAAATAATAAAAGAACAAGTCTAAATTAACCATAAAAATGCCAAAATAGAAATTTTATAAATTTCAGCCAAGATGGCAATTGTTGTCGAATAACGATTACAGAATATGGTTACAAAAGAGAATCAATCAAAAGGTAAGAGAGTTCTTGAGTCGAAGATACTTGGCTTGCTGCAGCTCCAACCTCTTCTTGCACCAGGAGTTTTCCTGCACTAGTTTGGCAATTTGAGCGTCGAGGCTTTGGGCCCTCTCAGCAAATTCCAGGCCTTGTTTGATCTCAGTCTGGCTCTCGGTGTCTGAGATGGTCGAAAGAAGTTCCTCCTTGAGTACAGTGTTGGCGTTTATCTTCGCCTCTATTTCTGCGATTTGCGCCCGGAAGGAAGCATTCTCTCGATCAATGGCATCGACTTTTTCCTGCGCAGACGTTTTTTGTTTCGACAACTCAGCAATTCGAGAAGTCGAATCTGAGACAGCAGTCCACGCAGAGGAGCTTTTGCCATACAACACCTCCAGCTGACTGTTAAACCCCCTTTGGCGCCTGTAATCTGCTGAGACTTGATCAATCATAGAGTGTAACTCCATGATCAAGTCTGAGACTTCTGGGGCTACAGCTTCAAAGTCGACAGCATTCAAGACCTCTTTCAAGCATGATGGAGCAGTGGGGTCCCCCTCTAAAGCCTTCATCAAGTCCCTCTTGAAGAACTGGGCCTTAACCATCGCCAAAGCATCATCAAGGGGAGAAGTTTCAGTAGACTTCCCTGACAGGGTAGGAACTTCCTGACTCGCGTCAGACGAACTCTTGCTCTCGATGATGGCGTTGAGGTAGCTAACAGGGTCAGTTTCTTTCAAGAGTTCCAAGTCCTCTTTCGACCTGTGCTTCGTTGAGGTAACCCTTGCAACAGTATTGTCTTGGGTTTGAGGTTCTTGAGTGTTAGGTGCCTCGACTGGTTGCTCTTCGACTCGGACTGGGGCAGTACCAGCGTCGACTTGTGGTTCTTCTCTAACATCACCCTGGGGTCCTTCGCCAGCGTCATCTTGGTGTTCTTCGCTAGCGTCACCCTGGTGTCCTTCGCCAGTACCACCTTGGTTCTCTTCGTCGGCAGCATTTTGATTTTCTTCGCCATCATTGCCTTGGTCCCTTTCTTCATGATTCTCTTCTAACAGATCCACCACCGGTACCGTTTCTGGCTGTTGTTCCTCCACCAAAGGTTCCCCTGTTGGTTTCTCTACCGTTTCAGCATTGGCCTCATTCTCAGTATGGGCTTCGTCATTGCCCAAGCCTTTTTCCTGAGGCCTGCTAAGTTCAGCAGATTCCAGCGTTTCTGAGGTCCTTGGCGGAGAACTTTCAGTAGTGTCCTGAAAAGGGAAAGAAGACAAATCTTCAGATGTCGAAAGAGACACAATCGGATATGGGTATCTATACCTAAGTCATAAAAGGGTCTAAAAGATTACCTGTGGATTAGCTTCAGCCCCAGGGCTGGAATTGTCGCTTTCGACAGGCTTGTTAAGAAGAATGTTTAGTTCCTCCTCAGTTGGCTCCTCGATGATCACTGGAGGTGGCCTAGGCTTTCTCACAGCAACCTTTATTCTGACAGTTCGACCTTCAGGAGCAGGAGCAGGAACAGAAGCATCCTTCGTCAACTTTCGCCTCTTCAGTGGGGCAGGAGGGGAATCACTTTCTTCATCACTCCCAGATTCGACCACCAGTCCTGGCCGTTTCTTGGGCGAAGGTGCCTAGAAAACCAATAGGAATTCGATTGAATAATTGCATCGAAAATCAAAAATCGAAAGCCAGAAGGAAAATGAAGAAAGTCTGGTTACCGATATAGAAGGCTTCTTCGAAGAGCCTTCCCCCTGTTGGTTGCTTATGGTCTTCGCCGGCGCTGTAGTCTTCGCCGGCGGTGGAGGTTTTGTTGAAGGGCCTCCTCCTTGTTGGCCTTCTGTAGCCTTCTTGGCTACAGGCTTTCGAACAACTGAAAGCAAATGAAAAAATTAATAGGCTAGCAGTCGAAAAAGACAAAAAGTAATGTGAGAGCATGAACTTACATTTCTTTATTTTGTCCAACACAAGGACAAAAGACTTCTGCAGCTCATCCATGAAGTCCTTCTCGTCGAAGAAGTACTCAGCATAATAGCTTTTCCACCACTCTTCGAAGGATGGTGAGCAAAGGAAATTGAGCTGGTAGTCAAACAGCGAGAGGATTGTTCGACCAGCATATCTTCCGATATGCTTGATGGCAGCTTCTTCTGTATAATCATTGCAGAAGTACAACATTGACTTCTCTCTTTGAAAAATCGGAGAAGGTAGGGTTTGGATAATACCAAACTGGCGAGATACCAGGTTTGGTTGGTATGCAATCAGACTCAGATGAGTCTTAGAACTCTTGAATCGAAGAGGCATGATCCTTGGTGTAAGGAACGCCTCCCAAAGTATTGTATGCTCATCGACATTGGGACCACTCGACGCCCTGGGATGTGGCCTTGTGAACCATGCTGGCCCCACCCGCCGTTGAGCAAATGGAGCCATAGTTGAAACAAACTCCTTCCTTCGAGCAAACATTAGGACGAAGTTGGTGAAGGTTTGCTGAAACTCCAGTCCATCTTCTGTAGGTGTCAGCAGAGCCAGCCTGGTTCCTTCGATGCGTCTATTCGCTATCGCTGGAGCCTGTTCATTTACCTGAACCTTCTTGGGCAAGAAAGATTCGAAAGTGGCGTTGAGCCACAGTTGGAGTAGCCAAAAAGGCCCAGCGAGTAGCAAACTGGCCCTGTCCTCGATATGTTTCAGAAGAGTTGCCCCATTGCTGATCGAATCATAGAGGCTAGCCAGAATCAGTTCTGCCAAACAGATGTTTTGGCGGTGATGCAGTTGAGTAGCAAGAGTGACCATCTTTTTGGTCACTTGTAGAGACTTCGAGCAAAACACAAAGCGAGTCAGCCATAAGGCTAGAAACGCTATGTGTTCGACATTCGACACAACATCTGTCGACCTGTCGTGATAATGGTTGATGAAAGTGGTGTATGTTGGTTTGGTCTCAGAGAAGCCAATTTGGTCCTCCGACATCTCCTCCGGATCGAAGTAATCCCCGGTAGGTCGAAGGCCAGTAATAGCGGCCACATCGAAGAGTGTGGGGGTTAGCATCCCACAGGGAAGATGAAAAGTGAAGTGGGAGTAGTCCCAGAACAACAGTGAAGCTATCAGCATCTCCGGGGAGTAGTTCAAACCCGTCTTCGACAGCATCACTAGGTCGAAGATTCCCATATCCTTCCAGATCGAAGTTTGGTGCTTCTCCAACTTTGTTAGCCAAGCAACATAATCGGAGGTAAGATTAGGGCAAGACCTGAAGACCCTAACACCTCTGTTGAAGAAGCGGAGGTCGATTTTTTCGCGTGCAGGGTCTTCATTGTCTTCTGCGTCTTTCTTGGCGCATGCGACTGGTTTGAGTTTCTCGACTATCGGGAAATAGCTCTTGATCTTCAGAGCCTCAGAGATACTTGGATTCATGGGGCCAAACATTGCAAAGATCTGGTTGGAGTATCCAACCGGGATCATCAAGTGGCGTGAGTAGGCGTCGCGAATGGCGATGTTAGAAGGTTCAGGAACCCTTCGTTTGCCTGTAGAGTTTACTACCGGGGCAGTGACGAAAACCTTGGGTTTAGCATGTTCAGTTGGTGCGTTAGCAGTAGAAGCAGATGCCATTGTTTGAAATGAGGTTGAAGATGAAGTGAAAGAGGAAGAGTTTTCTGCAAAGATAACAAGCTTGTATGAAAACAGAGAAGTTTGAAAGGCTAGATGGCGTAAAAAGTCCCACAATGGGGTACTTACTACTATTTATAGTAGTGGGAAAAATCCCCAATAACGAGGACATTAAATGCCATTTAATGCTGCAGGAGTTAGTGGGACGCGTGGCAGCCCCCTGTTGTTTTGGCCGTTTCTGCAGAAATAGAGGGACGCAGCGTGCGTCCTCGGTTTTGGGAATTGTCATAATGACAAATTCTGAAATGACGTTTGGTACTGCACGCCGTACTGAAAGTGACGTCCTAGGATCAAATCAATGATGGTTTTCTTGGGATTGCCAATAGTTGGTAAAAAGCAACAAAAAGTGCACAAATTAATTTGTGACTAAGCGTGGAAAGACAGGTGTCGAATGGCGTTTCAAAGAATGCCTTTTTCTTTCAGAGTCGAAATAAGGCATTCTTGGGGGGCAATTTGTTGGCTCCTAAATTCGACACCTTTGTTTTGATTGTTGTCAGCCATTAAAGCTGAAGGATGCCTTCGACTGGTTAAGTCTGTCGAAATGCCCGTCGAAAGATGGCAAAGTACTTAGAAGATTTCTTCCAAGGAAGAAGGCTGGTTGCCTTCGACGTCGAAGGAGTTTCTCATCGAAGATGTCTCTTGACGAAAGTGTTCGATGGTTCAGAATGGAGCAGTTTGAAATTCAAGTTTTTGGAGGGAAAACGGTTTCCAGCAGTTACTACGTGCAAACGTGCAAGGATCTGGAGCGTCGAGCATGGAGAACGTGCCAAGTGGATTGATCTCGAAGCAGTGTAACTGCCCGACGGTTACTTAGGATGTTTTAGTATAAATAGGAGTAGACGTGTAGTTTCTCGCGTGTGTTCACAATTCTATACAAAGTCACTCATATAGATTCAAGTACCCAGCGTGTGAGAAAGAATTGTTGAGAAATGTATGTGTGAAACACCAATTTTATCAATTAAAGTCATTTACTTTTCCAGAAATTTACTTGCTTTCCTCTTTACATTCTTGTCGAACCTTTTACTTTAAAGCCTTGTTTATTTTACCAAGTCTTTCCTTCATGCAATTTACTTGAAACCTTTTTATTTAAAGCCTTATCCACCTTAATCAAACTTCAAAATCAACCTATGTCCTAGGATCAATCTGATCGATCCTGCGAGTAACCAAATAAGTAATCATTTGGAGGATCAGCGGTTGTTTACCAAAACCCAAGGTAAACAGTTGGATAAAATAAAAGTCGGCGGCGACTTATTCTTACCGCGACATTTTGTAAACAAAAAAACGCAAAACGCAAACCAGTATTAAGTAGTCGATTCTACCACTGTATCACACCTTGGCATGATAAGTGGTTTGGTGGTAGATTTCGACCCTTGAACAATGCCATGCTATTTTTGACGTATTTGTTCATTGTGCGAGGTACTTTTTGATGCTTTCGATCATATCTTGCGCATGAACTTCTGATTACACATTGCATTCACAACACACGTTTGCCTTTATCTTGATTGGATATTATTTATGACTTTGTTTGTTTCTTGGTGAAGCTTGCTCGACACATATTCCCTGTTTCTCCAGTGCTTTCATCTATTCTTGACGACTTGCTCGCTTTGGTAGTCGCCGCTACTACCCTTGTGCTTCTTTGCACTTTATTGCATTTCGTTATTGCCTTCTAGATATCATGAGAAGTAGGAAATAAAGAGCGTGCGCTCGAAGTCGCTGTTTAAAGACCTGTAGCAGGCATTCCGCACTTTATTTTCTATATGTGTTGTGCTTGTGTTTGTTCTTTGGTTGTTGATCGATGAGTCACTCAATTTAGGAACTGAGATCACGACTTTGCTCTCAGTGCATGCTCCTTATAGGATTTTATCGCTTTCCGTTATTTCTTGCTGATCGATGAGTTACTCAATTTAGGAATCGAGATCACGACCTTACTCTCAGTGCATGCTACCTATAGGATTTTATTGCTTTCCTTTATTTCTTGTTGATCGATGAGTCACTCAATTTAGAAATTGAGATCACGATTTCGCTCTCATTGCATGTTCCCTATAGGATAGTTTTGTTAGACTTTCTTTCGCATGCTAACCTAGATAGAATCTCTCTAGGTGTGCTCTCTTGAGCTTATTATCTTTTTTGCTTTATCCTTGTATATACCCTGTTCCCTTACGATGCACTTGCTCCGTTCGGATGCGAGTTAGACCTTAGGTTGTAAACCACGCATGCTAACATTAGGTAGACGTTTCCCTTTTGTTAATCTGAACCTTAGGACTACCATTGTATGATAACATTAGGCTAAAAATAGGCTAGTCTCCCTTAGACTCTTTTCTTCCCCTTTTTGCATCCTTGCATCTAAAACTAAAACTTCTTTTCTTAGCAAATCAAAAACATGTTAATCATACCTAAACATTTTTTTTTCAAGGTAATAAAACACAAACCAACTCAAACCATTTTGTGCGCTTGAGCACCTTTTCTATAAAACCCTTTTCAGGTAAGGACGTGATTAGTTTACTTCTGTGCCAACGCATAAGTCTCCAAAGGTCGAGCTGCGACAGAAGGCAAAATTAACATTGTCCATAAAAAACACAAACAAACAAAAACATGTGAGCCGAACTACGGTAGCTCTAATTCCTCAAAAAGGTTACGTAGGCATTGGGGTAGGGCCCAAGCGAGTACAATTTTATTTTCCCTACATTCTTTTCTCATTTCTTTTGCATGCATTCTCTTTTCAGTAGTATAGTAAACAGTAAGCATAGATTAAACACACCCATAAGATAGACAACAAGAGTGGATACTGTAGAGTACTACAGGCGTGTGGGGTGCTAATACCTTCCCCTCGCGTAACAGACTCCCTTACCCGATCTCTCGGTCGCAAGACCGTGACTTCTCCCTTCTCAGGTTTTCTCGATGTTCGCCTTTCCCTCCATATGGGATAAAATACGTTCGATGGCGACTTCATTGTTTGATGATTTTCAACCGGTTGTTTCAGCTGACGACTTCACCGGGGACCGGTCGACCAAATGCTGGTCCATGCCGGAGTCGCTCCTAGCTCTTGTTTCTTTTTCTTTAGGTGTTTATTTTATGCTTTCAGTTTGTTCATTCATTTTGTACATACTTGAGCATATGTATGCATTGCATTTTACTGTCTTCCATATACTACTATTGTACTGGATCTGCTTCTTATTGGGTGGGTGTTACTATGAGGTAAAAGGCCCAATACCCAGGCCAGAGTTGTATACCATAGGAACCCTAGGAATAAAGTGGAAGATGAATGGCTAGTTGACTTAGGTCTCACTATCGCCGCCATGTCGTCCATGCTCAGATGAGGTACAAATGAGGGGCTATCGTTTTCACGTAGTTGACACGGTGATAGTTTTTCGGGAGTACCCTCGATTCTGAGTTACCACGACCTTAACTTGACCTAGTTTCCACCCGTGAATCGGGAGGGAATTATTATCACAGGTACAAATGGTGATTATGCTCAGATGGTGACTATGTTCAGATGGTTTCTCATAGACGGTGACTATTGGTTATGTCCTGGATTTCTATCAGTAACTAGGAAGTTCTCAGATTTATTTTCTGGGTTCCGAATCTGTTCATGAGGTTCTTTGGTTTATGTTCTGGACCCGTGATCCTGGTATTTACAGACTATGCAGAAACAGTACAACAGAAACCCGTATCATGGAAGTAGTAACCCCATGATCATCTTCACTTACATCATAGCATATTTATTTTTCCATAAGAAATGTCAGAAAAATGAAACTGTATGCTAACCCTGCATGTTCATGTCCATTCCGGGTTATTTCACGAAGTTATAATTTCTGTCAGTAACGTCTAGCAATAGTGATGGTCCCAAGAGGACCAAGAGGGACGCTTGTACTTATCAGTGATACTCAAGCTTTGTGCTCAAGTTCTTGGCCTTCTTTAAAAAGTTTAAAAGACCGTTTAATCCGTCCAAATGTGGAGATTCTTATTGAAAGGCATGGTGGTGCTTCGAATCCACTTCAGTTTTACGACTACGAGTTACACTATTTCACCTTCCAGGACTATCAGATTGTTCCAACTCCGGAAGGATGCTCTCATTTGTTCAAGGTTACTGAGCACATACTTATTGCTGTTTGGAACGAGCATGATTTTGAAGCTGTTGCTAAGGAACTTTATTTGGACCTTAGTAATGTGAGATAGAGGTAGAGGAAGAATGGTAACCTACCTTCAGCCTGGCTATTATATTGTTGTCTCGATTACCACCAAGCTTGTCGGACGAAATCGCTTATCTTGTACTCTCACGACTTTCCTATATTCAATTCCGTGGGAGTTTCTCTTATTTCTGAATGTTTCCTTTATATCTTTGTTCTTATTATCATGTTGCTCCATTTTTACTGATGTTAATTGAGCTATGGAAAACTGGAATGGACAATCATTTCATAATCATACATATCATGCATTACATGAATTGCAGGTTTTCTGGCAGGAGTTCTTATCTGATGGTTTTGCCTCTTATTATCAGAATCCACAAGACGACTTCCCTACATCCTTACCGCACTCGAGCCAACAAGTTGAGGATTATGGACCAGATCGAGCAGAACCAGGCCACTCTCCGCAAAGACATGGACACCATGGGCAATCGGATGAATCAGCTCATGGAAAATCTTCATGTCGTCATCCAAGGGCAGGAAGAGCTCAGACTAACAGTTACTAAGCTGGTTGACAGTGCCTCCACGTCCAAGAATGGTGGACCCAGGAATGACCATGGAGGGATTCCTAAGGAGAACTCACGACTGATTGTGGATGACCACCATGATGTCATCGACCTTGATGACCCTTCAAAGGATTCTACGTCTGATTTGTCTGAAACTGCTAAGATGTATAAGGCTTTGGAAGAACACTTGAAGGCTATGGAGACTTCTAAGAAACCAGGATTCAGTGCCACTGCTATGTGTTTAGTTCCAGGGGTTGTGATCCCACCAAAGTTTAAGGTACCTAATTTCGACAAGTATAAGGGGGTTACATGTCCAGAGACACACCTCCGATCTTACTGCAGAAAGATGGCTGCTTATGCTAGCAACGAGCCGTTTATTATGAATTTCTTTCAAGAGAGTCTTGCCGAAGCTCCATTAGAATGGTATATGAAATTGGAGCAAACTCATGTTAGTACCTGGGGTGATCTTGTCGATGCTTTCCTAAAACATTATAATTACAACACCGCCATGGCACCTGTTGCACCCCAAAATTTGCCCTCCTAAATATCTCTTATGCTAGCTTGGACTTTGCATTCATCTGCATCATTCCAATGGGTCATGTGTATAGCATGCATTTTTCATAAAGTAGATCGCCTGAGGTTCAAAAGACCAGCAATTAGGGAGCTAGGGTTTACAGTTGATTTGAGGTGTATGGGTTCAATAGGTTCGATTATCCAGGGTCTTCCTGATATACAAGACCAAAGAATTAGGGTTTTGGAGCATGCCCACTTTTGGACTTCTTCACCATCCAGTTTCATCAGTTCTAGAGATTAGGGTTTATTTCCCTATGCCAGGCCAAGGAATCAGGGTTTCTATTCGTTGATAAATGTTCATGTAATTGAAGATCAGGGGAAATAAAGTTTCATGTTAATCTTGATCATATTCTTTCATTATCATTTATGTCCATCTTTGATGATTTAAGGTCGTCAATTAGGGAAGGACTTCGTCAAGATTTATGGATTGAATCAGGAAATATGAGTCATAATACAAAAGGCAAGGTCATGAATTCTTTAGGATCGAGATCTTATTGACTATTCAAATTACTTATCATACAAATTGATATGGATTCAAGATTGAAGTTTGGATTTAAGATTTGAATTTGAGTCGAATTCGCTATTGTGAATTACCCATCACAGTGACTACTTAGTTCCATGAGTTCATAATTTGCAAATATGGAGTGCTTGGAGTAACAAAAGCAAAGTTCATCATGATCCTAGGTATATTGTCTAATAAGTTTTGTTGCTTAAGACTCGTTTCTTGAATAATTTGGTACAAGCCAATCCTTTTAGGATGTTCATTCGAAGTCTTTAAGTTCAAATTGAGTTGTTAAAATCCATAATCGAAAGCTCATTAGAATGTTGAGGTTTTGGAAAAGGAAATGAATTTCGTATAAATGGTGTTCAAGATTACGTCTAAACCCATTTAAGTCTCTACTTTGAACGCGTGGAATGCACAAGTGAGAACTTAATATTCCAAAATCATTTTGATTGTTTGACGAATATCTTGTTGAACTCACTGCATGATTACAGGATCTCATGCAAAACCTTAATAATAAAAAAAAGGGACTAGATGTTCAAGTATAGGTATTTCGTCATTCGAAGTCAAGAATTCACAAGGTTACATAACCATTTAAGTTGCATTCGTATCTTCACTCAAGTTCTATTTTTCCGTTACAAGAAGACTGCAAATCTCATTCCAATTTTCATCACTATTTTCCAAAAGAAAAGAAACCAAATATTACTACATTCAAAGTGTATCAAACACATGAAAAAAAAACTACACAAATTATTGAAGTCAGTAGGAATCTTCCTGATGTAGCAAGGAAAATTTGTGGGGAAGAAACATGTGAGTTCTCAGATGCTGGATCCATCTCAAAGGATTCCAAAGAACGTTCAACTTCCATGCGAAAGCTTTTGACAGCAGTGATCCTCTGTGTTATTTTCATGACCGTTGAACTAGTTGGTGGTATCAAAGCCAACAGTCTTGCAATATTGACTGATGCAACACATCTACTCTCTGATGTTGCAGCCTTTGCCATCTCATTGTTTTCTTTATGGGCTGCCAGGTGGGAGGCTACTCCTCGTCAATCGTACGGGTTTTATAGAATAGAGATTCTCGGTGCTTTGGTTTCTATTCAATTGATATGGCTGCTTGCCGGGATTATTGTATACGAAGCCATAGATAGACTCATTACTGGTTCTAAAAATATGGACGGGTTCATATTGTTTCTAGTCACTGCATTTGGTCTTATGGTTAACATAATCATGGCTGTGTTATTACGTCACGACCACAGTCACGGTCACAGTCATGGCCATGACCACAGACACAGTCATCATGGCCACAGTAACGGGATTAATGTTTCTACTCATGATCTTACAAAATATGAGCACCATCATCATACTCACGACAACCACACTCACCATGATGAAGAAAATCATTCAGAAGATCAACCCAATCATACTCACGAAGACCACATTCACCATCACATCGATGGAGGTGTTACTGAGCCACTTCTTGCCGAATCAAAAGACAAGTCCAAGAAGAAGCGAAACATAAATGTGCGAGGTGCTTATCTCCATGTACTTGGTGACTCCATCCAAAGTATCGGAGTAATGATTGGAGGAGCAGTGATATGGTACAAACCAGAATGGAAAATAGTTGATTTAATTTGCACTCTAATCTTTTCTGTAATTATTTTGGCCCTAACTATCAACATGCTGCGAAAACATTTTGGAAGTCCTGATGGAGAGCACTCCGCCTGAGATAGATGCTACTCTAATTCAAAAGGGCATATTGGAGATGGAAGAAGTAATGGCTATTCATGAGCTGCACATATGGGCCATTACAGTTGGGAAGGTATTGCTAGCTTGTCATGTTAAAATCAGTCCGAACCTGCTTCCAAATCATCCCTGCACAGAAATATGGAAAACAGAAAATCAATAACTCTAACAATTAACAAACTTTTCTAACTACTTTCTAACAAACTTACCAATCTCCTAACTGTTATTTCATAACACAAAACAAAACCAATTTCTAACAGCTAACAGTTCAAACAAATTCTAACAGAGTAACCACTCTAACCAATTTCTAGCAGAGATAACTGAAAAGCAGAAGGGGAAAAATAGAAAAAGAGAGTTCCAACTAAAGCCTCTAATCGAATCATAACAAAATTTCGGAATAAAACTGATTGTAACTAAATATTAACAGTTTCTAACTAACCAATTCATTAAACAAACTAACAGAATCATAACTACCTGCTAACTGAATCCATCTTGACCCTCGACTCTCTAACATAATCTCACCAATCCAATGGCTAGAGCTCCTTCTCCCATAACTGAATCTCAATCTCACTCAACTATATAACGACTCCCTCACCTTCATTCAAAGGAGGGTATGGTTTTTTCTTTTCTCAGTTTCAATCTTTACTTCAATCTCTCATCTCCGTTCTTCTCCTTCTTTAACATTCACCTTCACTTCATTGCCACGACCTTTGGCCATCTCCACCATAACCACCATTTTTCAGACTCTCTCCATCTGAACCGATTCCCTCAATTCTCCAGTCACCTTCCTTAAGAAATTCTACAATCTTCATCATCCTCACCATACCTCAAACACTCACGAACTTAGGTTCCCACCTTGCAACAACCGCTAACGCAACATAATTGTGTCGTCTCTGTCACGATCACAGAATTGGGATGAAGAAGAATCGAGGAAAGTAAAATCTCGCGAAGAAAAGAAGCTAAAGGAGAATATATATCTGAGCTTATGGAACCTCATCTCTGGATTTCTAAGCATCACGACAAAGGGTTCAAACGCCGCCGAAGCATCTCTGGTAAGCCAACACCGTTCCTCCGCTTTTCTTCGCATTTTTCTTTTCTTCCTCATTATTGTCACGGTATAGAGAAGGTAATGAAGAGTAAAGACCCTAATGTCACAGCCATATCCTTCTGAAAGATGACTCTCCATAGATCTAGATCTATGATTAGGTTTTTTTTAGAATGGTTTGAAGTCATTAACAATAAGAGAGAAGTTTGAGAAATCCGCCACGCTTGAGAAGGTAGTACGACGTTGGAGGGTGGAAGCCCAAAGAAGTGGGGCGAAGGGGATGAAGGTCACACCGGCAAGATGTGTTCGCTGGAGAGGAAGAGTTTGCTGAAGAACGATTCGTGTTGGCCCTAATTTTGGTTGAACCCAAAACGCAGCGTATCATCTCACACCTTTGATTCATTTATTTTATTTTATTATGAGTTGATGTTTAAAGAAAAAGAAACAATGAAATTGAGTGGACTGGACCCTCTTCAGGTCTGCTGACCATTATTTTTGTAAGCCCGTTTTGGAGATGTCCTAGAGTGAATACAAAAAATTCTGTTTGGACTCCTGAATGGGCTAGTGCATTTTTGGTATGTTGGACCAAACATGGTTGCTAAGTCTTTACCCTATAGTCTGCCTTCACACCCCCTGGGTTTATTCTTTCAGTATCTTCTTTTTAATAATTTTGTAGGTTGATTAGACTTGTTTGAACTTTTTTTTACATGAGAAAAAAATAATAAAATCAATAAAAATTTGTTTTTTTATTTTATTATTTTGACTTTAGGAAATTAAATTCCAATTATTCGATTATTAGAATTCGTGATTTACCTTCGCTTTTGAGGTTACGAATCTTATGCAGGATATGCAGGCATGCTTGAGTTTTCGATCATGATTTATTTTCACATCGATGATGCTTCGACACCTATACTACGTATTCAATTTCTAACTCTTTTCTTTGTTGGTGCTAGCAGCTCGCGAGATCACCAGTTTCTTTTTTTTTTGTTGCTTTGCTCTACGGACTAGTACTTGTTTGGTATATGTTCTTTCTACTTTCTCTTCAAAACTCAACTATAAGACCACCATTATATGATAGTATTAGAAATAGATTTAGATTAGTCTCCCTTTATAATTTTCTTTCCCCTTTTGCATTTTTGCATTAAAACAAAAACTTATTTTTCTTACAAAAATCCTAAATTTTTTTACTAACGAGGATCATATCTTTGTTAAGCTTGAGAGATGATAAGCGGGTTTCTTCTCGACCTTATTGTTCTCTTATTCTAAGCTTTGGTGTGGTTTAGGTCTCAAAGACTTATTTCATGAATAAGTAGAGAAATGGCTAATATCTCTCACTTGAGATTAAATAGTTGTTATCCACAAGCAAAAACACCGACTGATAAAAACTCTTTTTGCCTTCAGGCCTTTCTTTCAAACTTTTTTCAAAAGAACAAGTTAATTCACTTCTGTGCTGACGCGTAAGTCTTCAAAGGTCGAGTCGCGGCAGAAGGTGTAATTAATATTGTTCATTTAAAACACAAACAAATTCAAACCTTTTTGTGCGCCCAAGCACATTTTCTCCAAAACTTTTTCAAAAGGGCATGTTAATTCACTACTGTGCTGACGCGTAAGTCTCCAAAGGTCGAGTTATGATAAAAGGCGAAATTAATACTGTTCATTAAAAATTACAAACCAACAAAAACATATAAGCCGAACTACGACTGCCCTGATTCCTTAAAAGGGATACGTAGGCATCGGGGTAGGGCCCGAACGAGCACAACTTTTAATTTTACCTACATTCTTTTCTCCTTCTTTTGCATGCATTCTTCTTCAATAGCAGTAATAAACAATAATCATAGATTAAACACACCCATAAGATAGATAATAAGAGTGGATACCGTAGAGTACTACGGGCGTGTGGGGTACTAATACCTTCCCCTCGCGTAACAGACTCCCTTACCCTTATCTCTCGGTCGCAAGACCATGACTTCTCCCTTTCAGGTTTTCTCGATGTTTACCTTTCCCTACATATGGGATAAAATACGTTCGATGGCGACTTCATTGTTTGATGATTTTCAGCCGGTTGTTTCAGCTGGCGACTTCACTGGGGAAGAGGTCGACCAAGTGCTGGTCCATCTGGAGTCGATCCTAGCTCTTGTTTTCTTTTCTTTGGGTGTTTATTTTTATGCTTTTAGTTTACTCAGTTGTACATATTTATCTGAGCATATGTTTTCATCACACTTTACTATCTTCCATATACTGTTGTTGTACTGGATCTACTTCTTGTTTGGGTGGGGATGTTACTATTGAGGAAAAAGGCCCAGTACCCATGCCAGAGTGCACTAGGACACCTAGGAATAGAGTGGGGGCATGGCGGCTATAGGACATGGTCCGATTAGTGTAGTCATGTCATATACCACGCTCATATGAGGTTCAATTGGAGGTACTTTCATCATGCACGTCTGTGTTGCGATGATTGTACTTTCAGGCAAACCCGTGATTTTCGAGTTACCATTATCTCACCCTGACCTAGTCTTCACACGTGAGTGGGGAGGGAGTTCTTATCACAGGTACAATTGGTGACTATATTCAGGCAGTTATTTTTGGTTATATCCTGGATTTCTGCCAACAATTATGAGGTTCTCAGATTTATTTTCTAAGGATCCAACTATGATCTTCATGGATTTCTTCCGGTTACGTTTCAGACCTATAATTTCGATATAAACAGAATGTGAAGAGGAAGTACAACAGGAATCAGTATCATGGAAGTAGTAACCCCATGATCATTTGCACACACATCATAGCATATTTACTTTTCAAGAAATATATATGTCGATAGTTAATTCGCATGCGCATTGTCATTTCCAGGATCTCTCCAGGGTTTCCTTTTCCTCTAAAGAATGGCAAACAACATTGATATCATCCTAAAGACAAAGAGGGATAACTTCAGCTATCAGTTTCGTCCTAGTATTTGGCCCTCTCTTGAAGAGCTCAGAGACCTCATGAATTGTCAACAAATGGGCATTTTTGGTGAAAGATATGGGAATCTCCTATCTTTATTGGATGCTCGGGTTGATGATAAGGTTGTACAAACTTTGTTACAATTTTATGATCCGGAGTTGCGTTGTTTCACATTTCAAGACTACCAGTTAGCACCTACTCTTGAGGAGTATGCTCATCTCCTCCACATTAAGCTCACCAATCATGTTCCATTTGTTCGAGTCCCTATTGAGCCTGACTTTGAGGCCATTGCTAAGGTTCTTTATTTGAGCCTTAACGATGTAAAAGGGAAATGGGGACATAAAAAAGTCACTTGTGGTCTTCCTATAGATTTCTTGGTAAGTAAGGCTAAGGAAATGGCAAACGCAGGAAATTGGGATGCTTATTATGCTCTGTTGGCTGCTATCATTTACGGAGTTGTCTTATTCCCTGAGATTAAAGAAATCGTAGACTTGGCTTATCTTTGCGTCTTCATGAATAAGAATCCTATACCTACATTATTAGAAGATACTTACCACGCCATCCACTCCAGGCATGGGAAGAAAGGAGTAGTGGTATGCTGTACACCTATGCTTTACAAATGGTTCATGGCACAGTTACCCACCAAAGGGCCATTCAAAGAAGATCCTCGTTCATGGGCATCCAAAGTGATGACACTCACCTCTTTCGATATCCAATGGTACAAACTTAAGGTGGATAGCTCCGAAGTCATCTCTCACTGTGCAGGTTTCTCTAATGTTCCTCTCATGGGAACAAAAGGGGTTATCAACTACAATCCAGTACTCTCTCTTTGCCAATTAGGTTATGCCATGAGGCGTCCACCCACAACCAAGGAGGTCGAACCTATGTTTTTCAAAAAAGGAGAAGACCCAGAATTGCTGAAGAAAGTGGAGATTGCCTGGGAACATGTTGGAAGGAAGGGAAAAGAATTCTTCGGGCTAAAAGAGGTATTGGCTTTCGATCCTTACGTGGATTGGTTGAAGGAAAGAGTCAAAACTCTTATGTTGCCTTTTGAAAAGGAAATATCCTTGTATCTTCAACCCACAGAGTTACAACACAATGTGCCTAAGGAACGCTTCTATCAAGTACAATTGGAGAATAGGGACCTTCGCCAGAATTTGGAAGACAAAAAAATGGAAATATATTTCTTAACAGAAAATAAAAGGGACTTAGCCCGTCAGTTAAAAGAGTATGAAGGGGAAAGTAGTTCCAAGAAACGACCCAGAACTGAAGAATCTTTTGTGTCTACGGAAGAATATCAGATAGCCCTCACCGATGCAGAAAGGAATTGTCAAGAAACTTTGAAATTTCAGATGGCCAACAATAGGAACAAAGCCAAAGTCAAGGAATTGGGAAACCAATTCAAAATTGCTAGGATGGAGTTGGAAGCAAAAGAAGATCAAATGACCGAAGTGCTGAAAGAGAATGCAAGACTCCAATACAAGATCAATGAAATGAAAGAAGCGCCTGTGCCTATACCTTTACTAGAATGTAAAGAATATGATCGCCTCCTAGAGAAATGTGTGTACTTAGAGGGACAACTATATCGGAAAGATATGATGATCGATAGCTTCACTCGTGGACGTGATCGTGAAAAGACAAAAAAATTATTTGAAGAAACTAAGGAATGGAGTGAGGAGTATTTCTGGAAAGGAGGGCCATTGTACTACACAGAGATTAGAGATCCACCCCGTTGATTATCTTGTTCTCCCCTTTTATTTTCTTTTTGTCTTTGGATCACCACCAGTCTTGTTGGATGGGGTCATTTAGATTTCATTGCAGTTTCTGAATCATGCTTGTAAGAAGTTACCATTGGATCATATGAATGATATTTTTAATGAGATCAATTGTTAATCAATTTCTTCCCACCGTTTGTCTCTCTTATCATGTTGTTTAAAATTCCTAGGGGTAATAGAACTTGGGATGTCTTGGAAATGATATAACATTAGATATACAATCATGCATTCATGTATATCATAATATGAGAAATAATTATGGCAGGTCTTCTTATCCCTTGATTTGGGCCTCCCCTTTGCAGAAGATAGCCACTACGAATTCCCATCGTTATAATACTCGAAGCACCGCCAAAAGAAAGATGGAACAAATTCAAGCAGATGTTGTGGCTATGGGAACCTGGATGGATACTCGAGTTGATTAGTTGATGGAGATTATTCAGAACATGGCTCGTCAACAGGAGGAAATGAGGGCTATGATTGTGAGGCCTGCTGAAGCATTGAATAATGGGGGTGAAAATCCGAACGCTGGTCCACCATGGGTCATCATCAATAATCCTAACGGTATTCCAGGAGCTCAGAACGCAGTGGAGAATCCGGGAGGAACTCGAAATGTGAATATTGGTTTGAATACCCAAAATGGTCAGCATGCGAATTTCAGCAACCTTACAGGTAACCAAGGCATCCTTGGGAATCAAGCTATGGGAAACCCTCCCCCACTCACTCCTGCTCATTAGAACACTGAACAACCTACTATACTACCAAGGTCTGTTCGCATTCCTGTTAGGCCGGTGGAAGAAGATAATTGGGAAGACTGGATGACTAATATGGAAGAACCAACTGAAGATAGCAAGAAGTTGCATATGCTTGAAGAACGGATGCGCAAGTTTGAAAGTCAAGGTACATTAGGCTTTGACATGTCTCACTTAGGCTTGGTTCCCGGAGTAAAGATTCCCCCAAAATTCAAGGTGCCTGATTTCGTGAAGTACAAAGGTATTTCCTACCCAAAAACCCATGTTAAGTCCTTCTATCGGAAGATGTCTGCATATTCCAACAAAGAGAAACTGTTGATGCACTACTTTCAAGATAGTTTGACAGATGGTCCACTCGAATGGTACATGCAGCTGGAAAGTAGTTGTATCCGCACATGGAGAGAATTGATTGAAGCATTTGTTTTGCACTATCAGTATAACACTGACATGGCACCCACAAGAACCCAACTGCAGAACTTATCCCAGAAACGAGATGAGTCTTTCAAAGAATACGCCCAGAGGTGGCGAGAGATGGCTGCAAAAGTGAAACCTCCCATGTTAGAACGAGAAATGGTAGAGATGTTTAGTAGTACGCTACAAGGCCAGTATTACACAACCTGTAGCATATCAGGTACCTTTGCTGAGATGGTAACACACGGGGAGCGGATTGAGGTCAGAATTAAATTGGGGAAAATCCAAGATGTCCCAGTTGGGAATAGTGCTGGCAATACTAAGAAGTCTTTCGGGGGTCACCCAAAGAAAAAGGAAGGAGAATCTGGTGCGATCTATCCTCAGAAGGGGAAGGGCAGATATCGAGATTACGACCATCAGGCTGCCGCTGTAACAATACCGATAGCTCCCCCTCAATGTACAACATATACACCTCGCCAAGGCTATCAACAGAAGCCAAAACAACCTCCCAGAAAGTTCGACACAATTCCCATTCCCTATGCAGAATTACTACCCCAGTTACTAGAATTAAAGTTGGTCGAGAAACGTACAATGCAGGTTAACCCAGATAGACTGCCGCCAAATTTCAATGCTAACGCTACATGTGAGTTTCATTCCGGAGCACAAGGGCATAATATTGAGTGTTTCATAGCATTTAAACACAAGGTACATGACTTATTGGACTCTCAAGCTATTAATTTTAGACCAGCACCTAATATTACAAATCAACCCCTGCCGGCTCACGCAGGCCCCTCTGTTAATGCCATCATTGAAGAAGAAAGCCTAGATCTGGTGATGGATGTCGATCAGTTAACTACCCCCCTGTTATTCGTGAAAGAGCAATTGATTAGCAAAGGTGTATTCTTGGGCTGCAGAATGGACTGTACTGCTTGTTTAAAACATCCAGAGGGTTGTCATTTGTTGAGAAATGCAGTTCAAGATTTGATTACAAAGGGTTTTCTTCAGTTTAATCGCAAGATCATGAAGCCTGAGATCGATAAGAACAAAGTCAATGTGATAACCATCCCGGTCAAACAAAAACCTTCCCGAGCACCTGTTACAATCTTGGTACCTGCTAAAAAGTCTCCACTACTTATCACTATGCCTGGTCCGGTACCGTACGTTAGCGACAATGCAGTACCTTGGAATTATGGTGGTGAACTTTACTATCAATGGAAGAAGGTTACTACTCAGAGGTTTGAGAAAGAAAAGTCCGAAGAAGAGAAACCTGCAGTGCTCAATATTGTCAGTGAAAGCAGAATTACTCACAGCGGTCGAATTTTCTCCCCGCCAGAGCGACCTGAAAGTAGCACAGATGCTGCAGCTAAGGCTAAAGGAAAACAAATCATGGTCAATAGCAATAAGCCGGAACATAATCCCTCTATTCATGTTTTTGATGATGAAATGTCTAAGGATGCAGCCGAGTTAATGCGGTACATCAAGAAGAGTGACTATAAGATCATTGACCAGTTAAGTCAAATACCCTCAAAGATATCCATCCTTGCCTTGATCAGAGACCCGGAATCCCATAGAAATGCACTGTTGAAGCTGTTAGGAACCTCTTTTGTTACCCAAGAAATATCAGTGAATCAATTTGAGGGAATTGTGAATAGTATTTCTGCAAGTAATGGGATGGGTTTCACGGACTTCGATCTACCCCCTGAGGGGAGGAAACATAACAAAGCATTACACATCTCCATGGAAATTTCAAAAACTACCTTATCTCGTGTGCTGGTTGATACATGTTACTCTATCAACATATTACCTAAGTCTGCTCTTTTGAAGCTGGATTATAAGGGGATTTCATTGAGGCCAAGTGATTTGGTTGTTAAGGCTTTTGATGGATCAAGAAGGAATGTGTTCGGGGAAGTCGACCTGCCAATCAAGATAGGACCTCAAGTATTTGAAGCAACCCTCTTTATCATGGATATAAACCCTTCCTATTGCTGTTTGCTGGGACGCTCGTGGATCCACGAGGCTGGCGCCGTTACCTCCACTCTACACCAGAAGCTGAAGTTTTTACTGAATGGAAAAGTGGTCACAGTCTGTGGTGAAGAAGATTACATCGTCAGTCACCTGAGTTCTTTCCGCTATGTTGAAGTAAAAGGAGAAATCCACGAGACGTTGTGTCAAGCTTTCGAAGATGTACAGGTTGTTAGAACTCCTTATCAAGAAGACAATAGGTTAGAGGTACCCATGTCATCCTATCGCCAGGCGCAAGCAGTCGTTAAGTCTAGTCATCCAGAAGGCTGGGGAAGAGTGTTGGATCTCCCTACTCAGAAGGACAAGAAAGGTTTAGGCTTCGTCGCTAATCAAGGAAAGTCAGTCATCACTCCTGAAGGTCAAAGTATTCCTCCACCAATTCGACTCGTCAGCGGCGAAACCATCCAGGAAGAAGCTCATGCAGTAAGTGAAGGAGATGACATCAATTGTGAGATGGATAGGTGGGTTCATCCGACCAGGCCGAATGAAAAGCTTACCAACTGGTTCGCTGAGGACATCATCGAAGTCACCCGTTTTGAAGAGTAACTTTCTTTTATTTCTTTTATCATACAATAATCCCTATGTCCTGCCTAAGACATAGCGGACATGCTTTAAGGCCAAAATGTTTTTCATTTACAAGTTTATTCGTCAATAAAGAACATCTTTTGTTTTCAAATGTTTCACTCTTTGTCTTTCCGAAATATTTTTTTTACAAGATTCAAGGCTTTGTTTTCTTTTACATCTAAAATAAAAATAACCATGCAGATTGTGTCCCTCATTAATCCCAGAAAATGTCGGGAATGATTCTGCTATGACTCTCTATGACTTTGAAAAACCAATATATCAAGCTGAAGAAGAAACTGAGGAGGACTGCGAACTTCCCGAAGAGTTGGCTAGGTTATTGAGGCAAGACGAAAAAGTCATTCAACCACACCAAGAGACCACTAAGTTGATAAACTTAGGAACCGAAGAGGTCCGAAAAGTAGTTAAGATTGGGGTTGCTCTAGAAGACAGTATCAAGCATAAATTAATCACAATGCTCTACGAATATGTAGATATCTTCGCTCGGTCCTATGAAGACATGCATGGTTTAGACACGGACATCGTCATGCACAAGCTACCTCTCTGAAAAGAGTGTCTTCCTGTTAAACAAAAGCTTCAAAGGACTCATCCTGAGATGTCTAAGAAGATCAAAGAAGAAGTTCAGAAACAGTTTGATGCTGGTTTTTTAAAAGTGACATCTTACCCGCCATGGATCGCGAATATTGTACTAGTGCCTAAGAAGGATGGAAAGGTCAAGATGTGTGTGGACTATAGGGACTTGAACAAATCAAGTCCTAAAGATGATTTCCCTTTGCCACATATTGATATCCTAGTTGATAGTACTGCTCAAGCCAAAGTGTTCTCCTTCATGGATGGTTTCTCTGGTTATAATCAGATTAAAATGGAACCAGAAGACATGGAGAAGACTACTTTTATTACGCCGGGGGGGGGGGGGGGGGCACATTTTGTTATAAGGTGATGCCATTTGGTCTAAAAAATGTCGGGGCAACTTATCAACGTGCGATGGTCACTCTCTTTCATGACATGACGCATAAAGAGATTGAGGTATATGTCGATGATATGATTGCGAAATCTCAGACAGAAGAGGAACATCTGGTTCATTTGTTGAAATTATTTGAAAGGTTAAGGAAGTTCAGGCTAAGGTTGAATCCGTATAAGTGCACATTTGGGGTAAGATCAGGGAAACTGTTAGGGTTCATCGTAAGCGAGAAAGGAATTGAAGTTGACCCTAGCAAGATAAAGGCAATACAAGAAATGCCCGTGCCGGAAACAGAAAAAGAGGTTCGCGACTTTCTCGGAAGAGTGAACTACATTTCTAGATTTATCTCCCACCTTACAGCCACTTGTGAACCAATCTTTAGATTGTTAAAAAAGAGCCAGACAGACAGGTGGAATAACGATTTCCAGGCAACATTCGATAAAATTAAAGAATATTTGATGGAACCTCAAATTATCTCGCCCCCGGTGGAAGGTAGGCCCTTGATAATGTACCTAACAGTATTGGAGAACTTAATGGGGTGTGTATTAGGGAAGCATGATGCGGCTGGTCGAAAAGAGCACGCCATATATTACCTTAGCAAAAAGTTTACCGACTGTGAGGTAAGATACTCACTGCTCGAGAAAACTTGTTGCGCTTTGGTATGGGCTACTCACCGACTAAGGCAGTACTTGTTGACTCATACCACCTTACTGTTCTCCAAAATGGACCCAATCAAGTACATCTTCGAAAAACCAGCTCTCACAGGAAGGATAACTCGTTGGCAAATTATTTTGACTGAATATGACATCCAATATACCACTCAAAAGGCTATTGTTGTACCCCAAAATTTGCCCTCCCATATTCTTCAAGATTTGCAAAGAGCATGCTTCAAAACCTCCCAAAGGTTGCACAGTTCAATGGCCTCCTAACAGTAAAAAATTAGGGTTTTGGTTCTGGCAAAGAAATTGAAGTTTCCAAGGGTCCAATCAAGTCCCACATGCCTATAAACATTGTCAAGCATCCCTATGCCAAGTTTCAAGACTCACAGCTCAAAATTGCACAGTCAAAAACCCTAATTGCTCAACAGTCAACTATAGGGGCAAAATGGTCATTTGACAGTCAAAAGTCAAAATTTTTGGTCAACATCTTATTTTGAAGCCACAAACATCATTTGATCAATTCTTGATCATGATTCTCAAGGCATGGCTCAAAAAGTCTCAAGATGCAAAAGTTTCCATATTTGGACAGTTGAAAAAGTCAACTGCAAATTGACCAAGGCATAACTTCCACATGGTTTATCAGAAAAATTCCATCCAAAGCTCATTTTGAAGATAATGACATTTCCTACAACTCCTCTTCACACTTCAAGTCCAATAAATGCTCTCACAAAAAGTTATCAATCTCAACATTATAGGTCATTTTCAAAAGTCAACAAAAAGGGACTTTAAGTCAAATACCATAACTTGAGATTGGTAAATCAAACTGACATGGGACCAAAGGAATTGGTTAGATGACTTCAAGACCTTTCCAAAATGTCCAAGAACATGATCAAAGCTTAAAACTTGAGCAAGATATGCCTTGTGGAAGTTGGGAAATTTTTTGGGAATTTTGAAAAGTCAACTTTGCTTCAAATACCTCAAAATTGCTAATGGGCCTCAATTTCTTCCAAAAATCATCACCCAAAAGCTATGCACGACCCATTGACCCAAAGGGGAGTTATTTTCTTATTTTTTATTAATTATTTGAATTTTTAAATGTTATTAATTCATTTAATTAAAATTAAATATGAAAAAATACTCAAGCACATATTTTAAATCTTTTTATGCAGCTAATAGGTCTATCATAAACTCAAGATTTCGTGCATCACTAAAAAGGCAAGAATATTCATTGATTGGCATGAGAAAGGTATGAAAAAGATTGAAAAAATCATGGAAGATCTCAAAAATTCAAAGGCATTAAAACTTGGATGTTGGGCTTGTTTTGTTGACCTAAAACATTCACATACATATACATATTGCAACCCTAATGCACAGGACAAGCTAGCTGCGCTCAGAGTCGAGAATCAAACTTTGCATTTTTCCAAAAAATTGAAATCTGCTTTCATAGTTTCAGTGCGTTTCAAGACAAAAGAACGACCCCACAAGCTTGCCAAGACTGCCAGGAAGCTATCCCAATCAAAACCACAGCCTCTAACCTCAAGAATCGGTAGAATGAAGCCGTCCTGTTCATGAACATTTGCATATTCGTATTTTGATTTGCACGCATTTTTCATACATTCTAATGATTGTTTTACACTAATATGGACTCACTGAAACTTATGGTACCATTGAATTGAACTAATATTGCTTGTATAGAAAATTGCCATGGCTATTTTTTAAGGTTTCAGGAACCATGAATTGGGGTTTTACGCTTGAAGAAAAATTGGCCAACCTAAATAGCACAATTGAAATCAGAAGCTCATGACGAACAGAACCATACCATCGCGCCTTTTTTATGTTGATTATATAGCTATTCGCTATTTTCATGTTTTCAGTTTGTGGGGGTTTAAAACCCCCGCTATTTAAATGCTTTTTGTTTCAGAACAATGGAAGAAGATGATGCGTGGAGGGACATGAATGGTGCGTTCAAATAATTGGCGCGAGTTTTCGTTTGTCCCAGAATATTGGCTCTTTTCAAATATAATAATTGCATTCCATTATGCTTATGAATGAACGCGCTGGCACAGTTGGTGGAGAGGAACGTTTGCAAGAATTGGGACCTGGGTTCGATTCCCAGGTCCTCCATATTCCTCTATATTTTTCTTTGTAACATGTTCAGGTGGTCATCACTCTCAAAGGCTCACCATATGCCTTCGCCAGCTTGTCTGCCACATGTCTAGTAACGCCAATCCAAGGGCCATAAGGGGAGGACTACCATATGCACCAGTCAACACCTCCACATGCAGCATTGAAAATTCAAAAAGGGCCTCAATCTGTTGGGCCTAATTGCTTTCTACAAACCTCCAAAAGGGTCAACAAACCCCCTTTGTTTGTATTTCTTCCCTTTTTTTCTTTTCCTTTTTATTTCGTTTTAATTATTTTCTTTTAATTCTTCAAATTAATTTTAATAATATAAAAATACCAAAAAAATCAGAAAATCATGAAAATAAAAATATATTTTATTTAATGCTATTTTGTAAATACATTTTGTTAACCAATTTAGCTTTAATTCTAGGTTTAATTTTAATATTTTTTAATAAACTAAAAAAGGTAGAAATTAGGGTTTTTATACTTTTATTCTTTTTCCTTTTTCACCATATTTAATTATTAATTATTTTTGTAAATAAATATGCCATTTAATTGATTAGGGTTAAATTAGGTTACAACTTAAACATTTTTTTTAATAAATTAAAAACAATTTAGAACTAGGGTTTTAATTAACTTTTAATTCCAATTTAATTCTCCTTAATTCCATAAACCCAAAAACTCCAAGAAAAAAAGTTCTTTCTTTTATTTAATTTAATTAATTTATGATTTCGATTTATTTTCTTTAAAAGGGTCCAACGCCCTCGCATTCTCGATTTTATTTCTTTTCGCACATTTACTTTTATTTCCTTTTTTTAAATTTCATGTAATTGCCCCAAAGCTTTGTAATAGATTAATTAGGATATTTATCTTTCCGCATTTTATTTATTTCAAATCGGGTCTTGGTTTAATTTGGCGATGTAGACCCGCGCCTTTGTAATAGCGTAGGACTTTTATCTTCCCACACCTTTTAACTGCTAATAATCTGCATGAAAGAATGAATGGCCAAACAATAAAAATCAAAGCGTAGAACACCCGATGCATGACAAGACAAATGATAAACTGAAAATGACACACAAATCACACACTACTCCTAGGGTACGCCTCACTGTTGCCTTGCCCCTCGAAACATGGTCGTCGAGTAGAGGACGTTTTAGTAAGTCCTCATGTCCATGAACATGGCATGGGGGTAGCTTCTAAGGTGTCTTCCTATTGCTCTGGTGACCACACTGTCCCTAATCCTCGAATTGACCCGAACACCTCCAACGGTGGTGCTACCTACCTCTCAATGGTGGGAAGGCACTACTTTAAGGACATTTACACAGACTAATTCCTTAGGGTAGGTAGATGACTCGTAGATACTTTCTCTAATTCAAAACAAAATCAAAAACTCTTTTCACACCGACACTTTTCAAAAAGCTTTCAAAAACAACTTTTCAAACACTCTTGAGGACTGATACAAGAGTCGATCTGAAATCTTTAAACGGAACTTTTTCAAACCCACTCACCTTGAAAAGAAAACAAACATTTTTGAAAACACAAATGAGCAAGTATCTAAGAGCCCATGGATAACCATGGATAGAAAGGGTGCTAACACCTTCCCTTTCTATAAATCTACCTCCCGAACCGAGAGCTAATCTCAATAAGGAATTTTTCTGTGCTTTTGTCCTTTCCATGTTGGAGAAAATAAAAGACGGTGACGACTCTTGCTTCCGCGACATTTCGCGAACCAGCGTTAAACAGTCAGTTCCAGATCCACCGATCACAGAACTGGCGACTCTGCTGGGGACACTTTATAAAGTGAGGTGTACCTTAGGATAGTTCATAACTGTGTTTTCAATTGTTTTGACTTGTTTTCTTTAAATTGTGGGTTGCATCGGAGTTACATAGATCCTAACCCGGATCTGGGGATACCCTGTTTAGGTAGCATAAGCTGTGAGGGACCTGTCCGGCGTAGACCGACACGGGTGAAGCAGTGGCTACGTTGGTGTGGCACCTTGGTCTGTACCGATATCCCTTGTGTCGCAACAAGGAGAATATGGGTCTTCTGAGGAGTCATTAAGCACCAACAGACCTTAGAACCTTAAATGACACAACTTGGCCATTAGAACAGTAGCAGTATGCTACGCCCATTGAGGCTAAACTCTCGTGATGGTGCTGGCCGCAAGAAAAGATTTCGATGCTGGAGTTATGACCGATTGAGGGTATTCAATGATATTGGGATCCTCTAAGAACCCGATTACTTTTGATAGGACAGGTATGAACCAACAAACTGAAAGAGGGTAATACCTAGACCTCATGCTGGCCTAAACTTTAAGGGTTTGTCTTGTGTGACTTATGTGCCTTACCATGTTTGCTTTTGTAAATATTTGTGGTGTGCTTTATCATAACATCATAACATCATGAGCATTGCATGCATCCTGCATAAGGACTGACCATTTCAAAGACAAGAGGGTTTCGCCTTTGCTCTGTTTTGTAGGACATCATGATGCCTATGCGAAGGAATACTATCCGGATCAACTTTGTTCACCCACCTGAGTTGCTTGAGGAGTTGGTTAGCAGAATTCCAAACACCACTTCCTTCATCCAGAGGCATGGTTCTCTTCTCAGTTTAGTCACTGCAAAGCGGGATCAACAGTTGATGAGTGTCCTGACCCAGTTCTATGACCCTCTGTACCAGTGTTTCACCTTTCAAGACTTCCAGCTGGTCCCTACCCTGGAAGAGTTCTCCGATTTTCTTGGTATCCCTATCTTGGATCAGACTCCCTTCACTGGTTGGGAAAAGACCCTCAGGCTTGAGGAGGTTGCTGCAGCTCTCCCCTTGACCCACCAAGAAGTAATGGACAACTGGGTGACTAGGAGCAGAGTTAAGGGTTTCTTGGCCAAGTTTCTGATTGGTAAAGCTAACAGTTTCTGGAATGACTTGGACTTTAGGGCATATGAAGACATCTTGGCTCTCTTAATCTATGGGTTAGTCTTGTTTCCTAATCCTGACAACTTCATCAACGTCACTGCCATAAGGATCTTTATGTCTCAGAACCCTGTGCCCACTCTCTTGGGTGATATCTTGCAACAACTTTATGCTCGTACTGCCCGAAGACGAGGAACTCTATGGTGTTATATCCCTTTGTTGGTGAGGTGGTTTATTTCGCACCTCCCTAAGTTCGTGCTGACGAACCAAGAAGGAAGAGGTTGGGCTCATAGGTTAATGTCTCTCACTAACAAGGACATCATTTGGACTTTCAGAGGTTTGGATGAGATAGCTGTTATTGATCGTTGCGGAGAATACCCTAATGTTCCTTTGATTGGTACTCAAGGAGGAATCTCATATAATCCATGTCTAGCTCTACGTCAGTTTGGAAGGGCCAGAAGTGCAGAGCCTCATGAGATGTTGGTGCCTCACATCAGCTTTGAGTTTCGGGTGGATAGTGACGAGCTGCGTCGTAGGTTCATCAAGGCTTGGGACAGAGTTCATAAAGCTGACCCACAAGAGTTGGGGCCAAAGACTTCTCTACCTATGGAAGCCTACTGCAAATGGGTTCGCATCCGTGCTCAGAAGTTAGGTATGCCATACGAAGCTGTCAGACCCGTCATTCTTGAGTATCCTGACAAAGATGGGGCTCCTCCAACTGTCCTCCCTCCTCAGATACTTACTGATTATGAGACATTAAAGAGGTCTTGGTCGCAACTGCAAGAAGAACAGGATTCGTATCGGGAAAAGTTCAATGAGCAGGAATTGAAGATCCAGAAGTTGACTAAGTAGTTGGAGAATGAGCGAGCTCTGAATGACTACATCCGTACTGAGAAGAGGAGACCCTGGGATCAATGAGGAGCTCTGGATGTTCTTTTACAGTTTTATTTCCCTTTTCGGTATTTCCATTTTATGTAACGCCTAAGGGCAACCTGTTGAACAATTTAAGTTTCAAAGTTGAATCTAATGAAGTGTGTTCCTTTTTGTTTACAAAGTTGATTCCCGATTGTCTTTGAAAACATAAATCATACGCATTCCATTCATCATGTGCATAGCAGGTATTCTTCTTTTCAGGTTGCTTACTGTTCTTCGCTGTTTATTTCAGCATCATGAACCCTGACTCATCATCAACCGAGATGTCTATCAAGGCCCTTCAGGCGCAAAACGCGCAATTTCAGGAGCTGATCATGGGTTTGGCTCAAGGCCAAGAAGAGCTGAAGGCTTTACTCCTGAAGAAGGGGAAGAAGAATAAGAGAATTGTTCTTTTCAACTCGGGCCGGAGGTTTGGTAATACTCTGCAGAATGAGGAAGCTGGTTCTTCTGTAGGCAAGAGCAGTCCCCAAGGGGGAAAAGGTCCTAGTCCGGTAGTCTCTGACAACGAGACTGACTTCAATGAGGAACAGTATCCTCCGGCTGAAGACAGATACAAGCAGTTGGAAGACAGATTGAACGCCATGGAGATCCAACAAGTGCCTGTGCTGGATTTCGGAGATTTGGGCTTATCTACTGGTGTGATCATTCCTCACAAGCTTAAGGCACCATCTTTCACCAAGTATGACGGGGCGTCTTGTCCCAAGCTACACCTTAGATCTTATGTGCGGAAGATTCAGCCGTACACTGTGGATAAGAATTTGTGGATCCACTTCTTCCAGGAGAGTCTTTCAGGGACTCATCTCGAATGGTTCTATCAGCTGGATGGGACCAAGGTTCGTAACTGGGAGGAGTTGGCTACTGCTTTTTATAAGCAGTATCAATATAATGCCGACCTTGCTCCTACACGTGCCCAACTCCAGGGTATGTCGCTAGGATCAAGCGAAGGTTTTAAGGAGTATGCACAGAAGTGGAGGGATCTGGCTGGTAGGGTGCAGCCTCCGTTAACAGACTGTGAGCTGGTGGATATGTTCTTGGGGACCCTATCTGGGCCATTTTTCAATCATCTTATCGGTAATTCGTCTGCAGGGTTCACTGATCTTATTCTGACTGGGGAGAGAATAGAGGCTGGAATGAAGTCCCCGGTAAAATTCAGAAAGGTGCGTCTTCAAGTGCTGAGAAGAAACCCTTTAAAAAGGGGGCCAGCGCTGTGTATGGGCCTAGGAGGCAAGAGAAACCAGAACGCCGCCAATCTGTCAACGCGGTGATGATTGCAAAGCCTGCTGCCGCTCCTCGGCAAACCAATCCACCTAGGGCTGAAAGATCCAGAAGAGAGTTTACCCGTCTAAGTATGACCCTATCGCAAATCTTGCCGCAGTTGCTGTCCACCAACCTAGTGACTGTCAGGGAGGCCCCAAAGGTTGTGAACACTGCCTCTCCCAAGTACAATCCAAATGCCCGCTGTGCTTATCATTCCGATAGCTCGGGGCATTCCATTGATGACTGTTGGGCCTTGAGGAATAAGGTGCAAGACCTTATTGACGCAAAGGAGATACAATTTAAAGCGCCTGAGAGGCCAAATGTGGTGACTGCTCCTATGCCCCAGCATGGAGTAAATGCTGTTGATGAAGACTTGTATGCTGTTTCTGTGAATGATGTAGCTACTCCCCTGATGACTGTTAAGAGGAACCTACTACTGGCCGGTTTATTTCCGGGTTGTAGCGAAGGTTGCCTTTCGTGTGCTGTTTCCCTTTCTGGTTGTCCTTTGCTGAAGTTAGGCATCCAAAGCCTGATGGACAACAAAGAGACTCTGTTCAAGAAGACCGATGTTCCGTTTGTTCCGGTGGAAGAAGTATCTGTTGTTACCATTTTCAATAATCCGATCAAGGCTCTCCCGAGGAAGCCGGTTAAAATCATGACTGTCGCACCCATTGTGATTACTGTTCCGGGGCCTCTCCCCTATGAATCTGATAAGGCTGTCCCATGGCACTATGGGGCAGACGTATATGTATATGGTATAAAGCAAGAGTTCAACACTGGCACCAACATCAGCAATATCACTGGTCCATCCAAAGTTACCCGCAGTGGCAGGCTCTTCTCGCCTGACATTGCACCACCAGCCATTCGAAGACCTCTCGTTATAACACCTGCAAGTCCACCTGTTCCCATTTCTGATCAAGTTGCTTCCCCTGCTGCCGAGTCATCTAATGCTCGGGGCAAAGGGATTAAAGATGAGCCTGCCCGGATGGAGGCACCAAAGTCTGTGAATGCTGAAGCCTCCCAACAAGAGATGGAGGAAATTCTTAAAATAATCAAGAAGAGTGACTTTAATGTTGTTGAACAGCTGGGGCATACCCCCTCCAAGATCTCTATGCTCTCCTTGCTGTTGTGCTCAGAGGCCCATGCTAAGGCCTTGATCTCATTTCTAAAGACGGCCCATGTGCCACAGGAGACCTCTGCAGTCCAGTTTACTGATTGCGTAGCCAATTTGACAGCTGACAATGGTTTGGGTTTCTCGGATGCTGACCTTACTGCTAAGGGAAAGAACCACAACGATGCCCTGCATGTCTCTATCGAATTCAGGGGCACTACTCTTGCGCATGTGCTGGTGGACACCGGTTCTTCCCTGAATGTGCTACCCAAAAAGGCCTTAGACCAGTTGGATTGTGAGGGCCTGGAGCTGAAACCTAGCAACATCGTTGTCAGAGCCTTTGACGGTTCTAAGAGGATGGTTCATGGAGAGGTAGACATTCCTATTCGTGTGGGTTCTCAAGTATTCGACTCAACTTTCTATGTGATGGATATCCGTCCATCTTATTCCTGCTTACTGGGTCGACCTTGGATTCACAAAGCTGGGGCAGTGACCTCTACCCTACACCAGAAGCTCAAGTACCCTGTCAGAGGGAAGATCGTCATTGTCGGCGGTGACTCATTCTTACCGCGACATTTTGCAAACAAAAAAACGCAAAATGCAAACCAGTATTAAGTAGTCGGTTCTACCACCGTATCACACCTTGGCATGATAAGTGGTTTGGTGGTAGATTTCGACCCTTGAACAATGCCATGCTATTTTTGACGTATTTGTTCATTGTGCGAGGTACTTTTTGATGCTTTCGATCATATCTTGCGCATGAACTTCTGATTACACATTGCATTCACAACACGCGTTTGCCTTTATCTTGATTGGATATTATTTATGACTTTGTTTGTTTCTTGGTGAAGCTTGCTCGACACATATTCCCTGCTTCTCCAGTGCTTTCATCTATTCTTGACGACTTGCTCGCTTTGGTAGTCGCCGCTACTACCCTTGTGCTTCTTTGCACTTTATTGCATTTCGTTATTGCCTTCTAGATATCATGAGAAGTAGGAAATAAAGAGCGTGTGCTCTAAGTCGCTGTTTAAAGACCTGTAGCAGGCATTCCGCACTTTATTTTCTATATGTGTTGTGCTTGTGTTTGTTCTTTGGTTGTTGATCGATGAGTCACTCAATTTAGGAACTGAGATCACGACTTTGCTCTCAGTGCATGCTCCTTATAGGATTTTATCGCTTTCCGTTATTTCTTGCTGATCGATGAGTTACTCAATTTAGGAATCGAGATCACGACTTTACTATCAGTGCATGCTACCTATAGGATTTTATTGCTTTCCTTTATTTCTTGTTGATCGATGAGTCACTCAATTTAGAAATTGAGATCACGATTTCGCTCTCATTGCATGTTCCCTATAGGATAGTTTTGTTAGACTTTCTTTCGCATGCTAACCTAGATAGAATCTCTCTAGGTGTGCTCTCTTGAGCTTATTATCTTTTTTGCTTTATCCTTGTATATACCCTGTTCCCTTACGATGCACTTGCTCCGTTCGGATGCGAGTTAGACCTTAGGTTGTAAACCACGCATGCTAACATTAGGTAGACGTTTCCCTTTTGTTAATCTGAACCTTAGGACTACCATTGTATGATAACATTAGGCTAAAAATAGGCTAGTCTCCCTTAGACTCTTTTCTTCCCCTTTTTGCATCCTTGCATCTAAAACTAAAACTTCTTTTCTTAGCAAATCAAAAACATGTAAATCGTACCTAAACATTTTTTTTTCAAGGTAATAAAACACAAACCAACTCAAACCATTTTGTGCGCTTGAGAACCTTTTCTATAAAACCCTTTTCAGGTAAGGACGGGATTAGTTTACTTCTGTGCCAACGCATAAGTCTCCAAAGGTCGAGCTGCGACAGAAGGCAAAATTAACATTGTCCATAAAAAACACAAACAAACAAAAACATGTGAGCCGAACTACGGTAGCTCTAATTCCTTAAAAAGGTTACGTAGGCATTGGGGTAGGGCCCAAGCGAGTACAATTTTATTTTCCCTACATTCTTTTCTCATTTCTTTTGCATGCATTCTCTTTTCAGTAGTATAGTAAACAGTAAGCATAGATTAAACACACCCATAAGATAGACAACAAGAGTGGATACTGTAGAGTACTACGGGCGTGTGGGGTGCTAATACCTTCCCCTCGCGTAACAGACTCCCTTACCCGATCTCTCGGTCGCAAGACCGTGACTTCTCCCTTCTCAGGTTTTCTCGATGTTCGCCTTTCCCTCCATATGGGATAAAATACGTTCGATGGCGACTTCATTGTTTGATGATTTTCAACCGGTTGTTTCAGCTGACGACTTCACCGGGGACCGGTCGACCAAATGCTGGTCCATGCCGGAGTCGCTCCTAGCTCTTGTTTCTTTTTCTTTAGGTGTTTATTTTATGCTTTCAGTTTGTTCATTCATTTTGTACATACTTGAGCATATGTATGCATTGCATTTTACTGTCTTCCATATACTACTATTGTACTGGATCTGCTTCTTATTGGGTGGGTGTTACTATGAGGTAAAAGGCCCAATACCTAGGCCAGAGTTGTATACCATAGGAACCCTAGGAATAAAGTGGAAGATGAATGGCTAGTTGACTTAGGTCTCACTATCGCCGCCATGTCGTCCATGCTCAGATGAGGTACAAATGAGGGGCTATCGTTTTCACGTAGTTGACACGGTGATAGTTTTTCCGGAGTACCCTCGATTTTGAGTTACCACGACCTTACCTTGACCTAGTTTCCACCCGTGAATCGGGAGGGAATTATTATCACAGGTACAAATGGTGATTATGCTCAGATGGTGACTATGTTCAGATGGTTTCTCATAGACGGTGACTATTGGTTCTATTGGTTATGTCCTGGATTTCTATCAGTAACTAGGAAGTTCTCAGATTTATTTTCTGGGTTCCGAATCTGTTCATGAGGTTCTTTGGTTTATGTCCTGGACCCGTGATCCTGGTATTTACAGACTATGCAGAAACAGTACAACAGAAACCTGTATCATGGAAGTAGTAACCCCATGATCATCTGCGCTTACATCATAGCATATTTATTTTTCCAAAAGAAATGTCAGAAAAATGAAACTGTATGCTAACCCTGCATGTTCATGTCCATTCCGGGTTATTTCACGAAGTTATAATTTCCGTCAGTAACGTCTAGCAATAGTGATGGTCCCAAGAGGACCAAGAGGGACGCTTGTACTTATCAGTGATACTCAAGCTTTGTGCTCAAGTTCTTGGCCTTCTTTGAAAAGTTTAAAAGACCGTTTAATCCGTCCAAATGTGGAGATTCTTATTGAAAGGCATGGTGGTGCTTCGAATCCACTTCAGTTTTACGACTACGAGTTACACTATTTCACCTTCCAGGACTATCAGATTGTTCCAACTCCGGAAGGATGCTCTCATTTGTTCAAGGTTACTGAGCACATACTTATTGCTGTTTGGAACGAGCATGATTTTGAAGCTGTTGCTAAGGAACTTTATTTGGACCTTAGTAATGTGAGATAGAGGTAGAGGAAGAATGGTAACCTACCTTCAGCCTGGCTATTATATTGTTGTCTCGATTACCACCAAGCTTGTCGGACGAAATCGCTTATCTTGTACTCTCACGACTTTCCTATATTCAATTCCGTGGGAGTTTCTCTTATTTCTGAATGTTTCCTTTATATCTTTGTTCTTATTATCATGTTGCTCCATTTTTACTGATGTTAATTGAGCTATGGAAAACCGGAATGGACAATCATTTCATAATCATACATATCATGCATTACATGAATTGCAGGTTTTCTGGCAGGAGTTCTTATCTGATGGTTTTGCCTCTTATTATCAGAATCCACAAGACGACTTCCCTACATCCTTACCGCACTCGAGCCAACAAGTTGAGGATTATGGACCAGATCGAGCAGAACCAGGCCACTCTCCGCAAAGACATAGACACCATGGGCAATCAGATGAATCAGCTCATGGAAAATCTTCATGTCGTCATCCAAGGGCAGGAAGAGCTCAGACTAAGCGTTACTAAGCTGGTTGACAGTGCCTCCACGTCCAAGAATGGTGGACCCAGGAATGACCATGGAGGGATTCCTAAGGAGAACTCACGACTGATTGTGGATGACCACCATGATGTCATCGACCTTGATGACCCTTCAAAGGATTCTACGTCTGATTTGTCTGAAACTGCTAAGATGTATAAGGCTTTGGAAGAACACTTGAAGGCTATGGAGACTTCTAAGAAACCAGGATTCAGTGCCACTGCTATGTGTTTAGTTCCAGGGGTTGTGTTCCCACCAAAGTTTAAGGTACCTGATTTCGACAAGTATAAGGGGGTTACATGTCCAGAGACACACCTCCGATCTTACTGCAGAAAAATGGCTGCTTATGCTAGCAACGAGCCGTTTATTATGAATTTCTTTCAAGAGAGTCTTGCCGAAGCTCCATTAGAATGGTATATGAAATTGGAGCAAACTCATGTTAGTACCTGGGGTGATCTTGTCGATGCTTTCCTAAAACATTATCATTACAACACCGCCATGGCACCTGTTGCACCCCAAAATTTGCCCTCCTAAATATCTCTTATGCTAACTTGGACTTTGCATTCATCTACATCATTCCAATGGGTCATGTGTATAGCATGCATTTTTCATAAAGTAGATCGCCTGAGGTTCAAAAGACCAGCAATTAGGGAGCTAGGGTTTACAGTTGATTTGAGGTGTATGGGTTCAATAGGTTCGATTATCCAGGGTCTTCCTGATATACAAGACCAAAGAATTAGGGTTTTGGAGCATGCCCACTTTTGGACTTCTTCACCATCCAGTTTCATCAGTTCTAGAGATTAGGGTTTATTTCCCTATGCCAGGCCAAGGAATCAGGGTTTCTATTCGTTGATAAATGTTCATGTAATTGAAGATCAGGGGAAATAAAGTTTCATGTTAATCTTGATCATATTCTTTCATTATCATTTATGTCCATCTTTGATGATTTAAGGTCGTCAATTAGGGAAGGACTTCGTCAAGATTTGTGGATTGAATCAGGAAATATGAGTCATAATACAAAAGGCAAGGTCATGAATTCTTTAGGATCGAGATCTTATTGACTATTCAAATTACTTATCATACAAATTGATATGGATTCAAGATTGAAGTTTGGATTTAAGATTTGAATTTGAGTCGAATTCGCTATTGTGAATTACCCATCACAGTGACTACTTAGTTCCATGAGTTCATAATTTGCAAATATGGAGTGCTTGGAGAAACAAAAGCAAAGTTCATCGTGATCCTAGGTATATTGTCTAATAAGTTTTGTTGCTTAAGACTCGTTTCTTGAATAATTTGGTACAAGCCAATCCTTTTAGGATGTTCATTCGAAGTCTTTAAGTTCAAATTGAGTTGTTAAAATCCATAATCGAAAGCTCATTAGAATGTTGAGGTTTTGGAAAAGGAAATGAATTTCGTTTAAACGGTGTTCAAGATTACGTCTAAACCCATTTAAGTCTCTACTTTGAACGCGTGAAATGCACAAGTGAGAACTTAATATTCCAAAATCATTTTGATTGTTTGACGAATATCTTGTTGAACTCACTGCAAGATTACAGGATCTCATGCAAAACCTTAATAATAAAAAAAAGGGACTAGATGTTCAAGTATAGGTATTTCGTCATTCGAAGTCAAGAATTCACAAGGTTACATAACCATTTAAGTTGCATTCGTATCTTCACTCAAGTTCTATTTTTCCGTTACAAGAAGACTGCAAATCTCATTCCAATTTTCATCACTATTTTCCAAAGGAAAAGAAACCAAATATTACTACATTCAAAGTGTATCAAACACATGAAAAAAAAACTACACAAATTATTGAAGTCAGTAGGAATCTTCCTGATGTAGCAAGGAAAATTTGTGGGGAAGAAACATGTGAGTTCTCAGATGCTGGATCCATCTCAAAGGATTCCAGAGAACGTTCAACTTCCATGCGAAAGCTTTTGACAGCAGTGATCCTCTGTGTTATTTTCATGACCGTTGAACTAGTTGGTGGTATCAAAGCCAACAGTCTTGCAATATTGACTGATGCAACACATCTACTCTCTGATGTTGCAGCCTTTGCCATCTCCTTGTTTTCTTTATGGGCTGCCAGGTGGGAGGCTACTCCTCGTCAATCGTACGAGTTTTATAGAATAGAGATTCTCGGTGCTTTGGTTTCTATAAAATTGATATGGCTGCTTGCCGGGATTATTGTATACGAAGCCATAGATAGACTCATTACTGGTTCTAAAAATATGGACGGGTTCATATTGTTTCTAGTCACTGCATTTGGTCTTATGGTTAACATAATCATGGCTGTGTTATTACGTCACGACCACAGTCACGGTCACAGTCATGGCCATGACCACAGACACAGTCATCATGGCCACAGTAACGGGATTACAGTTTCTACTCATGATCTTACAAAAGATGAGCACCATCATCATACTCACGGCAACCACACTCACCATGATGAAGAAAATCATTCAGAAGATCAACCCAATCATACTCACGAAGACCACATTCACCATCACATCGATGGAGGTGTTACTGAGCCACTTCTTGCCGAATCAAAAGACAAGTCCAAGAAGAAGCGAAACATAAATGTGCGAGGTGCTTATCTCCATGTACTTGGTGACTCCATCCAAAGTATCGGAGTAATGATTGGAGGAGCAGTGATATGGTACAAACCAGAATGGAAAATAGTTGATTTAATTTGCACTCTAATCTTTTCTATAATTATTTTGGCCCTAACTATCAACATGCTGCGAAAACGTTTTGGAAGTCCTGATGGAGAGCACTCCGCCTGAGATAGATGCTACTCTAATTCAAAAGGGCATATTGGAGATGGAAGAAGTAATGGCTATTCATGAGCTGCACATATGGGCCATTACAATTGGGAAGGTATTGCTAGCTTGTCATGTTAAAATCAGTCCGAACCTGCTTCCAAATCATCCCTGCACAGAAATATGGAAAACAGAAAATCAATAACTCTAACAATTAACAAACTTTTCTAACTACTTTCTAACAAACTTACCAATCTCCTAACTGTTATTTCATAACACAAAACAAAACCAATTTCTAACAGCTAACAGTTCTAACAAATTCTAACAGAGTAACCACTCTATCCAATTTCTAGCAGAGATAACTGAAAAGCAGAAGGGGAAAAATAGAAAAAGAGAGTTCCAACTAAAGCCTCTAATCGAATCATAACAAAATTTCGGAATAAAACTGATTGTAACTAAATATTAACAATTTCTAACTAACCAATTCATTAAACAAACTAACAGAATCATAACTACCTGCTAACTGAATCCATCATGACCCTCGACTCTCTAACATAATCTCACCAATCCAATGGCTAGAGCTCCTTCTCCCATAACTGAATCTCAATCTCACTCAACTATATAACGACTCCCTCACCTTCATTCAAAGGAGGGTATGGTTTTTTCTTTTCTCAATTTCAATCTTTACTTCAATCTCTCATCTCCGTTCTTCTCCTTCTTTAACATTCACCTTCACTTCATTGCCACGACCTTTGGCCATCTCCACCATAACCACCATTTTTCAGACTCTCTCCATCTGAACCGATTCCCTCAATTCTCCAGTCACCTCCCTTAATAAATTCTACAATCTTCATCATCCTCACCATACCTCAAACACTCACGAACTTAGGTTCCCACCTTGCAACAACCGCTAACGCAACATAATTGTGTCGTCTCTGTCACGATCACAGAATTGGGATGAAGAAGAATCGAGGAAAGTAAAATCTCGCGAAGAAAAGAAGCTAAAGGAGAATATATATCTGAGCTTGTGGAACCTCATCTCTGGATTTCTAAGCATCACGCCAAAGGGTTCAGACGCTGCCGAAGCATCTCTGGTAAGCCAACACCGTTCCTCCGCTTTTCTTCGCATTTTTCTTTTCTTCCTCATTATTGTCACGGTATAGAGAAGGTAATGAAGAGTAAAGACCCTAATGTCACAGCCATATCCTTCTGAAAGATGTCTCTCCGTAGATCTAGATCTATGATTAGGTTTTTTTTAGAATGGTTTGAAGTCATTAACAATAAGAGAGAAGTTTGAGAAATCCGCCACGCTTGAGAAGGTAGTACGACGTTGGAGGGTGGAAGCCCAAAGAAGTGGGGCGAAGGGGATGAAGGTCACACCGGCAAGATGTGTTCGCTGAAGAGGAAGAGTTTGCTGAAGAACGATTCGTGTTGGCCCTAATTTTGGTTGAATCCAAAACGCAGCGTATCATCTCACACCTTTTATTCATTTATTTTATTTTATTATGAGTTGATGTTTAAAGAAAAAGAAACAATGAAATTGAGTGGACTGGACCCTCTTCAGGTCTGCTGACCATTATTTTTGTAAGCCCGTTTTGGAGATGTCCTAGAGTGAATACAAAAAATTCTGTTTGGACTCCTGAATGGGCTAGTGCGTTTTTGGTATGTTGGACCAAACATGGTTGCTAAGTCTTTACCCTATAGTCTGCCTTCACACCCCCTGGGTTTATTCTTTCAGTATCTTCTTTTTAATAATTTTGTAGGTTGATTAGACTTGTTTGAACTTTTTTTTACATGAGAAAAAAATAATAAAATCAATAAAAATTTGTTTTTTTATTTTATTATTTTGACTTTAGGAAATTAAATTCCAATTATTCGATTATTAGAATTCGTGATTTACCTTCGCTTTTGAGGTTAAGAATCTTATGCAGGATATGCAGGCATGCTTGAGTTTTCGATCATGATTTATTTTCACATCGATGATGCTTCGACACCTATACTACGTATTCAATTTCTAACTCTTTTCTTTGTTGGTGCTAGCAGCTCGTGAGATCACCGATTTCTTTCTTTTTTTTTGCTTTGCTCTACGGACTAGTACTTGTTTGGTATATGTTCTTTCTACTTTCTCTTCAAAACTCAATTATAAGACCACCATTATATGATAGTATTAGAAATAGATTTAGATTAGTCTCCCTTTATACTTTTCTTTCCCCTTTTGCATTTTTGCTTTAAAACAAAAACTTATTTTTCTTACAAAAATCCTAAATTTTTTTACTAACGAGGATCATATCTTTGTTAAGCTTGAGAGATGATAAACGGGTTTCTTCTCGACCTTATTGTTCTCTTATTCTAAGCTTTGGTGTGGTTTAGGTCTCAAAGACTTATTTCATGAATAAGTAGAGAAATGGCTAATATCTCTCTCTTGAGATTAAATAGTTGTTATCCACAAGCAAAAACACCGACCGATAAAAACTCTTTTTGCCTTCAGGCCTTTCTTTCAAACTTTTTTCAAAAGAACAAGTTAATTCACTTTTGTGCTGACGCGTAAGTCTCCAAAGGTCGAGTCGCGGCAGAAGGCGTAATTAATATTGTTCATTTAAAACACAAACAAATTCAAACCTTTTTGTGCGCCCAAGCACATTTTCTCCAAAACTTTTTCAAAAGGGCATGTTAATTCACTTCTGTGCTGACGCGTAAGTCTCCAAAGGTCGAGTTACGATAGAAGACGAAATTAATACTGTTCATTAAAAAATACAAACCAATAAAAACATATAAGCCGAACTACGACTGCCCTGATTCCTTAAAAGGGATACGTAGGCATCGGGGTAGGGCCCGAACGAGCACAACTTTTAATTTTACCTACATTCTTTTCTCCTTCTTTTGCATGCATTCTTCTTCAATAGCAGTAATAAACAATAATCATAGATTAAACACACCCATAAGATAGATAACAAGAGTGGATACCGTAGAGTACTACGGGCGTGTGGGGTACTAATACCTTCCCCTCGCGTAACAGACTCCCTTACCCTTATCTCTCGGTCGCAAGACCATGACTTCTCCCTTTCAGGTTTTCTCGATGTTTACCTTTCCCTACATATGGGATAAAATACGTTCGATGGCGACTTCATTGTTTGATGATTTTCAGCCGGTTGTTTCAGTTGGCGACTTCACTGGGGAAGAGGTCGACCAAGTGCTGGTCCATCTGGAGTCGATCCTAGCTCTTGTTTTCTTTTCTTTGGGTGTTTATTTTTATGCTTTTAGTTTACTCAGTTGTACATATTTATCTGAGCATATGTTTTCATCACACTTTACTATCTTCCATATACTGTTGTTGTACTGGATCTGCTTCTTGTTTGGGTGGGGATGTTACTATTGAGGAAAAAGGCCCAGTACCCATGCCAGAGTGCACTAGGACACCTAGGAATAGAGTGGGGGCATGGCGGCTATAGGACATGGTCCGATTAGTGTAGTCATGTCATATACCACGCTCATATGAGGTTCAATTGGAGGTACTTTCATCATGCACGTCTGTGTTGCGATGATTGTACTTTCAGGCAAACCCGTGATTTTCGAGTTACCATTATCTCACCCTGACCTAGTCTTCACACGTGAGTGGGGAGGGAGTTCTTATCACAGGTACAATTGGTGACTATATTCAGGCAGTTATTTTTGGTTATATCCTGGATTTCTGCCAACAATTATGAGGTTCTCAGATTTATTTTCTAAGGATCCAACTATGATCTTCATGGATTTCTTCCGGTTACGTTTCAGACCTATAATTTCGATATAAACAGAATGTGAAGAGGAAGTACAACAGGAATCAGTATCATGGAAGTAGTAACCTCATGATCATTTGCACACACATCATAGCATATTTACTTTTCAAGAAATATATATGTCGATAGTTAATTCGCATGCGCATTGTCATTTCCAGGATCTCTCCAGGGTTTCCTTTTCCTCTAAAGAATGGCAAACAACATTGATATCATCCTAAAGACAAAGAGGGATAACTTCAGCTATCAGTTTCGTCCTAGTATTTGGCCCTCTCTTGAAGAGCTCAGAGACCTCATGAATTGTCAACAAATGGGCATTTTTGGTGAAAGATATGGGAATCTCCTATCTTTATTGGATGCTCGGGTTGATGATAAGGTTGTACAAACTTTGTTACAATTTTATGATCTGGAGTTGCGTTGTTTCACATTTCAAGACTACCAGTTAGCACCTACTCTTGAGGAGTATGCTCATCTCCTCCACATTAAGCTCACCAATCATGTTCCATTTGTTCGAGTCCCTATTGAGCCTGACTTTGAGGCCATTGCTAAGGTTCTTTATTTGAGCCTTAACGATGTAAAAGGGAAATGGGGACGTAAAAAAGTCACTTGTGGTCTTCCTATAGATTTCTTGGTAAGTAAGGCTAAGGAAATGGCAAACGCAGGAAATTGGGATGCTTATTATGCTCTGTTGGCTGCTATCATTTACGGAGTTGTCTTATTCCCTGAGATTAAAGAAATCGTAGACTTGGATTATCTTTGCGTCTTCATGAATAAGAATCCTATACCTACACTATTAGAAGATACTTACCACGCCATCCACTCCAGGCATGGGAAGAAAGGAGTAGTGGTATGCTGTACACCTATGCTTTACAAATGGTTCATGGCACAGTTACCCACCAAAGGGCCATTCAAAGAAGATCCTCGTTCATGGGCATCCAAAGTGATGACACTCACCTCTTTCGATATCCAATGGTACAAACTTAAGGTGGATAGCTCCGAAGTCATCTCTCACTGTGCAGGTTTCTCTAATGTTCCTCTCATGGGAACAAAAGGGGTTATCAACTACAATCCAGTACTCTCTCTTTTCCAATTAGGTTATGCCATGAGGCGTCCACCCACAACCAAGGAGGTCGAACCTATGTTTTTCAAAAAAGGAGAAGACCCAAAATTGCTGAAGAAAGTGGAGATTGCCTGGGAACATGTTGGAAGGAAGGGAAAAGAATTCTTCGGGCTAAAAGAGGTATTGGCTTTCGATTCTTACGTGGATTGGTTGAAGGAAAGAGTCAAAACTCTTATGTTGCCTTTTGAAAAGGAAATATCCTTGTATCTTCAACCCACGGAGTTACAGCACAATGTGCCTAAGGAACGCTTCTATCAAGTACAATTGGAGAATAGGGACCTTCGCCAGAATTTGGAAGACAAAAAAATGGAAATATATTTCTTAACAGAAAATAAAAGGGACTTAGCCCGTCAGTTAAAAGAGTATGAAGGGGAAAGTAGTTCCAAGAAACGACCCAGAACTGAAGACTCTTTTGTGTCTACGGAAGAATATCAGATAGCCCTCACCGATGCAGAAAGGAATTGTCAAGAAACTTTGAAATTTCAGATGGCCAACAATAGGAACAAAGCCAAAGTCAAGGAATTGGGAAACCAATTCAAAATTGCTAGGGTGGAGTTGGAAGCAAAAGAAGATCAAATGACCGAAGTGCTGAAAGAGAATGCAAGACTCCGATACAAGATCAATGAAATGAAAGAAGCGCATGTGCCTATACCTTTACCAGAATGTAAAGAATGTGATCGCTTCCTAGAGCAATGTGTGTACTTAGAGGGACAACTATATCGGAAAGATATGATGATCGATAGCTTCACTCGTGGACGGGATCGTGAAAAGACAAAAAAATTATTTGAAGAAACTAAGGAATGGAGTGAGGAGTATTTCTGGAAAGGAGGGCCATTGTACTACACAGAGATTAGAGATCCACCCCGTTGATTATCTTGTTCTCCCCTTTTATTTTCTTTTTGTCTTTGGATCACCACCAGTCTTGTTGGATGGGGTCATTTAGATTTCATTGCAGTTTCTGAATCATGCTTGTAAGAAGTTACCATTGGATCATATGAATGATATTTTTAATGAGATCAATTGTTAATCAATTTCTTCCCACCGTTTGTCTCTCTTATCATGTTGTTTAAAATTCCTAGGGGTAATAGAACTTGGGATGTCTTGGAAATGATATAACATTGGATATACAATCATGCATTCATGTATATCATAATATGAGAAATAATTATGGCAGGTCTTCTTATCCCTTGATTTGGGCCTCCCCTTTGTAGAAGATAGCCACTACGAATTCCCATCGTTATAATACTCGAAGCACCGTTATGGGAACCTGGATGGATACTCGAGTTGATTAGTTGATGGAGATTATTCAGAACATGGCTCGTCAACAGGAGGAAATGAGGGCTATGATTGTGAGGCCTGCTGAAGCATTGAATAATGGGGGTGAAAATCAGAACGCTGGTCCACCATGGGTCATCATCAATAATCCTAACGGTATTCCAGGAGCTCAGAACGCAGTGGAGAATCCGGGAGGAACTCGAAATGTGAATATTGGTTTGAATACCCAAAATGGTCAGCATGCGAATTTCAGCAACCTTACAGGTAACCAAGGCATCCTTGGGAATCAAGCTATGGGAAACCCTCCCCCACTCACTCCTGATCATTAGAACACTGAACAACCTACTATACTACCAAGGTCTGTTCGCATTCCTGTTAGGCCGGTGGAAGAAGATAATTGGGAAGACTGGATGACTAATATGGAAGAACCAACTGAAGATAGCAAGAAGTTGCATATGCTTGAAGAACGGATGCGCAAGTTTGAAAGTCAAGGTACATTAGGCTTTGACATGTCTCACTTAGGCTTGGTTCCCGGAGTAAAGATTCCCCCAAAATTCAAGGTGCCTGATTTCGTGAAGTACAAAGGCATTTCCTACCCAAAAACCCATGTTAAGTCCTTCTAGCGGAAGATGTCTGCATATTCCAACAAAGAGAAACTGTTGATGCACTACTTTCAAGATAGTTTGACAGGTGGTCCACTCGAATGGTACATGCAGCTGGAAAGTAGTTGTATCCGCACATGGAGAGAATTGATTGAAGCATTTGTTTTGCACTATCAGTATAACACTGACATGATGCCCACAAGAACCCAACTGCAGAACTTATCCCAGAAACGAGATGAGTCTTTCAAAGAATACGCCCAGAGGTGGCGAGAGATGGCTGCAAAAGTGAAACCTCCCATGTTAGAACGAGAAATGGTAGAGATGTTTAGTAGTACGCTACAAGGCCAGTATTACACAACCTGTAGCATATCAGGTACCTTTGCTGAGATGGTAACACACGGGGAGCGGATTGAGGTCAGAATTAAATTGAGGAAAATCCAAGATGTCCCAGTTGGGAATAGTGCTGGCAATACTAAGAAGTCTTTCGGGGGTCACCCAAAGAAAAAGGAAGGAGAATCTGGTGCGATCTATCCTCAGAAGGGGAAGGGCAGATATCGAGATTACGACCATCAGGCTGCCGCTGTAACAATACCGATAGCTCCCCCTCAATGTACAGCATATACACCTCGCCAAGGCTATCAACAGAAGCCAAAACAACCTCCCAGAAAGTTCGACACAATTCCCATTCCCTATGCAGAATTACTACCCCAGTTACTAGAATTAAAGTTGGTCGAGAAACGTACAATGCAGGTTAACCCAGATAGACTGCCGCCAAATTTCAATGCTAACGCTACATGTGAGTTTCATTCCGGAGCACAAGGGCATAATATTGAGTGTTTCATAGCATTTAAACACAAGGTACATGACTTATTGGACTCTCAAGCTATTAATTTTAGACCAGCACCTAATATTACAAATCAACCCCTGCCGGCTCACGCAGGCCCCTCTGTTAATGCCATCATTGAAGAAGAAAGCCTAGATCTGGTGATGGATGTCGATCAGTTAACTACCCCCCTGTTATTCGTGAAAGAGCAATTGATTAGCAAAGGTGTATTCTTGGGCTGCAGAATGGACTGTACTGCTTGTTTAAAACATCCAGAGGGTTGTCATTTGTTGAGAAATGCAGTTCAATATTTGATTACAAAGGGTTTTCTTCAGTTTAATCGCAAGATCATGAAGCCTGAGATCGATAAGAACAAAGTTAATGTGATAACCATCCCGGTCAAACAAAAACCTGCCCGAGCACCTATTACAATCTTGGTACCTGCTAAAAAGTCTCCACTACTTATCACTATGCCTGGTTCGGTACCGTACGTTAGCGACAATGCAGTACCTTGGAATTATGGTGGTCAACTTTACTATCAATGGAAGAAGGTTACTACTCAGAGGTTTGAGAAAGAAAAGTATGAAGAAGAGAAACCTGCAGTGCTCAATATTGTCAGTGAAAGCAGAATTACTCACAGCGGTCGAATTTTCTCCCCGCCAGAGCGACCTGAAAGTAGCACAGATGCTGTAGCTAAGGCTAAAGGAAAACAAATCATGGTCAATAGCAATAAGCCGGAACATAATCCCTCTATTCATGTTTTTGATGATGAAATGTCTAAGGATGCAGCCGAGTTAATGCGGTACATCAAGAAGAGTGACTATAAGATCATTGACCAGTTAAGTCAAACACCCTTAAAGATATCCATCCTTGCCTTGATCAGAGACCCGGAATCCCATAGAAATGCACTGTTGAAGCTGTTAGGAACCTCTTTTGTTACCCAAGAAATATCAGTGAATCAGTTTGAGGGAATTGTGAATAGTATTTCTGAAAGTAATGGGATGGGTTTCACGGACTTCGATCTACCCCCTGAGGGGAGGAAACATAACAAAGCATTACACATCTCCATGGAAATTGCAAAAACTACCTTATCTCGTGTGCTGGTTGATACATGTTACTCTATCAACATATTACCTAAGTCTGCTCTTTTGAAGCTGGATTATAAGGGGATTTCATTGAGGCCAAGTGATTTGGTTGTTAAGGCTTTTGATGGATCAAGAAGGAATGTGTTCGGGGAAGTCGACCTGCCAATCAAGATAGGACCTCAAGTATTTGAAGCAACCCTCTTTATCATGGATATAAACCCTTCCTATTGCTGTTTGCTGGGACGCTCGTGGATCCACGAGGCTAGAGCTGTTACCTCCACTCTACACCAGAAGCTGAAGTTTTTACTGAATGGAAAAGTGGTCACAGTCTGTGGTGAAGAAGATTACATCGTCAGTCACCTGAGTTCTTTCCGCTATGTTGAAGTAAAAGGAGAAATCCACGAGACGTTGTGTCAAGCTTTCGAAGATGTACAGGTTGTTAGAACTCCTTATCAAGAAGACAATAGGTTAGAGGTACCCATGTCATCCTATCGCCAGGCGCAAGCAGTCGTTAAGTCTAGTCATCCAGAAGGCTGGGGAAGAGTGTTGGATCTCCCTACTCAGAAGGACAAGAAAGGTTTAGGCTTCGTCGCTAATCAAGGAAAGTCAGTCATCACTCCTGAAGGTCAAAGTATTCCTCCACCAATTCGACTCGTCAGCCGCGGAACCATCCAGGAAGAAGCTCATGCAGTAAGTGAAGGAGATGACATCGATTGTGAGATGGATAGGTGGGTTCATCCGACCAGGCCGAATGAAAAGCTTACCAACTGGTTCGCTGAGGACATCATCGAAGTCACCCGTTTTGAAGAGTAACTTTCTTTTATTTCTTTTATCATACAATAATCCCTATGTCCTGCCTAAGACATAGCGGACATGCTTTAAGGCCAAAATGTTTTTCATTTACAAGTTTATTCGTCAATAAAGAACATCTTTTGTTTTCAAATGTTTCACTCTTTGTCTTTCCGAAATATTTTTTTTTACAAGATTCAAGGCTTTGTTTTCTTTTACATCTAAAATAAAAATAACCATGCAGATTGTGTCCCTCATTAATCCCAGAAAATGTCGGGAATGATTCTGCTATGACTCTCTATGACTTTGAAAAACCAATATATCAAGCTGAAGAAGAAACTGAGGAGGACTGCGAACTTCCCGAAGAGTTGGCTAGGTTATTGAGGCAAGACGAAAAAGTCATTCAACCACACCAAGAGACCACTAAGTTGATCAACTTAGGAACCGAAGAGGTCCGAAAAGTAGTTAAGATTGGGGTTGCTCTAGAAGACAGTATCAAGCACAAATTAATCACAATGCTCTGCGAATATGTAGATATCTTTGCTCGGTCCTATGAAGACATGCCTGGTTTAGACACGGACATCGTCATGCACAAGCTACCTCTCCGAAAAGAGTGTCTTCCTGTTAAACAAAAGCTTCAAAGGACTCATCCCGAGATGTCTAAGAAGATCAAAGAAGAAGTTCAGAAACAGTTTGATGCTGGTTTTTTAAAAGTGACATCTTACCCGCCATGGATCGCGAATATTGTACTAGTGCCTAAGAAGGATGGAAAGGTCAAGATGTGTGTGGACTATAGGGACTTGAACAAATCAAGTCCTAAAGATGATTTCCCTTTGCCACATATTGATATCCTAGTTGATAGTACTGCTCAAGCCAAAGTGTTCTCCTTCATGGATGGTTTCTCTGGTTATAATCAGATTAAAATGGAACCAGAAGACATGGAGAAGACTACTTTTATTACGCGGGGGGGGGGGGGGGGGGGGACATTTTGTTATAAGGTGATGCCATTTGGTCTAAAAAATGTCGGGGCAACTTATCAATGTGCGATGGTCACTCTCTTTCATGACATGATGCATAAAGAGATTGAGGTATATGTCGATGATATGATTGCGAAATCTCAGACAGAAGAGGAACATCTGGTTCATTTGTTGAAATTATTTGAAAGGTTAAGGAAGTTCAGGCTAAGGTTGAATCCGTATAAGTGCACATTTGGGGTAAGATCAGGGAAACTGTTAGGGTTCATCGTAAGCGAGAAAGGAATTGAAGTTGACCCTAGCAAGATAAAGGCTATACAAGAAATGCCCGTGCCGGAAACAGAAAAAGAGGTTCGCGACTTTCTCGGAAGAGTGAACTACATTTCTAGATTTATCTCCCACCTTACAGCCACTTGTGAACCAATCTTTAGATTGTTAAAAAAGAGCCAGACAGACAGGTGGAATAACTATTTCCAGGCAACATTCGATAAAATTAAAGAATATTTGATGGAACCTCAAATTCTCTCGCCCCCGGTGGAAGGTAGGCCCTTGATAATGTACCTAACAGTATTGGAGAACTTAATGGGGTGTGTATTAGGGCAGCATGATGCGGCTGGTCGAAAAGAGCACGCCATATATTACCTTAGCAAAAAGTTTACCGACTGTGAGGTAAGATACTCACTGCTCGAGAAAACTTGTTGCGCTTTGGTATGGGCTACTCGCCGACTAAGGCAGTACTTGTTGACTCATACCACCTTACTGTTCTCCAAAATGGACCCAATCAAGTACATCTTCGAAAAACCAGCTCTCACAGGAAGGATAACTCGTTGGCAAATTATTTTGACTGAATATGACATCCAATATACCACTCAAAAGGCTATTGTTGTACCCCAAAATTTTCCCTCCCATATTCTTCAAGATTTGCAAAGAGCATGCTTCAAAACCTCCCAAAGGTTGCACAGTTCAATGGCCTCCTAACAGTAAAAAATTAGGGTTTTGGTTCTGGCAAAGAAATTGAAGTTTCCAAGGGTCCAATCAAGTCCCACATGCCTATAAACATTGTCAAGCATCCCTATGCCAAGTTTCAAGACTCACAGCTCAAAATTGCACAGTCAAAAACCCTAATTGCTCAACAGTCAACTGTAGGGGCAAAATGGTCATTTGACAGTCAAAATTTTTGGTCAACATCTTATTTTGAAGCCACAAACATCATTTGATCAATTCTTGATCATGATTCTCAAGGCATTGGTCAAAAAGTCTCAAGATGCAAAAGTTTCCATATTTGGACAGTTGAAAAAGTCAACTGCAAATTGACCAAGGCATAACTTCCACATGGTTTATCATAAAAATTCCATCCAAAGCTCATTTTGAAGAGAATGACATTTCCTACAACTCCTCTTCACACTTCAAGTCCAAGAAATGCTCTCACAAAAAGTTATCAATCTCAACATTATAGGTCATTTTCAAAAGTCAACAAAAAGGGACTTTAAGTCAAAGACCATAACTTGAGATTGGTAAATCAAAATGACATGGGACCAAAGGAATTGGTTAGAGGACTTCAAGTCCTTTCCAAAATGTCCAAGAACATGATCAAAGGTTAAGAATTGAGCAATATATGCCTTGTGGAAGTTGGGAAATTTTTTGGGAATTTTGAAAAGTCAACTTTGCTTCAAATACCTCAAAATTGCTAATGGGCCTCAATTTCTTCCAAAAATCATCACCCAAAAGCTATGCACGACCCATTGACCCAAAGGGGAGTTATTTTCTTATTTTTTTATTAATTATTTGAATTTTTAAATGTTATTAATTCATTTAATTAAAATTAAATATGAAAAAATACTCAAGCACATATTTTAAATCTTTTTATGCAGCTAATAGGTCTATCATAAACTCAAGATTCCGTGCATCACTAAAAAGGCAAGAATCTTCATTGATTGGCATGATAAAGGTATGAAAAAGATTGAAAAAATCATGGAAGATCACAAAAATTCAAAGGCATTAAAACTTGGATGTTGGGCTTGTTTTGTTGACCTAAAACATTCACATACATATACATATTGTAACCCTAATGCACAAGACAAGTTAGCTGCGCTCAGAGTCGAGAATCAAACTTTGCATTTTTCCAAAAAATTGAAATCTGCTTTCATAGTTTCAGTGCGTTTCAAGACAAAAGAACGATCCCACAAGCTTGCCAAGACTACCAGGAAGCTATCCCAATCAAAACCGCAGCCTCTAACCTCAAGAATCGGTAGAATGAAGCCGTCCTGTTCCTGAACATTTGCATATTCGTATTTTGATTTGCACGCATTTTTCATACATTCTAATGATTGTTTTACACTAATATAGACTCATTGAAACTTATGGTACCATTGAATTGAACTAATATTGCTTGTATAGAAAATTGCCATGGCTATTTTTTAGGGTTTCAGGAACCATGAATTGGGGTTTTACGCTTGAGGAAAAATTGGCCAACCTAAATAGCACCATTGAAATCAGAAGCTCATGACGAACAGAACCATACCATCGCGCCTTTTTTATGTTGATTATACAGCTATTCGCTATTTTCATGTTTTCAGTTTGTGGGGGTTTAAAACCCCCGCTATTTAAATGCTTTTTGTTTCAGAACAATGGAAGAAGATGATGCGTGGAGGGACATGAATGGTGCGTTCAAATAATTGGCGCGAGTTTTCGTTTGTCCCAGAATATTGGCACTTTTCAAATATAATAATTGCATTCCATTATGCTTATGAATGAACGCGCTGGCACAGTTGGTGGAGAGGAACGTTTGCAAGCATTGGGACCTGGGTTCGATTCCCAGGTCCCCCATATTCCTCTATATTTTTCTTTGTAACATGTTCAGGTGGTCATCACTCTCAAAGGCTCACCATATGCCTTCGCCAGCTTGTCTGCCACATGTCCAGTAACGCCAATCCAAGGGCCATAAGGGGAGGACTACCATACGCACCAGTCAACACCTCCACATGCAGCATTGAAAAGTCAAAAAGGGCCTCAATCTGTTGGGCCTAATTGCTTTCTACAAACCTCCAAAAGGGTCAACAAACCCCATTTGTTTGTATTTCTTCCCTTTTTTTCTTTTCCTTTTTATTTCGTTTTAATTATTTTCTTTTAATTCTTCAAATTAATTTTAATAATATAAAAATACCAAAAAAAATCAGAAAATCATGAAAATAAAAATATATTTTATTTAATGCTATTTTGTAAATACATTTTGTTAACCAATTTAGCTTTAATTCTAGGTTTAATTTTAATATTTTTTTAATAAACTAAAAAAGGTAGAAATTAGGGTTTTTATACTTTTATTCTTTTTCCTTTTTCACCATATTTAATTATTAATTATTTTTGTAAATAAATATGCCATTTAATTGATTAGGGTTAAATTAGGTTACAACTTAAACATTTTTTTAATAAATTAAAAACAATTTAGAACTAGGGTTTTAATTAACTTTTAATTCCAATTTAATTCTCCTTAATTCCATAAACCCAAAAACTCCAAGAAAAAAAGTTCTTTCTTTTATTTAATTTAATTAATTTATGATTTCGATTTAATTTCTTTAAAAGGGTCCAACGCCCTCGCATTCTCGATTTTATTTCTTTTCGCACATTTACTTTTATTTCCTTTTTTTAAATTTCATGTAATTGCCCCAAAGCTTTGTAATAGATTAATTAGGATATTTATCTTTCCGCATTTTATTTATTTCAAATCGGGTCTTGGTTTAATTTGGCGATGTAGACCCGCGCCTTTGTAATAGCGTAGGACTTTTATCTTCCCGCACCTTTTAACTGCTAATAATCTGCATGAAAGAATGAATGGCCAAACAATAAAAATCAAAGCGTAGAACACCCGATGCATGACAAGACAAATGATAAACTGAAAATGACACACAAATCACACACCACTCCTAGGGTACGCCTCACTGTTGCCTTGCCCCTCGAAACGTGGTCGTCGAGTAGAGGACGTTTTAGTAAGTCCTCATGTCCATGAACATGGCATGGGGGTAGCTTCTAAGGTGTCTTCCTATTGCTCTGGTGACCACATTGTCCCTAATCCTCGAATTGACCCGAACACCTCCAACGGTGGTGCTACCTAGCTCTCAATGGTGGGATGGCACCACTTTAAGGACATTTACACAGACTAATTCCTTAGGGTAGGTAGATGACTCGTAGATACTTGCTCTAATTCAAAACAAAATCAAAAACTCTTTTCACACCGACACTTTTCAAAAAGCTTTCAAAAACAACTTTTCAAACACTCTTGAGGACTGATACAAGAGTCGATCTGAAATCTTTAAACGGAACTTTTTCAAACCCACTCACCTTGAAAAGCAAACAAACATTTTTGAAAGCACAAATGAGCAAGTATCTAAGAGCCCATGGATAACCATGGATAGAAAGGGTGCTAACACCTTCCCTTTCTATAAATCTACCTCCCGAACCGAGAGCTAATCTCAATAAGGAATTTTTCTGTGATTTTGTCCTTTCCATGTTGGAGAAAATAAAAGACGGTGGCGACTCTTGCTTCCGCGAAATTTCGCGAACCAGCGTTAAACAGTCAGTTCCAGATCCACCGATCACAGAATTGGCGACTCTGCTGGGGACACTTTATAAAGTGAGGTGTACCTTAGGATAGTTCATAACTGTGTTTTCAATTGTTTTGACTTGTTTGCTTTAAATTGTGGGTTGCATCGGAGTTACATAGATCCTAACCCGGATCTGGGGATACCCTGTTTAGGTAGCATAAGCTGTGAGGGACCTGTCCGGCGTAGACCGACACGGGTGAAGCAGTGGCTACGTTGGTGTGGCACCTTGGTCTGTACCGATATCCCTTGTGTCACAACGAGGAGAATATGGGTCTTCTGAGGAGTCATTAAGCACCAACAGACCTTAGAACCTTAAATGAAACAACTTGGCCATTAGAACAGTAGCAGTATGCTACGCCCATTGAGGCTAAACTCTCGTGATGGTGCTGGCCGCAAGAAAAGATTGCGATGCTGGAGTTATGACCGATTGAGGGTAGTCAATGATATTGGGATCCTCTAAGAACCCGGTTACTTTTGATAGGATAGGTATGAACCAACAAACTGAAAGAGGGTAATACCTAGACCTCATGCTGGCCTAAACTTTAAGGGTTTGTCTTGTGTGACTTGTGTGCCTTACCATGTTTGCTTTTGTAAATATTTGTGGTGTGCTTTATCATAACATCATAACATCATGAGCATTGCATGCATCCTGCATAAGGACTGACCATTTCAAAGACAAGAGGGTTTCACCTTTGCTCTGTTTTGTAGGACATCATGATGCCTATGCGAAGGAATACTATCCGGTTCAACTTTGTTCACCCACCTGAGTTGCTTGAGGAGTTGGTTAGCAGAATTCCAAACACCACTTCCTTCATCCAGAGGCATGGTTCTCTTCTCAGTTTAGTCACTGCAAAGCGGGATCAACAGTTGATGAGTGTCCTGACCCAGTTCTATGACCCTCTGTACCAGTGTTTCACCTTTCAAGACTTCCAGCTGGTCCCTACCCTGGAAGAGTTCTCCGATTTGCTTGGTATCCCTATCTTGGATCAGACTCCCTTCACTGGTTGGGAAAAGACCCTCAGGCTTGGGGAGGTTGCTGCAGCTCTCCCCTTGACCCACCAAGAAGTAATGGACAACTGGGTGACTAGGAGCAGAGTTAAGGGTTTCTTGGCCAAGTTTCTGATTGGTAAAGCTAACAGTTTCTGGAATGACTTGGACTTTAGGGCATATGAAGACATCTTGGCTCTCTTAATCTATGGGTTAGTCTTGTTTCCTAATCCTGACAACTTCATCAACGTCACTGCCATAAGGATCTTTATGTCTCAGAACCCTGTGCCCACTCTCTTGGGTGATATCCTGCAACAACTTTATGCTCGTACTGCCCGAAGACGAGGAACTCTATGGTGTTATATCCCTTTGTTGGTGAGGTGGTTTATTTTGCACCTCCCTAAGTTCGTGCTGAAGAACCAAGAAGGAAGAGGTTGGGCTCATAGGTTAATGTCTCTCACTGACAAGGACATCATTTGGACTTTCAGAGGTTTGGATGAGATAGCTGTTATTGATCATTGCGGAGAATACCCTAATGTTCCTTTGATTGGTACTCAAGGAGGAATCTCATATAATCCATGTCTAGCTCTCCGTCAGTTTGGAAGGGCCAGAAGAGCAGGGCCTCATGAGATGTTGGTGCCTCACATCAGCTTTGAGTTTCAGGTGGATAGTGACGAGCTGCGTCGTAGGTTCATCAAGGCTTGGGACAGAGTTCATAAAGCTGACCCACAAGAGTTGGGGCCAAAGACTTCTCTACCTATGGAAGCCTACTGCAAATGGGTTCACATCCGTGCTCAGAAGTTAGGTATGCCATACGAAGCTGTCAGACCCGTCATTCTTGAGTATCCTGACAAAGATGGGGCTCCTCCAACTGTCCTCCCTCCTCAGATACCTATTGATTATGAGACATTAAAGAGGTCTTGGTCGCAACTGCAAGAAGAACGGGATTCGTATCGGGAAAAGTTCAATGAGCAGGAATTGAAGATCCAGAAGCTGACAAAGCAGTTGGAGAATGAGCGAGCTCTGAATGACTACATCCGTACTGAGAAGAGGAGACCCTGGGATCAATGAGGAGCTCTGGATGTTCTTTTACAGTTTTATTTCCCTTTTCGGTATTTCCATTTTATGTAACGCCTAAGGGCAACCTGTTGAACAATTTAAGTTTCAAAGTTGAATCTAATGAAGTGTGTTCCTTTTTGTTTACAAAGTTGATTCCCGATTGTCTTTGAAAACATAAATCATACGCATTCCATTCATCATGTGCATAGCAGGTATTCTTCTTTTCAGGTTGCTTACTGTTCTTCGCTGTTTATTTCAGCATCATGAACCCTGACTCATCATCAACCGAGATGTCTATCAAGGCCCTTCAGGCGCAAAATGCGCAATTTCAGGAGCTGATCATGGGTTTGGCTCAAGGCCAAGAAGAGCTGAAGGCTTTACTCTTGAAGAAGGGGAAGAAGAAGAAGAGAACTGTTCTTTTCAACTCGGGCCGGAGGTTTGGTAATACTCTGCAGAATGAGGAAGCTGGTTCTTCTGTAGGCAAGAGCAGTCCCCAAGGGGGAAAAGGTCCTAGTCCGGTAGTCTCTGACAACGAGACTGACTTCAATGAGGAACAGTATCCTCCGGCTGAAGACAAATACAAGCAGTTGGAAGACAGACTGAACGCCATGGAGATCCAAGAAGTGCCTGGGCTGGATTTCGGAGATTTGGGCTTATCTACTGGTGTGATCATTCCTCACAAGTTTAAGGCACCATCTTTCACCAAGTATGACGGGGCGTCTTGTCCCAAGCTACACCTCAGATCTTATGTGCGGAAGATTCAGCCGTACACTGTGGATAAGAATTTGTGGATCCACTTCTTCCAGGAGAGTCTTTCAGGGACTCATCTCGAATGGTTCTATCAGCTGGATGGGACCAAGGTTCATAACTGGGAGGAGTTGGCTACTGCTTTTTATAAGCAGTATCAATATAATGCTGACCTTGCTCCTACACGTACCCAACTCCAGGGTATGTCGCTAGGATCAAGCAAAGGTTTTAAGGAGTATGCACAAAAGTGGAGGGATCTGGCTGGTAGGGTGCAGCCTCCGTTAACAGACCGTGAGCTGGTGGATATGTTCTTGGGGACCCTATCTGGGCCATTTTTCAATCATCTTATCGGTAATTCATCTGCAGGGTTCACTGATCTTATTCTGACTGGGGAGAGAATAGAGGCTGGAATGAAGTCCGGTAAAATTCAGAAAGGTGCGTCTTCAAGTGCTGAGAAGAAACCCTTTAAAAAGGAGGCCAGCATTGTGTATGGGCCTAGGAGGCAAGAGAAACCAGAACGCCGCCAATCTGTCAACGCGGTGGTGATTGCAAAGCCTGCTGCCGCTCCTCGGCAAACCAATCCACCCAGGGCTGAAAGACCCAGAAGAGAGTTTACCCGTCTAAGTATGAACCTATCGCAAATCTTGCCGCAGTTGCTGTCCACCAACCTAGTGACTGTCAGGGAGGCCCCAAAGGTTGTGAACACTGCCTCTCCCAAGTACAATCCAAATGCCCGCTGTGCTTATCATTCCGATAGCCCGGGGCATTCCACTGATGACTGTTGGGCCTTGAGGAATAAGGTGCAAGACCTTATTGACGCAAAGGAGATACAATTTGAAGTGCCTGAGAGGCCAAATGTGGTGACTGCTCCTATGCCCCAGCATGGAGTAAATGCTGTTGATGAAGACTTGTATGCTGTTTCTGTGAATGATGTAGCTACTCCCCTGATGACTGTTAAGAGGAACCTACTGCTGGCCGGTTTATTTCCGGGTTGTAGCGAAGGTTGCCTTTCGTGTGCTGTTTCCCTTTCTGGTTGTCCTTTGCTGAAGTTAGGCATCCAAAGCCTGATGGACAACAAAGAGATTCTGTTCAAGAAGACCGCTGTTCCGTTTGTTCCGGTGGAAGAAGTATCTGTTGTTACCATTTTCAATAATCCGATCAAGGCTCTCCCGAGGAAGCTAGTTAAAATCATGACTGTCGCACCCATTGTGATTACTGTTCCGGGGCCTCTCCCCTATGAATCTGATAAGGCTGTCCCATGGCACTATGGGGCAGACGTATATGTACATGGTATAAAGCAAGAGTTCAACATAGGCACCAACATCAGCAATATCACTGGTCCAGCCAAAGTTATCCGCAGTGGCAGGCTCTTCTCGCCTGACATTGCACCACCAGCCATTCGAAGACCTCTCGTTATAACACCTGCAAGTCCACCTGTTCCTATTTCTGATCAAGTTGCTTCCCCTGCTGCCGAGTCATCTAATGCTTGGGGCAAAGGGATTGAAGATGAGCCTGCCCGGATGGAGGCACCAAAGTCTGTGAATGTTGAAGCCTCCCAACAAGAGATGGAGGAAATTCTTAAAATAATCAAGAAGAGTAACTTTAATGTTGTTGAACAGCTGGGGCATACCCCCTCCAAGATCTCTATGCTCTCCTTGCTGTTGTGCTCAGAGGCCCATGCTAAGGCCTTGATCTCATTTCTAAAGACGGCCCATGTGCCACAGGAGACCTCTGCAGTCCAGTTTACTGATTGCGTAGCCAATTTGACAGCTGACAATGGTTTGGGTTTCTCGGATGCTGACCTTACTACTAAGGGAAAGAACCACAATGATGCCCTGCATGTCTCTATTGAATGCAGAGGCACTACTCTTGCGCATGTGCTGGTGGACACCGGTTCTTCCCTGAATGTGCTACCCAAAAAGGCCTTAGACCGGTTGGATTGTGAGGGCCTGGAGCTGAAACCTAGCAACATCGTTGTCAGAGCCTTTGACGGTTCTAAGAGGATAGTTCATGGAGAGGTAGACATTCCTATTCGTGTGGGTTCTCAAGTATTCGACTCAACTTTCTATGTGATGGATATCCGTCCATCTTATTCCTGTTTACTGGGTCGACCTTGGATTCACAAAGCTGGGGCAGTGACCTCTACCCTACACCAGAAGCTCAAGTACCCTGTCAGAGGGAAGATCATCACTGTGCAGGGGGAGGAAGAGTATATGGTTAGTCACTTGAATTCCTTCCGATATATTGAGATGGACGGGGAGTTTATTGAAACCCCCTTTCAGCATTTTGAAGAGGTACCTCCAACATTGGCAGCAGCAGAAGCAGTGGTTGAAGAGGATTTTCCTTTGAAGATGGCTTCCTTGAAGGACGCCCGGGCTGTGATCAAGAAAGGTGAATGTGCTAACTGGGGCAGGCTCCCTGATTTTACACCTAAAACTGATAAGTTTGGACTGGGTTTTACTGCAGAGGCTCAGAGGGCTGTGCGCAAGGCAAGGACCAGAAGACCTCCTGTGCTCATTACCAATCCAGGAGTGAATGTTGTTGGGGAAGATGATGGGGTGGAAGAGTCAGAGTTTGATAGCTGGATCTACCCGACGACTGATGGTGGATTGACCAATTGGACTGCTAAAGATCATACTCCTGTTACTTTTGTTACGCAGTAATAAACTCCTTTGTTTTTGTTATTTGTAATAAACAATGAATTGAAACTCTATGGCCCGGTGTCTTACCCGGGGCACCGTGGTTTCATTTGTGAGGGCATATTAATTGTCATTTCATATATCATGAATAAAGACCTTGGACATTTTCTCGCACTTCAAATATTATGCTCCTTTTCCTTCTTTCTTTTCTTTATATATTGCAAAACAGCTGTATTTACACACACTCACTCATACAGGTTTCAATCCACTCTGGATCTCACTGGTAACGACTCTGCTACTGCCAGTTATGACTTCGAAAATCCGATCAACTTAGCCGAAGACGAAGGTGAAGACGATTGCGAAGTGCCTGGCGAGCTTGCAAGACTGTTACTCCAGGAAGAGAGGGCAATTCAACCACATGAAGAGCCGGTGGAAACGATAAATCTGGGTACCGAGGCAGACAGAAAGGAGGTTAAGATCGGTGCCAACCTAGAGCTCAGCGTGAAGCAACGGTTGACTCAGATGTTACGTGATTATATGGAGATCTTTTCCTGGTCCTACGAAGACATGCCCGGGTTGGATACTGACATTGTGGTCCATCACTTGCCTACCAAGGAAGACTGCCCTCCGGTTAAGCAAAAGGTCCGCCGTATGCGTCCAGAGATGTCTGAGAAGATCAAAGCCGAGGTTATGAAACAGTTTGACGTCGGGTTTCTTGCAGTGACTTCTTATCCTCAGTGGGTTGCTAATGTGGTGCCGGTACCGAAGAAAGATGGTAAGGTTAGAATGTGTGTCGACTACAGGGATCTGAACAGGGCCAGCCCCAAAGATGACTTCCCTTTACCTCACATTGATGTTCTGGTTGACAATACTGCTCAGCATAAGGTGTTTTCCTTCATGGATGGTTTTTCAGGGTATAATCAGATCAAGATGGCTCCTGAAGACATGGAAAAGACTACCTTTGTTACTCAGTGGGGCACCTTCTGCTACAAGGTCATGCCATTCGGGTTGAAGAATGCTGGGGCAACCTACCAACGTGCCATGGTTGCTTTATTTCATGATATGATCCATCATGAGATAGAAGTGTATGTCGACGACATGATTGCAAGGTCCCAAACCGAGGAGGAACATCTTGATCATCTGCAGAAATTGTTTGACCATCTGAAGTTGTACAAGCTGAGGTTGAACCCGAACAAGTGCACCTTCGGGGTAAGATCTGGAAAGTTGCTAGGCTTCGTTGTAAGTGATAAGGGTATTCAAGTGGACCCTGCCAAGGTTAAAGCCATTCAAGAGATGCCAGTTCCTAAGACAGAGAAAGAAGTCAGAGGTTTTCTAGGATGTATGAATTACATTGCTCGATTCATCTCCCATCTAACTGCCACCTGTGAGCCAATCTTCAAGCTGCTGAAGAAAGATCAGGTAGTACGTTGGAATGATGAATGTCAGGCCACTTTTGACAGAATCAAAGAGTATCTCCAAAAACCACCCATTCTTATGCCACCGGTTGAAGGGAGACCTCTAATACTATACCTGACAGTACTTGACAACTCAATGGGGTGTGTGCTGGGGCAGCATGACGAGTCTGGCCGAAAAGAGCATGCCATTTATTACCTTAGCAAAAAGTTTACCGACTGTGAGACCCGATACTCACTGCTCGAGAAAACTTGTTGCGCTTTGGTATGGGCTGCTCGCCGGCTGAGACAGTATATGCTGACTCACACTACCTTGTTGATCTCAAAGATGGATCCTATAAAATACATATTTGAAAAGCCTGCTCTGTCTAGGAGAATAGCAAGATGGCAAATGATCTTGACGGAATACGACATCCAGTACACGACCCAGAAAGCCATCAAAGGAAGTGTATTGGCAGACCACTTGGCACATCAGGAAGTAGACGACTATCAGTCAATGAACTTCGAGTTTCCAGACGAGAGTATCATGATAGTGACTGATTGTGAAGTACCTGGACCGGATGAAGGACCTGAGAAAGGATCCCGATGGTCTATGCACTTTGACGGAGCCTCCAATGCTTTGGGTAACGGCATCGGCGCTGTGATCATATCTCCTCAAGGCACTCATACTCCACTCACTGCCCGACTATGTTTCAACTGCACCAACAACACGGCGGAGTATGAGGCATGCATCATGGGTCTTCAAGCTGCGATCGACTTAAGGATCAAGTTTCTGAGTGTCTTCGGAGATTCCGCTCTCGTGATCAATCAGATCAAAGGGGAGTGGGATACGAAACATCCGAATCTTATTCCTTATAGAGAATGTGTGTTGACCTTGATCCCCCACTTCACAGAGATAACCTTTGAACATTTCCCGAGAGAGGAGAATCAGCTGGCGGACGCGTTAGCTATGATGTCTTCTATGTTCAAAGTCAAATGGGACAATGAGGCTCCCCGGATCATCATCTGGAAACTGGACGAACCGGCATACTGTGGTGATCTTGAGACTGAATTGGTGACTGAGAAGCCTTGGTACCATGAGGTGAAGAGATATTTGGAAGCTCAGGAGTATCCTGAAGGTGCGTCTGTCAATGATAAGAAGTTTCTGAGAAGGTTCGCAGCGAAGTTCTTCCTTAGCAACATCATCCTGTACAAGCGAAACCATGATTTGACCTTACTGCGTTGTGTGGATAAGACTGAAGCAGAAAGGATCATGGCAGAGCTGCATGAGGGTACCTTCGGGACGCATTCCAGTGGACATTCTATGGCAAAGAAGATCCTTCGGGCAGGGTATTTCTGGTCCACAATGGAAGCCGACTGTTACCAACATTCTCGGACATGCCATAAATGCCAGATTTATGCAGATAAGGTGCATGTTCCTCCAGTTCCTCTGAATGTCCTGACTGCACCTTGGCCGTTTGCAATGTGGGGCATAGATATGATCGGTGAGATTAAACCCACAACATCCAACGGGCATCGCTTCATCCTGGTGGCGATTGATTACTTTACGAAGTGGGTTGAAGCAGCTTCTTACGCCACTGTAACCAAGAATGTTGTGGCACGGTTCATTCGGCACAACCTGATCTGTCGATACGGTGTCCCTGAAAGAATCATTACAGACAATGGTACCAATCTCAATAACAAGATGATCACTGAGCTCTGCGAGCAATTTAAAATACAGCACCACAACTCTTCTCCCTACCGGCCGAAGATGAATGGGGCTGTAGAAGCAGCAAATAAGAATATCAAGAAAATTGTGCAGAAGATGACAGTGACCTATAAAGATTGGCACGAGATGTTACCGTTCGCTCTACATGGGTACCGTACCTCAGCCAGGACGTCAACCGGGGAAACTCCTTTCTCCTTGGTCTACGGTATGGAGGCAGTCTTACCGATCGAAGTGCAGATACCCTCTCTCCGGATAATGAAGGATGCAGATCTGAACGAAGATGATTGGATCCAGACACGACTTGATTAGCTAAATCTAATTGACGAAAAGAGACTTGCTGCTATTTGTCATGGTCAGACATATCAAAAACGGATGATCAGGGCATTTAACAAAAAAGGTCAGGCCACAGGAATATCAAGTTGGGGATCTGGTAATCAAACGTATAATCCTTCCTCAGAGTGATCCAAGGGGCAAGTGGACCCCTACGTACGAAGGGCCATTTGTGGTTAAACATGTGTTCTCAGGAGGAGCCATGATTCTAACCAACATGGATGGGGACGACCTTCCTCACCCCGCCAATGCAGACATAGTAAAAAGATACTACGCATAAAAAAGGACCCGCTAGGTTGACATACCTAGGCAAAAATTAGGGCATCCCGGAGAACCAAAAGGGTTCGGGCAAAATGAAGGGATGAAATGAAAAAATCTGTACACCCGACAAGTCGAAAACCTGAAAATGAGGCTTGGGCAAAAATGGGTATCCCGGTGGACTGAAAACCCGAAAGGGCAGTCCAGGAAAAAATTAGGGATAAAGCGTAATACTATGTCTCATTGGATCACTTCGCATCCAGAATCCGGTATCAGCATCAAGTTCAGACGGCATCGATCAATCAGCTTCATCTTCAGCTAGGTCATCAAGTGATGAGACGCTCGAAGATATAAAGACGATAGCAGAGTTGGAATCCAGTGGGATTATTCTTTTCACACAGCTGTTTTGTTTTCCCTTTGTACAAATTGTATAAACTCCTTTGTTCGGCGGCGTCCTCTTACTAGGACGCCAACCTCTTGTATATAAACGCCTATTTACAAGCAAATTCAAAAAAATCAATATAAATACACTTTTCAGATCAACTGCCTTTTGTTTTTTCCTTTTTCTGTTTTGTTTTGTGAAGAACGTCCAAGGTTCAATTTGTGATATATGCATTTGACAATAGTTGCTAACTCATAAATATTTGCATACGAAACAAAGGATTAATTACAGGTAACATTAGAAACAGGGGCAATAATGAGTTGCCTAAACGATCTAATTGCTCTGTCCGTCAAGGTACCAAGGTAAGTCCAGCCGAAATACATGACTAATATATCTTAATTCCCCAGAGAGTGAGCCAGCAAGTCAATGCACTCTCCCCAAGAAAAGCTACATTATCAGCCTTAAGGAAGTTGGGTATCCTCCAGCAGATCTCAACATTCCCCAGCATAATATACGGATATTCTTAACAAGTATCCCCAGCAGTCTGAGTCTAAGACTGTTCCCTGGCGGTATACCAAACATTCAGCGGAGTCACTTCCCCAATGCATCTCAAAATCTCCCCAGGAGAGTCCAAGATTTCCCCAGGAAAGTTTGAATCCATCTCCCCAGCAGCAAGCTTATCCCCAGTAGATTCGGGAAGCTTATCCCCGCAGAACATGAACGCGTCTCCCAGCCTTATTCAAAAGTTATTTCCCTACCAGGATATAACTGGGTTATCCTCAGCCAAAAGCCATGAGAAGATCGTCCTCGACAAAGTCTTCTTATCCCCAGCGGAGTCTATCAACACTTCCAACATTACTGGTATCCCCAGCGAAGTTATCATCCAACATCTCAACAGAGTACCTCTCTCCCCACAGAGTACTATTCCCCCAGCAAGGTAGCTAGAGTAGTTACTCCCTGCAGAGTAATCCATTCGCCAAGTTTATTCCCTAACGAAGTTATCTTCCCCTACCGGTATTCTTGCAACCATCTTCCCCAGCGGAAACAACAAAGCACTATTCTCCAACATCAGCCCAGGATGTGACTTCCCGGCACCCGTCAAGGATTTACTTTCCTAGACGACAAACATACATTCATAAACATCGCATTTTAATACATCATAGCATGCATATACGCATCATATCTTACAATTTCATTTATGTTGAGAACATCATTGCTTGATCTATATCATGCATTGCATATGACTGACCTTTACCTTTCAGGAAAGATCCAGTTAAGTTCTCAGCCATGTCCTAGACCTTCTCTGGTTCAGTCAGATCGACCCTAAGATCTCCCTGATTCTTATCCAGTTGAAGATTCAAAGACCTTGACCGGTTCAGTTAAATCGACCCTAAGATTTTTCTGATTCTTATCCAGTCAAAGGCCTTCTCTGGTTCAGTCAGATCGACCCTAAGATCTCCCTGATTCTTATCCAGTTGAAGATTCCAAGACCTTGCCCGGTTCAGTTAAATCGACCCTAAGATTTTTCTGATTCTTATCCAGTCAAAGGCCTTCCCTGGTTCAGTCAAATTGACCCTAAGATCTCCCTGATTCTTATCCAGTTGAAGATTCCAAGATCTTGTCCGGTTCAGTTAAATCAATTCCTAAAGATTTTTCTGATTCTTATCCAGTCAAAGGCCATCTCTAGTCCAGTTAAATCGATTCCTAAAGATTTTCCTGATAAAGACTCAGTAGAAGACATCCAATATTCTCTCATCGTTACTGTTGAGGTAGTAATCGCCCCAGATTCTCTCATCATTACTGTTGAGGTAGTAATCACCCCAGGCTCTCTCATCATTCCGTTGAGGTAGTAACCATCCCTGATTCATTCATCACCGTTTGAAGCTCCAGACCTGATTCCTGTAACCAACCAGGGTGCGTCTATATAAAGAGTTTGAAGACCAGCTCCTGTAACAGGCCAGGTAATCATTTTCTTTTTCAGGTATGCAAGTTCTCGCTAAGGAATCTCTTATTCGATCGACATCCAGATGGAATCTATAAGCCCATCCACCTATCCATCACCTCTCAGCATGGCATCTATAAGCCCATCATCCTATCCATCAATCTCCAAATGGCATCTATAAGCCCATTCCCACCATCACACTACTATGTGAGCGCAAATTTCTGGGCACTCTAGTGTTCAATCATCTTCCACCTTCGGATTACGAAAGGCACGTCAGCCAATCTACATCCTCAGGTTTAAGAAGATTGAACAGGGGCAACTGTTGTACCCCAAAATTTTCCCTCCCATATTCTTCAATATTTGCAAAGAGCATGCTTCAAAACCTCCCAAAGGTTGCACAGTTCAATGGCCTCATAACAGTCAAAAATTAGGGTTTTGGTTATGGCAAAGAAATTGAAGTTTCCAAGGGTCCAATCAAGTCCCACATGCCTATAAACATTGTCAAGCATCCCTATGCCAAGTTTCAAGACTCACAACTCAAAATTGCACAGTCAAAAACCCTAATTGCTCAACAGTCAACTGTAGGGGCAAAATGGTCATTTGACAGTCAAAAGTCAAAATTTTTGGTCAACATCTTATTTTGAAGCCACAAACATCATTTGATCAATTCTTGATCATGATTCTCAAGGCATGGCTCAAAAAGTCTCAAGATGCAAAAGTTTCCATATTTGGACAGTTGAAAAAGTCAACTGCAAATTGACCAAGGCATAACTTCCACATGGTTTATCAGAAAAATTCCATCCAAAGCTCATTTTGAAGAGAATGACATTTCCTACAACTCCTCTTCACACTTCAAGTCCAAGAAATGCTCTCACAAAAAGTTATCAATCTCAACATTATAGGTCATTTTCAAAAGTCAACAAAAAGGGACTTTAAGTCAAAGACCATAACTTAAGATTGGTAAATCAAAATGACATGGGACCAAAGGAGTTGGTTATAGGACTTCAAGACCTTTCCAAAATGTCCAAGAACATGATCAAAGCTTAAAAATTGAGCAGGATATGCCTTGTGGAAGTTGGGAAATATTTTGGGAATTTTGAAAAGTCAACTTTGCTTCAAATACCTCAAAATTGCTAATGGGCCTCAATTTCTTCCAAAAATCATCACCCAAAAGCTATGCACGACCCATTGACCCAAAGGGGAGTTATTTTCTTATTTTTTATTAATTATTTGAATTTTTAAAAGTTATTAATTCATTTAATTAAAATTAAATATGAAAAAATACTCAAGCACATATTTTAAATCTTTTTATGCAGCTAATAGGTCTATCATAAACTCAAGATTTCATGCATCACTAAAAAGGCAAGAATCTTCATTGATTGGCATGAGAAAGGTATGAAAAAGATTGAAAAAATCATGGAAGATCACAAAAATTCAAAGGCATTAAAACATGGATGTTGGGCTTGTTTTGTTGACCTAAAACATTCACATACATATACATATTGCAACCCTAATGCACAGGACAAGCTAGCTGCGCTCAGAGTCGAGAATCAAACTTTGCATTTTTCCAAAAAATTGAAATTTGCTTTCATAGTTTCAGTGCGTTTCAAGACAAAAGAACGATCCCACAAGCTTGCCAAGACTGCCAGGAAGCTATCCCAATCAAAACCACAGCCTCTAACCTCAAGAATCGGTAGAATGAAGCCGTCCTGTTCATGAACATTTGCATATTCGTATTTTGATTTGCACGCATTTTTCATACATTCTAATGATTGTTTTACACTAATATGGACTCACTGAAACTTATGGTACCATTGAATTGAATTAATATTGCTTGTATAGAAAATTGCCATGGCTATTTTTTAGGGTTTCAGGAACCATGAATTGGGGTTTTACGCTTGAGGAAAAATTGGCCAACCTAAATAGCACCATTGAAATCAGAAGCTCATGACGAACAGAACCATACCATCGCGCCTTTTTATGTTGATTATACAACTATTCGCTATTTTCATGTTTTCAGTTTGTGGGGGTTTAAAACCCCCGCTATTTAAATGCTTTTTGTTTCAGAACAATGGAAGAAGATGATGCATGGAGGGACATGAATGGTGCGTTCAAATAATTGGCGCGAGTTTTCGTTTGTCCCAGAATATTGGCACTTTTCAAATATAATAATTGCATTCCATTATGCTTATGAATGAACGCGCTGGCACAGTTGGTGGAGAGGAACGTTTGCAAGCATTGGGACCTGGGTTCGATTCCCAGGTCCCCCATATTCCTCTATATTTTTCTTTGTAACATGTTCAGGTGGTCATCACTCTCAAAGGCTCACCATATGCCTTCGCCAGCTTGTCTGCCACATGTCCAGTAACGCCAATCCAAGGGCCATAAGGGGAGGACTACCATACGCACCAGTCAACACCTCCACATGCAGCATTGAAAAGTCAAAAAGGGCCTCAATCTGTTGGGCCTAATTGCTTTCTACAAACCTCCAAAAGGGTCAACAAACCCCCTTTGTTTGTATTTCTTCCCTTTTTTTCTTTTCCTTTTTATTTCGTTTTAATTATTTTCTTTTAATTCTTCAAATTAATTTTAATAATATAAAAATACCAAAAAAATCAGAAAATCATGAAAATAAAAATATATTTTATTTAATGCTATTTTGTAAATACATTTTGTTAACCAATTTAGCTTTAATTCTAGGTTTAATTTTAATATTTTTTTAATAAACTAAAAAAGGTAGAAATTAGGGTTTTTATACTTTTATTCTTTTTCCTTTTTCACCATATTTAATTATTAATTATTTTTGTAAATAAATATGCCATTTAATTGATTAGGGTTAAATTAGGTTACAACTTAAACAATTTTTTTAATAAATTAAAAAAAATTTAGAACTAGGGTTTTAATTAACTTTTAATTCCAATTTAATTCTCCTTAATTCCATAAACCCAAAAACTCCAAGAAAAAAAGTTCTTTCTTTTATTTAATTTAATTAATTTATGATTTCGATTTAATTTCTTTAAAAGGGTCCAACGCCCTCGCATTCTCGATTTTATTTCTTTTCTCACATTTACTTTTATTTCCTTTTTTTAAATTTCATGTAATTGCCCCAAAGCTTTGTAATAGATTAATTAGGATATTTATCTTTCCGCATTTTATTTATTTCAAATCGGGTCTTGGTTTAATTTGGCGATGTAGACCCGCGCCTTTGTAATAGCGTAGGACTTTTATCTTCCCGCACCTTTTAACTGCTAATAATCTGCATGAAAGAATGAATGGCCAAACAATAAAAATCAAAGCGTAGAACACCCGATGCATGACAAGACAAATGATAAACTGAAAATGACACACAAATCACACACCACTCCTAGGGTACGCCTCACTGTTGCCTTGCCCCTCGAAACGTGGTCGTCGAGTAGAGGACGTTTTAGTAAGTCCTCATGTCCATGAACATGGCATGGGGGTAGCTTCTAAGGTGTCTTCCTATTGCTCTGGTGACCACACTGTCCCTAATCCTCGAATTGACCCGAACACCTCCAACGGTGGTGCTACCTACCTCTCAATGGTGGGATGGCACTACTTTAAGGACATTTACACAGACTAATTCCTTAGGGTAGGTAGATGACTCGTAGATACTTGCTCTAATTCAAAACAAAATCAAAAACTCTTTTCACACCGACACTTTTCAAAAAGCTTTCAAAAACAACTTTTCAAACACTCTTGAGGACTGATACAAGAGTCGATCTGAAATCTTTAAACGGAACTTTTTCAAACCCACTCACCTTGAAAAGCAAACAAACATTTTTGAAAACACAAATGAGGAAGTATCTAAGAGCCCATGGATAACCATGGATAGAAAGGGTGCTAACACCTTCCCTTTCTATAAATCTACCTCCCGAACCGAGAGCTAATCTCAATAAGGAATTTTTCTGTGCTTTTGTCCTTTCCATGTTGGAGAAAATAAAATACGGTGGCGACTCTTGCTTCCGCGACATTTCGCGAACCAGCGTTAAACAGTCAGTTCCAGATCCACCGATCACAGCTATCAAGGGTAGTGTATTGGCAGATCATCTTGCCCATCAACCTATGGAAGATGACTACCATCTAATGAAGTTTGAGTTTCCTGATAAAGACATCATGTACGTACGAGATTGTAACATCCCAGGCCCATAGGAAGGACCTGAACCAGGATCGCGATGGACGATGGTGTTTGATGGTGCCTCCAATGCATTGGGTAATGGTGTCGGTGTGGTGATTACTTCTCCTGAAGGTTTTCATACTCCTCTTACCACCAGAATTTACTTTGATTGTACGAATAATATGGTTGAGTATGAAGCTTGTATTTTTGGGTTAGAAGCTGCCATTGATTTACGAATCAAAATCTTAGAAGTATATGGAGATTCTACTCTGGTAATTAGCCAAATCAACAGAGATTGGGAGACTCGTCACCCAAATTTGATTCCGTATCGTGACCATGTGTTGAAACTAACCCCTTATTTTGATGAGATTACTTTTAATCATATTCTAAGAGAGGATAACAACTTGGCAGAAGCTTTGGTTACCCTTTCATCCATGTTTAAGGTTAAATGGGCGAATGAAGCTCCTTCTATCACCATCATAAGGTTGGATGAACCGACGTTTTGTTATGGAGTAGGAGAAAATAACGTCGACGAGAAGCCATGGTTCTATGACATCAAAAAGTATCTTAAAACCCAATAATACCTAGAAGGTGCTTCTATCATAGATAAGAAGACTTTACGGAGATTTGCTGCCAAATTCTTCCTCAACGGTGATATTCTGTATAAGAGGAATTATGATTCCATTCTGCTCAGATGCATGGATAGACACGAAGCAAGTAGGATCATAGAAGAAATACACGAAGGGTCTTTTGGGACACATTCTAGCGGGCATACTATGGCCAATAAAATATTGAGGGCAGGTTATTACTGGTCAACAATGGAAAATGATTTCTACAATCATTCCAGGATCTTCTACAAGTGTCAGATCTACGCTGACAAGATGCATGTACCGCCCAATCCCCTGAATATCCTAACTTCACCTTGGCCTTTCGCGATGTGGGGAATCGATATGATAGGCAGAATTGAGCCAACCGCTTCCAATGGACACCGTTTCATCTTGGTGGCTATCGACTACTTTATTAAGTGGGTTGAGGCAGCATCTTATTCCAATGTTACTAAGTAGGTGGTAGCACGTTTCATCAAACATAACATAATCTTTCGATATGGCATTCCCGAAAAGATTATTACTGATAATGGGTCGAACCTCAATAATAAGATGATGAAAGAGTTGTGTGAAAACTTTAAGATAAAACATCACAATTCCTCTCCTTACCGTCCTAAGATGAATGGCGCGGTTGAAGCAACAAACAAAAATATTAAGAAGATTGTACAGAAAATGGTCATAACTTATAAAGATTGGCATGAGATGCTACCATTCGCTTTACATGGTTATCGTACCACCATGCGTACCTCGACTGGGGCAACCCCTTTTTCGCTTGTTTACGGCATGGAAGCAGTTTTACCAGTGGAAGTGGAAATCCCTTCTTTGAGGATAATGACGGATGCACAACTTGATGAGATTGAATGGGTCCAGAATAAATTCGATCAGCTGAATCTTATTGATGAGAAAATATTAACGTCCATCTGCCATGGACATTTATACCAAAAGAGGATGAAGAAAGCCTTCGAAAAGAGGGTACGTCCGCAGAACTTTCAAACTTGCGATCTGGTGTTAAAAAGGATCTTACCTCCTAACAACACGGATGCTAGAGGTAAATGGGCTCCCAAAATGAAGGACCTTTTGTTGTAAAGAAAGTTTTCTTGGGAGGGTCTATGATGCTCGCAAACATGGATGGAGATGATTTCCCTCACCCTGTCAATGCAGATGCGGTAAAAAAATATTTCGCGTAAGAGGTCATTGGTTTGGCCGGAATAGGACGAAGGTTTGGTCCAACCAGTCATTCGGAAGGCAAGGATTGAAGAATTCAGGGGTCATGAGAGTTGTAGCAGAGTTGTACTTGACAAAGTCTGCATTTATTTTATGTTCTTCCTTTCTTCCTCCTCCCCATATGTTTTGCGTGCAATTGTTCTTCTTTGATAATTGCTTTTTGTTGTAAATGCCTATTTACAGGCCAATCATTCAATAAAAGTGTTTGTTCAAATTACACCTAGTGGTTTTTCATTATTACTGTTTTGATAAACAAAAGACGTTCAATGTTTTCAATAAAACAATGCAAAAAAAAACTTTATAAGCTTTACGGCACGTGGCATCAGATCACTCAAATATCAGGTATAGAAACCAGTCTTTGCTGAAGGCGTGTTGTTATAAGGTTCATCTCCGCAGAACAGGAACTCACAACCTAAGGATATTCTTACTAAAGATATGGTGGATATTCGTTCTCAACTCAAGAGTATAAAGCATCCATAGATAAGAAATAAGGTTACCAAGCGTACTTTCTGTAGTAACAAGTCCGAACGGAAACTAGTCTCCTCAACATGGAATTTTCAAATTACATTTGCATTCTCATTTGTAATCTTTCTTTGTTTAGGTTAAATACTTTCTTGTGTGCAAAACTTGCTTATTTTTCAATATTAATCATAATGCATTGAATATGTTTGTCTTGAATTAATCCATTCGTATTCTCTCATTAATGTTTTTCTTAGTTTTTTGATACTTAGATCTTGTTAAATAAAGCAAAAAAAAGCTCTGAAGGCAGGATGATGAGTAATATACCAAAAAGTTCAAATGGTGTGCTTTTGAATAGGACCCTGTTGACGATGTACAGGCCTTGTTTCAATTCCTAAACACCAGAGATATAAGGGAGATAGACCCTCGTTAACCCCTTTGAGCCTTGAAGTAAGAGTTTCTTTTCTTTTCAGAAAAACCCTCACATTTAACCTGGGGCAGGGTAGATTTCAGTTGATCCACTTGAATGTTCAGAACTCGTCAAGAGTGCGCATCTAAGGATACATCAATGGTTATCCATCAAGAGGCTGAGGAAAGTAAAAACTGCAATGGTTAATCCTCATCTATCAGCAGCGTGCGTCAATTGACGATATCCCAATGGATATCTCTCGCACGCCAGGAGGACAAAAGATGAAGATACTATAATGGTTATTCCTCGTCAACCAAACAGCAAGGTAGTTACACCTTTTCAGCAAGTCAAAAAATGACTCGAAATCATGCGACTGGTTCAAACTAAAAGAAATGATAAAAGAAAGAGACAAAAAGCCCCGCTAAGCCGAAACTTGAAAAGACAAGTCGCTTAGGCAAAAGTCAGGGCATCCCGCCGGACTTCAAAATCAAAATCAAAAGGAATTTGTCCAGGAAAAAGTTAGGGAATATAAAAAGAAAGCAAGAAGCGCGAAAAAAGAAAAAGGGATTACTAAATAAAGATTCTCCACAAAGAATAAAGTCGTGTCACCGGACACCAAAAATAAAAGAGGTGAGTGACTGCCATATCCTCCTCAACCATAGTAAACTCCCTTTGAGGGATAAGTACTCATATTGGTTTAACTGAATTTAGGACTGGAGAACATCATGCAGAATGGGTGGGCACCAAATATTTTGAGCCTTAAATCCTTTTTTCCTAAAACCATGAACCAGGCCACATTACAACCCTTAAAAGTCCTAACTGAAGCATGGGTTAATTTGAAAGCACACTGTAACAAGAATTCGGTAATCTGGCTCCTATGAGGCTTGCAAAAAACTTTTGAGTTGGTATCACACTATCTTTTTAATTTCTTCCATACAAAAAATTTGAATTTTTTTTATTAATAACCATGTATTAAAAAAATATTTCGCAAATAACCGGGTTTCGGAAAAAATTACGCAAATAACCATGTTTCAGATGGCTCCACAAAGGAGGAGCCATCTCATTTGGCGCATGCACCTAGGGTTTTGCCCTAGGCGCCATCTCACTTGGCGCCTCCCTTGGCTTTTAGCCAAGTGAGATGGCGCATGCTCCTTAAAAAGGAGAGGAGGCGCCATCTCACTTGGCGCCTAGGGCAAAACTAGGGTTTTTTGCTGTTTTATAAATAATTCGTCCGTTTCTTTGAAATTTCTCACACTTTCTCGCACTGTATTTTTATTTTGTACTCCCTTATTTACGTAATGACGTCGCCTACGATTTTTAGCAGAGATGGTTACGTTATATTCTCCGCCACGAAACCTGTGATGAAAATGAAATTCTGGCACATTCACTCCATGGAGCGTCTGAAGCGGGAGTTGATGCGGTGGCTAGATGGAGACATCGCCGAGGGGGAAAAAATTCGAAGGATCCAGCAAAAACGAACAACAACCTCGCATGCGACAGGAAGACCTAATGTGTGGTTGGAGGAAGTCAAAACAGACAGTGATGTAATGCTGATGATGCATGGGTCAGATGAAATTGTGTTAACAGTTGTAATTTCCTAGATTGAATATCGTTAATCATTGTTGTACGCGAAAACCCTAATGTAATTTCCTATATTGAATTTCTTAAATTGTGTGAACAGTTTTATTAACGGAAAACCCATAATGTTTACAACACAAATATTGAAAAGATTTATTGTATTACAAAATTTATGTGGTCGAGCCAGACGCCCGATTCAGACAGTTTTTGCGATTGTGTCCGACCTGACGGCATAAACCACACTTTCTTTCCAACCTGTCAAGATCGTCCATTTCTGTTGTTATGCGCCTGCTTTTGGGACGACCCTTCTTATTCCTTCGCATTTGGTCATTGTGCCAAACTATATCACCGTTGTATTCAGGCCAATAGTCCGGTTTTGCCACCAAAGGAAAGTTGTTGTTGTAAACAGTGAGCAACGTTTCAGATTTATAAACGTTTGAGAGTAGTTGAAGCGCGTCTTGATGGGTATGAGCACAAGCGGCAATGACATGAGAGCAAGGCATACGAAAAGCTTGAAACCTGCCACAATCGCACCATTGAGAAGGTAAAATGACCCTGTATTCTTGTCTTGCCAGGCCTTCATTGTGGTCAATTGTCTCTTTCACAATGAAGTTGTGGCTATGGCGGTCAAACCGTGTAACCATGTGAGTGTTGGCTTTAGCACTTTCAGCCTTAATGTATTTCATACAGCTTTCACTCCATAGTTGTCCTGATTGCAAGACCGCATACCACATTTCACCTCTTTTGGCAAATAACGCAGCCATCCTAAAATACGTGGATTTCACCAAGGCAGTGATGGGGAGGTTTCGTATGCCCTTGAATACCCCATTCATTGATTCAATAAGATTTGTTGTCATATGCCCCCATCTTTGGCCATTGTCGTATGACCTAGTCCACTTTTCGACCGGTATATTGTCGATCCACATACCGGCTTCTGGGTTAGACAAACGGATCTCGTTGCGGTAATATTTGAATGTGGGCTGTGTCAGTGCGTATCCCGCATTCATCACCGCTTTCCTCAATGTTTTGTCCTTGACCTCCCTCGAGAAATTCTGGACGATATGCCTGACGCAATAGACATGCGTAGAAGGAGGGTCATGCCAACCATTTGCCGGATTATTAAAGGCACTTTCAATGGAGGCATTTCTGTCCGAGATCAAACAGAGATCTGGTTGAGGAGCCACGTGTGTACGTAGATTTTTCAGGAAAAAGCTCCAAGCACCATCGGTCTCCCCCTCGACAAGGGCAAACGCAATGGGGAAAATGTTATTGTTGCCATCTTGTGCAACTGCCATCAAAAGCGTGCCTTTGTACTTCCCATACAACCAAGTCCCGTCTATTTGTAGAATTGGTTTGCATGATGCAAACCCTATGATGCATGGTTGAAATGCCCAAAAGACGCGACTGAATATTCCGTTGCCATGTAGTAGACTACCATCTTGGGCGTACGCTGGCAATGTTTCCAGAACATAAACACTACCTGGAGAATATGTCTTGAGTGCATTTAGGTAGCGGGGAAGTTCTCGGTATGACTCCTCCCAGTTTCCGTACACCCTTTCAATCGCCTTAGTCTTTGCTAACCACGCCTTACGATAAGACGGAGTGTAGTTAAAAACCGTGGTGATGTGGGAGATGATTGTTTTCACCTTCAAAGAAGGGTCGTTACTGACCAGGGGTAGGATTTCTTGACAGATTAGATCATGGTTGAGTTTTCGGTGGTCTTGTGATTGAGTGGAACTTACACAAGTATGGGTAGTCATGGAACCTATGACCCAGCAGTCACCCCTTAGTCTGTATGAAGCGGTCATCTTGAACATACAGTCAGGGTGGACACACTTGATCTTGTACCTTTCCGGGTTTACACGATCCACCTTATAATCAACCGAGTTAAGCATGTGAAATTTTTTGATGGCCCTTATGCATTCCTCTCTATTACGAAACTTGTCCTTCTCTTTTAAATTTTCATCCGACTGCATATACAGTTGGAAAAACAAGTCCGTAGAAGGTTCATCTCCGCCCATGTTGAAGTTTGTCATGTGCGTAGGTGGTGTGTAGATTTTGTCGGTAGGAATACTTGGGATGCCATCATCGTCAGAATCGTCGTTCACCATTTCATCAAACTCTAACTCGTTATCTTCTTCTTCATCATCAACTGCATCCACCTCATCTTGCTCATTCTCCAAAGGATCAACCTCTTGTGTCACCAGAGGCTCTACCTCCTGTGTCACCGGAGGCTCTTGAAACAGAACGTACAACTCAATAGAGTCGTTTCCAGAATAGACATGGCTGGAAATCATGTTCTGGAAATCCTCGTCATCTTGAATTGCAACCTTATAAAAAATAACTTGGTTGTTTCCAAAAAAGACTGGACTCTGATAAAATATCTGGGATACCGGGCCTCGTTCAAGTTTGGCCTCCAATCTTTTCTTAAAGTACGAGAAATTTAATTTCCCGTTTAAGAGAAATCGGACATTGTCGGTGTTTCTAAACAAAAACCCAACTGTGGGACACATGTATGTCTCACCGTTGAAATGTGCTTTGACAACAAATTGTGGTGAAGAGGCCATTGGGTAGAATTATTTTAGGTATGAAGGTGGGAATGTTTTGGGTTTATTGATTGTATGAAGGTATGAATGCTGGAATGTTTGAAGGTTAGATGACTGATTCGAAGGTTGGAAAATTTTACAGTTTATGTGAATGAATGTTATGTTCAACGTAAGGCAACAAATTTCAATTAAGTAAGTGATGCAACCCCCCAAGGCTGCCAATAATATTACATGCATGGGCTTATGCAGCCACCTAGCCTGCCACCCATCAACTCCAATGGCCTTGCATGCAACAAAGAAAGGAATCCCAAAGGCTGTCACGTAGTCTGAGCCAATGCTGTAAAACGTGACACCTCTTATTCGCCAAATGGGGTGGCGACACCATTCATTTTTGTACTATTTCGCCAAGTGAGATGGCGCCTCCCTTACTGTCCAATCGTGATACATGCATGGGCTTATGCTGCCACCTAGCCTGGCCCTATTCTGCACACATAAATGTTTTGTGTAAGACTCCACCCATCAACTCCAATGGCCTTGCATGCAACAAAGAAAGGAATCCCAAAGGCTGTCACATAGCCTGAGCCAATGCTGTAAAATGTGACACCTCTTATTCGCCAAATGGGGTGGCGACACCATTCATTTTTGTACTATTTCGCCAAGTGAGATGGCGCCTCCCTTACTGTCCAATCGTGATACATGCATGGGCTTATACTGCCACCTAGCCTGGCCCTATTCTGCACACATAAATGTTTTGTGTAAGACTCCACCCATCAACTCCAATGGCCTTGCATGCAACAAAGAAAGGAATCCTAAAGGCTGTCACGTAGCCTGAGCCAATGCTGTAAAACGTGACACCTCTTATTCGCCAAATGGGGTGGCGGCACCATTCATTTTTGTACTATTTCGCCAAGTGAGATGGCGCCTCCCTTACTGTCCAATCGTGATACATGCATGGGCTTATGCTGCCACCTAGCCTGGCCCTATTCTGCACACATAAATGTTTTGTGTAAGACTCCACCCATCAACTCCAATGGCCTTGCATGCAACAAAGAAAGGAATCCCAAAGGCTGTCACGTAGCCTGAGCCAATGCTGTAAAACGTGACACCTCTTATTCGCCAAATGGGGTGGCGACACCATTCATTTTTGTACTATTTCGCCAAGTGAGATGGCGCCTCCCTTACTGTCCAATCGTGATACATGCATGGGCTGCCACCTAGCCTGCAAGAGTGACACCTTACATTTTTTGTAAATGCATGCATGCATATGTGTAACACCCTAAGCATGCAAATGTGACACATCGCAGGCATGCAACCACTACATCAAACTTATTTGCCTATAAATACATACCTTATGAAACATCTCTCACACCCATACAACTCTCACTCTCTGCTACGAAATATTTCTTAAGTCTATCATACTCTCTATTTCTTCCTAAGTCTTTCATTCTCTCAAGCATTCTGAACAATGGCCCTTCTAACAATGGGAGATACTCACAGAGGCACAAGGGAAAACATTGCTGCATTTGTAAGTCTCTTCTTTGGTTATACATTTTTCATACTTCAAATAACGTGTTGTTCATCTTAATTAATCTTACTCTTGTTTAATTATGATCTCAGGATACACAAAGATTTAGAATCCGTTCGCACAAATACCTGGCTCCCGACCCATTTATCGTCCCTTATCTGGAATATGCAGGTTTTGGACACGTGATAAAGATCTCCAACTGCACCATTGACTCCAAATTCATTCTTGCAATGTTGGAGAGGTGGAGACCGGAGACCCATACATTTCACCTACCAATAGGTGAATGTACCATCACTCTCGAAGATGTGTACATGCTACTGGGCCTCCCTATCGACGGTAAGGCGGTGAACGGGTCGGTTCAACAACCCAACTCACAGTGTGAAGAACTGTTGGGTAGGGACATGGTAGAAGGTGGTGGAGCAAGAGGGCAGGGAATACTACTCACTGACCTGAAACGACATTATGCAAGTATGGAATTAAATGAAAATTCCTCAGAGAATGACCGAGTAGTAAAATCCCGAACGTATATTATGATACTTTTTGGTACATTTTTATTTCCCGAAAGTACGGGAAATAGTGTAAATTTCATGTACTTACATTTACTAACAAATTTTGATAAAACTAGAAAATTTAGTTGGGGTTCTGCAGTATTAGCCCACCTGTACAGTTCCTTGTGCAAAAACGCAGTCAAGGAAAAATGTACCTTTTATGGGTGCGCATTTTTACTACAAGCCTGGGGTTGGTGGAGGATGGAGTCCTTAAACCCCATCAACAACAACACTTTTGGTTTCCCTTACGCAACAAAGTAAGTCATTAAGTTATAGCATTTATAACTATTCTTCTCTTTCCAAAATATATGCTAAAAATAACATGTTTCTCATTTCCTTTAGGTACTGCGTGAGGGGTATGGATTACGGCAAGAATCCCAGATTCAATGTCGCACTCTACCGGAATCTGTTGGATCACTTAGGCCCAGATGACGTACGTCGTAGCTTTTAACTTTTGTTCATTTTAATTATTTATACATTACTTTTGCGCTTACCTGATTTAAATTTTATCGCAGTTCGTCTGGAGACCATATTTGGGTTTGGACCATTCTCCAAATCCAGAGGATGCAGCAACTTGGACTGCAAAGACTGCACTCATTCGGTTCAACATTGTGGAGATGCACCACAGCGACCGTGTGAAGATGCAGTTCGGAATGATCCAAGAGATACCAAGTGATCCAACAGATTTGTCCCCCTGGAATCTAAAAAGGGTCGACGCCCAGTGGAATCTTACCAACTGGAAAGACTTTGCTCCAGAATGGTGTAAAATGTGGCAAAGGCGTCACTGCTACATCTTGCAATCCCCGGTTTTCCTTACTCAAGGTAAGATGCGACACACCGATCAATATATGTCGTGGTACAGGTCGGTTAGTAACCCAGATATGCACGTGTCTCATCCGAGGTACTTGGTTGACCCACACACACAATGGGCACAACCCTCGATTCCCCACCAACAAACCCAAAATCCATCAACCTCAAACCAACCCCCAAGAAGAAACAGACCAACAAACACACAACCACATTCCCCACCACAACACAACTACAACCAAATGCCGTACTACCAACCACAATCACCGCCAAACTACCAATACCCGGATATGCCTCAAACCCAACCACAATACCAACCCCAATACCAGCAAACCCACATACCACATACACAATTTCAGTCTTCCACATATCCCAATATGGCGCCCTCAACATCCAGCCTTAGCCCTGATATGGGAATGTCAGAAGATTAAGACCAAGCCGACCAAACCTACCATCAACCACCATATCACCAAACAACCCAACATCTACAATACCAAACACCCCAAGATCCATTTCCTTTCTACCCCCCATACTCAGACGACCAATGCTACCGACCAACCATGGAACCCCACCCACCGCCAACACGACCAAACTTCGAGGGTATGGGTAACCGACTGTACCAGAGCGGATCTTCGAGATATGGAGATCTTACTGATTTTATGGATTCATATCGCATTGACTTCGCTGGGCCATCGACCTTGCCGCAGCAGGAAACGAGACGGCACCCAGCAAGAGAAAGGCGAGGACGGGGATGCGGAACTGGGGCTCATTACCGGGTTCCTGGGGATCACTGATGTATCTTTTTTTTTCCTAGTATTTTTTGTATCCATTTTTTTACTGTTCTTTAAATGTAAAACAATTGAATGTAATTATTTTTTTTTAAATAAAAAATCCATTTTGTTTATCTCTGTCTAATACGCAACGCGCAGGAAAGAAAAAAAAAATTTTTTTTGACCTAATTTTCTACATAGGCGCCATCTCACTTGGCTTAGGGCTTGCCCTAAGCACTTAGGCGCCAAGTGAGATGGCGCCTCCCTTAAAAAAAGAGGAGCATGCGCCAAATGAGATGGCTCCTCCTTTATGGAGCCATCTCAAACATGGTTATTTGCGTAATTTTTTCCGAAACCCGGTTATTTGCGAAATATTTTTTTAATACATGGTTATTAATAAAAAAAATTCAAAAAATTTTGTTTGTTTAATCTTTTCAATAAAGGTTTTTAAACTTTAAGACAAACAAGAGTTTTGCATTAGAATTATAATTCTTAGAATAAACATTCTCTGCATATGAGCAAGTGCTTAAACATCAAGTAAGTTTGCATAATGAGCATCAGATGAAAATTTGATCATCTCAAGGGACAAATTGCTTCAGAATACCGTTTAAAGGTGAATCATTTATGAGAATGGTCTTAACCTGGGGAAGATCTTCTGTTGACTCTGTTGAGTAAAGGAATACCAGTTTGAGAAATGATCTGAAGTAGATTGCAAAAGGTGGTTGCCTAGAGCCTCTGTCAAGCAGTGGTACATTAACTTCAGTTGGTCCCAAGGGACATATTGCTTCAAGTATATGATTAGAGAATGAAGCAGTTCAAGTCGAGAAGTATGGTTGTGAAGTAACCTACTTTCAAGATAAGCCAACCACTCTAAAGTTATGTTGCCTTCGAAAAACCTCAAGCTTTCATCTCTCCGTGAGTATGAGACAAAGAAAATATTTGTCGAGATTCTGTTGAGCAGGGGCAAGCATGTCAAATACTCTGTCGAGTAGGTATTCAGCCAATCTGAGGCATTCAAGACGGGGTTTTATCCCTCAAAGTGCAGTCAAACTGGGGCAGTTGTACTAATATTTGACAAATCTCTCCGAGAATGCATTGATCAGAGGAGAATCTTTCCTGAATTTTAAGATGTATAGGCATTCACTCAAGCATAGTTGGAATCATCTCCAATTTTGGTTATCTAACTTCATGCTCCAAAGTTCATAACACTGGGGCAGTTTATCTTAGAGGTACATATATCAGAAAGTCCCCTCGGGGCAGTTCTCTTCAAAAGCCTTACAGACTGGGGCAAGAATTTATGTAAGGGTTTTCTCTCTTCCTCAGTGATTGATCAGATCAAGTCCATATGCAGGCTAAATGACCTATGAATTTTTAAATCATACCGAGAAGTCAGGATTGTTATCTTCGACTTATCAAGAGACTCAAGACCACCTACTGATATCCTTGGTCCTAAGTCAAGGTTATTATCCCCAGAGAAATTTGGATTGTTATCCTCAGTAGGATATAAGCGGTAACGCAACGATCATTTGGAGTTGTTTACTCGTACGAGACGCGATGGAAATATTTCTTCCTAGGGGGATGCCTACTCCTAGTAAAGGACCTGTTGCTACTTGACGTAGATCTGTCTACCAAGGGGTTTCTCTTCTGAGATATTTTCTCCCCAGTGAAGCATCCTCATTTCTCTACAGGAGGAGAATGTTCTTTCTCACTGGAAATGTAGAAATTGTGTAAAGTCTAGATGATTCCTTTTCACTATGCTTCAATTTATTTTTGTAGCATCTCCTCTAAAGTCCACTTTTTAGTGGCATTTCTCCTCGGAGTCGACTTGTTGAATTCGCAATCTTGCATCGCGGTTTTTACCCGGTGAGTGGTAGTTCAAATCGTCTATTCTTCAGTAAGGTTTTCCATTCCAAACAGGGGCATGTCGCCCCAAATTCTATCTTTGCAAGTACTGTTGGTCTTTTATGACAAAAAGCATACCAACAAATGAATCAAGAAGGGTCTGTATGCGACCAACATGAAGATTTCTGTAGAATGAGATCCAATTTCCCCAGTGGAATTATTCTTCTTTCCCTAATGGAGCAAGTGTCCTATCTCTCTGGTGATGTGTACAATAGAATTCCAGTCATGTCTCTTTCGTTACCAGTGGTAGAAGATTTTGTTGAGATATCCCTAGTAGAGTTTTTATCCTGGGATGTTTATTTCTTCCCCAAGTGAGGATATTTTACCTCCCAACAATATTATCCCCAGTCTGGTCTGGGTAGAATTCTTTTTATTTAAGAATTTCTATACTCCTCAGTAGAAGCTATCTTCCTCAAGAAGTTCTACGCGAGAAAGTTTCCATTTCTAGCAAAGCTTTTCTCTTTCCAACAGAGGATAAAGAATTTGTTCCCCGTGAAGTTGGGACTTTGATCATAATTCAAGATTTTCACTGAACTACAATTTATTTTTGTAGTATTCTCCCCAAGAAGTTACTTCCTCGGTGATATCAATCTTTAGAGTTTGGTGGTTCCGAGACTCAGTGCCCCATTGAAGTTCATATGGCATGGTCTCTACAGAAGATCAGATGTATAAGAATAATCATTCGAAGTTCATTGTCTTCTTAGCATCCGATTATTGATGTGTTTTCCAGTGCATTACTAAACATGCATCATTACATTGCATCTACCAAAACGCGTAGCATTTCCATTGTATGGAGCATTACGCTATAAAAATTCAAACATGCATGAGTATAAGCCAATTATGTCCACCTGTGGTAACCAGATTGTTATACGCTCAGATTTGATTTATCTCGAAAACAAGCCTAGGGTAATTCTATTATGTTTCCCCAGTGGAGATTGTTTTGATTCACCACCAGTCGGGTCTTTGGTGTTTCTCCATTTCCCCAGTAAGTTTGTGGTTTGCGCTTGTCTTTGCAAGCCTTTGGTTATTTTACCCGTGTTTGCTTTGCCGTTAGAGTGCGAGTGAGAGTCGGTGTATAACCTTTCTCGCTTCTCAAGTATTTGAGTATCCATACTTGGTGTGTGGTAATTCAGATGATTGCCAGTCTCGAAGAATTACACCTCGCCTTTGGCCTGAGGGATTTTGTAGTTCTTGCGTATTTATGACCTACCGAAAGTCCAACGTGTTTTGGCAATCCTTGTTAGATTCTGTTTTGACCAGTCTATTTCTCTTGAAGAGTTCACCTCCGATCTGTGCTCTTTGAAGGCCTTGCGTTAGTCGGTTCCTTGTTTTGGTCTATCCGTGTTAGTCGGATCCTCCTTTCGTTAGCTTAGCTAATCTTTCCTGTTAAGAATCTTTCAGTGTCTCTTCAAAGTCCAGTTGTCTGGCGTCCTTGTTTAGGCGAATGCGTCCTTTTTGTTGGGGATTTCTTCGGTTAATCTCGTTCTTGTGTTCACTACCAACTCCAAACATTTGTTTCTTGATGCTCAATTTCGCTCTTGTGTGTCTAACTCTGACCAGATATGCATATCTTTATCTTTTGTTAAAATCCATCTTCGACTGGTATCCTTTGTTAAAATCCATCTTCGGCTAGTATCCTTTGTTAAAATCCATCTTCGGATGGTATCCTTTGTTAAAATCCATCTTCGGCTGGTATCCTTTGTTGAAATCCATCTTCGGTTGGTATCATTTGTTAAAATCCATCTTCGGCTGGTATCCTTTGTTAAAATCCATCTTCAGATGGTATCCTTTGTGAAGATTCCTCTTCAGCTGGTTTCTTTTAGATCTATCTTCAGTTGGTATCCTTTGTTGAAATCCATCTTCGGCTGGTATCATTTGTTAAAATCCATCTTCGGCTGGTATCCTTTGTTAAAATCCATCTTCGGCTGGTATCCTTTGTTAAGATTCCTCTTCGGCTGGTTTCTTTTAAATCCACCTTCGGCTGGTATCATTTGTCAGGAGTCCTATTCGTTTGGTATCTTTTCACAGTAAGCTCTCCTTTGATTGGTGTTTCTTTGTCAGAGCCTTCCTCAGTCGGTTTCTTTCTTGGGTATGTCTATCCTTGACCTGACGTCCGAGGGATTTACTCAGCTAACTACTGTAATCCAAAAAAGCAAAAATAGAAAATACAGAAAACCAAAAAATATAATGTGTACCTGACTGGCTTCAGAGCGCAAATTTTCGAGTTCTTTTAGTATTTAATCTTCTTCCACCCTGAAAGTTCGAAAGGTTGACGCAAATCTCACCTTCAGGTTGAAGGAAATTAAATATGGGCAGCTGTTGCACCCAAAATTTTTCCCTCCTAAATTTCTCTTATGCTGGCTTGGACTTTGCATTCATCTGGATCATTCTAATGGGTCATGTGCATAACACACATTTTTCATAAAGTAGATCGCCTGAGGTTCAAAAGACCAGCAGTTAGGGAGCTAGGGTTTACAGTTGATTTGAGGTGTATGGGTTGAATAGGTTCGATTATCCATGGTCTTCCCGATATACAAGACCAAAGAATTAGGGTTTTAGAGCATGCCCACTTTTGGACTTCTTCACCATCCAGTTTCATCAGTTCTAGAGATTAGAGTTTATTTCCCTATGTCAAGCCAAGGAATCAGCGTTTCTATTCGTTGATAAATGTTCAAGTAATTGAAGATCAGGGGAAATAAAGTTTCATGTTAATCTTGATCATATTCTTTCATTATCATTTATGTCCATCTTTGATGATTTAAGGTCGTCAATTAGGGAAGGACTTCGTCAAGATTTGTGGATTGAATAAGGAAATATGAGTCACAATACAAAGGCAAGGTCATGAATTCTTTAGGATCGAGATCTTATTGACTACTCAAATTACTTATCATACAAATTGATTTGGATTCAAGATTGAAGTTTGGATTTAAGATTTGAATTTGAGTCGAATTCGCTATTGTGAATTACCCATCACAATGACTACTTAGTGCCATGAGTTCATAATTTGCAAATATGGAGTGCTTGGAGTAACAAAAGCAAAGTTCATCATGATCCTAGGTATACTGTCTGATAAGTTTTGTTACTTAACACTCGATTCTTGAATAATTTGTTAAAAGCCAATCCTTTTAGGATGTTCATTTGAAGGCTTTAAGTTCAAATTGACTTGTTAAAATCCATAATCGAAAGCTCATTAGAATGTTGAGGTTTTGGAAAAGGAAATGAATTACGTTTAAACGGCATTCAAGATTACGTCTAAACCCATTCAAGTCTCTACTTTGAACGCGTGGAATGCACAAGTGAGAAATTAATATTCCAAAATCATTTTGATTGTTTGACGAATATCTTGTTGAACTCACTGCATGATTACAGCATCTTATGCAAAATCTTAATAATAAAAAAGGGGATTAGATGTTCAAGTATAGGTATTTTGTCATTCGAAGTCAAGACTTCACAAGGTTACATAACCATTTAAGTTGCATTCGTATCTTCACTCAAGTTCTATTTTTCCGTTACAAGAAGACTGCAAATCTCATTCCAATTTTCATCACTATTTTCCAAAAGAAAATAAACCAAATATTACTTCATTCAAAGTGTATCAAACACATGAAAAAAACTACACAAATTATTGAAGTCAGTAGGAATCTTCTTGATGTAGCAAGGAAAATTTATGGGGAAGCAACATGTGAGTTCTCAGATGCTGGATCCATCTCAAAGGATTCCAAAGAACGTTCAACTTCCATGCGAAAGCTTTTGACAGCAGTGATCCTCTCTGTTATTTTCATGACCGTTGAACTAGTTGGTGGTATCAAAGCTAACAGTCTTGCAATATTGACTGATGCAACACATCTTCTCTCTGATGTTGCAACCTTTTCCATCTCCTTGTTTTCTTTATGGGCTGCCGGGTGGGAGGCTACTCCTCGTCAATCGTACAGGTTTTATAGAATAGATATTCTCGGTGCTTTGGTTTCTATACAATTGATATGGCTGCTTGCCGGGATTATTGTATACGAAGCCATAGATAGACTCATCACTGGTTCTAAAAATGTGGACGGGTTCATAATGTTTCTAGTTGCTGCATTTGGTCTTGTGGTTAACATAATCATGGCCGTGTTATTAGGTCACGACCATAGTCACGGTCACGGTCATGACCATGACCACGGACACAGTCATCATGGCCACAGTCACGGGATTACAGTTTCTACTCATGATCTTACAAAAGATGAGCACCATCATCATACTCACGACAACCACACTCACCATGATGAAGAAAATCATTCAGAAGATCAACCCAATCATACTCACGAAGACCATATTCACCATCACACCGACGGAGGTGTTACTGAGCCACTTCTTGTCGAATCAAAAGACAAGTCCAAGAAGAAGCAAAACATAAATGTGTGAGGTGCTTATCTCCATGTACTCGGTGACTCCATCCAAAGTATCAGAGTAATGATTGGAGGAGCAGTGATATGGTACAAACCAGAATGGAAAATAGTTGATTTAATTTGCACTCTAATCTTTTTTGTAATTGTTTTGGCCCCAACTATCAACATGCTGCGAAAACATTTTGGAAGTCCTGATAGAGAGCATTCCACGTGAGATAGATGCTACTCAACTTCAAAAGGGCCTATTGGAGATGGAAGAAGGAATGGCTATTCATGAGCCGCACATATGGGCCATTACAGTTGGGAAGGTATTTCTAGCTTGTCATGTTAAAATCAGTCCGAACCTGCTTCCAAATCAGCCCTGCACAAAAATATGGAAAACAGAAAATCAATAACTCTAACAATTAACAAACTTTTCTAACTACTTTCTAACAGACTTACCAATCTCCTAACTGTTATTTCATAACAGAAAACAAAACCAATTTCTAACAGCTAACAGTTCAAACAAATTCTAACAGAGTAACCACTCTAACCAATTTCCAGCAGAGATAACTGAAAAGCAGAAGGGAAAAAAATAGAAAAAGAGAGTTCCAACTAAAGCCTCTAATCGAATCATAACAGAATTTCGGAATAAAACTGATTGTTACTAACTATTAACAGTTTCTAACTAACAATTCATTAAACAAACTAACAGAATCACAACTACCTGTTAACTGAATCCATCTTGACCTTCCACTCTCTAAAATAATCTCACCAATCCAATGGCTAGAGCTCCTTCTCCCATAACTGAATCTCAATCTCACTCAACTATATAACGGCTCCCTCACCTTCATTCAAAGGAGGGTACAATTTTTTCTTTTCTCAGTTTCAATCTTTACCTTAATTTCTCATCTTCGTTCTTCTCCTTCTTTAACATTCACCTTCACTTCATTGCCACGGCCTTTGGCCATCTCCACCATAACCACCATTTTTCATACTCTCTCCATCTGAACCGATTCCCTCAATTCGCCAGTCACCTTCCTTAAGAAATTCTACAATCTTCATCATCCTCACCATACCTCAAACACTCACTAACTTAAGTTCCCACCTTGCAACAACCGCTAACGCAACACAATCGTGTCGTCTCTGTCACGATCACGAAATTGGGATGAAGAAGAACCGAGGAAAGTAAAATCTCGCGAAGAAAATAAGCTAAAGGAGAATATATACCTGAGCTTGTGGAACCTCATCTCTGGATTTCTAAGCATCACGCCAAAGTGTTCAGACGCCACCGAAGCATCTCTGGTAAGCCAGCACCATTCCTCCGCTTTTCTTCCTCATTATTGTCACGGTATAGAGAAGGTGATGAAGAGTAAAGACCCTAATGTCACAGCCATATCCTTCTGAAAGATGACTCTCCATAGATCTAGATCTATGATTAGGTTTTTTTTTAGAATGGTTTGAAGTCATTAACAATAAGAGGGAAGTTTGAGAAATCCGCCACGCTTGAGAAGGTGGTACAACGTTGGAGGGTAGAAGCCCAAAGAAGTGGGGCGAATGGGATGAAGGTCACGGCGGCAGGATGTGTTCGCTGGAGAGGAGAAAGAGTTTGCTGAAGAACGATTCACGTTGGCCCTAATTTTGGTTGAACCCAAAACGCAGCGTATCATCTCACACCTTTTATTCATTTTTTTATTTTATTATGAGTTGATGTTTAAAGAAAAAGAAACAATGAAATTAAGTGGATTGGACCCTCTTCAGGCCTGGTGACCATTATTTTTGTAAGCCCGTTTTGGATATATCCTAGAGTGAATACAAAAAATTATGTTTGGACTCCTGAATGGGCTAGTGCATTTTTGGTATGTTGGACCAAACATGGTTGCTAAGTCTTTACCCTATAGTCTGCCTTCACACCCCCTGGGTTTATTCTTTCAGTATCTTCTTTTAAATAATTTTGTAGGTTGATTAGACTTGTTTGAACTTTTTTTTTACAAGATAAAAAATAATAAAATCAAAAAAATTTGTTTTTTTATATTATTATTTTGACTTTAGGAAATTAAATTCCGATTATTCGATTATTAGAATTCGTGATTTACCTTCGCTTTTGAGGTTAAGAATCTTATGAAGGATATGCAGGCATGCTTGAGTTTTCGATCGTGATTTATTTTCACATCGATGATGCTTCGACACCTATACTACGTATTCAATTTCTAACTCTTTTCTTTGTTGGTGCTAGCAGCTTGCGAGATCACCAGGTTCTTTTTTTGTTTTTGCTTTGCTCTACGGACTAGTACTTGTTTGGTATATGTTCTTTCTACTTTCTCTTCAAAACTCAACTATAAGACCACCATTATATGATAGTATTAGAAATAGATTTAGATTAGTCTCCCTTTAGACTTTTCTTTCCCCTTTTTCATTTTTGCATTAAAACAAAAACTTATTTTTCTTACAAAAATCCTAAATTTTTTTACTGACGAGGATCATATCTTTGTTAAGCTTGAGAGATGATAAGCGGGTTTCTTCTCGACCTTATTATTCTCTTATTCTAAGCTTTGGTGTGGTTCAGGTCTCAAAGACTTATTTCATGAATAAGTAGAGAAATGGCTAATATCTCTCTCTTGAGATTAAATATTTGTTATCCACAAGCAAAAACACCGACCGATACAAACTCTTTTTGCCTTCGGGCCTTTCTTTCAAACTTTTTAAAAAAGAACAAGTTAATTCACTTCTGTGCTGATGCGTAAGTCTCCAAAGGTCGAGTCGCGGCAGAAGGCGAAATTAATATTTTTCATAAAAACACAAAGAAATTCAAACCTTTTTGTGCGCCCAAGCACATTTTATCCAAAACTTTTTCAAAAGGGCATGTTAATTCACTTCTGTGCTGACGCGTAAGTCTCCAAAGGTCGAGTTGCGGCAGAAGGCGAAATTAATACTGTTCATTAAAAAATACAAACCAACAAAAACATATAAGCCAAACTATGGTTGCTTTGATTCCTTAAAAGGGATACGTAGGCATCGGGGTAGGGCCCGAACGAGCACAACTTTTAATTTTCCCTACATTCTTTTCTCCTTCTTTTGCATGCATTCTTCTTCAATAGCAATAATAAACAATAATCATAGATTAAACACACCCATAAGATAGATAACAAGAGTGGATACCATAGAGTACTACGGGCGTGTGGGGTGCTAATAGCTTCCCCTCGCGTAACAGACTCCCTTACCCTTATCTCTCGGTCGCAAGACCATGACTTCTCCCTCTCAGGTTTTCTTGATGTTTACCTTTCCCTACATATGGGATAAAAGACGTTCGATGGCGACTTCATTGTTTGATGATTTTCAGCCGGTTGTTTCAGCACCTAACCATGCACAACTGCAGAGTATGTCTCAAAAGACTGACAAGTCTTTCAAAGAGTACGCCCAGAGATGGCGCAGTTTAGCCGCAAGGGTTTAACCTCCTCTCCTAGACCGGGAACTGGTAGATCTGTTTATGAGTACCCTCTGAGGCCCATATTTGCAACATATGCTCAACAGTACTTCTGATTCATTTTCGGATATGGTCATCATCGGGGAGCGGGTTGAAATGTTTATTAAAGTAGGGACTATTACAGGTGCATCTGGCACAAATGGTAACAACAACTCAGGTGGTGGGAAGAAACCGTACTCTAGCGGTTTTGTCAAGAAAAAGGAAGGAGAAATGAGTAATGCCTCTAATGATAAGGGGAAAGCCATGGTACAGGTTCCGTATTTCCAAACTCCTGATGCTGCTCCACAACAACAGTATGCGCCACCGCAAAACTATCAACAAAACCAAAGGCCCCAAGGACAAACGAGTCAACAAAGGCGCAAAGGTATCCTGAGAGGAAGTTGGATCCAATCCCAGTTCTGTATGCCCAATTGCTTCCACAATTGCTAGCCGGTCAATTGGTACAACTCTGAGAGATGGGTCCTCCTCCGAATGAACTACCGAGGGGTTATGACGTTAATGCACGATGTGAATTTCATTCGGTTGCTCCAGGCCACTTGATTGAAAACTGCAGAGCTTTAAAATACAAGGTGCAATCTCTTTTGGATGTCAAGGAACTAAGCTTCGCGCCTATAGGCCATAATGTTAAGAACAATCCTATGCCTCCTCATCATGGGGCTGCTGCCAATGCAATCGGGTTCGATGATGGTCATAACTTAGTGACTCAGGTTGGTGAGGTCCAAGGGTCAATGGCAGTTTTAAGAGAGCATCTTTTGCAGAAGGAAGTTCTACAAGAGCTTCACAACTTTTGTTTGAAATGCTCGTCCAACCCGGGCGAGTGTGAGGATTTGAAAAATTCCATTCAGAGACTGATGGACGAGGGGGTTTTTAGTGTTGAGAAAGTCATCCCCGAAGGTGATGTTGCTATTCTAAAGATTCCTTATTATCCGACAAATTTTCAGAGGAATACTTCAAGAGTTCCTTTGGTTATACAAGTTCCAACGCTCCCTGCACCAGATCAGAATCCGATTGCTCCCCTGCCAACCCAAGCATCAACACTTCCAAATCCGGTTCGCGATCCGTTAACTGATAACAGGGAAGTGCCATGGGAATATAATGCTGTTTACATTTGGGGAAAGAAAGTTATCTGTTCGCCGATTGAAAATAACGATATAACCAACATTGCCGGGACTAGCAGAATAACTCAAAGCGGGAGAGTCTTTGCTCCTACTCCACCACCTCCTAAAGAAGTTATAGAAGAGATTCATGCGAGAGATAAAGGGAAACAAGTAGTCAATGATTCTCCCGGGGCGTCTTTTGAACAACAGGTGGAACAGCTAATCAAGGTGATCAAGAAGAGTGATTTTAAGGTGGTTGACCAGTTGAACTAGACGCCCGCAATGATCTCAATCTTATCCCTCCTTCTGTAATCCGAAGGTCATCGAACCTCCTTGATGAGAATTCTGCACAGTTTCCATGTAAATCCTGAAATTTCTGTGGCCCAATTTGAAGGTGTGATACGGTGGAGAACTGACTTGGTATGTTTTGCGTTTGATCGCAATTGTGCGGATAGCAAGAGTTGCCACCGACTTTTCTTTTATTCAAAAGGAAAGACTGAAAAGAACAGGAAAAACCTTTCGAGATGTTTTCTTGAGTTCGGGGGGTAGATTATAAAAAGGGAAGGTATTAGCACCCTTTTTATCCATAGTTATCTATGGTCTCTTAGTTGCTTTCTAGATCACTTGCTTTTGTTTGAAAATATGCTTTGTGTGGTTTTTGAAAGTATTTTGAAAATGTCTTTGTAATGGTTCTCATTTCTATAAGAACACGTACAAAGTGTTGTTTCGAAAATAGTTCAAAGGTGTGTTTGTGGAATGTGTTTTTGAAAGTTATTTTGAAAAGGTGTCTTGTTTGTAATGGCTCTCGTTTCTATAAGAACACGTACACAATGTTTTGTCTTTTGAAAATGTTTCAAGATGAAATTGTTGGTGTAAAAATGTTTTGTTGTGAGCAAGCAGAGCAACTAGGAGCGAATCTACTTACTCAAAAGGTCTTAGATGTTCTTTTCCTCCTCCTTTAAATGGTGTTATCTTACCATTGATTTGGTAAGAAGCCCCATCGTTGAATGTGAAGGGATAAGAGCGGGTCATCGTATAGTCATGATAGCAATGTTGTGAGGTATCTTAGCATTTCTTTTTGAGGGACTAAGATCATTTTGAAAGGAAACATTTATAGCGTCATCGAGGGACTACGATCTTGTATTTCGATTATTTTTGCTAAGACATCCCACATGCATAACATGACCATTTTTTAGGCAACAAGTGGAGTTAACCTTAAGGGTTCATGTGTGAATAATGTGTTTTATTTGCATGCATTTAATCTTTGATTAGGGTTATCTACTTGTTGATTTTATGTCTTGCCATACAAACCCTAGTTACTAGCATTTATATTTGAAAGCAATAAATTGCAGAAATGTAAAGTCCTACGCTATTACATCATTTGGGGGATGGGGATACAAATTTACAAATGGGGGGATGAAAGAAAATAAATCCTAATTTACTATTACAACCATATTTAATGAATAAATAATATACAAAAATAAATAAATAAATAAATAAGTAAATAAGAAAATTGTTTTTTTGAATTTTTTTTTATGTATTGACACATATACTTATGTATTGATACAAAATTTTTATGTATTGACGCGTGTCATTATGTATTGATACGAAAACAATTTATGTATTGACGCATGCCATTATGTACTGATACGAAAATAGTTTACATATTGACGCATGTCATTATGTATTGATACGAAAATAGTTTATGTATTGACGCATGCCATTATGTATTGATACGAAAATTTCCTTGCTGCTGAAAAATGAAAATTAACTCAGTACGAGTCGACGCATTCGCATTTCGTATTGACTCATGCAACATTTCGTATCTACGCATAATAGTTTGCATTGGCTCATAACCTTTTTTGGACATAATATGTGTCGACTCATAGCATTTCGTGTCGACGCATAATTGCTGTTTTTTGTTTTATCACTGTTTTGCTACATGTAAAAGTCAATTATCAACACATGGTTAGTGAAAATGAAAAGCAAGCATATGGATAACTTTAAGGCAATGATATCTACCTTTTATCTTCACAAATGAACCATTAATGATGCTTGTATGAAGAGTTCAAAATCAAGAAAACACCTTGAAACTGAAATTTGTGCTTTGAGTTTGAGCTGTTGTATGGGCTGTTGTTGAGCTTGGGAAGTGATGATAGTGATGTTACATAATTTTTTCTTGTGTTTTAACAACTTCTATATGATGTATTTGGATTTTTTAGATGGTTGGACAAAATTTGCAAGGTATGAGAGGTTCAAAGGTTTGGACTTTAAAACTCAAGAGTGGATGTTTTGTGGATAATTATGGCTTTTATGAATATGATATTTTGAGGGTTTACCAATAAAACTTCTGGCTTTTCTATCTATTTTTTCTAACCCCTTTGTCTTGCAAATGCTTCTTCTATTTATAAGCAGGAGGTTTGTGCATATGAGCTGACTAGGTTTGCAAGACAGCATGTTATGGTTTGGTTGGATTACAAAGATCAAACTATGTCAAGTACTCCATAGTCCCAAGATGAAGTACCAAAGTTGCTGGTATAGAGGAGCTACTTCCCATGATTTATGGTGGAGTATAATCAGCAACCAGCAAGGTATGGGCTCAAGACAAACTATGTATAAAAAGCTTGCTTTTCAAGAATAGCAATGGTTCCTTTATGCCATAAATGGAAAGATATTTTGGACAATGGTTTAAACACTTGGGTAATAGCTCAAGAGTGGGTGTAAGCATAAAATTATGTAGAGATTTGCAAGCAAGAAGGTCTGCAACATAATATTATGCAGCAAATCATGAGAGTTTGGTTATGTGTTTTTCACTAGAATGACTTACAATTCAAGGATGGATGCCCAACTTCAAGCCCTTGAATATCCTAGCTCAAGTATGATAAATTCATGCTTTTGGATGTTTTGGAAAGCTTGAAACAGCCTCTACAACTTTCACGTTGACCACTTTTGTTAAATCAAACTGGAACTTGAAGAAAATTGGCCAAGAATTTGGGATAAAAACCTGACCAAAACTGCTAAAAATTTCTCTAAGTGTTTATTCAAAATTGCCATGACTTCATGAATTTATAACTTAAAATCCAAGAATTTCTAGAAAAAGTCCTTCTCTACATTTTTTTAGATCTCATTGAGATCTACAACTTTTAAGTTGGAAGTTTTCCTTGAATCATCTTGCATCTTGGTGAAAGAATGGCATGAAGTAATGAAATTATCATGTGTAAAAACACTTAGAAAATTTCTAAGTCTTGGAAATCTTGACTTTTCCAGTTGACTTTTGAATTTCTTGACTTCTTGATGATCAAGCTTGATATTCTTAAATGTCTTGATGAATTTTGATCTTTGGAATGTAATGTTGACCAAAAAGTCAAAGTTTGACTTTTCAGGGTATAGTTGACTTTTTCTTCAGTACTGCTGTTTTTAGGTCATCTGATCAATTGACTGAACAATTTTGTGATCCAAGGCTTGAAACTTGACATGAGCAATCTTGAAGGTCCATAATTATCCATGAAAGTCATTTGAGGCATTAAAAGTCCAATTGTCCTTGTGCAAACTCAAACCCTAATTTGATGTATCAGTGTTGCAAACTTGAACCATTGAAGATCTTGTGAGAAATATTTTGAGAAAATGAGAGGGCAAATTTTGGGGTACAACAGAAGAGGTTGTTACAAATATTTCCGCAGGGAACTGTCTGGGCTTCATTGATGACGAGCTCCCTCCTGAGGGCCGAGCTCATAATAAAGCGTTGCATATTTCAATCAGATGTTTAGACACTGATGTCTCGAGTCCTGGTAGACACCGGGTCTTCTTTAAACGTGATGCCTAAACATACTCTATTCAAGCTGAACATGGACGAGGTTATGATGAAAACTAGCACGCTGACAGTCAAAGCTTTTAATGGGTCAAGGAGATCTGTGGAAGGGGAAGTTGACTTGCCTATCAAAATCGGCCCCTACGTGTTCTACCTATCGTTCTATGTCATGGATATTCGTCTATCTTATACTTGTCTACTAGGACGCCCGTGGATCCATATGGAGGGGGCTGTAACCTCAACTCTGCATCAACGTTTGAAGTTCATCGCCCAAGACAAGGTCACCGTCATTGGCGGAGAGGAAGATATCGTGATCAACAATGTTACTTCCTTCCGTTATGTCGAAGTGGATGGGGAAGTTCATGAAACCCCTTTCCAAGCCTTGGAAATCATTTCTGTTGACAGAATCCCCACCCTGCTGGAAACTACAAAGAAGTCTGGAGTTCCAATGGTTTCCTTGAGGGATGCCAAAGCCATGGTGGAGTCTGGGATTCCTAATGAAGACTGGGGCAAAGTGATAGAGGTGCGCGAAAAGCAGGACAAGTCTGGACTTGGGTTCGGGTCCTCTTTTTTAGATCATGTTGGTACGGGTCCAATCATGCTCAAAGGAAAACAAGTTCCCCCGCTTTCAGAGGTATTTATTAGTGCTGGTCCGAGTGCTCAAGGACAAATACATGCAGTGGATGATGAAGATGATGCAGATATGGCTCAGTACATCTACCAGATTGCACCTGATTAAGAGCTCGGCAATTGGACTGCTACTGATATTCCCGAAGTGGTTTTCTTTGACATGTAATGTTCTTTTTTTAAATAAGTTGCATGCTTTTTCCTGAAGCATGTTGACAACTTGTGAAAAGGGCCCCCTCATGTTTCTACGTTTGTTTAAAAATTGAATAAAATTTCATTTTTGCATACAATTTTTTTTTGCACTCTATCTTTTCTTATTTTCATAAAATAAAAAATGGCAATGCTTTTCCTTCTAACTCTTTAACCATTTTCCAATTTGAATCCATATTCTAAAATAAGGCATGATTCATCAATCATACAGGTGTGCCTCGAATTCCATAAAAACGATGATGTTACGGTTCCTTGCACCAATATCCTTGGAAATCCGAATGGCCAAGCCGATGAGGATAGTGGGGAAGATTGTGAAATTCAAGAGGAATTGGCAAGACTGTTGAGACAAGAAAAGAAAACGACCTTGCCTCATCAAGAAGCTATTGAGGTCATCAATCTCGGCACTGACACAATGAAAAAAGAGGTCAAGATAGGGGCCGCTTTGCAAGATAATGTAAAGAAGGGGTTGATTGAGCTTCTCAGTGAGTACTCCGACATCTTTGCCTGGTCATATGAAGATATGACTGGTTTAGATACATATATAGTCATGCACCATTTGCCACTCAAACCAGAATGTCCTCTGGTAAAGCAAAAGCCGAGGAGAACTCGTCCAGATATGTCTCTCAAGATCAAAGAAGAAGTTGAAAAGCAGTTGAACGCAGGCTTTTTGTTGGTATGTGAATACTCAGATTGGATTGCCAACATCGTACCTGTCCCTAAGAAAGATGGGAAGGTGCGCATGTGTGTGGACTGTTGAGATTTGAACAAAGCAAGCCCAAATGATGACTTCCCATTACCATACATCGACGTATTGGTTGATAATACGGCTCAGTCCTCGATTTTCTCCTTCATGGATGGTTTTTCGGGATACAATCAGATAAAGATGGCCTCAGAAGACATGAAAAAGACGACATTTACTACTCCATGGGGTACTTACTGTTATAAGGTCATGCCTTTTGGCCTAAAAAATGCTGGTGTAACGTATCAACATGCCATGGTGACGCTCTTCCATGATATGATCCATAAGGAGATCGAAGTATATGTTGATGATATGATTGCAAAATCACAAACCGAGGATGAACACTTGGTCCATCTGCAAAAGTTATTTGCGCGTCTGCAAAAGTTCAGGCTAAGGCTTAATCCGAATAAGTGTACCTTCGGAGTGCAATCTGAAAAACTACTCAACTTTATCGTGAGTCAACGAGGCATTTAGGTAGATACCAAAAAAGTAAAAGAAATACAGAATATGCCAGCACCAAAAAATGAGAAAGAAGTAAGAGGGTTCCTTGGGAGATTGAACTACATAGCCAGGTTCATCTCTCATCTCACAGCTACTTGTGAACCCATCTTTAAATTACTGCGCAAGAATCAAGATGTCCGATGGGATAATAATTTCCAGGAAGCCTTTGAAAAGATCAAACAGTATCTCCAAGAGCCACCAATCCTTATCCCTCCGGTCCCTGGGAGGCCACTCATTATGTACTTGACGATGCTGGAAGGATCCATGGGTTATGTGCTCGAGAAGCAAGATGAAACAGGATGTAAAGAGCACACCATCTATTATCTGAGTAAAAAGTTTATCGATTGTGAATCCAGGTGTTCTTTGCTTGAAAAAACTTATTGTGCGCTTGCTTAGGCTGCTCGATGTCTGAGGCAGTATATGCTGACATACACGACTCTTCTAATATCAAAGATGGACTCGATAAAGTATATCTTTGAAAAGCCAGCACTCACAGGAAGGCTTGCTCGATGGAAGATGCTTTTATCTGAATATGACATTCAGTATGTTACACAAAAGGCTATCAAGGGTAGCATTCTTGCGGATCATCTTGCTCATCAGCCGTTGGAAGAGTACCAATCAATGAAATATGACTTCCCTGGTGAAGATGTTATGAAGCTTGATGATTATGATGGGGTCGATCCGGAAGAGCGATGGACTCTTACGTTTGATGGTGCCTTGAACGCTACAGGACATGGAATTGGGGCAATACTAACTTCTCCACGTAATACTCATACACCGTTTATGGCCCGGTTATGTTTCGATTATACGAATAATGTGGTGGAATACGAGGCATGCGTGATAGGTCTAGAGGCAGCCATTGACCTTAAAATCAAAATCCTTGAAGTCTTTGGAGACTCTGCTTTGGTCATACATCAGGTACGAGGTGATTGGGAGACGAAGCACCCCAGTTTGGTTCCGTACAGGGACTACATCTTGCAACTAATACCCGCTTTTGATGAAATCACTTTTGAACATATTCCCAGAGACGAAAACCAGCTGGCCGATGCTTTAGCCACCTTAGCATCAATGTTCTCGGTGAGCTTTCCAAATCAGGTGTCTAACATATGAATCCTCCGATACAAAGATCCCGCACATGTCTTTCCTGCCCATTGTCTATCAACCGAGGATATGGGTGATGAGAAGCCGTGGTATTACGACATCAAACGGTACCTTGAGAAGCAAGAGTATCCTGAAAGTTCTACAATTTGTGATAAGCGCACGCTTATAAGGTTAGCATCCAAGTACCTCTTATCAGGAGAAGTCCTGTATATAGGAGAAGTCCTGGATAGACACGAAGCAGAGTCGATCATAAAAGAAATTCATGGGGATTATTTCGGGACTCATTAGAGCGGGCATTCTATGGCAAAGAAAATCCTACGAGCAGGATACTTCTGGATGACAATGGAGAGCGACTGTTGTGTATATGTAAAATGGTGCCACAAATGCCAAGTGCATGCAGACATAATTCATGTTCCTCCAAATCCTTTAAATGTTATGACCTCCCCATGTCCGTTTGCGATGTGGGGAATTGATATGATCGGAAGGATTGAACCAAGTGCTTTGAATGGTCATAGATTCATCCTAGTGGCTATTGATTATTTCACCAAATGGGTGGAAGCAGCTTCTTATAAGAGTGTAACCAAACAGGTCGTTACCAACTTCATCAGGAAAGAAATCATATGCCGTTACGGAGTTCCCCACATAATCATCACTAACAATGGTTCTAATCTTAACAACAACATGATGAAGGAGTTGTGTGAAGAGTTCAAAATGGAACATCATAATTCATCGCTGTATCGACCAAAAATGAATGGTGCAGTCGAAGCTGCTAACAAGAACATAAAGAAGATCGTCCAGAAGATGTTTAGAACATATAAAGATTGGCATGAAATATTGCGTTTTGCTCTGCCTGGCTACAGAACGTCTGTGCACACTTCAACAGGGGCAACTCCATTTTCGCTTGTCTATGGCACAGATGCAGAGCTTCCTGTCGAAGTAGAAATTCCTTCGTTAAGGGTTCTAATGGAAACCAAGATTGATGAGGCATAATGGGTTCAGACAAGATTCTACCAACTCAACCTGATTGATGAAAAGCGTCTGGCGGCCATTTGTCATGGAAAGTTGTACCAACAAAGGATGAAAAGATCATTCGACAAAAAGATCCGTCATCGGAAGTTTTATCCTGGTGATTTGGTATTGAGAAGGGTCATCATGCAAAGCCATTCCGATCCAAGGGGCAAATGGACTCCCAATTACGAGGGACCATATATCGTGAAGAGAGCCTTTTCAGGAGGTGCTCTAATTCTGACAGACATGGATGGGGAAGACGTTCCACTCCCAGTCAATTCAGACTCAGTCCAAAAATACTATGCATAAAGAGACCCGCTAGGTCGAAAACCCGGAAGGGCGACTTAGGCAAAAAATGGGCATCCCGGTGGACATGAAAGTCCAGGAAAAAATTATGGATAAAATGAAAAAAAAGATAATAATCCGCTAAGTTGAAAACCCGGAAGGGCGACTTAGGCAAAAATGGGTATCCCGTTGGGTCGAAAACCCGAAAGGGCAAGCAAAAGTTAGGGATCTTAAGCGAGAGGCTGTAGTCTGAATGCTCTTCACGAATGACACATGCACTTCTATAGCACCTTGGCAGCGAATTGACCGATCCAACTTCTACTCTTCAGAGGCAAGGCATTGAGACTACTTAGGATATGGGAACCATAGCAATACCGATTTTAATGGAAATTCGAGCATCTCTCATTTCCATTTATACTTGTTATATTTTCTGTTTCTATTTCACAGCTACCTCATATAGGAGTTGCATCCTTGTACAAATGCCTATTCACAGGCCAATCAATAAAATTTGCTTCCATTAAAAAGTTGTCTTTTATCATAAAAATGTTTTTTGTATGCGAAGTGTGTTTTATTCGTTATTAAACACTGCATTAGAAACGTGGGGAGTAAAATTCCCAAGCTATGATAAAACTTGACTTTACGTAGATATATAACCATGGGGGAATGTCATATGAATTCCAAGTGTTGTTTTTCCTTGCAGGTAGCAATTCATAACGGCCACCCCGGCCTGGCCAGTGCACGAGGCTGCCTTCACCTACTATAGACGATTTCGAGCTTGATTCCCCAAGTGAATTTAGAAAGTTCAGAGTCACCGTTTGACTTGGCACGTGCAAGTGCATCCCCAGTGGAGTTAATCAAGTGCGTCGCCAGTAGAGCTAAACAGGGGCATTCGCAGAGCTAAACTGGGGAATTTGCAGAGCTAAACCGGGGTATTCGTAGAGCTAAACCGGGGAATTCGCAGAGCTAAACTGGGGCATTCACAGGGCTAAACCGGGGAATTCGCAGAGCTAAACCGGGGCATTCACGAGTGTATATTCCCATCTCTTATCCCCAAGTGATTCAAGAGATAATTCCCCAGTGTGCGTAAACTTGGGGAATATATTCAAGTAGATCTACACGGTGTTCAGTATCCATTCTTCGACATATTCAGCTCTACCATCCTCTCAATGGTTCAGGATGTATGGAAGTCTGGCGATATTATCTCTTCCCCAACGGTACGATTCAAAATTCAGTGGAGTACCTGAAGACTCGCTTCGTCGGCAATTCAATCTTCAGTGAAGTCATGAACAATCTTCGATATCATGAGCTCCCAGTGCAAATTCTTACTAGTATCCCCAACAATCTTTGGTACTGCAGGTTTCCAATGCTGATATGTATTGGCATCCCCAGTGATGAGCAATGGTTCCCAACAAGTTTTCGCTTATCCCCATGAAGTCTATTTCTTTGCATTGCATATAGTTATCATTACATAACATTGCACCTTCAAAAGCACGTAGCTGATCCATCAGAGTGGATCTTTGCGGAAAAAGAAATTCAAACATGCATACGAAGCATAAGCTGGATCAGGTACCTTACACGAAAGACTTGAATCATTCAAGGATAGTAATACATCTCCACAAGAGGGTATCGTTCCCAAATCCCCAGCTGATGACCTTGTACCCTGAATTTCCAGCAAAATCAATGCACCTTGTCATTCTAAACCCAGTTCTCGTCTGGTAGCCAACTCCCGTCTGACAAATATTCCAATCTTCCAACACTCATCTGTGTTAACTCCTAAACACTCGTCTGTGTCAACTCCTGAACATTCATTTGTGTCAGTCCCCCAAAAACTCGTCTGTGTTATCTTTTCCTTGATACTCGTTTGTATCTTCTTTTGATACTCGTCTGTATTGACCCAAACACTCGTCTGTGTTTAAATTTGTATCTTCCTTCAATACTCATCCGTATTGATTCAAAAACTCATCTGTGTTTAACCTTTCTTGATACTCGTATGTATCTTCTTTCGATAATCGTCTGTATTGATTCCAACACTCGTCTGTGTTTAACCTTTCCTTGATACTCGTCTGTATCTTATTTTGATACTCGTCCGTATCGATTCAGACACTCGTCTACGTTATACCTTCCTTGTATTGGCATCACGCTGCGTTACAAGTCCTATCTCTCCCTTGTATTGGCATCACGCTACGTTACAAATGCAATCTCTTCCTTGTATTGACATCACGCTACGTTACAAGTCTGATCTCTTCCTTGTATTGGCATCACACTACATTACAAGTGCAATCTCTTCCTTGTATTGGTATCACACTATGTTACAAGTCCGATCTCTCCCTTGTATCGGCATCATGCTACGTTACAAGTGCAATCTCTTCCTTGTATTGGCATCATGCTACGTTACAAGTACGATCTCTTCCTTGTATTGGCATCACACTATGTTACAAGTCCGATCTCTTCATTGTATTGGCATCACGCTATGTTACAAGTGTAATCTCTTCCTTGTATTAGCATCATGCTACGTTACAAGTCTGATATCTCCCTTGTATCAGCATCACGCTACATTACAAGTGCAATCTCTTCCTTGTATTGGTATCACGCTACGTTACAAGTTTGATCTCTTCCTTGTATTGGCATCGTGCTACGTTATAAGTTCAATCTCTTCCTTGTATTGTCATCACGCTACGTTACAAGTCCGATCTCTTCTTTGTATTGGCATCACGCTACGTTACAAGTGCAATATCTTCCTTGTATTGGCATCACACTATGTTACAAGTCTGATCTCTCCCTTGTATCAGCATCACGCTACGTTACAAGTGCAATCTCTTCCTTGTATGGCATCACGCTACATTACAAGTTTGATCTCTTCCTGTATTGGCATCGTGCTACGTTATAAGTTCGATCTCTTCCTTGTATTGGCATCACGCTACGTTACAAGTGCAATCTATTCCTTGTATTGGCATCACACTATGTTACAAGTCCGATCTCTCCCTTGTATCGGCATCACGCCACGTTACAAGTCTTCTTTGTCCTTGTGTTTACATCATGTAACCTTCCAACACTCATCGTGTCAGCTTCTAAACACTCGTCGTGTCACCTTCCAATCTCCGTCTTTTCACTAAAAAACAAAAAAATTCTTTCCCCAACAGATATCACAAAATAAATAAAGAAACACTTACACTCTCTCTCAGGACAAATCTTTGGCATTGGTATTTAATCATCTTCAACCTAGAACTTCCGAAAGGCACGTTCCAACCGTACTTTCAGGTTTAAGATGATTAAATAGGGGCAGTTGTAATACCCCAAATTTGTCCTACCTATTTCACTTTTATCTGGCTTATGCATTGATGCTCTTTTCTCATGTACATAACTCCATTAGGTCATCTAATACATCATTCATTCATTAATCAATAAAATGGGCATGATATCTAAGGTATTGAGGATTTAGGGTTGTTGTACGGATTTAAGGCTCTCATCTTCACTCAAGGGATCATATGGTTTCACCATTGATCATGGTCTATGGAGATAGGGTTTTTGTGCTTGGGGTCACTGAGAGATTTATTCTCATCGAGCTATAAAGATTATCAAGTTTCTTCATCAAAGAGTTACAACTTGTTAATGTTAGGCTTTTCTTCAATACCCAAAATAAATACCTTGTGAGTTAGGACTTGGTATCTTCTCAACATCTCAAGTGTATCCCAAGAGGATTAAGGTTCTTGCCCATGGTGTTTGCGTTTATTAATTCAATTGAAGTGTTCTTCTTTGCTTTAAGTATCGTTGTCATTTTCAAAGACTCTTCAAGGCATTACTATTGTGTTGGATTGAAATACGAGTGCAAGCGATGGCATGGGAGATGAACTTGGGGACTCATTCAGGTTAAGGCAATTTTGGTTGGCTTGGAATTGAGATTTATTTGGAATGATTGATCTGGGTTACTGATTGGTTAGCCTTTAGTCAAGTTGCCTAATGTATTTAAGTAAATCAAATATTGCTTGCGAAATTGAAGGGTTTGCGCATAAGGTTTCTTAAGAGGCATTCAAGTGCCATTCAATATCATTCAACCCCATTTCACATGTCCAAAGGTTTCTTCAAAAGCAATACATAATAATTCATACATAGAGGCAAGGTCAAAGAAGGTTACAAAAGGAAACTACATGGATTTACATCAATAAAACTACTCTGATAAGTCACTACGTTTACAAAACCATTACTATTACATCATTCCTAATACATTATACCATGTTAGAAAAGGCAATTTCAAGTGTCAATAAAAGCCATTACATCAAACTCTGTCACAAATCCATCACATTACAAAGCCTTGCTCTCACAAAAGGAATTCCAAGTGAAAACTACATAGAGACATTCATAAACCTAGAGACTATTCTCCCATCTTTATTTTCTCCATCATTCTTCATATGCTTCAAGTTACTTTCATGGATTGATGCCCCCTCACGCTTCTGATGACCATGCTAACAACAACTTAAATGCCCGATCGAGTAATTGAGGTTTGCACTGCGTTCAACACAAAACAATCATTAATTAGAGCTGCCATGTTCAAGAGAAAAAACCAACAGAATTCCAAAACCAACCTATATCCAAAAAAACTTCGCAGATAACAGAATATCCTCTAACCATTTTCTAATAGCCCATTCCAAACAACCCTGCAATCTGTTAACTGCAGTAACAAACTTCCCAATTAATTCTCAAACCATAAAAAACAGAACAATAATAGAAAACTCCTGTAACTGAATCAATTCTAACCAACCTATAACCAATGCCTAACAAAAACTTTCGCAACAAAATTCCTAACTTCAAAAACAATGAACCAATATTCAACCATTTTTCCAGCTGTCAAAACATAATTTCTAAACAACATTTTCCTAACAATTTTCTGTAAATAACTTCCAAGAAAACTTCCACAGCAGAAGAAACATAGCCAACTTTCCTAACTGTCTCATAACTAATTACCTAACTAATTTCTAACAGTTTCAATAAAACTGTAACAGAAAAAACTTCAAAATAAACACTCTCCTAACAGAATCCCTAACTATCATACTAACAACCTATAACTTCCAAGAGAATCTCAGGAACATAATTCATCAAAAACGAGAAGCAGATAACAGAATGAAGGCAACAGAATAATAGGGTGAGATCAAGGAAAACAAAAACTCACCTTGGAAAATATTTTCTTCCTCCATCCTTTACCTTCACTCTTGTTCTCTCATCTCTCTCCCATTCATTACTTAGCTCCATAACCATAAACCTTTCATTTCTCTCTCCATTCATCATCTTCATCTCCAAATCTCTCTCAATTCACTCGACTTCCTCTTCCTATCTCCATCTCTGTAACCAATTTGCATCACCTTCACCTCTTAACACCTTCATGCTTCAGCATCCTGCATCATCACCGTCTTCACACTACTGCATCCGATTATTCGTTCGTCTTCTACAACTAGCTCCTCTCTGCAATACTGAATCATCCTCGACCTTTATCTGCAAAATCGCAAGCAAGAACCTCAATTACTTCCTTTCTACAACAACAATCCGCAGCAGAATACGAAGAAACAGAATTCGCCAAGTCACACAGAAGGAAGGGGAAGAAGACATGTTTGAAGAGATAACGGTTCATTACCTGAAGAAATGAGAGGATATTTGAGATTCTGATAGTTCCGTAGACATCAAATAATCTCCGAAATCACTCTGGTAGGTGAGCCGTTCTCTTCACTTTCCCGCTTTAGTCGTTATACCTTTGTGTAGCTTGTGTACTTCCGAACGAAATCCCTAAGTGTGTGGCTCGATTCAACACAATGTCTCGGTTCAATTTCGGATTTGTTCAGATTAGGTTTTGCTTAAGCTTGAACGATTGGTTTTAGGCTTAATTCAAGCAAGTAATGTTTTGAGAAGGCAAGGCCAAGGAAGAGTTATTTGTAGCGTTGGTCAGTGGTCTCGACGGAGGTGATGGATGATTGAGGCGGTTCACAGCGGCCTCACATTGTTGAAGAGGGGAATTAGTCGTCGATTCCATGAAGAAGATGAAGGTAGCAAATTGGAACCTTAGTTGTCCTTGTGAAACGCACCGTTTCTCTATGAGCGAAAATAGACTGATGCAAATGGGTAATATGTACACTTGTGGACCGGGTCATATGGTCTTGAGGCCCATGGCCACTTTTTTGGGAGATTTCTTGGTTAGAGCATGCAAAATTTATTCCGGATTGGGCCTCCTGCCTGGAATTATTGCTGAAGCTTATCACACCTTCTATTGGTTTAGGAACCCCTAAAACGTGTATTCAATTCCCTTTGGTTACATTGATTTTGTGCAATTTAATTTTGATGCTTTCTTACATGATTTCTGGATGAAACTTTGTGTGAATATTAGCATGTGATTTCTGACTTGGTGATGTTTTTTTGCTTAATTTTTCTATTAGCTTAGGAATTGATTGAATTAATGTTTGGTACATGAGTAGAATTAGAATTTTAACGCGTTCTTGTTGATTATGTATCTTTGATTCAATTCCCTTGGCATGATAAGTGGTTTGGTGGTAGATTCTGACCCTTGAACAATGCCATGCTATTTTTGACGTATTTGTTCATTGTGCGAGGTACTTTTTGATGCTTTCGATCATATCTTACGTAGGAACTTATGATTACACGTTGCATTCTCAACACGCGTTTTCCTTTATCTTGATTGGATATTATTTCTGACTTTGTTCGTTTCTTGGTGAAGCTTGCTTGACACGTATTCCCTGCTTCTCCAGTGCTTTCGTCTATTCTTGACGACTTTCTCACTTTGGTAGTCGCCGCTACTACCCTTGTACTTCTTTGCACTTTATTGCATTTCATTATTACTTTCTAGATATCATGAGAAGTAGGAAATAAAGAGCGTGCGCTCGAAGTCGCTGTTTAAAGACCTGTAGCAGGAATTCCGCACTTCATTTGCTATATGTGTTGTGCTTGTGTTTTTTCTTTGGTTGTTGATCGATGAGTCACTCAATTTAGGAATTGAGATCACGACTTCGCTCTCAGTACATGCTTCCTATAGGATTTTATCGCTTTCCATTATTTCTTGCTGATCGATGAGTCACTCAATTTAGGAATTGAGATCACGACTTCGCTCTCAGTGCATGCTCCCTATAGGATTTTATTGCTTTCCATTATTTCTTGTTGATCGATGAGTCACTCAATTTAGAAATTGAGATCACGACTTCACTCTCATTGCATGTTCCCTATAAGATAGTTTTGTTAGACTTTCTTTGGAATGCTAACCTAGATATAATCTCTCTAGGTGTGCTCTCTTGAGCTTATTAGCTTTTTTGCTTTATCCTTGTATATATCCTGTTCCCTTAAGATGCGCTTGCTCCGTTCGGGTACGAGTTAGACCTTCGGTTGTAAACCATGCATGCTAACATTAGGTAGACATTTCCCTTTTGTTAATCCGAACCTTAGGACTACCATTGTATGATAATGTTAGGTTAGAAATAGGCTAGTCTCCCTTAGACTCTTTTCTTCCCCTTTTTGCATCCTTGCATCTAAAACTAAAACTTCTTTTCTTAGCAAATCAAAAACATGTTAATCGTACCTAAAACTTTTTTCAAGGTAATAAAACACAAACCAACTCAAACCATTTTCTGCGCTCGAGCACCTTTTCTCTAAAACCCTTTTCAGGTAAGGATGTGATTAGTTTACTTCTGTGCCAACACATAAGTCTCCAAAGGATGAGCTGTGGCAGAAGGCGGAATTAACATTGTCCATAAAAAACACAAACAAACAAAAACATGTGAGCCGAACTATGGTAGCTTTGATTCCTCAAAAAGGATACGTAGGCATTGGGGTAGGGCCCAAGTGAGTACAATTTTATTTTCCCTACGTTATTTTATCATTTCTTTTGCATGCATTCTCCCTTCAGTAGTATAGTAAACAATAAGCATAGATTAAACACATCCATAAGATAGACAACAAGAGTGAATACCATAGAGTACTGCGGGTGTGTGGGGTGCTAATACCTTCCCCTCGCGTAACAGACTCCCTTACCCAATCTCTCGGTCGCAAGACCGTGACTTCTCCCTTCTCAGGTTTTCTCGATGTTCACCTTTCCCTCCATATGGGATAAAAGACATTCGTTGGAGACTTCATTGTTTGATGATTTTTAGCCGGTTGTTTTAGTCGACTCCTCATTTTGGTCACTTTAAGCCCTGATGAAGACATGGTGAAAGTTCTCTTTCAATTCTTTGACCCTTTACATAATTGCTTTACATTTCCTGACTTCCAGTTGGTTCCTACTATGGAAGAGTTTTCTCAGTTATTGGGTGTACCTATTCTCAATCAATTACCCTTCAACGGTAGGGAAAGAGACCGAAAGCCTGAGGAAATCGCTCAAGCCCTGTATTTAAAATGATCCGACGTTGTGGCAAATTGGGAAACAAGAAGCGGTATCAAAGGGTTTCTAGCCAAGTTCTTGTTTGAGAAAGCTCACTACTTTTGGTCTACTTTGAACTTACAAGCCTTTGAGGAGGTATTGGCCCTTCTCATCTATGGGACGGTACTGTTCCCTAATTCGGACCAACTCATAGATGTGAATGCGGTCAAAATTTTCATGTCTCGTAATCCGGTGCCTACCTTACTTGGAGATATTCAGCACTAATTTCACACTCGTAGTGTAAAGAGAAGAGGAACCCTCATGTGGTGCACTCCTCTATTATCTAGGTAGTTTATTTCGCACCTACCTCGATCTGTGTTGAAGAATGAGCAAGGCATGAGGTGGTCTAAAAGGTTGATGTCTCTCACGCATTTAGATATTCACTGGTGTCCTCGATCCATGGAAGACGTCATCATCATTGATCGCTATGGGGAATTCCCTAATGTCCCCTCTCCTAGGAATTAGGGGAGGAATCACTTATAACCCTTGTTTGGCGTTGCGACAATTTGGGTATGCTAGGAGGGACGGTCCTTATGATGCATTGGTGCAGGGAATTGCATTTGACTATGAGAATGATGTCCAAGGGTACCGTTAGAGGTTTATCCGAGCTTAGGGCATGGTGAACAAAGTAGATAGCAAGACATTGGGGCATAAGAACTCCACCCCTTTGGAGCCTTATCATAATTGGGTGCGAGCACGCGCTCAAAATCTCATGATGCCTTACCCCGCCATCCTACCAATCATCATGGAACCTATCACCAAGACAGGTGTACCTCATACTATTCTTTATCCTGACATGATGACTACTCTCGAGGAATTGCAAAGATCTTGGATTCAACTCAAAGAGGAACAAGACACCTTAGAAACCCAGTTCTACACAAGCGAGAAGATAGTTTTGGAGCTTACAAGACAACTGCATGAAGAACAGAGTTTGAATGCCTACATTGCACCAAAGAAGATGCGCCCATGGGAAGCCCGAGTCCTGTTTGATTTAGGAGTTTTTATTTTACCTTTGTTTCGTCCATTGTAATCCCAAGGGGCATCATTGTAATCATTTAAACTTATGAATGCAATTAATGTTTGTTCTCTCTTTGACTAAGCAAATTTAAGATCTTAAAAGTCCTTGAAAACATTACATAAACATTATCATGCATATCATTACATTGAGCAGATATTCCGAGACATGTTTCTTATCTTTTCACTATTTATTTCAGCAAAAGAAATGTCTCTTGAATAAATAGTGAAGGGCCTTCAAGCTTAAAATTCTCAGCTCCAACAAATGTTTCTGGCTCTGGCTAAAAGGCAAGAAGATCTGAAATTTCTGATCATCAAGGAGAAGACTAAGAAGACAAATAAACCAGCTGGTGTCTTGAATTTGGGAAGGAGGTTCATAGGAACGGCTAAGCAAGCTCTAGATTTCACAACCCCGTCAAACGAGGGGGACAATCAAGAAGAGAAGCCAACAGAAGAAAACAACAACCCAGTGTCTGAGCAAGATGAAGCTGACTATTCTAAGGAGTATTATCCTCCTGCTGATGATAAATAAAAACAGCTGGAGGATCGTCTCAATGCTATGGAGATCCAGAGGGTACCCAGGCTGGATTTTGAAGAGCTAGGACTGACCTCAGGGGTGGTCATCCCACATAAATTCAAGGTCCCCACCTTTGCTAAGTACGAAGGTGTCTCCTGCCCTAAGCTGCACTTAAGGTCATATGTCAGGAAGATTCAACCCCACACTACTGATAGGAATCTGTGGGTACATTTCTTCCAGGAAATTTTGGCAGGGACTCAATTGGAATAGTTCTATCAACTGGAAAGAACCAGCATTTATAATTGGGAAGATCTGGTTGCTGCTTTCTACAAGAAGTACCAATATAATGCTGACCTCGCCTCAAATCGTACGCAATTGCAAAGTATGTCAATAGGTTCCAGAGAAGGTTTTAAAGATTATGCCCAAAAGTGGAGAGACCTTGCATGAAGAGTCCATCCTCCGTTGTCTGATAGAGAGCTGGTGGACATGTTCTTGGGCATGTTTTCTGGTCCATTCTTTAACCATCTGATTGGAAGCTCTTCTGCTGGGTTCACTGAACTGATACTGACTGGTGAACGGGTAAAAGGTGGCATCAAAAGTGGTAAAATACAGAGAGATACATCCTCCAGTACAACAAAGAAACCTTTCACTGGAAAGAAGGAGGTCAGTTCTGTTTATGGCCAAAGAAGTCAAAACGAAACTGAACATCGTTTGACGGTAGGGGATGTTATGATTTCTAATCCGGCTTCAAACCAACAACGAAACAATCAGCGCAGGCTGGATACGCCCAGAAGACAATTTACCCGGATCAACATGACCTTATCCCAGGTTTTGCCACATTTGCTGAAGTCCAACCTGGTGACCCTAAAAGAGGCCCATAAGAATCCCAATACTGCATCTCCTTGTTACCACCCAAATGCTCGATGTGCCTGCCATTATGAAACTCTAGGGCATGATACAAACGATTGTTGGGCTCTAAAGAATAAGGTGTAGGATCTCATAGAGGCGAAGGAGATTGAGTTTGAACTTCCAGAGACACCTAATGTAATAACTGCACCAATGCCCAAACATGACCAGGGTGTCAATGCTATTGACAATGACCGATTTGTTTCTTCTATGGATGAGTTAACTGCTCCTCTTCTAACTATTAAAAGGAATCTGTTGCGAGCCAGTTTACTTCTTGGATATGCTGAAGATTTCCACTTATGTATGTCTCTACCAGATGGTTATTTGATGTTAAAGATGGGCGTCCATTGCCTGATGGTTAACAAAGAAATCCTGTTTGAGAAAATTCCCCTTACAAGAAGTTTGTGCGAAGATCTCTTAATAATTACCATTTTCGATAATCCTCCTAAGGTCTCCACCAAAAGACCCTTCAGGATTACATCTGTTCCCAAGTTTTCTCCCTTGATCATCACCCTTCTTGGGCCAATACCATATTCCTCTGATAAAGTTGTTCCCTGGAATTATGGGGCTGACGTCTATCACCTTAGTGTCAAGCAAGACCTATTGTCTATTAAAGATAAAGTTGTTGAAGGTACTGATCTTGACATCGACAACATCGTCGGGACTAGTAAAATTACAAGAAGTAGAAGAGTTTTCTCTCCTGAGATCTCTCCAAAGACTGTTGCTACTCCTGTGATTATCCCCGCTGCTACTCCTGCTAGTACGACCATTGCTACTCCTACTGTTATCCCTGCTGTTATCCCTGCTACTGAGTCGGCCGAGACTCGGGGAAAAGAGGTATTGGTTAAGCCTGTCCAGACGAAGGCGCACAAAGAAGTCATTCCTGAGGCTTCTAAAAAAGAAATGGAAGAGATATTGAAGATAACAAAGAAGAGTGATTATAACACTGTGGAGCAGTTAGGGAAAACTCTTTCAAATATCTCAATTCTGGCCTTACTTTTGTGCTCTAAAGCCCATGCTAAGGCTTTAGTAAAATTCCTGAAGTCTGCCCATGTGCCTCAAGAGACCTCTGCTGATCAATTTGAGAATTGTGTTTCCAGCCTGACTGCTGATAATGGACTAGGTTTTCCTTACGTTGATTTAACTCCCAAGGGAAGGAAACATAATGATGCCCTGCATGTCTCTATTGAATGCATGGTTACTACCCAAGCTCATGTTCTGGTAGATACAGGTTCGTTGTTGAATGTGTTACCCAAGAACGCTCTGGACAAGTTAGATTGCGAAGGACTCACACTGAAGCCCAATAGCATTATGGTGAGGGCCTTCGATGGTTCCAAAATAATGGTGCACAGGGAGGTGGGCATCCCTATCAAAGTTGGTACTCATACTTTTTACTCAACTTTCTATGTGATGGACATCCACCCGTCTTACTCCTGCTTATTGGGTCGACCCTGGATCCATGGGGTTGGTGCTGTTACTTCTCCCCTGCATCAGATGTTGAAGTACCCAATCCATGGAAAGATTATCATAGTCCATGGTGAGGAGGAATACATGGTGAGCCACCTGAACTCTTTCAGGTATGTTGAAATGGACAGCGAGTTCATTGAGACCCCCTGTCAGAACTTTGAGGAGGTTCCACAGACAGTTGTTGCGACCAAGACTGCTGCCAGTATTCTAAAGACTAATAGACCTCCGCTGAAGATGGATTCTCTGAGGGATGCCAAATCAGTAGTCGAATAAGGTGGGTGTACTATTTGGGGCCAACTTCCAGACATTCCCTACAAATATGACAAGTTTGGTTTGGGTTTTACTTGATGAGCCCAAAGAGCTGTTCATCGTGCTCGTGCCGGAAGACCACCACTACGCATCAGTAACCATGAAGTCAATGCATTAGAGGACAGTGATAGCGATTATGACATGGACAAGTGGATCTTTCTAACCATCAGCGGCGGACTCAACAATTGGGAGGCCAAAGATTTTGTGCCTATTACTTTTATTCAAGAGTAATTGTCTTTTTGTGTTTTGGGATATGTAATATTTGAACAATTGAGACTTTAAAGCCTTGTGTCTTACCCGAAGCATAATGGTCTATTTTGTGAGGGTTATTACTTCATATTCATATGTCATTAATAAATCATTGGACATTTTTGCATATAGATTTTATGCTCTCTGTCTTTCTTTTCCACTTTTACTTTATCAAAAAAATGGCTATGCTCTTACACATACCCACATATCAAACTGCAAATCCACATCCACTCTGGATCCCATTGATACCGGTTCTTCTATTACCAATTATGACTTTGAAAATATGATCTACCAAGCTGAGGACGAAGGTGAGGAAGATTGTGAAGTACCGGGGGAGCTTGCCAGACTGCTACAACAGGAAGAAAGGTCAATACATCCTCATGAAGAGTCGGTTGAGACAGTGAAATTGGGTACTGAAGAGGATAAGAAGGAAGTCAAGATAGGTGCTGATCTGGAGCATAGTGTCAAAGAGTGGTTAATTCAGATGCTACATGACTATGTTGAGGTTTTTGACTGATCATACAAAGACATGCAGGGACTTGACACTGATATTGTGGTCCATCACCTACCGACAAAAGAGGACTACCCTCCGGTGAAACAAAAGGTTCGTCGTATGCGGCCAGAGATGTCAGAAAAGATCAAGGCTGAAGTTATGAAATAGTTCAACACCGGTTTCTTAGCTGTCACCTCTTATCCATAATGGGTTGCCAATGTTGTCCCAGTACCTAAGAAGGACAGTAAAGTATGTATGTGTGTGAATTACAGAGACTTGAATAGGGCAAGCCCCAAGGATGACTTTCCGCTTCCCCATATCGATGTTCTGGTTGACAACATTGCACAACATAAGGTATTCTCCTTCATGGATAGTTTCTCCGGATACAATCAGATCAAAATGGCACCTGAAGACATGGAGAAAACAACCTTCGTCACACAGTGGGGCACTTTATGTTACAAAGTTATGCCATTTGGGTTAAAAAACGCCGGGGCAACCTATCAGCGTGCTATGGTAGCTTTGTTCCATGATATGATCCATCACGAGATAGAGGTCTACGTTGATGATATGATAGCCAAGTCTCAAACCGAAGAGGAGCACCTTGATCACCTACAGAAGCTGTTTGAAAAGCTGAAAAAGTACAAACTGAGACTGAACCCGAATAAGTGCACCTTTGGAGTAAGATCTGATAAGCTCCTAGGCTTTATTGTTAGCGGCAAAGGCATTGAAGTAGACCCTGCAAAGGTTAAAGCTATACAAGAAATGGCAACTCCTTGCACTGAGAAGGAGGTTAGGGGAAACTTGGGACGCCTAAACTACATTGCAAGGTTCATTTCCCATCTGACTGCTACTTGTGAGCCAATATTCAAGTTACTGAAGAAAGATCAAGCAGTGAAGTGGAATGACGATTATCAGAACACCTTTGAAAAAATCAAGAAATATCTTCAAGATCCTCCAATCTTGATGCCTCTAGTTGAAGGAAGACCTCTGATCATGTACTTAACAGTATTAGATAACTTAATGAGGTGTGTGCTGGGGCAGCATGACGAGTCTGGTCGAAAAGAGCATGCAATATACTACCTTAGCAAAAATTTTACCGACTGTGAAACCAGATACTCACTGCTCGATAAAACTTGCTGCACTTTGGCATGGGCTGCTCGCTGACTAAGAAAGTATATGTTGACTCACACTACCTTATTGATATCTAAAATGGATCCTATCAAGTACATCTTTGAGAAGCCCGCTCTGTCTGGAAGAATAGCAAGATATCAGATGATCTTGACCGAATACGACATTCAGTATACAACCCAAAAAGTGATTAAAGGAAGTGTATTAGCTGATCATTTGGCTCATCAGGCCGTGGATGACTACCAATCCATGAATTTTGAGTTTCTGGACGAGAACATCATGTTAGTAACTGATTGTAAAGAACCTGGACCGGATGAAGGACCTGAAAAAGGATCCCGATGGACTATGGTTTTCGATGGAGCTTACAACGCTCTTGGAAATAGCATCGTTGCTGTGATCATATCTCCCGAAGGCTATCATACTCCTTTCACTGTCAGGCTATGTTTCAATTATACCAACAATATGGTTGAATATGAAGCATGTATCATGGGTCTCAAAGCTGCTACCGACTTGAATATTAAATTCTTGAGTGTATTTGGAGACTCGGCCCTAGTAATCAGTCAAATCAAGGGAGAATGGGACACTAAGCATCCTAATCTCATACCTTACAAAGTGCATGTGTTGACACTGATTCCATACTTTTAAGAAGTTACATTTGAGCATTTTCCACGAGAGGAAAATCAACTAGCGGACGTGCTAGCTACTATGTCATCCAGGTTTAAGGTCAGGTGGGATAACGAAGCTCCTTAGATCACTATTGAGAGAATGGATGAACCAACATACTGTCATGAGATTGATATTGAAGAAGTAGTGGACAAACCTTGGTTCCATGAAGTCAAAAGATATCTCTAAGCCCAAGAGTATCTTGAGGGAGCTTAAGTCAATGATAAGAAGTTCCTAAGAAGGTTCTCTACCAATTTCTTCCTTAGTAACATAATCCTCTACAAACGCAACCACGACTCAACCTTGCTTCGGTGTGTAGACAAGAGTGAGGCAGAAAAGATTATGGCAGATTTACACAAAGGTACCTTTGGCACTCATTCTTGTGGGAACACAATGGCTAAAAATATCCTACAGGCAAGATACTACTGGTCCACTATGGAAGCAGACTGTTATCAGCATTCACGAACTTGTCACAAATGCCAGATCTATGCTGATAAAGTACATGTGCCTTCGGTTCCTCTAAATGTCTTAACAGCTCCCTGGCCATTCACAATGTGGGGGATCGACATGATTGGAGAGATTATACCTACAACTTCTAATGGACATTGCTTCATACTCGTCGCCATTGATTACTTCACAAAGTGGGTCGAGGCAGCTTTATTTGCTTATGTTACCAAGAATGTTGTGGCCCGATTCATCAGACATTACCTTATTTGTTGATACGGTATTCCAGAAAGAATCATTACGGATAATGGTACCAATCTCAATAACACTATGATCACCGAGCTCTACACGTAATTTAAGATCCAACATCATAACTCTTCTCCTTGCCGGCCAAAGATGAATGGTGCTGTAGAAGCTGCTAATAAAAACATCAAGAAGATCATCCAAAAGATGACAGTGACATATAAAGACTGGAACAAGATGTTACCATTTGCTCTTCATGGTTACTGCACCAGAATGCACACATCAATAGAGGCAACTCCTTTCTCTTTGGTATACAGTATGGAAGTTGTCCTACCCATAAAAGTCTAGATCCCTTCCTTGAGAATCATGAAGGATGCAGGTTTGAAGGAAGACGAATGGGTTTAGGCTTGACTTGACCAATTGAACTTGATTGACGAGAAAAGGCTCGCGGTTGTCTTCCATAGTCAGATGTATCAAAAACGTATGATTAAAGCTTTTAACAAGAAAGTCAGACGTCATGTATATCAGGCTGGTGACCTAGTGATCAAGCACATTATACTGCCGCAAGGTAATCCCAGGGGAAAATGGACTCCCATATGCGAAGGTCCATTTGTGATTAAGAACATATTTTCTGGTGGAGCCATGATCTTAACCACTATGGACGGTGGCGACCTTCGACACGCTGTAAACATGGACATAGTTAAAAGATACTACGCATGAACAAAGACCCGCTAGGTCGATCGACCTAGGAAAAAATAAGGGCATCCCAGCGAACCAAAAAGGTCCGGGCAAAAATTAGGGATATACATATGAAAAAAATCTGTACACCCGGCAAGTCGAAAACCTGAAAAGGCGGCTTGGGCAAAAAAGGGTATCCTGGGGGACTGAAAACCCGAAAGGGCGGTCCAGGAAAAAGTTAGGGATGTTAAGCGTATGACTATGTCCTGTTGGATCACCATACAGTCAATCTTCAATATCAACTGTCAAGCTCAAATGGTACTAATCAATCCAGTCAGCTTCGGACAAGCAGCAAAGAGATAAGACGCTCAAAGACATAAAGGCAATAGCATAATGGAAACCCGATGAGATTATTTCACATAGCTATTTTTCTTTGTACATTTCTTTGTATAGTTTTCCATTCTCACGACGATATTCTCTTACTAGGATGTCCGTCTCCTTGTACAAAAACGCCTATCATAGACACAAATTCTTCAAATTAATATAAAATTATCTCTTTGAAAGTGCAAAACCATTTGTTTTTGTTTTTCTGTCTTGTTTGCAAAAACTTCCAGTGATTATTTTTGAATATATGCATTTGAATGTGATTACTGCTTACAAATATACACATAAAAAACAAAAAGACAATTATTAATGGCTTTAAGAAACGGGACAATGTCTAAGGGCCATCCACAAAATCTCCGTAGATATTTTCTCCAGCAGATACTTTCTCCAGTAGGTATAGAGGTAGGGGCATTCTACTACAAAGTCACTGCCATATCCTTGGCATACAACCTAATAATGTCAGGTGTTCTCATATCCCCGGCGGAGCAAAAATCTCCAACTACTGCTCCGACATCTAAGAAAAATTCCCCAGTAAAGTCGCCAAGCTTCTTAGGATTCCCCAATAGGATTTCACAAAATCCCCAAACAGTGCACAGAGTTTTCCTTCCCCAATAGAGTTTATTTCTCTAACAACGGAAATCTATCTCCCAACATTTAACTTCAACATATTTGAAGGCCTACATTCTTCATCCCCATCAACAATCAGGGACTTATTTTCCCTAGTTCAACAATACTGCAATAGAACAGCAGAATACGTTCATACATTAAATTCATGCATCATTCTACAAACATCATAGCATATGCAGCACAAATGCATATATCACAATCTCATTTGTTTTGAGAGCATCATGTAATTCATACATCATGTCATCGCATAAAACTGGTTTTACCTTTTCAGGTTGAAATTAGCAGACAAACAAACACTATCAACTTATACAGTAGGTCAAAGATTAATGTCCGAAACCAGACGGGGAAACTATCTACACGACCAAGTGGTATCAACTCCCAGAGCAAGATGGGTTTACCAACAAATACAGCAGGCCACAGATTAATTCCCGAAACCAGACGGAGAACTATCCATGTGACCAACATTTTCAAGTTCCAGATTAATACCTGTAACAAGCCAGGACAATTATCTGTCGACGACTAATTGTAGATTAATACCTGAAACCAGATAGGAAAACTATCTTTCTTTCTAAGGTCAGAGATTAATACCTGAAACCAGCCATGACAACTATCTTAACAACCGACAAAAACAAGTTCCAGATTAATACCTGTAACAAGCCAGGAGAACTATCTGTGGATGACTAATTGTAGATTAATACCTGAAACCACACAGGAAAACTATCTACATGAGAAGATTGAAGATTAATACCCGAAACCAGACGGGAAAACTATATTTATTTCTAAGGTCAGAGATTAATACCTGAAACCAGCCAGGACAACTATCTCAATGACCAACAAAAGCAAGTTCCGGATTAATACCTGAAACAAGACAGGACAACTATCTATGAATGACTAATTGTAGATTAATGCCTGAAACCTGACAGGAAAACTATCTACATGACCAGATGAAGCAATCTTACATGGGTTCCTTCTTATGATCTCCAGATGCATCTTTACACGGGCTCATCCTGAAGCAATCTTACACGGATTCCTTCTCAATTTCCAGATGCAGACTAACACGAATTCATCCTAAAGCGATCTTACATGGATTCCTTCTCAATTTCCAAATGCAGTCTAACACGGACACATCCTAAAGCAATCTTACACAGATTCCTTCTCAATTTCTAGATGCATTCTAACATGAACTCATCCTGAAGCAACCCTACACAAGCTCCTTCTAATACATTTCTAGACAACAATTAATTTCATCCTCCCCAGCAATTTACTATGAGGACTGGAGTTCAACCAGAAAACTGTAAACTTTCATTTCTCCAATCCAGAGATAACTCCTCAGTAGAGCCTTGGACAACTAAAGTTCCTAGACTCTATTCCTCATAGAGTTTTCCTCAAGCAGGAGAACAACAGAAATCAGCCTTCCCTAGTGGACTCCTCCTCAGACAGCAGGAACATGAATTCCCCACAAAAGGACCTCTTATGAAGTCAAAACCTACTTTGGATGGCATCTTTAAGCCCATCTTTGATAACTCCCAGTCATCTTTTCCAAATGGCATCTTTAAGCCCATTCCCGATACAGTCAATCATCACATCATGCGAGTGCAAATTTCTAGGCACTCTAGTGTTCAATTATCTTCCACCTTCAAATCACGAAAGGAAAACTAGCCAATCTAAATCTTCGGGTTTAAGAAGATTGAACAGGGGAAGCTGTTGTACCCCAAAATTTACCCTCTCATGGTTACGAACACTTACTTAAGGAAAATAAAACTTTTAGAGATAATCAAGTGTCTTTCGATTGGTATCTGAACAGGGTATTTTGATTGGCATCTGAGCAAGCTTCAGTTGGGCGTTGGAATTCCTTCAACACAAGACCGATTCACAAGTTTCGATTAGGTGTTGGGCCTCCTTCGATCAAGTTTAGTTCACAAGGATTAGACTACACATTGGCTGCTTCAGGCTTTCCTTTGATTCACAAGGCAAGAACTTCCTACATGCCCGCTTTGATTCACAAAGTAGTATTCCCCTGCAGACAAGTTTCGATTGAACCTCTAAAACCCTTCGATCAAGCTTTGGGTCCACAAGTATCATTCCAGCAGTGCCGTGATTGACTTTAACGCATAAGGCACAAATGCCTCTTCATGCTTTCCTTGGATTCACAAGGCAAAAGGCTTATTCAGACTTGCCTTCAATTCACTAGACAAAGGACTTCCTACATGCTTTCGATTCACAAGGCAAAAGCCTATTTCATGCGTGCTTCGACCCATAAGGAAATACTCCCTCTGTGCGTGCCTTCACCGCACAAGGCAAAGGCTCCCTCTTCAACTTGCCTTGGATTCACAAGGCAAAAAGCTCCCACTTGAACTTTCCTTCAGCGCACAAGGAAAAGTCTCCCTCTTTAATTTGTCTTTGATTCACAAAGCTAAAACCATTTCAACTGGCCTTCGATTCACAGAGCAATAGCCTCCCTAATGCTAGCATCCAAAAGGCATTGGCTTCCTTTGTGCTAGTTTCGAATGGGAAATGATTCCCTTTGAAACTGCTTGCGTCAACTCTATCCCTAAACCCTTCAGCATATGATTGCTATATTATGAGCACACATTGGTGGCCCAGTTAAAGAATGCACAAGGCATACATGTGGGCTATTTAAAAGACACACAAAAGGGCCATTCGAAGGATGTACAAGTGTTCCATTCGAAGGAGACACATAATTATTGAAAATAAGTTTGTCTTATGATGAGTCTTGGTCCAAGTTGCTTGCTGGCCCAAAAGCCAACATGTTACCAAGCCCAAGCCTCCTGCACAATTGCATTCGAAGGAGGTAACAAGGGAAGTTTCGACTGGCCATAAAGGAGCTCTCGTTTGGGTTAGTTGAAGAGTTTAGGTCAAGCTACCAAGACAAATAATGGCTCAATCGAAGAAGCCCTAATGATGAGAATTGGAGCCATTCGAAGGAGGAAACCTTGGGCCAGTCGAATAGAAAAGATTGAGGGTATTAAAAGGATTCAAATGTGTCAAGGTTCACTCTAAAGCTCAAAGAGGTAGGAACTCATCAAAAAAGGCAATCCCTTAATGTGTCTGATTTTGCCTTCAAAGCCCAGTTAATGGTTGTCCCTTGCCATTTCTATGCTATGACCCTCTCTACATCTCCTATAAATACACAATAATTCTACAAGCCAAGGGTACAAGGTACATGCGTGTAAAGACTAGATACGTATGCACAAACACATACTACACACATATACTGCCTCATACACACTGCCTCATAATCCACACCAAAATTCTCAAAAATATCATAAGTGGTCAAGTTCGAAACACCCTTTGAAGGCACCCTCCATCCAAATTAACATCCAAATCGTGTCCCTGGGGTTTGCACAGACGCATACCCACCCTTTCCCAAGCCATCTCACGCCCAGGATTGTAGATCGAAGCGCCTCCAGTTGGTTTTAATTTTCAGTCTCATTCAATCTATAATTTAAACTCATGAGGATTGCATGTTCATATTATTATTGTTGTTTGCGAATGATTTAACATAATGTATGTAAGTTGCAGTACCCAAATGCTAGGATACCATGGCTAGGACTTTTGAAACTGGTCACTTTCGAAACCCATGTTACTGATTGTTGCAGATCGAAACAACCCCAAATTCGAGTTCAGGGGCTGATTTCGAGTGGAATAAGTTCTTCTTGTTTGGTTTTGAAACTAACAAACTTGCAGGATTCAATGTTAGTTTCTTTGATTTCGATTGAATAACTAGCTCAGACGGAAAAGGAAGGTGTGCGTTAGATGAAGGACCTGGTTTTGAATCCCAGGTCAGACATTTTCATTTTCATTCTAACATGTTTGTTTGCAGATCCAGTGCTGGTATATCCCATGTGCACACCATACATTTTCAGATCCTAACCATCAGATCACAACTGATCCAAATCCATGCGTCTCAACATGCAGCCTATGGTGCACCCTCTGAAGGCCAACAACACCGAAGTCAGGCGTAACTTGGACTTCTCCTGGAATTGGGCCAAAGAAATTTCAATTATACCCCCTGCCTGCTAGTTAGCATCCAGGCCCATTTGCCTGTCTTTGTTTTGTTTCTTTCATTACTTATTGCTTTTAGTCTTTTTTTATTTAATAATTATGAAAATCACAAAAAATTAGGTTTAGTTTTATTTTTAATTAAAATTAATTTTGTTAATTGATTAATTAATCACTTTAACTTTATTTTATTCAATTTAAAATCAAAAGACCTAGGATTTAATCAAATTTTATTTCATAATCAAAATAAAACACAAAAAAGATTTCCTTTTACCTTAGGATTTTTTGACATATTTTCGGTTCGCGCGCTTATTTTAAATTTTGCATTTTTTATATTAATGTTCCTGCTCATTTTTAGACATATTTTTGGTTCGCGCGCTTATTTTATATTTTGCATTTTTTATATTAATGTTCCTGCTCATGGGTTGTAATAGAATAACTAGGACATTTACTGCTTTTATCTCCCCATTTTGGATATGTACATAATCCCCCTCCCCGAAGCCTTGTAACAGCTAGGATTTACTTTCCGCATTTTATAATTCCTGTACACATTAACTGTTAGATGTATGGTAATAGGATTGCATGATAATAATTAAAACCAATGCTAGCAAACTTAACACAAGACAAAAATAACTAAAAACAAACATACTTGCACATGCGCACCTCTAGGGTACTCCCACTTTGGTTGCCTTCGGAAAAATAGTCACAACTCTCGAAACATGAGAGATTTTAGTGGCTACCCTCTGGTTTAATAAAAGATCATAAGTCCCTCGATGACCCTCTCAAAGTTGTATCGGTAAACATTGATATTAAAACCCTAGGGTAGTTACTAAGGTTTCTTGCCCAGTTTCCTTTGTGACTATAAAACGTCCCTTCAAATGTTCCTCAAACATCCAACGATAGGGCTACCTACTCACTAATAGTAGGATAGCATTGTCTAAAGGAAAAGAGGAAAAGAACAAATCCTTTCGAGTAAAAGTATATAGTTGTTAGATGTTGGCTCAAAAAACAAACTTTTACACATACACAAAACACTTTCAAAAACCTTTTCAAAAAACGCTTTATCAACACTCTTGAGGACTGATACAAGATTTATCATAAAGCCAACTGCCTCACTATGGCATTTCACAAATACTTTTCAAAAACACACAAAAGCACAAGGTATTTTTTAAATGAGCTAAGCATTTAAGAGCCCTTAGATAACTACGGATGGAAAGGTTCAAAACACCTTCCCTTTCCATAATTTACCCCCCTTACTCAGAAAACTCTCAAAAAGTATTTTTCTGTTCTTTTCACCCGTTCCTTTGTTGTATAAAAAAAAAGTAGGTGGCGACTCTTGCTTACCGCAACATTTGCGAATACAAACGCAAAAATAGTATAACAGTCGGTTCTGCCACCGTATTACAGTGGGTACCAACTGATAATTTGGGAAGGTAAAATTGTGATGCTTCAGATCAAAGAAATGGAAAAGAATGCTCATCATGTCTTCCTGAAATCCTGTAGTGACCAAACTGAGTAGATGACCATGTCTCTTGGTGAATTGAGAATTGTCAGGAACTTTTGAGACTAACTCCTTAAGCTTAGAAGGTAACCTTACGAAGTTGATCTAGATAGTATTCCTACGACTAGAATCCATGATCCTGCAACATAGAATAAAGATAAATCCCCTAGATCCTTGAAATGGTTAGTCATAATGATGTTATGATGTTATGATATCATGATATTATGTTCAAATAGATAATCAAACACAAGTAAATCACGCAAAGGCCTTAGGTTTAAGGCTTGCATGAGGTTTGTAGGTAAGTACCCTCTTGAAGTTTAGTTGGCTCAACCTATCCTAAAGAAGTAACTGGGTTATAGGGATCCCAATATTACTGATTTTTCCCACAAGCTTCGTCTAGCACGACAACTGACTTGCCACCAAAAAAAACTCGAGAGTCGAATCTCAATGAGTGTAGTATCAAGTATCAACTAACTTCGGACTGCACCAAAGCCGGTTATCTCACTACCTTCTAATGGCTAAGTTGGGTCAATTAAGGTTCTAAGGTCAGTTAGTGCTTATGACACCACGTGAAAGCCTAGTATGCTCCTCGAATGACTCGAGGGGTACCAGTACAAACCAATGTGATGCACTAACATAGCCATCATCTCAACCATATCGGTATACGCTATATAGTTTCCATGATCTATTGCTACTTACCTATAATGTTCCCTAGATCCGGGTATAGAATCTTTGCAAGAAATAACCACAACAACCCTTTAAAATAAAGCAGACAAATCAAATAAGGAAAGAATTTAAAAGTGAACTAACTCTAAGGTAACCCCACTTTTTTAGTTTATCCCCAACAGAGTTGTCAGTTCTGTAATACATCGGGAAAACTGACTTGTTTTTGCATTTTATCGCAAATGTTGCGAATAGTAAGAGTTTCCATCGACTTTTCTTTTATCCAATAAGGAAAGGGTGAAAAGAACAGGAAATACCTTCGAGAATTTTTTGAGTTCGGGGGGTAGGTTATGAAAAGGGAAGGTGTTAGCACCCTTTTCATCCATAGTTATCTACGGGCTCCTAATCGCTAGCTAACTTTTGAAAATTGCTTTTTGTGTAAGTGTTTGAAAAATATTTTGAAATTTGCCAATGTAAGGTGAAACTTTGTAATGATTCTTGTATCGGTCCTCAAGAATGCATACAAAGTGTTTTAAAAATATCTTTGAAAGTGTTTGTGTAAAATGTTTTGTTTTTTGGAGAAATTTCTGAGCAAGCGATTAACACTTCTACCCACTCAAGGCCGTCCTTGTAATTTTCCTTCTCCTTTAGATATAGTACTAACCATACCATTAGTTGGTAGGTAGCCCTATCTATTGGATGTGAAGGGATATGTGTGTGTCATCGTACATTCATAAAGGTAACTTGTAGGGCGCTTTAACAATTTATCGTAAGGGACTAAGATCGTTTACCGAAGGCAGCATCAAAGGGTCATTGAGAGACTACGATCTTTTAATCGAGGGACTTTGCTAAAGCTTCCCCACTTTCGAGGGACATGATTGTTTTTATTCGAAGGCAACAAGTGAGGTTACCCTATAGGTGAGTGTATGGAAAGTGTATTGAATTCAATTATTTTATTTTGATTAGAGTTATCTAACTGTTGATTTTAGATCTTTCCATACATGCTCTAATTAATAGCAGTTATAAGGAAAGCAGTAAATTGCGGAAAGTAAAGGTGCAAAAAGTAAACCTAAACTATTACAAAGCTTCAGGGAAGGGGATACAAAACCATAAAACCGAGGGGAAAATGAAAGCAAATAAAATCCCTAATTAAACTATTACATACTGTAGCAATTACATAATTGGAAAAATTAATGCGAAAGTAAACACACAAAGATTAAAGGTCGTTTTGTATTCGTTTGAAGAAAAGGTTTTGATAATCATCCTAAAGTCTAATTAATTTTTAATTAATCGAAAAAGTTATGTAATTAAATTAATCGAGATTAATTATCCTAATTAATTTAATAAAAAAATCAAAATTAATTTATGAGAAAGAAACTAAACCTATTTTGTTTTAATGTTGATTAAACAATTATTAGGGTTTATTAAAAAAGAGAAAATAATGTTAGTAAATGTGATACGGTGGGAGAACTGACTTGGGATTTTGCATTTTGTGTTCGCAAATGTTTCGGTTTAGCAAGAGTCGCCACCGACTTTTTATTTTATCCTAAGGAAAGGCCAAAAAGCACAGGAAAGACCTTTGAGATGTTTTCTTGGGTTCGGGGAGTAGATTATAGAAAGGGAAGGTATTAGCACCCTTTCTATCCATGGTTATCCATGGGCTCTTAGTCACTTGTTTAGATCACTTGCTTTGCTTTTCAATTGTTTGAAATGGTGCTCTTCAATTGTTTGAAATGGTGCTTTGTGTGCGATTTTTAAAGATGTTTTGAAAAGAGGCCATCGTTGTGGCAACCTTTGTAATGATTCTTGTTTGAATGTATACAAAGGTGTTTTTGTCTTTTGAAAAGTTTTCAATGTTTGAAAGTATGGTTTTGAAATTGTGTGGAGAAGTGTGTTTTGGAGATAGAAAGGATGTTTTTACAAGTTTTTGATCAAGTAACTAAGAGTTATCTACCCTATTTTACTCAAAGATCTTTCTTATGTTTTTAACCCTTTTCACAGTGTTGTTTCGCCATTGTATTTGGTGAATAACCTTGTGTTTAGGATGTTAAACGGGACAAGCGCGGGTCATCGTATAGACCATGATAGCAATTGTGTCAAGTATTTTGGCAATTTTCTTGAGGGACTTGATCATTTTGTTTAGGCAACTCAGATAGCGTCATCGAGGGACTATGATCTTTTTGTTTTGCCAAAGTACTTGACATGCATACCATGGCCCATTTTTGAAGGCAACAAGTGGATTGTAACCCTAGGGGTGGAAGTATGCAATGTGTTTGTTTTTTCATGCATTTTTTGTTTTTGATTAGGTCAAACTACTTGTTGGTTTTTATCTTGCCATAAATACCCTATTTTACTAACAATCATACAAAAGCAATAAAATGCAGAAATATAAAATCCTACACTATTACAACCAAATTGAATAACATGAAAATATAAATGAAAAATAAATAAAATGAAGAGGAAAATGGGGCTCTTTCGATTCAGGCAGAAGAACTCTTCGATTATGCTTCTTTGGTTATTTTCGATTTGGGCCTGGAGACAGTAAGGTCATGACCTTCGATTTGAGCTTAATTTAAGGCATGAGATGTAGCCTTCGATTCCACCTTTCTGCCTCCTTCAACTGGGGGTTAGAATCAGTGTAGGCGTGCCTTTCGACTCGGCCTAGAATCTGTGCAAGATGTAATCTTCCTTTTTGCCTCCTTCGATTGGGCCTGGAGTCAGTGAGGAAGCCTGATGCTTCGTTTCATACTCTTGTCTCCTGTTTATTTCGTTTGAGATATTAAATAGTAACATGGCCTAAGGCCATTCTATCATTACCTCAGGGCCATGTTAGTTCTTAAAGCATTTGTAACAAACCAAAGAACAAAACCAAAAGGAGAGGAAATAAAAACAAACTAAAAGGGTGGAAACAAAAAGGTAACAAACACTACGTACATGTTTGAAACGAAAAGGAAGCTTATTCACATGTTATGCTAGAAATGAAGGGTTCAAGGTTAAGAATGACTTACCTTGCTTGAGGCTGGAACGTGTGCTGGGCCTTTAAGTGGTTTCCTTGAATGCTTCTGGATTCGAAGGGAGGAACCAGGGGTTATGTCTTTGATACTAGATTCGAAAGAGAAGAACAAGTGTGAGGTTCTTCCTACTGGATTCGAAGGGTAACAAGGTATAGGGATGTTTCAGATTCTAAGGGGCTAAGTGCTTGGATTCTGGGTATGTGTTTGATGCGTGTTTAAGTGTTTGAGAGCTTTATGGTGTTTGAGAATTTTTTTGAAGATTCGTTCCTCTGGCCAAAAAGTCCTCTTAAACATGTGTTGGAGCCTCTTATTTATAGGCAAAGTTGGCTGAAGCTTTTGGAGGGAAAACAAAATAATTTGAGTAAACTGCTCTTTGTAGCCTTCGAGGGACAGTGCTTGTATGCTATTTTGGTGCAAGAATGGGGCAGTGTTTCAAGACTACTGTGCGGCAATTTTGGCCAGTATACCATGCCTGAACTTGGCAGCAAGCATCTTTGAATATTTCATCCTTTCATTTTGACCCTCCTTCGACCAGATTCTTCTTCCAAACATATTGTTTGACTTTCCTCCAACAAGTGTCCTTCGAACGAATCACCTTTGTGCATCGTTTGAAGGGGCCAAATGTGTGCCCCTTGGATGGGTAACCAAAACATGCCTTAAGGTGGGCTTTGTAAATCCTTCGAATGGGCCCTCAAGCATGTCCTTCGAATGGGATTCCGAGACGTGTCCCTTGAATGGATCATGTATGCTTCTTTGAAAAGGGCCAAATGTGTCCTTCGAATGGACTAGTAAGGTGTACCCTTCGAGAGGGACTCATATGTATTCCCCTCAAGTCCACCACTATATGTCTTTTGAAGGGACCATCAACCATGTGCTGAAGTTTGTCAAGGATGGAAATGCAGCATACTAAAGAGAAATGTTGTCCAGTCGAAGCTAGTACAAACATAGTCAATGTCTTGTCGAAGCCTGCATGGAGGAGGTCTAAACTTTGTGACTCCAAGCAAGCACACAAAAGGTCAATGCTCAAACAAGGACTTGCATGAAGGGAGCCACATGCCCAAACAAAAGAGGCATGCAGGAGGCAAAATGTCCAGATTCGAAAGAGGCATACATGAGGCAAAAAAGTGCAAATCGAAGGACACCAAAAGGGAGCTTTTTGGCTTGGAATCGAAGGAAGCTATAGGAGGCTTTGTACCTTGTGCATGCTAGCAAGGGGGATGCCTTTTGCGTGCAAGTTGTGGCTCAAATGAAAGTTTGTATGTAACTAGTCATTACTTTATGAGTCAAGGAAAGCATGGAGGGAAAGTTTGTATAGGCATGCAAGCATCATACATCCAAACGAAACATGCAATAGGCAGTCATGGAATTGTGAACCCAGTAAGGCCAGAGATGCAATCGAAGGTGGCATGTAGGAAACTCCTGCCTTGTAAATCAAAGCCAACGTGCCAGAGGCCAACGCCCAGTCGAAGGATGCGACTAAAGCCGGTTTTAGTTGAGTTCGAGCTGGACAATGCAGCAACTTCCAATGGTGCCTGAGGTTCTTTTGAGCTTTCCTGATGTCCACTGAACCTTTCCCAATGCTTAGTTTGTTTTGAAGTGGCCTGAATCGTGCTACAAAACTCAACCTGCAAAGCTTCCAAACAAAAATGGCAATGTGTGTTAATGGAGTTACAATAACTTGTGAATGGTCTGGATAGCTCAGGTATGTTGATTGGAATGGGAAGGAAAATTTTTGGGTACAACAGTAAAAAATAGAGAAAAAGAATGTTGGAGACGAGTGTTAAAATCACGCCCTCAAGACCTTCATGCAACATGCATACCACAAGACCAAGCGTGCCTTGGTATCAAGGTAACGCCTCCAACATGCTTTATGATCAACCTATAAAAATATGAGAAACTAAGGAAACAAAATGTCAAAAGGCTGGATCTAACCCAGGCCCTTTGAGACTAATGCTTTATCGCGCGCGCTTCTGCCATTGGGGTGTGTAGCGGTATAAATGTTTAAGGCTAAGCCATGGGATTGACTAGACTTGTACAAATCAAAATAAAATTGCCACCGCACTTTATTGTTTCTAAAGGAATGGGAAAAGAGCGAATAACCCAAAAAAAGGGGGAAAGATTCAAGGTAAGGGGGTTGGTTATGCAAAGGGAAGGTATTAGCACCCTAAACATCTACGGTACTTCGTAGGAACCTCTTTGTAAAATCTGTATATTTTGGCTATAAAATTTTTGTACAAAAAATGGATGGTGGAGGTGAGAAAAGAAATATATTTTTATGGTTTTTGCACCCGCCGCGGTGTAATTGCAAGCTTCTCAAGTCATATTTAAAGCATGTGTTTTGATGAAGACAACATGGACATCAAATTTCAAAGGATGTGCAAAAAGCTTATCAACATCAAATAAAAGTCTTGAAGATTATTGAAGAATTATTGAAGAAATCATCAAATGTCAATATGGTATAAATAATTCTTAAAATCTTGAATATAGATGTTCACAATATGCATTCATCAACATATACATATTCCATAACTTTAAGATCAAGAAAACTTTGTTTGAAATATCTTTCAAAAAGTATTTTTGAAAATAACCCTTTAGGAACCGGTTCCTCCCTAACAGGGAACCGGGTTCCAGCTTTTCTCAAAAAACATGTCCCTGGATTTTGTACCAGGAACCGGGTTGTACCAATAGGGGAACCGGTTCTTGCGTGAAAATTTTGAATTCCAACTTATAACGTTCACTAAGAACCGGGTTCTGTCAGTGTCGGAACTGGTTCCTAGCGAACCAATGCAGCTTTTACTTTGTTTTTTGAACATTTTTTAAGTTGTATCTTTTCATGAATGCATTGCAAATTTTCATATGAATTGGCATGAATGAAGAGGTTCTTACAACTTTATAAAATACAGATTTTCTTATTTTCAAACAAGATTCAATACTTCAATTTTCAAATTAACAAATATACTTCTTCATTAACAATTTTCTTTTACTCATTTGAATTTAAACTTTCATGTGTTCATAATTTTGTGAAACTTGCCATATACACTTTCATTATCATTTCAAGTTTCATTCATACATTGTGAACATTTATATACATTGTTGAGAATTGTTTTTATCTTGAAGAAGAAGATCAATTGAAGATTGATAAAGCTCTCCATATACTTCAAACTAAATCATTGTATTACTTAAAGATTTTCCCTTACTATCCAGGATTGTTGGAAGTAAGTGTTGTGATTTGAAGAGGATTGTTCTTCATTCACATTAGTGTTTGTTTGGTTTTAAAGGTGTTAAGAACCTTTGATCACCCTATAGGTTAGATAGTAAGCATAGGCTGTACAATCATTCTAACTATAGTGAAATCTCTTTCGTGTTGGAAAGGGGACTGGAGTACTCTCGGATTGTGAGGGGAACCAGGATATATCACCGTGTTCTTTACTTTTCCGCATTTATCGCTTTCATCACCATAATCAGGAAAAGATAAAGATATAATCAAAACCTTCAAACACTTAACGAAAAAATTACTACCAAGCATTCTCATAAAACCGAAGGAATTTTATTAGACCTAATTCACCCCCCCCCCCCCCCCCCCCCTCTTAGGCACTCTGAGACTTACAATTGGCATCAGAGCAAGTTATAGGTAACTTGTTCCTAAAGATCTAGAATGGCTTCCGCAAATCATCAACCAGTTTTCAGAGATGGTGGTAGTAACAACAAGCCTCCTCTATTCTGTGGTGAATATTTTGACTTCTGGAAAATACGCATGAAGGCGCATTTAGAAGCACAAGGAGAGGAAGTATGGGATGCTGTTGAAAATGGTCCATTTATCGAAATATCAGTAATCAATGGCATTGGTTCTGTAAAACCCAAAACTGCATGGGACGATGATGATAAAAAGAAAGTTCTCTATGACAAAAAGGCAATAAACCTTCTTCAAGGTGCACTCAGTATGGACGAATTTTTCCGTGTCTCGAACTGCAAGACAGCAAAAGAAATATGGGATACCCTGGTTCAAACTCATGGAGGAATGGCTGAAGTAAAAAGATCAAGGCTAAATACCTTGAGTCAAGAATATGAACTATTTCGAATGCAGCCTGGAGAATCCATTCTTGACTTACAAAAGAGATTTGTGCATTTGACAAATCACTTAAACGCTCTTGGTAAAACCTTGACAAATGATGAACTCAACTTGAAAATCCTTATATCATTGACTAGGGAATGTAAACCAAAGGTAACGGTAATCTCGGAAAAGAAGAGTCTCTCCGAAGTGACTTCCGCTACATTATTTGGCAAACTTCAAGAATATGAAACGGAACTCGGTAGACTTGAAAAACATGAAAATATAGAGAAGAAATCCAAAGGCATTGCCTTGAAAGTTGATTCAAAGGAAAGTCAAGATAAAGATGCATCGGAGGAAGATGAAAACTTCTTGCTTCTTGTAAAAAGGTTAGGAAAATATTTTGGTCATAAAAATAATCTTCATAATGCTAACTTTGTCAAGAGGAAGAAATTTTATAATCATAAAGATAAAGAAGCCTCCACATCAACACAAGATGTCACATGTTATGAATGTGGAAAGCAAGGTCACATAAAGCCGGATTGTCAAAAACTCTCCAAGAAAAATGGATTCAAAGGCAAAAAGGAGTTCAAGAACAAAAAGGCTTATGTTGCATGGGAAGATAATGAGATAAGTTCTTCATCCGATTTGGAAAGCGAGGAATGTGCAAATCTAGCATTAATGGCTTCACATCACTCCGACAATGAAGAAGAGGTTAGTAATGAATTTAATCTTTTTGATGATGATGTTCAAAATGCTATTGATGAACTCTTGAAAGAATGCAAAAGTTTATACAAAAAGGTGTCAAATCAAGAAAAAGAACTGTTAAGTTGTTTAGAAAAAATTGACACCATGACTAAAGATTTTGATCTTCAAAAACAGAATTTTATTAAAGAAAAAGAAAACTTTGCATGCTCCAAGTGTGAATCAAATGTCTTTCAAATTGTTCAATTGAAAAGAGTCATTGAACGATATGAAAAAGGACAAATAGGATTGGAAGGATTACTAAGCCAACAACGCTATCCAAATGATAAAAGGGGTCTTGGTTATGTAAATTCTAAGAAACCAAGTAACAATCCCACTGTTTTTGTAAAGGCTAGTAATAGTTCCAATCCCAAGAAAGTAGAAAAGAAGCAAGTTGTTCATAATCATCAAAAGAAAAAGGCTAATGTATCGAAAAAGAAAACATTTCCTAAGAAGAAATCTTATCCTTCTAGATATAGAAGTAACTTTGAACCTACTTGTTTTTATTGTGGTATTAAAGGCCATACACCTAATGCTTGCTATGTTAGAAACTTTAGTATAGCAAGTGGGCATTATGTGTGGGTGAAAAAGGGAACTAACTATGAAGGACCCAAGGCAACTTGGGTACCTAACAAAGAATAATTTGTTTGTGTAGGTATGCTTGAAGTCCACATCAAATGTTTGGTATCTTGATAGTGGATGTTCAAAGCATATGACAGGAGATGTACACCAATTTTCATATTTAGTACATAAAGCCAAAGGGTATGTCACCTATGGAGACAACACCAAAGGAAAGATTCTTGGCGTTGGAATAGTTGGCACACCTCCATCCATTCAAATTGAGGATGTTCTCTATGTTGAAGGATTAAAGCACAATCTTCTTAGCATAAGTCAACTTTGCGATAGAGGGTTCAAGATCAAATTCAACAAAGATATGAAAATTTTTATGATTACTTTAGATGATTTGTCTCTGAAGGTACAATGTCTTATGGTAAACAACAATGACGCTTGGTTATGGCACAAGAGGATCGCTCACATTCACATGGAGCACTTGAACAAATTGGTTAAGCATGACTTAGTTATTGGTCTACCAAAGATGAAGTTCATCAAGGACAAATTATGTAATGCATGCCAAAAGGGCAAACAGACCAAAACAACTTTCAAATCTAAGAATGTGGTGTTTACTACAAGGCCACTACAATTGTTACACATGGATCTCTTTGGTCCATCTAGAACAAAAAGCTTGGAAAAGAACATGGTATTTTGGAAGAAGGTGATCACTAAATGGTTCCCATAAGGTGCACTCCTTCTTTTATATATGTTTTTATAAAATATGTGTGTATATATTGTTTGTACAAAACTTTTCCTTTCATAATAAATTTTCAAGTTTTTGGCAATTATTGCATGTGGAACCCGATTCCCATAATGGTAGGAACCGGTTCCTGGTTCATTTTCCAGAAACGCTATTTTTTCAAAAGCCAGGAACCGGGTTCACTATAATGCAGAACCGGTTCCCAGCATGCAGACCGGCCACACGCCATTTCATATGCTTAAGTGCTTTTTAATTGAGTTTTATGTCATAGTCAACATTCATCTCTCAAAACCCTTCCACCTCCATTGACACACCTCATAAAAGCTCCAACATCTCTTTGTCTTCACCAACATATTAATACCCACTACTACAAATCACTATAAAACCACTTCTCCTTCCATATTTCATACTCAAATTACTGATGATTTTTCTAGATATTCTTGGACTTTGTTTCTTGTGCAGAAAAGCGATGCTTTCAAAGCCTTTAAGAAGTATGCTAAGCAAATCCAAAATGAAAAATCACTAAAGATTGTATCCATAAGAAGTGATCATGGTGGAGAATTCCAAAATGCTCAATTTGAAGAATTTTGTGAAGAACATGGTATCTCTCATAATTTTTCAGCACCTAGAACTCCACAACAAAATGGAGTAGTTGAAAGAAAGAATAGGTTTCTAGTGGAACTTGCAAGAACAATGCTTAGTGATGCAAATCTTCCTAAATATTTTTGGGCGGATGCGGTTAGTACGGCATGTTATGTTGGAAATCGAGTTATCATTAGACCTATAATAAAGAAGACTCCATATGAACTCTTCAAAGGAAGAAATCCAAATATTGCTCACTTTCACATTTTTGGATGCAAGTGCTTTGTTCTTAATAATGACAAGGATAATCTCGGTAAGTTTGACGAGAAATCCGACGAAGGTATATTTCTTGGTTATTCGCTTTCTAGTAAAGCATATAGAATTTATAATAAAAGAACTTTAACTATTGAAGAATCTATGCATGTATCTTTTAATGTATTTTTTCTTTGTAATGTTTAGACAATGTTCTATTTTTATGCTTCATGATGTTTAGGCATTTTTTTGTTTTATTGTTATGTAATCGTACAATTCGTGTTCGTATTTTTGTATGTTCGAAATCATACAATGTGTTTTGTTCGTACTTTAAGTATGGTTGTGTTTTATATACGTCTTAATTTTTATATGTATTTATTTCACTCTTTTTCCCCATCCTTTTTGATGTTAACAAAGGGGGAGAAGAGTATGCATGTATGTTGTTTTGTCTCAAAGAAATTGCAGGCCCAAATAAATATCAAACTCTCTCCAAAATTCAAAGAATCATGGAGTTAGGGCAAGCATACAATTTAGGGGGAGCCTTGCATTTGCTCAACATGTTTGCTACACAAAACAGCATGAACATTTCAAGAAATCGTTTTCAAGACTTGGTTGTCATCATCAAAAAGGGGGAGAATGTAATTGGAAGCTTCTCAAGTCATATTTAAAGCATGTGTTTTGATGAAGACAACATGGACATCAACTTTCAAAGGATGTGCAAAAAGATTATCAACATCAAATAAAAGTCTTGAAGATTATTGAAGAATTATTGAAGAAATCATCAAATGTCAATATGGTATAAATAATTCTTAAAATCTTGAATATAGATGTTCACAATATGCATTCATCAACATATACATATTCCATAACTTTAAGATCAAGAAAACTTTGTTTGAAATATCTTTCAAAAAGTATTTTTGAAAATAACCCTTTAGGAACCGGTTCCTCCCTAACAGGGAACCGGGTTCCAGCTTTTCTCAAAAAACATGTCCCATGATTTTGTACCAGGAACCAGGTTGTACCAATAGGGGAACCGGTTCCTGCGTGAAAATTTTGAATTCCAACTTATAACGTTCACTAAGAACCGGGTTCTGTCAGTGTCGGAACTGGTTCCTAGCGAACCAATGCAGCTTTTACTTTGTTTTTTGAACATTTTTTAAGTGGTATCTTTTCATGAATGCATTGCAACTTTTCATATGAATTGGCATGAATGAAGAGGTTCTTACAACTTTATAAAATGCAGATTTTCTTATTTTCAAACAAGATTCAATACTTCAATTTTCAAATTAACAAATATACTTCTTCACTAACAATTTTCTTTTACTCATTTGAATTTAAACTTTCATGTGTTCATAATTTTGTGAAACTTGCCATATACACTTTCATTATCATTTCAAGTTTCATTCATACATTGTGAACATTTATATACATTGTTGAGAATTTTTTTTATCTTGAAGAAGAAGATCAATTGAAGATTGATAAAGCTCTCCATATACTTCAAACTAAATCATTGTATTACTTAAAGATTTTCCCTTACTATCCAGGATTGTTGGAAGTAAGTGTTGTGATTTGAAGAGGATTGTTCTTCATTCACATTAGTGTTTGTTTGGTTTTAAAGGTGTTAAGAACCTTTGATCACCCTATAGGTTAGATAGTAAGCATAGGCTGTACAATAATTCTAACTATAGTGAAATCTCTTTCGTGTTGGAAAGGGGACTGGAGTACTCTCGGATTGTGAGGGGAACCAGGATATATCACCGTGTTCTTTACTTTTCCGCATTTATCGCTTTCATCACCATAATCAGGAAAAGATAAAGATATAATCAAAACCTTCAAACACTTAACCAAAAAATTACTACCAAGCATTCTCATAAAACCGAAGAAATTTTATAAGACCTAATTCACCCCCCCCCCCCTCTTAGGCACTCTGAGACTTACACGCGGTTGTGAACCTTTAGTGCCTACATACCACCTTCCGTGCAATAGGGGATCAAGGTACACATAGTTCCTCTTTTAAAAATTTTAAAACACAAGTGTGTTGGTTAATTTTATGAGATAAGACATCATTATCATTGTTCGTCTTGAAAACATACTTACTACCCACAATTATGAGAAAGGAGAATTTGCATCATCTCAAAGTGGAGGATACGACTTGGATTTTAAAATCAACAATGCCTCACTCAACACCCAAGTGGAAAATATCTCTCTTCACTACATATTGTAGAAGTATAGTTGTTTGCATCACTACAAGGATTGACAAGAGTCCAATCTTTTTGAGAAAAGTTTAAAGATAAAATCTAAAGTGGCAAAATGGTTTGAAATGAGATTGATTGACTTTTAGTCTTCTCACAAAAAAAGTCAAAGTATTATTAAGTTTATTGAAGTTTATTTTTGAAAATGTTTTGAAAATGCATGGACCTAAGTCCAAGTTTATTATGAAAGTGGTTCAAGTTAAAAAAAACAAGAAGGGTATTTCAAAATGAGAGAGAACAATTTTGAAATTAAAGAAGATGGGAGGAGAAGAAGGGACTATCCTAAAGCATAAGTTAAAAGCTAGGGATAAGAACCATCTAACCAACAAGAAGAAAATACTTGACACTATGAGCCAAGATAGAATTCTCATTCTTTGGATTTAAACCAAACAAGCAATGATACTAGACCTCTTGAAAGAACCAAACTTCAAGTGTATTAAGTATTCACAAAAATTGAACAGAGTAACGGCTGTATACGGGTGAATTCCATATTACAAACAAAGAGTGTAATCACAATAACCTGCACACAAAACAAACAAACAACCCAATGCCTTGAGGTAAACCTCAAGAGCTCCAGACAAAATAATCAGATAAGGTCACAAGGTCTCCAATCATAGGCCAAGGTTTCTAATCCTAAGTCCAAAAAGTCCAATGCTCCATGATGCAAAGGATAGTAACCAAATAGTCCAAGTATCATTAAAGATTTTTAGGGTTTATGTTGATTATTAGGTGTTTTGAAAAAGAAAAGTAAAGCTCAAGTGAGAAAAAATAAAAAATGACAAGAAAGTAAATACTCAAATGAGCAAAGATGAAAAAGGCATGAAATGTAAATGCTAAAAGTAGATAGTGCATAAAAATAATAGGGGGCATATAATAAAAATAAAGGATAAAGTTAGTTATTAGTGATTAGTGGTTAGTTGGATGATCATCTTTAAACTTGAATTTGGAGCTCATTAGAGAATTGGTAGAACCAAAGCCTCCACACAACATGTTGCATTTTCTTTTTGTGAAGTATATCATCTATTTGGAATCCTCATGAGTACCATTTAATGATCAACAAGGTTTAAGTGATCCATGTTGACTAAAGGTATTGTAGATCCATTAGAGGATTGGTAGAACCAAAGCCTCCACACAATGAATCTCAAGGTTATTGGATCAAAGAGATCAAATTAACATACTTGGGCTTGCAAACATAAGTTTGGGTCACGAATGATCATTTATTCAAATCGGGACAAAATTTAGCGCTATGTTAAGCAATCGTAAGTGGACTTATATAGAAGTCGCACCTATTTTGAAGCCGGTCAATAGAAATCTATGCACCATTTGTTTTGAGACATGATATAGAGATCATGCTCCAATAACACTTAGTGCAATAAGAAAGGGATGAGATGAAGAGGGGTGGGAGAGAATATACAAACCACTTTTGAATTAAATTTAATCAAACTATTATTAAAATCATTCATCCATTTTTGTGGAGTTAGACTCAACACCATGGATCCAATGATGTTAATAAAGTTCATGATCAAAAATTTAACCCAACATCAGCCATCAAATAGTCACAAAATAATATTACATTTAATATATACAAAAAATGTTTAAAAAAATGTTTTAAAATAGAAATAAAAGAGAAAAATATCAACTATGTTCAAATTGATCAAGAAATAAAAAGTAAGTCCATAGAAAAATCAAAAAAGGACTCAAATGATTTTATAAATTTTTTGGTAATTTTTTAAAGTCAGAAACTATTTTTAAAATTAAAAGAAATGAGTAAAATAAACTAAGAATGATGAAAAATACCAAAGTCAGAAATATAAAACAAGTGAGATCACCAATAGTTATCACAATATCATTGGATCATTCCATAATTTTTTCAGAATTTAAAAATGGATAAAAGTATTTTTAAACATTTAAAACAATTCAAATAAAGTGAAAATTTATAAAAAATACCAAAACTCAAAATTAAATTGTGAAAAAATAAAAATCAGAAAGAGAATAATTACAACTATTTTTCATAATTTTTTCAGAATTTCTGGACTAAAAATGAATTTTCTATGATTTTTTGAAGTTTAAAACAATTAAATATAAAAACCAGAAAATAAAATAAAAACCAAAAAAATATGGGCCATCTGATCAATGTCAAAACGCGTTAGTAAACAGATCAAGTGGACCTGGCGCGTTGTGCATGTTATGGACATTAGTGAATAATACATATGATAATTAATTAAATCTGATTTTTGAAAAACACAGATGGCGCGCCTTCATTGGTTGAGAGATGACACGTTGGTCATCTTCAACCTCCATCCAGTCCCAAAACCAGGTTTCTCAAATTGTAAAATTAGAGCACGCGAGCTATGCCATTCTCTTCGTCTCTTCAAGACGAAGACAACCACACCTTCGCGACAAATTTATATAAACCGTAGCTTATGCAATTTGGAAGGAAAGTTTTGAAAAGGGATTTGAAATTTCATGGTCAAAACATGTTTCCAGTAAAGACAGGTGTCGCGACTTGAACCAGGGCAATGAGAGCATCACAATGATATCAAAGTTTTGAAGAATTGATGAAGGAATCTACCTATTGAAGTTGAGTTGCAGAGCTCTAAAACTGGACTTCTATGGAGCAATATAGGGCATGATTCTTAAATGTAATTATATGGTTAGCTTCAGGGAAGATCAAGGAAGGTAAATTGATGGAAAATTGAATTGAAAAAGGCTTGAGAATGGATTTCGAAGTTGCTGAATTTTTAGTTATGGAACAAGTTTGGCAGGGTGATTATGGCTATCCAAGCTTGAGGAAATGAATGGGGGATGACCCTCTATTTATAGGGAATCAAATGGAATGTCCAAACGTGTGAAATGATGAAGTTTGGAGGGAAATCGTGTGAAGTTGCAAACAAGAAAAATGTGACTTCTAATTTGATCAAAACTCAACCAAAACGCGTGTTTTGTTGTGCTAATCAATTCTGGAACTTCATTAAACATGTTTAGAGGCATAAACGCGTGGAGAACTTGTGATTAGAAGCCAAAACAAAGAATTCAAATTCCGACTTATGGGGAAACTTCAGTTCCAAGTTACCAAGTTCAATCCAATGGCATTCTCAGCTCAAGGGGTCTTAAGGCATGATTCTTGATGCTTTAGAAAGATGAGGTTACAAGATTTGCAATGGAAAAATAATGGAATCAAATGGATGCTTGAGCTGAAAGTTGCATTGAGTCAAAGTTGGGTAAAAAGGTTGACTTTCCATACTTATAAATATTTCAAGTTTTTCTTCAAAAGTGACCTATAATGTTTTGCATCCAAACATGGCCTTCCTTTTGGAATTTTCTCTTGACCAAAAAAGATGGCATGAAATAGACCTCTTGAATGACATTTTGAAACTTGAACCATTCATAATATCCAAAAATTGAGAGAGTTATGAATTGTTGAAGTTGGCAAAAAATCATGAAATGACCTATAATCTTTTGTATCCTTAAGGCAACTTCCATCCATTTTCCCACTTTGCACATAAAAGAAGGCATAAAGTTCACATCCTAAAGATCATTGTGGAAAAATAATGGGCTAAAGGTGATAAAAATTAACCAAGTTATGATCATTTGAAGTCACACATGGAAAATTTGGAATTCATCTAGAGGACTTGTAATCTTTCTTCTTCATCAAGTTTCTTCCACATGAAAACTCCTTGGAACTTTTGATGTTATTTGTTGATAACCCTTTGAAGAGAAGGATGTCTTTGGAATCACTCAAAAATACCAAAAGATGAGAAAGATATACTCCTTTGAAGTTCAAAACCCTAGCTCCTAGATCAAGAAACATGCCTTGAGGAACTTTGACAATTTTGAACAAACTTCTTGTACCAACACAAATGCTTTGTAAATATAAGTTATTGAGGATGATAATGAGAACTCATAGCAACCACAAACACTTCCATATCTTGAGAATCGAGAGAAATATGCATTTGTGACCAATGGAAACAAAGCCTTGTCCAAGCATGACAATTTCTCCAATCAATCCCTTGTGCTTTTGAACCAAATTTGATAACCTTGAAATGTGGTGAACCAAAATAACCTTGCCATGCCATTTCTTTTTAAAAAATCCAATGGTGAGGTTTGAACTTCTCAAGCTTTATTGACTAGGGCATGGAAATAAACTCATGAACCCATGGAGCAATTTGTTAAATCTCATTGCCTTTACCTATATTAGTAACAAGCAAGACAAAGTAACATTGCATTTTATCAATTAAGAGGAGAAATTAAGAAAAAAATATTCATGATCACAAAAGAACACGAGTCAAGGTGCTTGGTGATTCCTCAAAGAGCAAAGTTAAATATAGGGAGGGGAACCAAGAACCATAATGTGATCTTATTGTGAATGACTCAACATGGTTTGATGAAGGGATCTTAGGGAAAAAAATTGGGGTACAACAACTGCCCTTATTTAAGTTTCTTCTATCCGGAGATATGAAGGTTAAAAATCTTCGTGTCGACGCAATCAAAGATACTTAAATATAAAACAAACCCTATTTTTGGCCCTAAGATGCCATGTAATGCTTATGAATATGAGTGCACATGGACAACTTCAAAGGGACGCAAAACACCACTGGGGATGTAACAAAAAAATAAAGAAACAAGAGAGTAACCCAACCAGGAAAATAAATCACTGGTGGATCGAAAAGATCTGAATCAGAGAGGATGAAATGGTCAAAGGATACACCAACTCCTACTGGAGGTAAAGCTACCAACATTCACTGAAGGTAAAGAGAAAATAAATAACAACACCGACATTCACTGACAGTGAGCTACCAACATTCACTGAAGGTAGAAGGAAAAGAAATATCATAGCATCACCGTTCACTGACGATGAACTACCAATGTTCACTGAGGGTAGAAAAAAGATAACAATCATCAACGTTCACTGCCGATGACCTACCAACTTTCAATGAAGGTAGGAAGAGAATATATCATAGCGCCGCCGTTCACTGATGAACTACCAACGTTCACTAAGGGTAGCAAAAAGATAACAAACACCAACTTTCACTGATGGTGATCTACCAACTTCCACTAAAGGTAGAGAGAGAATATATCATAGCACTGCCGTTCACTGATGATGAACTACCAACGTTCACTGAGGGTAGAAAAAATATAACAATCATCGACGTTCACTTCCGATGACCTACCAACTTTCACTGAAGGTAGAAAGAGAATATATCATAGCACCGCCGTTCACTGACGATGAACTACCAACGTTCACTGAAGGTAGCAAAAAGATAACAATCATCGATGTTCACTGCCGATGACCTACCAACTTTCACCGAAGGTAGAAAGAGAATATATCATAGCACTACCGTTCACTGACGATGAACTACCAACGTTCACTAAAGGTAGCAAAAAGATAACTAGTTTTCCCAAAATTATGGCATTTCTCCTAGAACGGGTCTCAACTTCTTCTTTAACCGAGGCACTTTGCTTGGAAAGGGTAAGCTATCTCAAATAAAGAGACTTCTACCTGCCAAGATTTCACAACAAACTGTCTCTGTGAATTTGAAAGTCTTGCCATCCGCTGGCGTAAACCAACGACAGACTGCAAACTATCCACTCATAGAGGAGATAGCAAAAAAAAGTTATGTCGACTTTTACAGGGAAGCACGAGTTGCTCAAATAAAGAGACCTGTCACTTGTTGTCATGGAGGATTGTAAAAAGAAATGACTTTATGGGGAGAAAAGTATGGCTTCCTAGGGAATGAAATATGACTTCCCGGGGAAATGCCACGATATTCGTGCTGAGGATATAAAGTCTTGTGAAAAATAAATGCACAAACCAAAACTCGAAGCTTTCAAAAATCCAGAGTAAATAATATTGCTGGGAAACCAAAGATTCAAATCAGAAATAAACTGGAATGAAACAGTCAACCAAAATACATCTTTTAAGAAATAAACTCAAGAGGGAAAACCAAATCCATCTAAACAAAGAGCTGTACAGGAAGGATAAAGCAAAAATATTCCACGAGAGATAACTCAGTGGGGAAATTGAAAGAATATACGCTTTCTGCTTAAGGCCAATACTCTATTGAAGAGAGGACAACGTAACTCTGCAAAATAGGGTGATATGTCAGCAAAAATATTAATAAATGTTAACGAGCAATGATTTGCCAATTTTAGCTATGCATGATGTATGTATGAATGTATGAGTGTATGAGTGTTATTGTGCATATGCTGACAAAACAGATATACAACACTGGGAGTAACCAGGCAAAACCACCTCGGGCGCAAACAACACTCGGCTAAATCACATCCAAGATGATCATTCCAAAAAAAGGTAAATGCCAACTGAGGAAACATAACCTACTTCCTGCTTTAGCTTTACTGAGGAGAAATATAATCAGGAAGTAAACAAAACAAAGTGGCAGAATAGTACAGATACATGGATATAACATCCTTCTCCAGGTTTCACCGGGGAAACAAATGTTTTCAAGAGTAACGCTCTTATTGGGGATTGCAAAACCAATCTTAAGTAAAGTAGATGGACACCAAATCATCAAAACATTCACTGGGGAATTCAGGTCCACTTCATTTGGGAGGTTAATCACCACATCCTTAAAGGGAAAACCACAATACATTCTTCACTAGAGAAACTGGGGACTTGCGTTCTTCAAGAGTGATTATGGTTCCTACTTCTCTGGAAAAATAACTTCCATTAGACCGAATGAAAACTTCACTGGAGAAATCTCGGATTAAAACCGTACATCATGAAAACTCAGACAAGGAGGAGAAATGAATCCAAACTTGACCGAGGATACCGGAGTCTCGAACCCAATACGGTGAATCATCCTGAGTAAACTTTCCCGAGGGGAACAAAAAATTCTTAAAACAACTGGAGTTTGTCCGTTCCTGGGATCACCATTTTTGTTGTTGTTGTTTTTTTTTCGTATCACAAATTCTAAAGTAAAAGCAAATTGTAAATTATTTTTGAAAAATCTATTTTGTTATTTAATATTTTTGCTTGAAAGTTATTATCAATAATAAACAGAGTCTTTGCAAGCTAAATAAAATAAGAAACACAAAGAGTTGGGTAACAGCTCAAACTTTATTAATAGAATGGTAGTCTGCGAATGGCGAGATTCCATAGATGATTACAAAGTTTGGAAAATGGTAATATATAATGTAAAAGATACATTGAGATACAATGACCACTATCCCCTCTAACAATTTTTGAAATCCTGAGCAGCAGATTCTGTTGAAGTATGATGAGGATTCGAGAAGATTGTTGCTTCAATGATCAGATCTTGCATGATGCAGTTACTTGCCAAGAAAGTCCCTAACTTTTGCCTAAGCTGCCCTTGCGGGTTTTCAACTTAGCGGAAAATTTATTCTGTTTATGTCTCTAACTTTTGCCTAGACCGCCCTTTTGGGTTTTCGGTCTACCGAGACGCTCTTTTTTGCCTAAGCCGCCCTTTCAGGTTTTCAACTTAGCGAGCTGTTCTTTTACTTCTTTAGGTGAAGTATTTCTTGACTGCATCAACATTCATGGGACGTGGGAACTCCTCACCATCCATAGTTTCAAGAATTAATGCACCGCCAGAGAAGGCTTTCTTGACAACATATGGGCCTTCAAAGTTGGGAGTCCACTTGCCCCTAAAATCAGTATTGAAAGATATGATCTTCCTTAGCACGAGGTCACCTTCTCTGAATTCATGAGGTTTGACCTTTTTATCGAAAGCTTTCTTCATTCTTTTCTGATATAACTGTCCTTGACACAAAGCTGTCATTCTCTTCTCCTCGATCAAATTCAATTGGTTAAACCGGTTTTGGACCCATTCAGCCTCAGTCAATTTGGTTTCCATTATCACACAGAAAGAGGGAATCTCAACCGGGAGTACCGCTTCCATTCCATACACCAGGGAGAACGGGGTTGCTCCTATTGAAGTTCGGACAAATGTTCGATATCCATGCAAAGCAAAAGGGAGCATTTCATTCTAATCCTTATAAGTAACGACCATTTTCTGGATAATCTTCTTGATATTCTTATTAGCAACTTCAAAAGCCCCATTCATATTTGGCCTGTATGGAGATGAATTGTGATGGACAATCTTGAATTCTTCACACAGTTCTGTCATCATTTTATTGTTCAAATTCGAGCCATTATCGGTGATAATTCTGCTCGGCACACCATATCGACATATAAGGTTATTCTTTATGAAGCGCACAACCACCTGCTTAGTAACATTGGCATATGAAGCAGCCTCCACCCACTTGGTCAAGTAATCAATTGCTACCAAGATAAAACGGTGTCCATTCAAAGCTTTGGGTTCTATCATCCCGATCATGTCAATACCCCACATAGAGAAAGGCCATGGGGAAGAGATCACATTGAGAAGTGTCAGAGGCACATGAACCTTATACGCATAAATCTGGCATTTATGACACTTTTTTTTCAAATTTATGACAATCAGATTCCATTGTCAGCCAATAGTAACCTGCCATTAGCATCCTTTTATCCATCGAATGTCCATTGGCATGAGTGCCAAATGAACCTTCATGAACTTCATGCATCAACATGCCTGCTTCGTGTCTATCCACGCATCTGAGAAAGACCATGTCATAATTTCTTTTATACAACACATTTTCACTGAGGAAGAAACTGCCTGCCAATCTTCTCAATGTCTTTTTATCTTTATACGATGCACCAATCGGGTATTCTTGAGTCTGGAGAAAATGCTTGATATCATAATACCAAGGCTTCTCATCTTCTACCACCTCTTTTGTAAGCACATGACCAGGTCTATCCAGTCGCCGAACCATAATTCGAGGTATATCATTCCAAGTATTTACTTAATACATAGAAGCCAGATTTGCCAGAGCATCCGCCATTTGATTTTTATCTCTTGGAATATGATGGAATTCAACTTTATTAAAGAAGGGTAATGACCTTCTAGCATAATCTTTGTAAGGGATCAAGCCGGGGTGACGAGTATCCCATTCTCCTTTAATCTGGTTTATTACCAAAGCTGAATCACCATACACATATAGAATTTTAATTCTGATATTAATAGCTTCTTCGAGACCTATGATGCAAGCCTCATATTCCGCCATATCATTAGTACAATCAAATGTCAACCTTGTAGTAAAAGGCATGTGCGATCCATGTGGAGTGATAGTCGCAGCACCGATTCCTTTACCATAAGCATTCACAACTCCATCAAATATCATACTCCAACGAGATTCAGGGTCAGGACCTTCCTCAGGCAACAATTCATCACAATCTTTCACTTCCAGGAACATCACATCCTCATCAGGGAATTCATACTCTCTAGACTGATGATCCTCCACTGGTTGGTGAGCAAGATAATCTGCCAACATACTGCTTTTAATAGCTTTTTGAGTGCGGTATTTGATATCATATTCAGATAGCAACATTTGTCAGCGGGCATTTCTCCCAGTAAGAGAAGACTTTTCAAAAATCTACTTGATTGGATCCATTTTGGAGATCAACCAAGTAGTGTGATTCAACATATACTGCCGCAAACGCTTTGCCACCCAGGCCAAAGCACAGCATGTCTTTTCCAGCATGGAATACCGCGACTCACAATCAGTGAACTTTTTACTGAGATAATAAATGGCGAACTCTTTCTTCCCTGTTTCATCCTGTTGTTCCAGAATACAACCCATGGATTTATCTAACACTGTCAGATACATAATCAACAGTCTTCCTTCGATAGGAGGGAGAAATATAGGAGGTTCAAGCAGATATTATTTAATAGTTTCAAATGTCCTTTGGCAGTCATCCAACCACACACAACCTTGATCTTTCTTTAACAACTTAAATATTGGTTCACATGTTACAATCATGTGGGAAATGAATTTGGAAATATAATTCAAACGCCCGAGGAACCCTATGACTTGTTTTTCAGTTCTTGATGCTGACATATCTTGAATTGCTTTGACTTTATTAGGGTCAACTTCAATTCCTTTCTGGATAACAATGAAACCCAACAATTTCCCTGATCGAACACCAAAGGTACATTTATTTGGATTTAAACGGAGACGATACTTCCTCAAACACTGAAACAACTTCAACAAATATTATACATGCCCTTCTTCAGTATGGGATTTAGCAATCATATCATTAACATATACTTCGATTTCCTTGTGCATCAGATCATGGAATAGGGTTGTCACAGCCCTCTGGTACGTTACACCATCATTCTTCAACCCGAAGGGCATCACTCTATAACATAATATTCCCCAAGGTGTGATAAACATTGTTTTTCCCATGTCCTCTGGAGCCATTTTTATTTGATTATACCCGGAAAATCCATCCATCAATGAGAATACTTTGAATTTTGCTGTGCTATCCACTAACATATCAATGTGTGGAAATGGAAAATCATCTTTTGGACTAGCTTTATTTAGATCTATGTAATCTATGCACATGAAAACTTCCGTCCTTTTTCGGTACTGGGACAATATTGGCAATCCATTAACGATACGCTGACGTCACAAGAAAAGCAGCATTAATCTTCTTTAGAACCTCCTCTTTGATCTTCACTGCCATATCTGGGTAAGGTCTTCTCAACTTTTGTTTGATTGGCAGACACTCTGGCTTCAACGACAAACGATGCTCTACAATATATGTATCTAGACCAGGAATATCTTGATAAGACCAAGCAAAAATATTCACATACTCTTTCAACAACTCAATCAACCTGCTCTTCACACCAGGATGCAACAATGCTCCAATCTTGACTTCCTTCGGATCTTCTTCTGAACCCAAATTGATCACTTCCAATGGCTCTTTATATGGTTGAATGGTATTTTCCTCGTGCTCAAGCAACCGTGAGACCTCTTATGGAATCTCATCATAATCTTCTTCTTTGGCCCCATACCCAGGACATTCAAAGTTGGGAGAGGGTGCAGGGTTATTGTATTCAACGAGTTTTTTTAATTAATCTGCACATATGATTTATGATTGCTTTTAGAAACTGACACATATAACAAGTGATCATGCATATTGAATTTCAGTTATTATTTATTTTGAAGGGTTTTTTATGATTACCGTTTTCCAAGAAAAAAATGCAGAAAATAAAGACATAATTTGGGAAACAAAGACAACTTTTATTATTGATTTTAAAAGTCACAAGAAACAGATAGGCCCTACAACATTAATACTTCCACCTTGGGCAGAGTGAAAGATTTTCAAAAATATTAACAAAACAAATTACTTTGAAACATGTATGCAAGAGGGAACATCAATGGCGATCCATTTCTGAATCCTAACTCCGTGCGTCACATAATTCGGCAGTTCCTGCTCTGCTTCATCTTCCACGATGGCATTAATCCTGGAAACAGTCTGATGAAGATAACCCCCTCTACGGAAGATGTTTTGATACTTGCTCGTGGAAGACTTCGGCTTCATGATCTTACCTTTGTCATTCTTAAAAGAGAACCCCAAGCCGACTCTGTTCTTGTTCACAAGTGGATCCACAATCTGTCCCCATACCTCGCTATGACCCTTTCGCACAAGTTGTTGCGCATCCTTAAGCGAAACCATGGAATTCTCATTTCCTCTTATGTTGTCAATGGATAAGGCTTGGAACTGGGTTCCAACAGCAGCTTCATCCGCCTCCACAATGCTGAAAGAGGACTAATGAGATTTCAATAATGCTTGTTCTCCATTTATGATTACCATTTTCCCTTCACGTACAAATTTCAGTTTCTGGTGTAAAGTTGAAGTGACAGCCCCTGCCTCATGTATCCACGACCTTCCTAGAAAACATCTATAAGCGGGTACAATATCCATGACCTAGAAAGTCATCTGAAACAAATGTGGTCCTATATCAATAGGCAAGTCCACTTCACCAATAACAGATTTCCTTGATCCATCAAACGCTTTCACAATGATGCCGCTCGGGCGCATAAGAGTTCCTTGATATTTCAACTTCATAAGAGTGATCCTCAGTATAACGTTCAAAGCAAATCCATTATCAATTAACACATTGGATAGTGAATCATTCTTGCAATTCATAGAGATGTGGAGGGCCAGGTTGTGATTCCTTCCTTCATCTGGTAGTTCATCATCGCAGAAACTCAAATTATTACATGACATAATGTTCCCTATTACACTGCTAAATTGGTCTATTGGCATATCACTCTCCACAAAAGCTTGGTCTAATACCCTCATCAAGGATTCTTTGTGAGCAGACGAGTTCATCAATAAAGCCAAGATAGATATTTTTGAAGGATTCTGCAATAGCTGGTCTACAATTATGTAGTCGCTCATCTTGATTATCTTCAAAATATCATCCACTTCTTTCTCTAACGTAGCCCCACTAGTCTCACCCGTAGCCTTCTTGGGTTCAACATTCTCAGCAATTTTCTTTCCAACACCAACATCTCCTCGAACAACTGGTGCAAACACACGACCGCTGCGGGTCACCCTGCTATTTTTAGCAATATTCCCAACATCAGGCATTGGCTGGATGGGAACTTCCACTCCATCCTATAAGATTTTAGCGTTGTATTTGTAGGGCACAACCTTATCTATCTTGTAGAGGATAGGACCCGGCAAACTAATCACCAATGGGGTAACAAATGGCTTGCTATAATATTCAACTTCAAGATGGGCGGGTGCCCCAAAACAAGGTACAATGACGTTTACCCCTTATTCAACATAATCAGTCATTATTGAGTCATTTTTGGAAAACAAACCCTCATCTGAGGAGAAATACTCATCTACAGAGGCATACTCTTCATCCGACTCTTCTTCAGTCAAGCAAACCTCAATCAAATCAACTTCATGGTAATCATCCCTTTGACCTGTAACCTTGATAACTCCATTATCTAACAACAAATGAACACCCTTCTTCACGATTGAACATCCTCAAGAGTCCCGACATCAAATTCGGCAAGATCCATACTGGTGTTCTACCTGACCAGCCATATGGCAGAAACTAGCATGCAATTGCACAAGGTACTCATTCATATACTCTACATAAAAAATTCTGAATTCTCCAAGACATCCAGAAACCATATTCACCTCCTTTTCATACTCTGCCCTAGGCCTGATTATGTGGACGAGGCCCTCATCCATCATCTCTTGTAAATCACCCTTTATCTTATCGCAATCCTGTATGTTTGTATTGCAAATAGCACAACCGAAATGGTCATGTGTGTAGTAGCTAAATTCATAGAGGTCTGCATGTATTTTCACCAAATCTCCTCTAACCAGATTAATATCAAATATCCGGAATTCGCCTGGACAACTGGCCACCATATTCACAACATTTACTCCTCCATGCTTGGGTAGAGGATTGTCTTTCACATCAGGTCCCACATCCTTGAAAGATATAATACCAGACTTCACCAATTTCTACACCTCAATCTTCAAAGGATAACAATTCTCAACATTATGCCCTGGTGCTCCCTGATGAAAAGCACATGTTTGGTCTGCCATGTAATACCAAGGCAATGGTGATGGTACAGCGGGAGGTGGTCGGGTCTGAACTAGCTTCTTCTGAATGAATGCCGGTAGTAACTCTGTATAGCTCATAGGAATAGGGTCTTAACTCTCCCTTCTCTGATTATATCCTTGATTACCCTGCTGGGACGGTCTCTGATAAGCAATGGTAGTTGGAGCTGCACCTACAACTGGAGTAACTGAGGTGACTTGCTGATGACACTGATAATTACTTCTAGGAGTATTAACCCTCCTCTCTTGTATAACTGCATTTGCATCCCGTTACTTTTTCTTGGTAAACCCATAAGATGGCTTCTTCACACCTCCAGAGCTTTCACTTTTTGTTAAACGACCATCTCTTACAGCCTCTTCTAAGCAGATACCCATTCCTACCATTTCAGTAAAGTCACTTGGCGCACTTGCTACCATCCTCTTGTAGTAGAAAGCACCCAACATTTTCAATAAAATCTTATTCATCTCCTTCTCTTCCATGGGAGGAATCACTTGGGCGGCTACCTCACTCCATCTCTGTGCATATTCTTTGAATGATTCCCTGTCTTTCTGAACCATGGCCCTGAGTTGATCACGGTCAGGTGCCATGTCCATGTTGTACTTGTATTGTTTGATGAATGCTTCTCCTAAATCATTGAAAGTATGGATGTTAACACTGTCCAAACTCATATACCACTTCAGCATAACACTAGTCAAACTATCCTGAAAAAAGTGAATCAGCAGCCGCTGATCATCAGTATGGGTAGACATTCTCCTTACATACATCACCAGATGAGCACAAGGGAAATTGTTGCCCTTGTACTTCTCAAACTCCAGGACCTTAAACTTAGAAGGTATCTTAACATTTGGGACCAAGCATAACTCATTCACATTCTTCCCGAATAGCTCTTTTCCCCTGAGGGCCTTCATCTCTCTTTGCATCTTGTCCAACTGCTCTTGAAAATCATCCATTCTGTCATAAAGACCCAAGTCTTCACTCAGTGGATGGAAAGAATGACACACATCATTGTTAACAAACGAAACCATATTCACCGAAGGAGGCACAACAAGAGCAGCATGCACCACAGTAGGTGCCGGAGTAACAATAGTCTGAACAATTGGAGTATCTTGAGGGCCAAGATTGAAACCTTAAGGTGCAAAATTCTCTGGCATTCCCCATGGATAACCTTTAGGCATGCGGTTTTGAACAACAACTGGAGTAGAAGATACGAGAACAGTCGGAGCTTCAGTAGTTTCCCATGTTGGTTGAGGTTAGACACTCAGTGGTTGATTTTGAGCAGCCACCAGAGATTCCATCAGAGCAGTAAGATTGGCCATGTCGTCCTTCAAAGCAGAAACCTCCTTGCGCAACTCGCAATTCTCTTGTTCTAAGTTGTCCATCTTTTTTCTGAAATTAGCCCAAGTGTTGCAGTGGTGAGTCAGCTTGCTGAACAAAGTAAAGAAGCTTGGTAAGACACCTAGATATGCATAACAAATGCAAGAAATATGTACAATATGATGCATGATATGCAATGCACATGATTTAAATTTATTTAATATTTCAAGGGATTTTACAATTTATGGACATATTGTGAATATCAAAGTAATAACGCATTTGAAATACTGAAAAATTTCATTATAACAACTCCAAAATGGATTATAAGTTTCAATGATCCCAAGTACAAGATGAAAATAAAATCTAAAACCCTGAGAAGTAAAACTGATGGAGATCACTCTATACGCTGGTGCTTCCCTGTGAGCCTGGAAATCTGAGCCTTCAACCTTTGGTTTTCTTTCGCATACTTGGTGGCAACCTTCTTCCAATCACCTGAATCAGGAAGTGAGTAATTAGCATCTGATTGAGGCTTAGGAGAAAATAAATTCCCCTACCTCTCCATAGTCTCTACCGCTCGACTCTCAAGGATCTCAATCAAGTCGTCTTTCTCCTTCAAGTCTGCTCTATAGGAAATCTCTAAAGTTTGGAAATTATTCTTCCAAGCATCCTTTTCCTGTTGCATCCTGACCAAAGCAAGCTGCAGCTCTTCTAGATCATCTAATAAGGGAGGAGTAGTCTTCACAAATAGATCAGGCATAGGTGTTTCCTGGGAATATGGCATCTTCAACTGAATAGCTCTTGTTTGGACCCACTGAAGATATGGCTCCAAAGAAACAACACCCCCAGGTCCCAAATCCTTCATACTCTTCTTATGAATGTGACGCCAGGCCTTCGCAATCTGCTCCCTAGCTTCCCTATGGTCTTCTCCCTCCTTCACAAAAAAAATACTCAAATGAACACTATTTGGTTTATCCCTCATCGGATAACCGAGCTGTCGTCGTGCAAGAACATGGTTATAGTTAATTCCTCCCTTTGTACCAAGAAGAGGTACATTGGGGAAACTACCACAACTGTCAATAATCTCTATATCCTGGTAAGCTCGATGATACCAATCAATATCCGAGTAAGTGCCATGATCTTAGGAGCCCAACGAGGTTCCTTCTTGACATCCCAAAAAGCATCAGACTGAGGCATATGAGAGATAAAACACTGATACAACAGGGGCGTGCAACAAATAATCATCCTCCCATGATAAGAATTCTGAAGATGAATAGAGTAATAAGCATCACCCAACAAGGTAGAAACTAGGTTTCTGATCATGAAGATCCTGATAGCATTAATGTCAACAAACCTGTCCACATTTGGAAATAAGAACACCCGAAAGCAAGTAGAGCAAAGATGGCCTCAAAAGCGACTGTACTCTTCATCCAGGCAAAGTAACGAGCTATTTCCAATAAGAACTGAGTTGGTAATCCTCTAATCCCTCCTTTGGTAGTCATATGGGCTTCCACCTCAGACTTCCCCAGATGAATCAAAGCAACAATCTCATGTGGTTTTGGCTCACCCTTCAAACCAGTAAAAGGAACACGGTCGGTAACGGGTAAATCCAACAAATAAGAATACTCCTCTAGTGTAGGCATCAACTGATAGTCGGGAAAAGTAAAGCAATGACACATCGGATCATAGAACTGGACCAAGGTCAAGAGAATACCCTCCTTCAGCTTCAGCTTCATGAGAGGAATGATGGATCCATACTTCTTTCAAAAATTTGTAGAACACTTGATCTCGAAAATTAGACTGATCAACTCATCTATCTTGGGATCCTTGAAACTGTACTTCCCGGTCTTTCTCTTTCCATAATCCTTGGTTAAAAATTACCTAAGATATTCACAAATGGTCAACTTTTAAAACCCTTGAAATAAGATCTCTTCAAAAGATGCTTATGGATGCATGGATGCATAATGTAGCAATCACACATAAGATCACACATATAGGGTTCATAGGTTCAACGTCACGAGCATGAGGTCGAAGGTACTACCCATAAGGTATTGGTCTAAAAGTTATCACCTTCCGAAAGAGGTTCTAAAGGTTCCCAAAGTCTACATCCTTCCTTCGGATATTACCAATTTCTCGATTAACTCGATAATTAGTAATATTCTCAAGAAAAACTCGTCTGAGCGTAGTATCGCGTAACAACTATTTCCGGATTACTCCGTCATTGCTTTCGCACTACACCTTAAAGGCCAAGACGGGTTTGGTATTCTACGGTCCTCAGTTTCAGCAGGCTCCCAGGTCGAAAGAAGTACGTCTTCTCGATTACTCAGTAAACGACACTATAGTCAAAGGGGCCTGCACTGAGTGGGGGATCTCATGCCTCCTTTTTTGGGATTACTACCTCAAAGTTAACATGACTATACCTCCCGTCCTATCTTAAAGTTTGCCCAAGTTCGGGTATAGGACTTATAAGTAATCACCAAGCATCTTGAAAACCAGGAAAATCCAGATAAACATATATACAACATATAACACATAAACAACAATAACACATACACAGATATAAACAACGATAGGCTCAACCCACTTAGGGATGGACCAACAAGAGGTCAATCTTTCCCCAGTGAAGTCGCCATTTTTCTGTAGCTGTAGAAATGTTTAAGACTAAGCCATGGGATTGACTAGACTTGTACAAATCAAAATAAAATCGCCACCTCACTTTATTGTTTCCAAAGGAATGGAAAAAGATGGAATAAACCAAAAAAGGGGGAAAGATTCAAGGTAATGGGGTTGGTTATGAAAATGGAAGGTATTAGCACCTTAGACATCTACGGTACTCCGCAAGAACCTCTTTGTAAAATCTGTATATTTTGGCTATAAAATTGTTGTATAAAAATGGATAGTGGAGGTGCAAAAAGAAATATATTTTTATGGTTTTTGCACCCGCCGCGGTTGCGAACCTTTAGTGCCTACGTACCACCTTCCGTGTAATAGGGGATCAGGGTACACATAGTTCCTCTTTTAAATATTTAAAACACAAATGTGTTGGTTAATTTTATGAGATAAGACATAATTATCAATGTCCGTGTGGAAAACATAATTACTACCCACAATTATGAGAAAGGAGAATTTGCATCATCTCAAAGTGAAGGATATGACTTGGATTTAAAAATCAACAATGCCTCACTCAACACCCAAGTGGAAAATATCTCTCTTCACTACATATTTTAGAAGTATAGTTATTTGCATCACTACAAGGATTGACAAGAGTCCAATCTTTTTGAGAAAAGTTTAAAGATAAAAGTCAAAGTGGCAAAATGGTTTGAAATGAGATTGATTGACTTTTAGTCTTCTCACAAAAAATGTCAAAGTATTATTAAGTTTATTGAAGTTTATTTATGAAAGTGTTTTTAAAATGCATGGACCTAAGTCCAAGTTTATTAAGAAAGTGGTTCAAGTTAAAAAAAAACAAGAAGAGTTTTTCAAAAGGAGAGAGAAGATTTTTGAAATTAAAGAAGATGGGAGGAGAAGAAGGGACAATCCTAAAGCATAAGGTAAAAGCTAGGGATAAGAACCATATAACCAACAAGAAGCCAATACTTGACACTATGAGCCAAGATAGAATTCCCATTCTTTGGATTGAAACCAAACAAGCAATGATACTAGACCTCTTGAAAGAACCAAACTTCAAGTGTATTAAGTCTTCACAAAAATTGGGCAGAGTAAGGGCTGTATACAGGTGAATTCCAGATTACAAACAAAGAGTGTAATCACAATAACCTGCACACAAAACAAACAAATAACCCAATGCCTTGAGGTAAACCTCAAGAGCTCCAGACAAAATAATCAGATAAAGTCACAAGGTCTCCAATCATAGGCCAAGGTTTCTAATCCTAAGTCCAAAAAGTCCAATGCTCCGTGATGCCAAGGATAGTAACCAAATAGTCCAAGTATCATTAAAGATTTTTAGGGTTTATGTTGATTATTAAGTGTCTTGAAAAAGAAAAGTAAAGCTCAAGTGAGCAAAAATAAAAAAAATGACAAGAAAGTAAATACTCAAATGAGAAAATATGAAAATGGCATGAAATATAAATGCTAAAAGTAGATAGTGCATAAAAATAAAAGGGGGCATATAATAAAAATAAAGGATAAAGTCAATTATTAGTGATTAGTTGTTAGTTGGATGATCATCTTGAAACTTGAATTTGGAACTCATTAGAGGATTGATAGAACCAAATCCTCCACACAATAAGTTGCATTTGCTTTTTGTCAAGTATATCATCCATTTGGAATCCTCATTAGTACCATTTAAAGATCAACGATGTTTAAGTGATCCGCATTGACCAAAGGTGTTGTAGATCCATTAGAGGATTGGTAGAACCAAAGCCTGCACACAATGAATCTCAAGGTTATTGGATCAAAGAGATCAAATTAACATATTTGGGCTTGCAAACATAAGTTTTGGCCATGAATGATCATTTATTCGAATCAGGACAAAATTTAGCGCTATGTTAAGCAAGCGTAAGTGGACTTATATAGAAGTCGCACCTATTTTGAGGCCGGTCAATAGCAATCTATGCACCATTTATTTTAAGACATGATATAGAGATCATGCTCCAATAACACTTAGTGCAATAAGAAAGGGATGAGATGAAGAGGGGTGGGAGAGAATATACAAACCACTTTTGAATTAAATTTAATCAAACTATTATTAAAATCATTCATCCATTTTTGTGGAGTTAGACTCAACACCATGGATCCAATGATGTTAATAAAGTTCATGATCAAAAATTTAACCCAAGATCAGCCAGCAAATTGTCACAAAATAATATTACATTTAATATATACAAAAAAGGTTTAAAAAAATGTTTTAAAATAGAAATAAAAGAGAAAAATATCAACTATGTTCAAATTGATCAAGAAATAAAAAGTAAGTCCATAGAAAAATCAGAAAAGGACTCAAATGATTTTATAAATTTTTTGGTAATTTTTTAAAGTTAGAAACTATTTTTAAAATTAAAAGAAATGAGTAAAATAAACTAAAAATGATGAAAAATACCAAAGTCAGAAATAAAAAATAAGCGAGGTCCCCAATATTTGTCACAATATCATTGGATCATTCCATAATTTTTTCAGAATTTAAAAATGTATAAAAGAATTTTTAAACATTTAAAACAATTCAAATAAAGTGATAATTTATGAAAAATACCAAAACACATAATTAAATTATGAAAAAAATAAAAATCAGAAAGAGAATAATCAAAACTATTTTTCATTATTTTTTCAGAATTTTTGGACTAAAAATGAATTTTCTATGATTTTTTGAAGTTTAAAACAATTAAATATAAAAATCCGAAAAGAAAATTAAAACCAAAAAAATATGGGCCATCTGATCAATGTCAAAACGCGTTAGTAAACAGATCAAGTGGACTTGGCGCGCTATGCATGTTATGGACTTTAGTGAATAATGCATAGGATCATTAATTAAATCTGATTTTTGAAAAACACAGATTGCGTACCTTCATTGGTTGGAAGATGACACGTTGGTCATCTTCAACCTCCAGCCAGTCCCAAAACCAGGTTGCTCAAACTGTAAAATTAGAGCACGAGACCTATGCCATTCGCTTCGTCTCTTCAAGATGAAGACAACCATACCTTCGCGACAAATTTATATAAACTATAGCTCAAACAATTTGGAAGGAAAGTTTTGAAAAGGGATTTAAAATTTCATGGTCAAAACGTGTTTCCAGTAAAAAAACAAGTGTTGCGACTAGAACCAGGGAAATGAGAGCATCACAATGATATTAAAATTTTGAAGAATTGATGAAGGAATCTACCTATTGAAGTTGAGTTGCAGAGCTCTGAAACTGGACTCTATGGAGCAATATAGGTCACGATTCTTGAATGTAATTATATGGTTAGCTTTAGGGAACATCAAGGAAGGTGAATTGATGGAAAAATTAGATTGAAAAAGGCTTGAGAATGGATTTCAAAGTTACTAAATTTTGAGTTATGGAACAAGTTTGGCAGGGTGATTTTGGCTATCCAAGCTTGTGGAAATGAATGGGGGATGACCCTCTATTTATAAGGAATCAAATGGAATGTCCAAGCGTGTGAAATGATGAAGTTTGGAGGGAAATCGTGTGAAGTTGCAAACAAGAAAAGTGTGACTTATAATTTGATCAAAACTCAACAAAAACACGAGTTTTGTTGTGCTAATCAATTCTGGAACTTCATTAAACATGTTTAGAGGCATAAACGCGTGGAAAAATTGTGATTAGAAGCCAAAACAAAGACTTCAAATTCTGACTTATGGGGAAACTTCAGTTCTAAGTTACCAAGTTCAATCCAATGGCATTCTCAGCTCAAGGGGTCTTAAGGCATGATTATTGATGCTTTAGAAATATGAGGTTACAAGCTTTGCAATTGAAAAAGAATGGAATCAAATGGATGCTTGAGCTGAAAGTTGCGTTGAGTCAAAGTTGGGGAAAAAAGGTTGACTTTCCATACATAGAAATATTTCAAGTTTTTCTTCAAAAGTGACCTATAATGTTTTGCATCCAAACATGGCCTTCCACTTGGAATTTGCTCTTGACAAAAAAATATGGCATGAAATAGACCTCTTGAATGACATTTTGAAACTTGAAACATTCAAAACCTCCAAAAATTGAGAGAGTTATGAATTGTTGAAGTTGGCAAAAAATCATGAAATGACCTATAATATTTTGTATCCTTAAGGAAACTTCCATCCATTTTCTCACTTTGCACATAAAAGAAGGCATAAAGTTCACATCCTTAAGATTATTATGGAAAAGAATGGTCTCAAGGTGATAAAAATTGACCAAGTTATGATCATTTGAAGTCACACATGGAAAATTGGGGATTCATCTGGAGGACTTGTAATCTTACTTCTTCATCAAGTTTCTTCCACATGAAAACTCCTTGGAACTTTTGAAGTGATTTGTTTATAACCATTTGAAGAGAAGGATGTATTTGTAATCACTCAAAAATACCAAAAGATGAGCAAGATATACTACTTTGAAGTTCAAAACCCTAGCTCATAGATCAAGAAACATGCTTTGAGGAACTTTGACAATTTTGAATAAACTTCTTGTACCAACACAAATGCTTTGTAAATATAAGTTATTGAGGATGATAATGAGAACTCATAGCAACCAAAAACACTTCCATATCTTGAGAATTGATATAAATTTGCATTTGTGACTGTTGTATCCCAAAATTTTCCCTCTCACATATCAAGAATTTGCTCATAAGATCTCCCTTTGACTCAAGACTGCATTAGGGTTTGATCAGCTCAAGACACCTTCTTATGCATTGATGACCAAAATTAGGGTTTGAGTTTTCACAAGTATTTTTGAAATTTATATGCCCCATATGAATTTCATGGATCATTTTGGACCCCCAAGATTACTCATGTCAAGTTTCAAGCTTTGGATCCCATTTTGGCTCAGTCAATTGAGCAGTTGACCTAAAAATTAGTTGTATTGGGGAAAATGTCAACTATGGAAAATTTACAGTTAAAATTCATAATTTTTGATCCACATAAAAATTTTAAACTCATATGTATAATTTGATCAAGTTTGGACCACAACTCCTCAAGAAATTTGATTAAATCTCCAAAAGGGCAAAAAGGTCAAAATTAGGGTTTTGACTAGGAATGGGCAATTTCTGATTTTTGACCTAGAAAATTGTATATTGGTTTAAGAAATGATCTCAAGGTTACAACTTCATAATTTTGACCTAATGAAATGGTTCAAAACATTGCAAGTCCATTGGATTGACAAATGATTTTTTCAGTCAACTGATCAAAAGTCAATTGTATACTGAAAAGTCAAACTTTGAATTTTTGGTCAAATTCAAGTGCCATAGATCACAATTCATCAAAACATGTCATAATATGAAACTTATTCATCAAGAAATCAAAAAGTCAAGATTTCATTTCGAAAAGTCAAAATTTCTAAACTTAGAAATTTTTCAAAGTGTTGGAAATTTCTTATTATTTCATAACTTTGAGCAAACTTTTCACCATGATACAAGATGATTAAAGAGAAACTTCCAACATGAAAGTTATAGATCTCCATGAAATATATAACTTTTCTTCACACAACTTCTTCCAAAAGTTCTTGGATCTCAAGTTATAATTTTAAGAACTTAGGGTCATGAAACAAGACACTTAATGAAATTTTGCCCTAATTTGGTCAGGATTTTGACTCAACTTCATGGAACTTTTTCATATAGTTCCAAGGGGAATCTTCAAAAGCAATTCAAATATGGGTTGTAGATCACATTGAAATCTTTCCAAAATGTCCAAGAACTGCTTGAGATCATTCTTGAGTATGGATAATCGAAGAGATGAAGTTAGGGTTTTATCACTTTTATTACAAGTCATTTTAGTGACGAACAAAATTCAAATTCAAACTATGCTGCATGAACACTAATTTGCATGCATCAAAATTGTTTAGCACTATATAATTAATGGTTTACACAGCTGTTAGAGGCCTCACTTCAAGCATTCAATTCATGGACATGCTTTTTATCCATTTTTGGAAGAAAGGTGACATTGCCATTTTGATAAAGCAACTTTTTGTATAAAACTTGTTCTTGAGCCTTGCACTTGTTCTCTTCTGATCAAAACAGTCCAATAACTCATGAAAAATGTTTCAAACACTTACAATCACCCATCCCATGCTTGTACCTCTCCTTGAAACTTGTTTCCCTCTTTTCTTCAAAATCAAGTAACCTAGCCAAAAGCTAGAAACTTGTACTTCTGACTTGCCAATGCACTCCAATCCTTTTGCTTATACATAGAAAAACTATTTGCTACAAAAACACAAATGCTCAAGCCTTGAAAGAACCTAGAACTGAGAATCACACTTCCATTTTTAAACAAAATGACCAAAAACTTGAAACTCATAATCTACTCGTGCGTTTCTTGGACTTTTGGTTTCTAAAGCTTCTAAACATCACATAGAATCAATCCCACATCCTGTTACAGAGCTGTAAGACCATTAACACCATCCTCCATTTCCAAAAACAGAGCTCTGCACATTGACTTCTCCAGACCATTTCAGCCATCCATTGTTCAATCTAATCATTGCATTAGCTTCCTAGGACCTCAAGGAAGTTAACCTGATCATCACCATCACTTGAAACAAGCTCAAACTCTAAACACAATTTCCAGTTTTGAGGTGAGTTTTCTTAACTTGGAACTCTTCATACAGGCATCATCAATAATTTATTTGTGAACAAAACATGTAGATATCATTGCCCTGAAGCTAACCATGTCCATAGTTTCCATTAATTTTGCTTGAGCTTAGAGAATTTTGAAACTGAAAATTCTGAGATTTATAGGATTCAGATTAGGGCCATTAAAATTCATGCTTATCTTTGATCTATAGTTTTAATTCTTTACATTTCTGAAACCGTGAGAAAATTTACTACAACTTTCATGTGTACAGTTTTCATTTTTGATGAGAAATGAACAAGTTACAGTTGGTCTGGCTGGAGGTTGAAGATGAAGTCATCAGGGCGCGTTTTGCCTTGTATATATATTGTTTTGCTTATGTTAACGGATGTATAGCCACCCCAATGGTAGAAGCACGCGCCTGTAACCTACGGGACCTGGGTTCGAGCCCCAGTGGTACCCTTTTGATTTTTTTTCATATTTTTGCTTCCTGACTTTTGTTTTTTTGCAGGTGCTGGGCCTCTTTGGGCCTGACTTGTTTTTTTTTTGTTGTTTTTGCTGGCTAACATTTCATTTATACACCCTTGGCCCAATTTTATTTTATTTTCTTATTTTCTTTTTATTTATTTTCTTAATTATTTTCATAATATTAAAAAATCATAAAAAATCACAAAAAAAATAGATTTTCATTTTAACTTAGTTTATTTTATTTTTCTCACAAAAAATATTTTATTTAACTACACATTATTTAGTTTTATGGACTAGTCTTGTAAATTAAATTAAAACTAGGTTAGTATTTAATTTCTCTTTACACCTATTAAAATATATTATTTTAATATAAAAAAGGCTAAAAATATTTTATAATACTATAAATATTTTCAATACATAAAAATACCAAAAAACATTTTTCTTATAAACTTAATTTCTTTTATTTTAATAAATAGATTTAGGATTTTGTTTAAAAATCTTTTCTTAATAAATTTAGGTTTTACTTTTCATTAATTATTTTTCCTTTAATTAATTATATTAAGATAAAATCCCTCTTCTCTAAAAAATCCAAACAAAATATTCATTTTTCTTCACCTTCACATTATTGTATATTTATTCTTTTTGTCCATTGTATCCATTTAAATTCCTTGTACATTGATACCCATTCAATATGGTTGTAATAGACTAACTAGGTTTACATTCTTGCAATCTCCATTAAATTTGTATACGTCCCCACAAATATTGTAATAGCGTAGTAACTTTAAATTCCACAATTTATCGCTTTATACATAACATGTTAGTAATTAGGGTTAATATGGTAAGACTAAAACCAATACTTAGAAAACCCTAATTCAAGACAAAAACAAGCATGGAAACAATACACTTGCACACAAGCACCCCTAGGGTTATTCCACTTGGTTGCCTTATACAAAATGGCCATATTATAAATGTAAGGTATCTTAGCAAAAACAAGCAAATAAAAGATCATAGTCCCTCGATGACGCTATCTAAGTTGCCTTTCAAATGATCTTAGTCCCTAAAAGAGGATGCTAAGATACCTTGCAACATTTCTAATCATAGTTATATGATGACCCACGCACGTCCCGTTTACATCCAAAGATAGGTTTGCTTACTAAATCAATGGTAATACAACAATGTCAAAGGAAAAGAAAATGAACAAGAAAGACTTTTGAGTAGGTAGAATGCTCCTAATTACTTGCTCATTTTCAAACCAAAACATTCTTGCTATTTTCAAAACAAACACTTACACTTTCAAACATCTTACAAACTTGAAAATATTTTCAAAAGATCAAACATCTTTGTATACATTCTTATGAATGAGAATCATTACAAAGATTGCCTAAACAATGGCATCTTTACAAAATACTTTCAAAAACCACACTAAGCACAATTTTAAACAAAAATAAAGTGATCTAGCAAGTAACTAAGAGCCCATGGAAAACCATGGATGAAAAGGGTGCTAATACCTTCCCTTTTCATAATCTACCCCCCGAACTCAAGAAATAATCTCAAAGGTCTTTCCTGTGATTTTTCACCTTTCCTTTTGGATAAAAGAAAAGTCGGTGGCGACTCTTGCTAACTACAACATTTGCGATAAAACGCAAAACCTTCAAGTCAATTCTCCCACCGTATCACAGTGACCAATGGGAACAAAGCCTTTTCCAAGCATGACAACTTCTCCAATCAATCCCTTGTGCTTTTGAACCAAATTTTATAACCTTGAAATGTGGTGAACCAAAATAACCTTGCCTTTCCATTTATTCCAAAACAAATCCAATGATGAAGTTTGAACTTCTCAAGCTTTATTGACTAGGGCATGGAAATAAACTCATGAACCCATAGAGAAACTTGTTAAATCTCATTGCCATTACCTATATTAGTAACAAGCAAGACAAACCAACATTGAATTTTATTAATTAATAGGAGAAATCAAGACAAAAATATTCATGATCACAAAAGAACACAAGTCAAGGTGCTTAGTGATTCCTCTAAGAGCAAAGCTAAATATAGGGAGGGGAACCAAGAATCCTAATGTGATCTTATTGTGAATGACTTAACATGGTATGATGAAGGGATTTTAGGGGTAAACATTGGGGTACAACAGGGTGACTGTTTCATCCATTTATATCATTGAAACGATAAATATATAATATATAAACAAATACATTGGCCCGAGAAGCACCAGAGCCCTAGCTACAGTTGTCTTCTCCGGTGAGCCAATTCTTACACCTATAAAAATAGCAAACGTTAGCGCATAAAGAGGAGTCTATCCCTTAAATCAAGCCTTCTAAATCTAATGGTGGTGTTTTCATGGGCCAAAACGCAAGGAATTGAGATCTATAATGACAACACATAAAACCGGTGCTAGCATAGTGTTTTATGAATTAGGGTGCATGGGACCTCCATGACTGTTCTAACTTGCGCTATAAATACTCATAAACAAGTTAGGGATGTTAGTACATGTTAAAGCAAACAAGAAAACAAGATATGAATGTCACAAGCATGATGACACTAACGATGTCATATAGTGTGATTCACATGTTTTCGACCATCAAACTTGGTCCAAACTTACTCTATATGTTTGCTGAAAGAGAATGGAACGAAGGCTTTATGGAGAAAGGGCTTGAGAATAGGGTTTGAAAACTTAAGGGTTCTTGAAAAAGTTTGATGTTTTTTTGATAATTTTGAGGCAAAGATTTTAGTGTCCTTTGTTCCCTCTTGATGTCTGAATATATAGAGAAATTTAGGGCAACCAAATGATGGGCTTGGACTCTTGTAGTAAGATATAATTTTATCTTATTTTATTTTATATTATTAATGAATTAAATCAAAAATAATAAAAATAATTAAAATTAAACAAGGTCGGGGAGTGTAAGGATAAAGTTTGGGATCTATGAAGATTATAATATACGTTTGTACTCTTAAACCATGGCCCAATAGCCCAAAATATCAAGCTTCCTCATTTTGAACTTCATGCATTTGCTCAAATTTTCCCAACTTGCAATGGTCATAACTCACTCAATATTTATCTTTTGAAGGTAATATTGGACTTTTTGGAAAGATAAAGATGTCCTCTACAACATCTATGTTGATAATTGTTTATTTTGAAGATTTTAACTTGATGTAAGTTGCCTTGACAAAAGTGTCTTTTTGTTGACTTTTGAAATGACCTGTAATGTATTGGCTTATATCTCTTAAATGATGCATTTTTTGGACTTGTTCTTAGAGATTCAAAGTTGTAGAGAATTGAATTTCCTTAAAAATGGGCTTTGGTTGGGGAAAAGATGATGAAGCATGTGAAAGTTATGCCTGGTCAAAGTTCAGTTGACTTCTCCTAAGGAAACCCTAATTTGGCAACTTTTGACTTTTGATGATTTGAGGTCTTTTCTTGAGGAATCATGATCAAACTTTGATCGAATGATGAATATCACTTAAAAATGTTGATGTTGACCAAAAATCTTGAAGTTTGACTATATGTTAACCACAATTGACTTTTTACCCAATATAGTTGATTTTCCATCATCTGAGCAATTGACTGAGAAAACTGGTGATGCAAGGCTTGAAATTTGACATGAGCATTCTTAGATACCTATCGAGAAACATGAAAACCACTTGAGACCTTGAGAACCCAATCTTCCTTGTGAAACACAAAACCCTAGTTATGGACCCAATGCTTAGAATGAGAATTTGTCTGATCAATTCTTAAGCAACATTGAGCAAATGAGGACCTCATGAGAGTATTTTGAAGAAATATGGGAGGTCAAATTTTAGGGTACAAAACTTTGTTTAGATCCCAATAGTCCACACACATACGTATTTTACCATCTTTCTTGGGTACTGGCACGATGTTAGCTATCCAAGGTGGATAATCTACCACCGCTAAGAATCCTACATCGAATTGTTTAAGGACCTCTTTCGGAATTTTGTTGAACATGTCCAAACGAGTTCTCTTAAGCTTCTGACTAACCGGGGAACAAACTTTTTTGAGAAGTAGTCTATGCACCATAACATCTGTGTCCATCCCTGGCATATCTTTGTAAGACCAGGCAAATATATCCACGTATTCATGTAGCAACTTGATCAGTCTTTCTTTGACGCTTTCTTCTAATGTTTCCCCCAGCTTGATCTCTTTCGGGTCCTCTTATGTGCTAAGGTTAATGGTCTCAATAGGTTCTTGGTTTGGTTGTATGTCGTCAGCTCTTTGCTCTATACTTCTTTCCAGTTCTTCAGATACTTCAAAATCCTTATCATCTTCCTCTTCAACTTGGTTGACGGGAGCATCAAAATCATATCGGATAGCATCAGTAACATTATCGGTGATTTTGGGCATGGATCTGCACATTTATCATGTTTTGGTGCAGTTTTTATTTAGTACGTGAATTTGGAAAATGCATATGAGAGGAAGTATTGCCATTTTAAAAATGAAGTATAAATGTAAAAAGAAAAACAAGGATCTTAATTGAATACAAAACATATTTTTATTAATCATGAATATTGGTTGAAACAAACAGGGGACCCTTACAAACAACCCCTATGCCTCGGGCTTGGCATAGGTTCCTTTCAAAAACAAAGAAAATTACTTTGGAAAGAAAATCTCAGGAATCTCCACAACTGTCCAGTTCTTGAGTTCTTCGCCTGGGGAGCATTCATGGATGTAATCTGATGCCCTTTTGATGTTGTCTTTATTGGATATCATTGTCACTTGTTCGCCATGCTCTACTCCTTTGCTGATGAAGGTTTCCTAGATTGGTGGAAAGCGTACTTTGCCTTTCAGTGTAGTCTTTGATGATTCGTAACCCAAACCAAAGAGGTTCTTCTTCTTAGATATTTCGGTGAGCTTTCCCCAACCTTTTGAGTCACCATTCTCCATTTCTATTTGTAGATCCCTCCATGAAGTCATAGTAGGTTTCTTGACCTTTTCCACTGGTAGGGTTACCATTGAAGCAACCTCCAAGACTTGAAATGATGTGGCTATGCAATCTTCATCAGCACTAATATACTTGTAGGACTCAATATGAATTACAAAAATGTCCTCTTCTCCATCAATTATAACTAATCTCCCCTCCACAAAGAACTTCAGTTTTTGATGTAAGGTCAAGGTAACTGCTCCTGCTGCATGAATCCAAGGTCGTCCGAGTAAACATGTATACGTTGGTTCTATATCCATGACTTGAAATGTGATATAGAACATGTGTGGGCCGATCTTGACAGGAAGGCTACTTCTCCGAATACTATACTTTGAGAACTGTCTAAAGCTCTAACTATCGTGGAACTCGGCCTTATCACAATACCATCTAGTGTTAGCCTCATCAGACTAGATTTTGGTAACACATTGAGGGTATAACCAGTATCGGTAAGCATCCTGGATAAGTTTGTAGTACCTATTTGAATCGAGATATGAAGTGCTTTGTTATGAGCTCGGCCTTGTGAAGGTAACTCACTACCATTTAAACCTAAATAGGACCCAGACTTCGACATTATCAAATTGGTTCATAGTAATCTCTTATGCAACATGACCAGAACTTAAAACTTTCATCAGTGAATCCCGATGTGCCTCTGAATTGATGAGCAACGAGAGTATGGAAGTCTTAGTCGGGGTTTGGTGAAGCTGGTCCACCACCCTATAGTTACTTCTCTTAATTATTTTCAGGAATTCCTTCGCCTCTTGGTAAGTAAAGCTTTTGCTTGGAAGCTCTTGATTCACCTCCACTATCGCTTTTCCTTTTTCTTTTGTTAACATGTCATTTTTACTCTTCAACATATTATCATTTTTCTTTGGTGGTTCGGACCCGAATACTCGGCCACTGCGGGTCATTCCTGTTGTTCCTACTATATTCGAGATTGCAGGTCTTTGACTTGATGATGGCTCACGTTCTTGTTTTGAGCGATTGATATATACGGTCAAATCATAATTCTATGGTACAACTTTGTCAGTTTCATAAGGGGTAGGAGATTGCCCCTTAATTACCTTTGTAGTCTTTGGTTCTACCGGTATAGAGTTTTCTTTATTGTGGGAATTTCTGTTGAATCTCCCCACGGGATCACGAGAGTCTTCTTATCATGGTCCGACCTTTGGTAAGGGATTAGCAATGGCTTCTTTGCACCTTCTTCTATTGCTTCTATATACTCATCTTCAGGGTATGGTCCGAATTGGACTATTCCCTGATCTACAAATTATTGTAGTGTCTTTTCGAAATCTTTGTTATGTTCCAAAAGGAAACCACATTCCAACCGATACTCTTTTAATAGATTTATTAGAGCCTTTACTTGTATGGCTGCCCCACAGTCGGTGACTACTTCGGTTGCATTTATTGCTGATCAACCATGCGGAGGCATGAGGTTTGACTTGATTTTTGGTTTCTCAAAAGTAATGTTTTAGGAGTCTATCAAATCCCGAACTTTGTTCTTGAAAGCCCAACATTGGTCTATAGTAATCCCCAAGGAATTGGCATGGTATTCACATTTAGCATTAGCATTGTATTTGGCTGGAAGTGGCCCAACTTGAGGAGCTAGAGGTTTTAGCTCTACCAAAGATGCCTCGATCAAGTGTTGCAATAGTTGGCTGGTGGCATAGGGAGTGGATCCAATTTTCTTGGCGGACTTTCAAATTTGTTTTTTTATTGTCCCTGCATGATTATTAATGGTTGTTGTGCCCTTGGTTTTGAAGCCACAACATTAACTTCACCTTCCTTCCTCTTTGTGAAGTTAGGAACTAGTCTTTTTGCATTGTAATGGGAATTTGATGACCCCACTTGAATATTTTCATTCTTTATTCCAGTCTCGATCCTCTCTCCAATAGTCACTAGGTCATAAAATTCTGAAGAGATACTTTCTACCATCTTTTTATAGTATACTTCTTGCAAGGTTCCCATGAACATGTCGACTAGTTCTTTCTTCATAAGTGGTGGTTGCACACGGGATGCTATCTCTCTCCATATTTGAGTGTATTCCTTGAAGGACTCGTCTTTCTTTTGGGATAGGTTCTGTAGTTGTATGCAGGTAGGCGCCATATCCAGATTGTATTTATATTGCTTCAAGAAAGCATTAGCAAGATCGGCCCATGTCTGGATGTGCATTCTCTCTAACTGCATGTACCAATCCAGAGATGCCCCACTCAAATTGTCTTGAAAGAAGTGAATCATTAATTTCTGATTTTGAGCATAAGCATGCATCTTCCTACAATACATGCGCATGTGGTTTCTTGGACAAGTGAGCCCTTTGTATCTTCTGAAGTCAGATACTTTGAATTTTGGCGGGATTACTACATCCGAAATGAGACCCATTTCGAGGGCATCAACATCAAAAACATTATATCCCTCCATAATTTTAAACCTTTCTTCTAAAGCTTTGTATTGATTTAGCACCAGTGGATTTCCAGTAACAAGAGTATTGGTCATCTTTTGAGGTTCCTGATTGGCATCCTCCAAGTTGTGATCTCCATAATGCAAGTCCAAGTAATTATCAACACTGTTAACTAGAATCTGCAGGGTATGAGATGCCCCTGACTTTGGTGGAGGTGGAATAAACCCTTCAGTTTCTGGTCTTGCCTCATGCTGAGCCATGACAAACTTTTGTGGCCCTGTGTCTGGTCCTTTTCTTCAGTTGGTGAATGCTTGATGCACCGATGGTCTGGGTTATTTCCTCAAAGGCTACCCTGGGAATTTGTTCTTTCCTATCAATAATGTTCTTTAAAGCTAGAAGAACCTGGCTCATATCCTATCTCATTGAGTCGATGTTGCTTTTGACTTGTTCTAGATCTACTTTGAAAGTTGCTTGATTTTCTTTGATTTATTCCATGGCTCTTAGTTGGTGAGCTCTTGTTGGATACGGTGGCCAGGGAGGTGGTGGTTTCCTTCTACCAATGGTTCCATTGCAGAAGATTTTAAAAATGAGTTTTTGAGTTGTGATTTTATGAGATGCAAATGTTTTTATGATTGTGTGAATATGTATGAACGATGCTGAGAATTACGTTTCAAATGTCTTATTCACTTGGGTGTATATATATATATATATATATATATATATATATATATATATATATATATATATATATATATATATATATATATATATATATATATATATATATATATTCTTTTTATACATCATGTATTTTTTTTAGGTTTTGCTTTTTTTATTGGTGAGCATCTGGAAAACAAATACGCAAACAAAAATAGCAAACACAATGCTTTTATTGAAAATGCCAATTGTCTTTAAAAGAGAACATAATTCAGATACTGAAAGATATTACAATCTTAAAACAACAAATTTTCTGAAAGGGAAATAAACAAAGGGAAACATTCTCCTAAGCCCGCTTGCAGATGTCTTCTCTAAAACAATCGACCATTGGCCTACACAGCTTGATAAAATCATCGACGTATTTCGAGAGAGGGACCATTACACTTTCTGCATCTTTTAAACTTCTAGGGATGTCCTCGATGAGATTGTTGGCTAAGAAGGAGAGCCTCTCATGCTTTCCTTTGTAGTATCGGTACTCTCTCGGTAGATATTGGGAATTATTTTGTGGTTATCCCTTCCTGTTTGGGTAATCTTTGTATACTGCTCCTCCCAATACATCTTTTCAGCCCCCATCTATGTATAAAGTCTCTGTTGTATCAGGAAATCTTTTGAGGCCTTCCAGCTCAAGGCATACCTGCTCGTACTCTTTAGTTTTTTGGGCCAAAAGACTTTCTGCCCTCATCTTTGGAAGGAGTTCCCTTACCTATGATTCTTGGCTATCCTAGAGTCTGGTAGTGAGATATTTCAACTATTTTTCCTGATCTAGAGAGACTTGGGCCAAGCTTTGGATTTGAGCCCTTAAATCTTCTTCTAATACTTTCTTTTCTTGCAAGACTTTTTCATACAATCTGGTTAACTTTCCAATTTCACTAGCAGCATCTTCCAGCCTTTGATAATGGGAATCCAGATTAAAAGTAGCACTTAGTAAACCTTTAGTCAAACATTTCCTTTTCAGACTCTCCTTTTCAAATGCCTCGCGGTCTCTTTGAATCTGTTGGTCTTTTGATTCGAGTATGCACTGCATTTGTATTTTATCTTTGGTTAAGTTAGAAGATTGAGCTCTAGTTCTTCTTTCTACCTCTGAGCCTGTTTCAAGGCTTCCTTCAGATCATATATTTCTTCCAAAGACATAGGTGGAATTACTAGGACTTCTTGCTTGTATTCGGGGTCTATGTCAAAAGGCAGCTTGATAATTTGTACCCTGTCCAAGATCCATTGAGTGTAAGGTTCTTTTGCCACATCGTTTTTCTTTTTCATCTTTTCTTTTGTTAACCCTGCTCCAAACCCGGATAATTTTGATGAGCAGCTCTCGGTCATTTCTACCCATGTCATGAATGGTCAATTGTTGAAGTTGTTCGCCAGAAGGCTTGTATTCCAAGGGATAACCTAGTTGTCATAGGGCTAAGGTAGGGTTGTAATTAATGCAGCCTTGTGACCCAATCAACGAAACATTAGAAAAATCCTCGCAACTGTAAACAATATCACCAATATCTAACTTGTGTATCATAATACAGAACTAGCAGTGAGAAATCTTAATTTCTGAGGCCACTCATACCTCGTCAGATTCAGAATCATGTAATCTTCCTTGTAAGGTGAGTCATGAACCAGGAGTACAACAACATAATATAGAAATTTAGAGTACCTCTTTTCTTTTCATACTGTGTATAAATCGTGTAATAGATGTTAGCAAGCAGAGGTTAGATCTGTATTAAAAGTTTTCGTACCCCATAACACACTGATGGCTACAGGGTTAATATAGTCTATAGTTCGTGGAAACAAAATAATACCAAATATAAGAAGCTCTAGGAAGTCGACACAAGATTCCCATTCTTTGTTATTAGCCAGATCAAGAGCTTTAACTTCTAAGTAACATCTTTTAATTCCTCGTACGTCTCCTTCCTTTTTGTAATTAAGAGTAAATTCAAGATAAGGGATTTTTAAACCTTCTACCAGTATTTTGATGTCGATGGTTTGTCCGATACCCACATAGACCTTCTCTTTAGATAAATTCATAATTTTGTCTAGTTCTTCCAAGGTTGGTGCCAGTTGAATATCCTGAAACGTGAAACATCTCATCGGAGGGTCATAAAATTGAATCAGAGCAGAAATAATATCCAACTGTACTTCGACGTTGGTTAAGTCCAGAATATCCCCATAGCAATGAGTGAATGTTTTTAGGGCCCTTTCAGATAATCTTTCTTTTACAACCTTGATTTTGGTCACATCCAGTTTGATAGCATTGATACGGACGAGTTGCTTCCCTTTAGTACTCATTCTCAAATACTCACCAAAAAACCTTTGATTTTTTTATATATTTCTTTTTACCCTGTGAATAAGACAAACAAAAGGAAATGGAGGATAATGAATATATGAAATGTAAATATGCATGAATGCATGGATGTATGGCTAAATGACGAGATTTGATGGATAGTAACCCTAGAAGGTGGGCTCTTAGCTTGGTTTCATGGATATTTTACCCTCCCCGTAAGGTGATTTCCTTAAGGGTATCATGAATAACACTAGAGGGAAAGGCACAAGGGCCTTCCTTAAGTGAAGTCTCTTTGTAGACTGGAACTTTCGTCTCTAAGTCATGAAAGGTCTCATCATGAGATTTTGGTTTAAGGTCTGAACAAAGAGCCATATGAGTCATTCCAAAGTCCTACTTCCCAAGAGGATGTCTCTTGAGATGTATTTCTTTTGCGGAATTCCACAGACTCTAGGCGAAGTCGTCACATAAACTCATAGGGATGATGTATCCCCTTGGCTAATAGACAAATCTTCTTTATAAGGGTTTTTGAAAATATTTTTGCAAAAAATTAAATCCTGCCATAAATATAATAATATGATAACAACAACAGTAAATAGATGCATAAAAAAATAAATAATTAATTAAATAAAAAAGCCAAAAATAAAAAGAACCCTAAAACCCTAAAAACAAAGGACAAGGCTTCTAAACCTAGGGTTGAGTCCCCACCAGAGTCGCAAACTATTGCAACTGGTTTTTAATAAGAGTTGCCACCCTTAATTTTTATCCTAAAGGAAGGGAGTACAAAGAATAACCCTAAAAGTTCAGAGATTCTAGATTTGACTCGGTTCTAGACGAGGGGAAGGTATTAGGCACCCCCTATCTACCTTGTTCACAAGGATACTAGATTTAGAAGCGAGTTTTAAGAAATAGGGTCTTAAGTTTTATTAGGGGAACTCGCCACGATTTTAATCGTACGCCTACTATCCTCTTAGGAGGAATCAGAGTCTCATTTCATAGTTAGCATTTGGTTTGTGTTTTTTATGGATTACAAAGATATTCCCATTTTCCGCACGTTTAGTCTAGGTGTCGTGAATAACAGAGATTGTTAGATTAAACGCACAGTCGATTCGAATGAATTTGCAATCCTTTTGAAAGTTGTTCATTGAATTAATTTGATTTTGAAAATGAATTGTAGTTGGTTAAATAATTTTTAATATATTAATTATTGAAAATATTCTATTTAAATACTTGAATAAAAATAAACTTTTAATGCAATAAATAAAAAAAATATTTTAATGAGTTTAGAAAATTAAAAAAGTGGGATAATTAAGAATAATAATAAGTATAATATATAATATACAATATATTGAATACGTATAATAAAAATTATAATTAATAAAATAAAATATAAAATATAGAATTATAAAAAATAATAAAATAAATAAAAAATTTAAAAAAATGCAGGGGGGTGTGAAATATATAGGGGTAGTAAATGGTGGGGTGCTAAAAGCATGGGTTTGAATTCAGATATTAAATTCAGGGCCAAAGGCGAGGGGGTGTATTTTTTTATAGTCTAGTAATATTGGGGGCGTAAATAACTAAGGGCCCAAGTCCAGATTTTAGACTTGGCCTATTCGGGCCTGGGGGTGTGTTTTTTTGTTTACATTAGCAAAAAAAAAAGTGAAGGGTGTATTAGCAATGGGCCAGGCCCAACGCTTTGGGGTAGATCCGCCTAGACAATATGCGCACGGTTGTAGGTTAACATGATAGGACGCACATTTAGACCGTTTGATTTAAATCTTGTGGCTATGATGCAAGATGCATGGTAACGGAAATGGATTAGCGCATATAAGATCAGAATGTTAATATAATTTTATTTTTTTACAAAACAAATTTCATTTCTTATTTCATTCCCTCTCTCTTCTTCGCCCCTCATTCTCTCTTCTTTCTCACAAAAGCCACCCCAAACCCTAATCTCGCCTCTATCTGCGATAGCGCGACCCAAAAGGACCCCATATTCAATCTTATGCAGTGATCTACCCACCCTAAACCCAGATCAATCAAAAAACCATAACAATCAAATTAAATCGTACTTTTCACGCCCGTTTTATACAGTTCTGAGTGCTAATCTCTTCGTCTTCTTTCCGTGGTTGCAAATTTTTAGAGCGGCGATTACTGTGGGTGAATATGTTGACGGCAGCTGAAGCCAGGGTTTCAGATATTGAAACCCTAGGTTGGCGAGGAGCGGTGGTATTTAAGGGATTCCAACGAGCATACTTGGAGAAAATCCTTCCTCATTTATTTCCCTCTGTTCTCTGTAATAATTTTTATTTTTTATCTCTTTTGTAACAATTTCCTCTTCCTCCTTATTTGTAATTTTTGTCTCTGTCAACTTCGTCCCCTTTCTCTGTCATATTTTGGTTGTTTTATAGTGTTTTAGGATTAGTCATATTAGGAAATACAATTACTGTGTGTGTAAATTTTGAATTAGGAATTGATTAGGATTTGTATCTTGTTTGTAAATTGTAAACACTTTTAATTAGTTTCTGTTTTTAGTTTTGACCATGCTTATGTTCTTAATTCTGTTCAGACCAATATTGAAGAAGAAGATCCTTTCTTTTATTGATTTGAAACAATACCCGTTTAGAAAAAAAGAAGCATGTATTTTCTTTGTTCAATCTGAACAATGGAGGTTTCTGTGTTTTGGGCCATACGCTTGTTATTGTCTTGGGCATGAGCTATTTACAAATAAGAGGCCCTTTTGTTAACAAAGATAAAAATAAACAGAAATCAATTCATGATATAATGTTTAAATTAATATTTAAAAAAAATAGCAATAGTAACATTAATAATGATGATTTATAACGATAACAATAATTTCCATACTGTAATTAAAACATAATGAACTTCCAAGCAAATCAAAAATTGAATGGGCTCCCATATTGAGTCTTTAAAATAAATTGACATAGGCCAAAAAAAGAATTTTTTTATACACCTCTCCATTTAAATGGGCCTTATAATCTTTTTTTTTTGTTTTAGATTTCAAACAAGAATAATTTGTTTTCAAAACAATAGAGAAACTTGAAATGGGCCTGCTTATATAATTGGGCTTTATAAAAAAGTATTGTTTTATACACCCTCTTTAAAAGAAAATAACCTTAATGGACCTTAATGAAATGATTTGCTCATACTTCTTTTAAAATAAAGTCTCTCTCTCTTGACATAGACTTCTATTTTAAAACCCTAATGGGCCATCAAATATTGATGGTCCATTTTAAATCTATACACCCCTTTTCATATTTTACTCCCCCCATAGAAACAAGAATTAAATAATGCGACATATTTAAAATAAAACTAAATATAAATATAAGGGTAGAGAAAATTTGGGGTATGACACACATGATGTTGGTACAGTCAGTAGATTTTTGTCAAATCCAGGTAGAGAGCATTGGAATGTTGTAAAATGGATTTTAAGATATCTTCGCGTTACTACTTCTATGAGGATTTGATTTGGAGGAGATAAGCATACTCTTGTAGGATACTCTGACTCTGATATGACTGGAGACATTGATTCCAGAAAGTTCACTTTGGGCTACATGATTAAATTTGTAGGGGGAGTTGTAACTTGGCAGTCCAGATTGTAAAAGTGTGTAGCATTATCTACTATAGAAGCTGAGTTTATTGCTATTACTGAAGCATGCAAAGAGTTACTATGGTTAAAGAAGTTTTTCCAGGAGTTTGGTTTTGTTCAAGACAAATATGTGTTATTTGTTGATAGTCAAAGCGCTATTCATCTTGGTAAGAATCCTACTTTTCATAATAGGTCCAAACACATTGATGTGAGATATCAATGGATACATGATATTTTAAATGCTAAGTTGTTGGAGTTAGATAAGGTTCATACATATAATTCTAATATGATGACTAAAGCATTACTGAGAGAAAAATTTGAAGCATGTTGTGATATCACCTATTTGGTGATTTCCTCCAAATAGTTGTGAGGGGGAGATTTGTTGGGCTTGGGTTCCCTTCCTATGTGGAGAAAGGTAAAAATATGAATAGCCTATTTATCTCACTTATATAAGTGGATAGTGTCAATTTAGGGTTAAGAGAGATAAAGAAAAATAAGGATTCAAAAAGAGAGAAAAGATGAGAGAAACTCATTCTCGTTTTGTTTCTGCAGCAGTCTCACTAAAACAATGATCCATGATTCATTCACCATCAGATCAAGCTGAAATTCGGTGGACTTGTTAGCAACATATATATCTAAATTTAGACCATTGGGATCTTCAAAACAAGGTCTGAGTTGAGAGATATGGTCTTCACATTGAAGTTGCAGATTTGGGAAAATGTTCAGCTTTTTTATTCTTATTTGTAAGTTAATTTGCTTTGTGATTTGCGGTTGTTATTGTTATTTTGTGAATCAGTTTAAGACTCTCTTGTAACCTCAATTGATTATAGTGGTGATATTTTTTGGTCTGAATGACTCGTGGTTTTTACTCTCATATTGAGGGGTTTTCCATGTTAAAAATATCGATGTTCTTTTTTGTGCCTTTATTATTCGGTTGCCGTCTTATATTTGTTATTGATCCTCAAGGTTCCTACAAGTTTGAGAAATATTATATCCGCTGCGTATTTTTCTATTATTTTGTCTTAATTTACCATCACATACTTCATAGTTCACAAAGTTTCAAGTCACTTTATTACTTTATTTCTCATAATAATCAACTAAACAGTGGAACAATCAAATTAGTTCACTTCCATGGTGCTAAGGCCTCAACAATATTAAGAACTCCACAAATATATGTGGTCCAACATAAGTATAAATGTAAGATGCGTAACGAATAAAAAATTCAAAAACATAGCAAGTTCCACATCCCGTGTTACGTATCAGAGCGACTCTTAAGACTTAATCAGGTAACACTCACTCCAAGAGCTACTCAGGTACCTGATTATCTGTACTCCCGGAGGAGCATATGCACAACAATAGAAAAGGGGTGATGATTACATTTAATAAATATACAGTGAATATAACATGTTAAGGAGTAGTAATTTACACAAATTCACATTTTACACTATACTTCACAATGCATTTATTATTCACATAATACAATATCAATTCAATAATAATGCAATGCAATGAGACTGACATCAACTACATGCATGTGGTACCAATAGAGCATAATCCCACAATGTAATGCTAAATAAGGAAGCAACATGGAATAATCCCTTAAAATAATGCCACTATAGACCAATAATAGGACATAAGCCCTCACCAATGAATGCATGCATCAACATGCAACAACACAGCTATGCAACCGCAAGGCATAAGGCCACTATATTCGCCAATAAGGCCACCAACATCATTATCATCATTCAACATATGAATTCACACAGGGTTCCATGTTTTAACCATATATCCATTATTACTAGACTTCATATATCTACATAAGACATACTATTCATTACGGATCAAGGGAAATTACATTGCACGTGAAAACGGGAAAGAAGTCGCGAAAATGGAGAGTTTTGCACATTAGCCTGCTCATACGCGTATGACCATGTCCCATACATGTATGGCTTATTTCCCCGCCCATCTAATACGTGTATTATACGTGTACCACCAGAGGCGTCCCCCTAACCCCTCCAGAATCTGCATACGCGTATGGACTCTCTATCATATGCGTACCATACACGTTCCGGCAGAAGGTCGTGCTGGCTTGTGGATAGGGCGTGTACCATACGCGTACGGCCCCTTGGAGTGTCCCTCATACACATATCATACGTGTATGGCCAGTCTACTACTTCCAAAGATCTGCTTTCACACCAGTACAATTTCCACTCATTTTGAGCACTTTCAACCTCCTAATTTGGGTCCAAAACAATGTTTTTACACATAATAAACTAATTGCTTCATCTAATTTGGTTAAACACTTGTTCTATAACAATTCCATGCATTCAAACCTCATTTTTCATCATCTCTATAAACCCATATTTTTAGATTTGGATTTCCATGGAAGAATCCATAACAACAACATCAGTCTTTATCAAAATTCACAGTGATAACATCATACCATTCGCAATTTCATGATAATCATATAGACATAACAAAAATCAAACAAAGTAAGAGATATAAACCAATTATACACAAAACCTAATGATGGAAAGGAACCCTCACTACCCTCTCATGCTATAATCACCATTTAGAGAATCCATTCACCCCCTTACCTTAGTTTGGAGCTTTGATCCTTCAACATTGGTGGAACCTCTCTTTCCTTAGCTTTTCCTTTCTCTTCTCTTCTCTGTTTGTACATGACAACAATTTTCCTAAACACTTCTACCTCTTTCTCTAATTATTGAACTTTATTCTTAATAACAAAATAATAATAATAATAATAATAATAATAATAATGGAATAATTATTATAATAATAACTATAATATTAATATTAATAATAATATTATTAGTAGTAATTATACCATTTATCTAATAATATTTTTATCAATAATAATAGTATATTCCATTATTTACCAACATTATTATTGTTATAATATAGACTAAGTTTAATTTTAATTATTTAACTAAGAATAAGTTCTCACACACCCTTAAACATGCCTACACACCCTTAGTTATGCCAAACTAATTCAAAGTCAACAAACAATGACTAAATATTTAAATGGGGCGTTACAAGAAGCGGTCGTTGTGGCCGTTGTTGTTTCAACTGTTGATGTAGGAGAGTGGAAGGCTGATACTGCGATGTTGTTGGAAGATTTTGTGAATCGAGGGAGTATATATTGGAGATGTTGAAGATGTACATGGATGTTGCGAGCGTTGAGCGGAGGCCGGTTTGTGTTGTAGAGAAGACGAAGATTTGCTAGAACGAAAGTGATTAAGGTGAGGAAGTGAAACACGTCCGAGGGAAATCAGAGATGGTGATGATACATAAATGGAAATCAGAGTATGGAGGTTGAGCTCGTGAAACACCCATGAGTGAAGGAGGCGGATGATAGATGGAGGAGTGGGTGATCGACTAGCAGAAAGAAGATCAATGTACTGAGTGATGGAGTCTGTGAACTGTGAAGTAAAGGACTGGGTGAAGCGAAGGAATCCCTAAATTTTTAGACTTATTGACTTATATATATTTACGGGTAGTTATGTAATTTAATGTCTAAGCGGGTGTAGTTTCGGGTTTTGGATGCGGGTTGAGTTATCCCAAACCCGCACCTGAAATATCGGGTGGCACCTGAACCTGAACCCAAACTCAGTCAACTCAGGTTTTCACCCGTTGACTCGGGTTCAAGTGCAAGTGGGCCGCGGGGGTTTGGTTCTTCTTGCCATACCTAAATCACAGTATCTGGACTCTGGGTGCTCATGTCACATGACAAGAAGAAAGCATATATTCTAAGATTTGGAACTAAAACATGGAGGCTCAGTTGGTTTCAAAGACAATCAGAAGGGTAAGATAATTGGCTCTATAACTATTGGTAGTGACCCTACCCCTTCTATTAATAATGTTTTATTAGTTAAGATTTAATGCATAATATTTTATCCATAAGTCAGTTAAGTGATAATAGTTATGATATTATCTTTAATCAAAAGTCTTGCAAAGATGGTAGTGAAAAGGATGACTATGTACTCTTCAATGGAAACAGGAAAAACAACATTTATAAAATTAAACTTTCAGATTTAGAAAATCAAAATGTTAAATATCTTATGTCTGTGAATGAAGAACAATGGACTTGGCATAGATGATTACACCATGTTAGCATGCGAAGAATCTCAAATTTATACAAGCTAAACTTGGTCAGATGCCTTCTGAATCTGAAGTTTGCTTTAGATGCTCTATGTGAAGTATGCCAGAAAGGCAAGTTTCAAAACTTCTTTCAAAGCTAAAAATGTTGTTTCAACCTCTAGGACGATGTAGTTTTTGCACATTATTTTTATTTGGGCCGGTGAAAACATCATCTATCAATGACAAAAATTATGGATTAGTAATTGTAGATGAAAACAATAGATGGACATGGATAAATTTCTTAAACACATGGATGAGTCACATTTTGAGTTTTATACCTTTTGCTCTCAAGTACAAAAAGAAAAGGATTTTAAAATTGTCAGAGTCAGAAGTGATCATTGTGGAGAATTTGAAAACAAAGAATTTGATTTTTTTTTTAAAATGACCTTTCTCATAATTTCTCTTGCTCTATAACTTTTAAATAGAATGGAGTTATAGAGTGGAAAAGCCTCACTTAGGAAGAAATGGCCAGAACCATTATCAATGAGACAAATGTTGAAAAATACTTTTGGGCAAAGGTAGTCAACACAACATGCTACATTCAAAACAAGATCTCCACAAGACTTATTTTGAGCAAGACTCACTATGAATTAAACAAAAAGCCAAATATTTCATATTTTCATCCTTTTGGTTATATATGTTTTATGCTTAATACTAAAGATATCCTTAATAGGTTTGATTCTAAAGCATGCAATTTTATTATGTTAGGATACTCTAAACACTCAAAAGGATATATAGTACAACATAAAAACACAAATTATTGAGGAATCAATCCATGTTAAGTTTGATGATAAGTTTGACCCTGAAAAGTCAAAGCTAGCTGATAAGTTTGCATATCTGAAGATCACCTATTTAGACTCTTAAAATAAAGATTCCGAGGTTAACGATTCTGGACATGCTCAACAATATTTTGATCAACCAGCGCCAGAATTTCTCAACACTTAAGCACCTCAAAAGAAGCATAAGCTAAATACTCTCATCCTAAAGAATTTATTCTGGGTGAAAAACATAATCTATCAGAACCAGATCCTCATTCGGACAAGAAGAAAAAACGCTTCTAGAAAAAACATAATATTTTATCCATAAGTCAATTAAGTTATAATGGTTATGATATTATCTTTAATCAAAATTCTTTCAAAGATGTTAGTCAAAAGGATGAGTCTGTACTCTTCAATGGAAAGAGGAAAAATAACATTTATAAAATTAAACTTTCAGATTTAAAAAATCAAAATTTTAAATGTCTTATGTATGTGAATGAAGAACAATGGACTTGGCATAGACAATTACACCATGTTAGCATGCGAAGATCTCAAATCTATACAAGTTAGATGCCTTATGAATCTGAAGTTTTCTTTAGATGCTCTATGTGAAGTATGCCAAAAAGGCAAGTTTTCAAAAACTTCTTTCAAAGCTAAAAATGTTGTTTCAACCTCTAGGCCTATGTAGTTTTTGCACATTCATTTATTTAGGCCAATGAAAATATCATTTATCAATGGAAAAATTATGGATTAGTCATTGTAGATGACTACAACAGATGGACATGGATAAAGTTCTTAAACACATGGATGAGTCACATTTTGTGTTTGCTACATTCTACTCTCAAGTACAAAAAGAAAAGGATTTTAAAATTATCAGAGTTAGAAGTGATCATCGTGGAGAATTTGAAAACAAAGAATTTGATTTTTTTGGTTGATAAAATGACATTTCTCATAATTTATCTTGCTCTATAACTCTTAAATAGAATGGAGTTGTAGAGAGGAAAATCCGCACTTTGCAAGAAATGGCCAAAACCATTATCAATGATACAAATGTTGAAAAATACTTCTGGGCAGAGGTAGTCAATACAATATGCTACATTCAAAACAAGATCTCCATAAGACTTATTTTGAGCAATACTCTCTATGAATTATGGAAGAACAGAAAGCCAAATATTTCATATTTTCATCCTTTTGGTTGTATATGTTTTATGCTTAATATTAAAGATATCCTTAACAAGTTTGATTCTAAAGCATACAAGTCTATTATGTTAGGATACTCTGAACACTCAAAAGGATATATAGTACAACACAAAAACACGAATCATTGAGGAATCAATCCATGTTAAGTTTGATGATAAGTTTGACCATGAAAAGTCAAATCTAGCTGATAAGTTTGCATATCTGAAGATCGCCTATTCAGACTCTTAAAATAAAGATTCAAAGGTTAAGGATTATGGACATGCTCAACAATATTTTGATCAACCAGCGCCAAAATTTCTCAACACTTTAGCACCTCAAAGGAAGCATAAGCTAAATCATCTCATCCTAAAGAATTAATTCTGGGTGAAAAACATAATCTATCAAAACCAGATCCTCATTCGGACAAGAAGAAAAAATGCTTCTAGGAGTGATGTCTATCATAGAACCATCATCCATTAATGAAGCTCTTTTGGACTCTGAATGGATATTGGAAATGCAAGAAGAAATGAATCAATTCTCCAGAAATAACATACAGGATCTGGTACCCATACCAAAGGGAAAACAAGTTATTGGAACTAAATGGGTATTCAGTAACAAGTTGAATGAGCAAGGAGAAATGATAAGAAATAAAGCCAGACTGGTTGCACAAGGCTATAGCCAACAAGAATGAATTAAGTATACAAAAACCTTTGCACCAGTGGTCAAGTTAAAATCTATTTATCTCTTAATTTTGTAGTTAATCATAACATTATTTTATATCAAATCGATATTAAAAGTGAATTTGTGAATGGTTACATTACATAAGAAGTTCATAATCATCAACCTCCTGGTTTTGAAAATCTCAAAAATCCAGATTTTGTTTATAAACAGAAAAAAAACTTTGTATGGTCTGAAACAAGCTCCCGGAACATGGTTTGGAAGACTAAGCAATTTTCTTTTGAAAAACGATTTTACAAGAGGGAAGGTTGATACAACTTTGTCTTGCAAATCATTCAAAAATGGTATCTTAGTAGTGCAAATTTACGTTGATGATAATATTTTTGGTTCTACTAATGCCGCTATGTGCAAGGAATTTTCTAAGTCTATGCAGGAAGAATTTCAAATGAGTCTGATAGGATAATTAAAGTTGTTTCAGAGAATTCAAATCAACCAAAGTTCAAAAGAAACACACATTCATTAGAGAAAGTACACAAGGGAACTTCTAAAGAAGTTTGATTTGTCAGAATGCAAAACAACTAAGGCTCCAATGCATCTAACTTACATTATGGGAAAGGATGAAACAAGTAAAAAGGTAGAACAAAAATTATACAATATGATTGGTTCTCGCCTACATTTAACTGCTTATAGGCCTGGCATTTTATTCAGCGTATGTTTATATGCTAGATTCCAATCAGATCCTAGAGAATCCCACTTAACAGTTTTTAAGATGATCTTTAGATATCTTAAAGTTACTACTAATCTTGGCTTGATTTATAGAAAATTCAAAGAATATAAGTTAGTCGGTTATTGCGATGCTAACTATGCTGGAGATAGACTAGAGACAAAGAGCACCAATATAAGTTGTAAATTTCTTGGTGATAATCTTATTTCATGGTCCAGTTGTTGTACCCCAAAAATTTTCCTCCCTTTTCTTCAAGATAGTTCTCATAAAAAGTTCTCAAATGCTCAAGGATCCTCAAGAGTTAATCCGACAAGCTCACCTCCTAAGCATTGGGTCCAAATTAGGGTTTTGATTTTCTCAAGGATAATTGGACTTTGAATACCTCAAGTGAATTTCATGATTCATTACAGGTCTTCAATAATTCTCATAACAAGTTTCAAGTCTTTCACCATAAATTTGCTTAGTCAATTATTCAAATGACTAAAAATCAGCTGTATTGGGTAAAAAGTCAATTGTGGTCAACATACAGTCAAAATTCATGATTTTTGGCCAACATCAACATTTTAAAGTCATATTCATCAATTTATCAAGGATTGATCATAATGCCTCAAGGAAAGCACTCAAATCATCAAAGGGGCAAAATTGTCAAAATTGGGATTTTTATTGAGAATGACCGATTATTGACTTTTGACCTAGTACATGATCTAATGGTTTGAAGCGTGATCTTAAGGACTCAAAAAAACATGTTGACCTAATTTTATGGCTTAAATCATTTCTCAAGATCAAGGGATTGATAGTTGAAATTTAGACCAATTGATGAAAAGTCAACAGACACACAAAAAGTCAAACTTTGACTTTTTGGTCAACATTGATTTCAAAGATCAAGATTTATCAAGACATTCAAAAATATCAAACTTGATCATCAAGAATCAAGAAAGTCAACAAAATTCAAGATTTTCAATACTTAGAAAAATTCTAAGTATTTTTTGACCTTGATAATTTCACTACTTCATGACAATTTTTCACCAATACGCAAGATGATTCAAGGAAAACTTTCAACATGAAAGTTTTAGAACTTGATGTATTCTACAACTTTTTCCTTGAGGGTGGATGTCCAAAAAATTCTTATATTTGAAGATATAGGCTCATGAAGTCATGACATTTTTACAAAACACTTAGTAAAAATTTTAGCAAGTTTGGTCAGATTTTTGAACTAACTTCTTGGCAATTTTTCACCAAGCTCCAAGTTGATTTAGCCAAAGTGGTCAACATGAAGGTTGTAGAAAATGTTTCAAGCTTTCCAAAATTTAAAATAACTTGAAGATATCATTCTTGATCTAAGAGAATCAAAGAGAAGAAGTTGAGCATCCATTCTTGAATTACAAGGCATTTTCATGAAGAACACATGATCAAATCTCAAACCTATGCTGAATAATATTGCTTAACAGGCTTATAAGTTGAAAATAATTCCATAATTTAATTTTTACATAACTTATTGATCCATTGTCCAAGTGATTCAAGCTTTGTCCAAATTGATTTGCCATTTAGGGAAGAAAGCCATGACTTCCATTTTAGAAAAGTGGCTTTAATCACAAAGTCCACTCTCCTTGAGCCTTGCACTTGTTTCTTATGAGCATACAAAATCTCAAAGCCAGAAGAAACACATTTACAAGCCTGTCAACCACCCTATGAGCCTTGTACTATGCATGGAACCATGTATGTCAAGCTTGCTTCAGAACCAAGTCACATAACCATAACATGTGATCTTTGATTTCTGATTATTTGAGCCTCTAAAACCTTTTCTCTATAAATAGAGAAGTTATTTGCAAGCTAGCACATGGATTTAAAAGCCTTAAAACACTCACAAACTCCCTGAAACTCATAATCATACACAAAACCCTCATTGTTCCAACTTGTGGCCAAAAACTTCAAACACCTAATCCCCTCATGTGTTCCCATTCTAAATCATTCAAACATCATCTACACATCATATACAACTTATCCACAACTTGGTTTCATAACTGTAACTTCATTTGCACCATCCTCCATTTCCAAAAACTCAAACATGCAACTTGACCTCTCCAGAAAGATTCAGGCACTTTCAGCATAAAGTAAGCATTACATTAGCTTCCTAGAGTTCAGTTAAGCTATCCAGATCATCGCAACACCTTTAGGAGTGCTCAAACTCCAAACACGATTTCCAGTTTTGAGGTAAGTTTTCTCAACTTTGAACTCTATATACAAGCATCATTAATGATTACTTTGTCAATAAAAAATGTAGACATCATTTCCCTGAAGCTAACCATGCCTTTAGTTTTCATTTATGTTGCCTGAGTGATGCGAATTTTGAAGACGAACTTTCTGAAAAATTGGGGTTTATTTTCATACCAACAAAAATTCATGCTCATCTTTAATTTATAGCTTTAGTTATTTATATGGTTGAATTCGTGATGAAAAATGGAACAACTTTCGTGTTTACATTTTTGAAAATGATTGAGAAATGAAGAAGTTACAATATTAAGCAATGGTGTTGTCGTTACTGCGAGCGCAAGGAAGAAGATGAAGCCATTTCAAATATTCAGAAACAAGTTTATTTTAAATTTATTGCAACTTGTTTTACCACCGGATGTAACAGCCACCCCAATGGTAAAGAAGCGCGCGCTAAGTCATTGATCCATAGGGACCTGGGTTCGAGCCCCAGTGGTATCCTTTTATGTTTTTTTCATATATTTCTTGCAGATCCAGCGTGCCTAGCTTCCTTGAGTCCATCATGTACCCTCTCATCTACACCATATGATAATTGGATAAGCAGATCCACACATCACATGCATGCCCCATGATGCATCTCCAAAAAGTCAGCTACATGGAATCATAATCAGGCGTATGGGCCTCCTGGACTTGGGATTTTCTTTTTTTGTTTTTATTCTTTTATACTCCCATTTTACTTTTCAGTGCATACCCAATATATATATATTTTATTTTATTTCTATTTCTAACAAAAAACTGAATTGGGCCTTTTTGCTACTTTTTACCTCCATTCTACTTTTTAACACCCAGGCCAAATATTTTTTAATATTATTCATATTTTCTATATTTTATTTATTTATTTATTTATATTTAACCCAAAAATATAAAAAATATATTTTCTTAAATAATTAAATTAAAAATATGTTTATTTAAACACTTATTTTATTTTGTTAATATTTAGAACTAGATTTTGTTTATTTTACACACTTTGAAATATTTTTTTCCAAATTAACATTAACCTTCAAATTATTTTCTAAACAAATTATTTAGACTTTGGTTTTATTTTCTTCTTAATTTCAATTAACTTAGATTTTAGGTTTTGTTAAAAATCAATTAACTTTTCTTGTAATTAAAATTAATTAGTTTAATTAGGTTAATCTTTAAACCTTTTCCATAAAAAAACCCTAAAAAAATTCCTTCTTTTTCTTTATATTTTGTACATTATATCATTATTCATGTTCAATGATTTGTAATATATAATTAAGTTTTATTGCTTTCTTCCCCTCATTCACAAGCTTGTACCCCCATTCTCAAATCGTTGTAATAGCGTAGGATATTTAAATTCCGCAATTTACCGTTTTCCTTATTATTGTTAGTAATTAGGGTTTGTATGACAAGATTAAAATCAACCATAGCACAACCCTAATTCAATATAAAATACTTGAATCAAACACACTTTGCACACTTACACCTCTAGGGTAACCCTCACTTGTTGCCATCGGATAAAACGGTCATGTCCCTCGAACATGGAATACTTTAGCAAAGACCCTCGATTAAAAGATCGTAGTCCCTCATGGACCCTTTGATGTTGCCTTCGGTAAACTATCATAGTCCATTACAACAATTTCTAAAGCATTTTACAAGTTTCCTTCTATGATTATACGGTGACCCATGCCCGTCCCTCACATCCAATGACGGGGCTTCCTACTAACTAATGGTAGGATAAAACTATCTAAAGGAGGAGGAAAAGAACAAAGACTTTTTGAGTAGGTAGAGCGCTCGTAATCGCTTGCTCATAAACTAAGACAATTTCCACACTTCACACTTTCAAAACAACTATTTTCAAAACCCTTTTCAAAATAAACATTTTGTATACATTCTCAACGATACGAGAACCATTACAAAATTGCCTTACATTGGCATCTTCAAAAAATCTTTCCATAAAACAACACTTCCTTTCACAAGTATTTTCAAAAACAAATATTTTGTATACATTCTCAACGATACGAGAATCATTGCAAAATTTCCATACTTAGGCATTTTCAAAATATTTTCAAACATAAACAAACATAAAGCATTTTCAAAATGAGCTAGCAATTAAGAGCCCGTAGATAACTACGAATGAAAAGGGTGCTAACACCTTCCCTTTTCATAACCTACCCCCCGAACTCAAGAAAATTCTCAAAAGGTCTTTCCTGTTCTTTTCACCCTTTCCTTTATTGGATAAAAGAAAAGTCGGTGGCGACTCTTGCTATCCGCAACATTTGCGATAAAACGCAAAACACCAAGTCAGTTCTCCCACCGTATTACAGAACTGGCGACTCTGCTGGGGAAAAACTAAAATAGGGGTTACCTTAAGAGCTAGATCACATTTATTGCTTTACTTGTTGGCCTTGTTTGATTTACATTTTTGGGTTATTCTTTGGTTTATTTCTTGTATAGATTCTATACTCGGATCTGGGGCATTTTAGGTAAGTAGCAATAGATCATGGAGACTGTACGACATAGACCAATATGGTTGAAGCAATGGCTACGTTAGTGTGACACATTTGTTGGTACCGGTGTCCCTTGAGTTAAACCAAGGAGAATACGGGGCCGATGCATGGTGTCATAAAGCACTAACTGACCATAGAACCCTAGTTGAACAACTTGGCCATTAGAAAGCAGTGAGATATCTGGATTTGGTGTAGACTGAAGTTGGTTAATACTCGATACTACACTCATTGAGATTTTACTTTCAGGATATTTCGGTCGCAGTTTTGATGCTTGTGCTGAAACAATGCCCGATGAAGAAATATTATGATATTGAGATTCCTAGAACCCGTTTACTTATTTTAGGACAGGTTGAGCCAACTAAAACTTCAAGAGGGTACTTACCTATAAACCCCATGCAAGCTTAAACCTAAGGCCTTGTGTGCTTTTCTTGCGTATGATTAATTGTTCGAACATGTCATCATAAACATCATGACATCATCATTTTCACTAACCATTTAAATGACCTAGGGATTTATCTTTGTTCTATTTTGTAGGCTATGGCTTCTGCTCGCAGAAACACTATCCGAATATGATTTGTAAGGGTGCCTCCTTAACTCAAAGAGTTAGAATCAAAGGTTCCTGAAAATTCTCCATTCACCAAAAGATATGGTCAACTTCTCAATCTGGTTACCTCAAGATTTGAAGAAGACATGATGAGTGTGCTCTTTCAATTCTTTGACCATGTACATACTGCTTCACCTTTCCCGATTATCATTTGGTACCCACAATGGAGGAGTTTTCTCAATTACTATAAGTGTCTATTCTCAATCAAACACATTTCACCAATTTAGAGAAAGATCCACGACCTGAAGAAATCGCATCAGCCTTGCGTTTGAAGTGGTCCGACATTGTAGCTAATTGGGAAACAAGGAGTGGAGTCAAGGGTTTTCTAGCTAAATTTCTGTTAGAGAAGGCTCGACTGTTTTTGGAGGCTACAAATTTTCAAGCTTTTGAAGAGGTATTGGCTCTTCTAATCTATGGGTTAGTAATGTTCCCTAATCCAAATCAACTCATAGATGTGAATGTTGTTAAAATCTTCCTTTCTTGTAACATTCTGCCTACTTTGCTTGGAGATATTATGCATTCTCTTCACACTCGTACTATAAGGAAGAGAGGGGATCTTATGTGTTGCATACCGTTTCTATCTATGTGGTGTATTTCACACATTCCCTGATCAGTATTGAAGAATGAACAAGGTTTGAGGTGGTCGCAAAGGATGATGTCACTCTCTCATTCGGATAATCATTGGTGTTCCCGATCTCTGGATGATGTCACTATCATTAACCGCTGTGGAGAATTCCCTAATGTTCTGCTCCTTGGAATTATGGGAGGTATTACTTACAACCCTTCTTTGTCTCTATGTCAATTTGGTTATGCTCGAAGAGATGGTCCTCATGACATGCTTATCCAAGGTAGTATGTTCGACTACGAGAACGATGTTCAAGGTTATCGTCAAAGGTTTGTATGAGCTTGGGGAATGGTAAACAAGATTGATAACAAGAATTTAGGGACATAATAATTCTATCCCTTTGGATCCTTATCTCAAATGGGTGCTAGCTCACGCTCAAAACCTCATGAAGCCATATCCATCTATCCTACCAGTGATTATGGAGCCCATTTCCGAGGGGGATATTCCTTATACCATTCTCCATCCGGACATTCCTACTGACCTCGAAGAATTACAGAAATCTTGGATTCAACTCAAGGGAGAAGAGACACCTTTGAAGCTCAATTCTTTGCAAGCGAAAAGAAAGTGTTGGAGCTCACAAAGCGACTTCACGAGGAGGAAAGCCTTAACGCATACATCGACACAAAGAGGAAGCGTCCGTGGGAGATGTTGTACCCAAAAAATTTCCCTCTCATTTCTCAAGAATTTTCTCACAAGATCCTTTATGACTCAAGTTTGCAGCACTAATACATCAAGTTAGGGTTGGAATTGGCACAAGGGCAAAATGGTTAAAATGCACACTAAAAAGTCAAACTTTGACTTTTGGATTAAAATCAAGTTTCAAGAATCACATTTCATTAAGACATGTTAGAATATGAAGTTGGTTCACCAAGAAAAATTAAAAGTCAAAGTTCTAAACACTTAGAAATTTTTCTAAGTGTTAAGTATGATAACTTTAGAACTTCTGGCCAGATTTTCATCATGATGCAAGATGATTCAGGAAGAACTTATGAAACAAGAGTTGTAGATTTCAACGAGATCTAAAACACTTCAGAACATAAATTCTCCTAGAAATGCTGGAATTTCAAGTTATAAATCCTTGAAGGCACGTCCATGAAACTAAAACACTTAGTAAATTCTGAGCATTTCGAAGTTAGAATTTGGTTAGAATTTCTGGGCCAGTTTTCACGTAGGTTTAATCAGAGTTTGCTAAGATGATTCAAAGAGAGGTTGCAAAGCATGTTACAAGCTTTCTGAAAAGTCCGATAACTCCTTCAGATGATGCTAGAGCTGAGAGATTCAAAGATCAGAAGTTGGACATTTGTTCTTAATCCAAGTTACATTTATGCTGAACTTCTGATCCAGATTCAAGCTTGCTGCAAAATCTCATGTTGCATGCTTTCTTGCTTGTTAAATATCATAATCATTTAATGCTTACACCAACTTTTGAGTCTTTATCTAAAGGATCTTCCCATGTGTGGCATAAAAGTACCGTTGCTGTCCTTGAAAAGTAAACTTTTGTACAAAGTTTATTTTGAGCCCATGCTTCACTTTGCTTCTGAGTGTACTTCTCCCACAAATCATGCTTACAAACTCAAATTAGGTGTGCTTAAAGCTTCTAACCACCCTACCTTGTCTTGAAACATGCTTGGCTAAACTTGCTTCAAAAACAAGTCAATGAGTAATAACACATGATGAATGTACTCCTGATTTCTCTAAGATTCTAAATCCTTTGCCTATAAATTAAACTTCACTTGAAAACTGAAAAGTGGTCGAAAATATTGAAAAAAGTCTTGAAACCTTGCTGAAAAATCCAAGAACTTGAAATTGCAGCCCAAACACAAAGCCTGCTAATTTCTGGTTTTTGCATCCAAACTCTAGTTTTTCCTTGTGCATTTCTTGGCCAAATCATCCACACAGTTTTTGAAATACACATAGAAGCTTTCACAACTTCTGTTTTCAAACTATAAAATAGTCTTCACCATTCACCATTTCAAAAGTCAGAACATTGCACCTTGACTGCGCCAGAACTTTCCAACCATTCATAGCTCAAGTTGAGAGTTGTTCTAGCTTCCTGGGAACTTGAGAAAGCTGGCCAGAACATCATAGCAATCTGAACCAGGCTAACTCACAGAACAATCTCCAGCTGTAAGGTAAGTTTCTTCTGACTTTCATCTCATTACTTAGGCATTGTCAGGCTTGCATTTTCAAAGATACAATGTAGACATCTTGGCTCTGATTCTGTACATATTTATAGATTTCATTTATATGGCCTAAGTAGAGAGAATTTCATATCATAATTTCTAGAGGAAATTAGGATTCAGAATTAGGATTAGCGAAATTCATCCTTGCTTCTGGTTTACAGTTCTGATGCTTTGTATTTCTGAAATCATGATGAAATTTTCCATAACTTCTATGTTTGCATTTTCCATTTTTTTTGAGAAATGACTAAGTTGCAGATGCTCTGGTTGGAGTGAAGGAGAAGATGAAGTTCATCATCAGAACTTACTTTGTGATACATGTTTATGTTTTTGCTTCTAATACCAGATGTGTAGCGGTAAAAATAATTACAACTAAGCCATTAGATTGACTAGACTTATAAAGATCAAAATAAAAATTGCCACCGCGCTTTATTGTTTCCAAAGGAATGGGAAAAGAGCGAATAACCCAAAAGAGGGGGAAAGATTCTAGGTAAGGGGGTTGGTTATGCAAAGGGAAGGTATTACCACCCTAAACATCTACAGTACTCCGCAGGAACCTCTTTGAAATTTTTTGTATATTTTGGCTATAAAATGTTGTATAAAAAATAGATGGTGGAGGTGAGAAAAGAAGTATTTTTTTCAATGATTTTTGCACCCGCCGCGGTTGCGAACCTTTAGTGCCTACGTACCACCTTTCATGCAATAGGGGATCAGGGTACACGTAGTTTACCTTTTGAAAATTTTAAAAAACAAGTATGTTGGTTAATTTTAAGAGATAAGACATCATCGTCATTGTCCGTGTGGAAAATATACTTACTATCCAAAATCATGAGAAAGGAGAATTTGCATCATATCAAAGTGGAGGATATGTCTTGGATTTTAAAATCAACAATGCTTCACTCAACACCGAAGTGGAAAATATCTCACTTCACTACATATTGTAGAAGTATAGTTGTTTTCATCACTACAAGGATTGACAAGAGTCTAATCTTTTGAGAAAAGTTTAAAGTAGAAGCCAAAGTTGCAAAATGGTTTGAAATGACATTGATTGACTTTTAGTCTTCTCACAAAAAAAAGGTGTCAAAGTATTATTAATTTGATTGAAGTTTATTCATGAAAATGTTTTGAAAATGCATGGACATAAGTCCAAGTTTATTATGAAAGTCGTTCAAGTTTAAAAAACAAGAAGAGTTTTCAAAAGGAGAGAGAAGATTTTTGAAATTAAAGAAGATGGGAGGAGAAGAAGAGACTATCCTAAAGCATAAGGTAAAAGATAGGGATAAGAACCATCTAAACAACAAGAAGCCAAATCTTGACATTATGAGTCAAGATAGAATTCCTATTCTTTGGATTGAAACCAAGCAAGCAAAGATACTAGACCTCTTGAGAGAATCAAACTTCAAATGTATTAAGTCTTCTCAAAAATTGGGCAGAGTAACGGCTGTATACGGGTGAATTGCATATTACAAACAAAGTATGTAATCACAGTAACCTGCACACAAAATAAACAAACATCCCAAAGTCTCGAGGTAAACCTTAAGAACTCTAGAAAAAATATCAATTAAGGTCACAAGGTCTCCAACATAGGCCAAGGTTTCTATTCCTAAGTCCAAGAAGTCCAATACTCCATAATGCCAAGGATAGTAACCAAATAGTCCAAGTATCATTAAAGTTTTTTATGGTTCATGTTGATTATTAGGTGTCTTAAAAAAGAAAAGAAAAGCTGAAGTGAGCAAAATAAAAATGACAAGAAAGTAAATGCTCAAGTGAGCAAAGATGAAAATAGCATGATGTAAATGCTAAAGTAAATGGTGCATAAAGTATAGAGCATAAGATAAAGCATAAAGTAAAAGCATGAAATAAAATCAATTGTCAATAATTAGTGGTTAGTTGGATGACCATCTTGAAACTTGCATTTGGAACTCATTAGAGGATTGATCGACCCAAATCCTCCACACAACAAGTTGCATTTTCTTTTTGTCATGTATATCATCCATTTTGGAATCCTCAAAAAATAAAATTTAATGATCAACGATGTTTAAGTGATCCGCGTTGACCAAAAGTGATATAGATCCATTAGAGGATTGGTAGAACCAAAGCCTCCATACAATGAATCTCTAGGTTATTGGATCAAAGAGATCAAATTAACATACTTGGGCTTGCAAACATAGGTTTGGGCAAAAAATGATCATTTATTCGAATCTGGACAAAATTTAGTGCTATGTTAAGCAATCGTAAGTGGACTTATATAGAAGTCGCACCTATTTTGAAGCCGGTTAATAGCAATCTATGCACCATTTGTTTTGAGACATGATATAGATATCATGCTCCAATAACACTTAGTACAATAAGAAAGGGATAAGATGAAGAGGGGTGGGAAAGATTATACAAAACACATTTGAATTAAATTTTAATCAAACTATTATTAAAATCATTCATCCATTTTTATGGAGTTAGACTAAACACCATGGATCCAATGATGTTAACAAAGTTCATGATCAAAAATTCAACCCAAGATCAGCCAGAAAATAATCACAAAATAATATTACATTTAATATATGCATTAAAAAGGGTTTTAAAATGTTTTAAAATAGAAATAAGAGAGAAAAATATCAACTATGTTCAAATTAATCAAGAAAAATTAAGTAAGACCATAGAAAAATCAGAAATGAACTCAAATATTTTTATAAAATTTTTGGTAATTTTTTAAAGTCAGAAACTATTTTTTAAAATTAAAAGAAATAGGTAAAATAAAAAAAAACGATGAAAAATAACAAAGTCAGAAATAAAAATTAAATGAGGTCACTAATATTTGTCACAATATTATTGAATCATTCCATATTTTTTCAGAATTTAAAAATGCATAAAAGTATTTTTAAACATTTAAAACAATTCAAATAAAGTGAAAATTTATAAAAAATATCAAAACACAATAAAATTGTAAAAAAAAAAGAGTCAGAAAGAGAAAAATCAAAAATAATTTTCATAATTTTTTCATATTTTTTGGACTTAAAATGAATTTTCTATAATTTTTTGAAACATAAAACAATTAAATATAAATTTTAGAAATAAAAAATAAAGCCAAAAATATGTGGACCATTGGATGAGAGTCAAAACGCGTTAGTAATCAAATCCAAGGGATCTGGCGCATTGTGCATATCATGGTCATTACTGAATAAAGCATAAGATTCAATATAAAATCAGAAATTAAAAAAAAACAAATAGCACGCCATCATTGGTTGGAAGATGACACGTTGGTCATATTCAACCTCCAGCCAACGTGAAACACAGGTCCCTCAAACTGTAAAATAAGAAACTCGAACCTATGCCATTCTCTTCATCTCATCAAGACGAAGACAACCACACCTTCGCGAAAAATTTATATAAAATGTAACTCAAGCATTTGGAAGAGAAGTTTTGAAAAGGGATTTGAAATTTCATGGTCAAAATGTGTTTCCAGCTAAAATCAAGTGTTGCAACTAGAACCAGGGAAATGAGAGCTTCATAATGATATCAAAGTTTGAGAGAATTGGTGAAGGAATCTACCTATTAAAGTTAAGTTGCAAAGCTCTGAAACTAGACTTCTATGGATCAATATAGGTCACGGTTCTTGAAGGTAATTGTATGGTTAGCTTCAGGGAAGATCAAGGAAGGTGAATTGATAGAAAAAATGGATTGAAAAAGGCTTGAACAATGATTTCGAAGTTGCAGAAAAGTGAGTTATGGAGCAAGTTTGGCAGGGTGATTTTGGTTGTTCAAGCTTGAGAAAATGAATGAGGTATGATCCTCTATTTATAGGGAAGCTGATTGAATGCTCAAGCGTGTAAATTATGAAGTTTGGAGGGAAATTGTGTGGGTCTGCAACATGAACAAAGTGTGACTTTTTTAGCATCAAAACTCAGCCAAATCGTGCGTTTCATGATGCTAAATGCCTTTGGAAAGTTGCTAAACATGTTTAGAAGCAAAAACGCGTGGAAAACTTGTGATTAGAAGCCAAAACCAAGATTTTAAAATTTGACTTGTGATGAAACTTCAGTTTCAAATTACCAAATTCAAATCAATGGCATTCTCAACTCAATAGGGCCTGATTCTTGAAGCTTTAGAAAGATGAGGTTACAAGCTTTGCAATGGGAAAATAATAGAATCAAATGAATGTTTGAGCTGAAATTTTCAATGAGTCAAAGTTGGGAAAAAGAAGTTGACTTTCCATACTTAGAAATATTTCAAGTTTTTCTTAAAAAGTGACCTATAATCTTTTGCATCCAAACATGGCCTTCCTCTTGGAATTTGCTCTTGACCAAAAAAGATGGCATGAAATAAACCTCTTGAATGAAATTTTGAAACTTGAACCATTCAAAATATCCAAAAATTGAGAGAGTTATGAATTGTTGAAGTTGGCAAAAAAGCATGAAATGACCTATAATCTTTTGTATCCTTAAGGCATTTTCCATCCATTTTCTCACTTTTCACATAAAAGAGGGAATAAAGTTCACATCCTCAAGATCATTATGGAAAAAGATTGGGATCAAGGTGATAAAAATTGACCAATTTATGATCATTTGAAGTCACATATGGGAATTTGGGGGTTCATCTAGAGGACTTGTAATCTTTTTTCATCATCAAGTTTCTTCCACATGAAAAATCCTTGATTCTTTTGAAGTGATTTGTTAATAACCATTTGAAGAGAAGGATGTTTTTGGAATCACTCAAAAATACCAAAAGATAACCAAGATATAATTCTTTGAAGTTCAAAACCCTAGCTCCTAGATCAAGAAAATGCTTTGAGGAACCTTGACAATTTTAAACAACCTTCATGTGCCAACACTTTTGCTTTGTAGATAGAAGTTGTTGAGGATGATAATGAGAAATCATAGCAACCTAAACCACTTCCATATCATGAGAATTGAAAGAAATATGCACTTGTGACCAATGGGAACAAGGCCTTGTCCAACCATGACAACTTCTTCAATCAACCCCTTGTACTTTGGAATAAATCTTGATAACTTTGAAATGTGGTGAACCAAGGTAAACCTTGCCATGCCATTTCTTCCAAAACAAATTTAATGGTGAGGTTTGAATTTCTCAAGATTTATTGACTAGGGCATGGAAATAAACTCATGAACCCATGGATCAACTTGCTAAGCCACATTGTATTTACCTACATTATTAACAAGTAAGACAAACCAACATTGCATTTTATTAATTAAAAGGAAAGTCAAAACAAACATGATCACAAAATAAAAACAAGTCAAGGTGCTTGGTGATTCCTAAAAGAGAAAAGCTAAAGATAGGGATGAGAACCAAAAGCCCTAATGTGATCTTGTTGTGATTGAATCAATATGGTATGATGAAGGGATCTTAGGGGCAAAAAATGGGGTACAACAGTTGCCCTTTTTGAAGTTTCTTCTATTTGGAGATATGAAGGTTAAAAATCTTCTAGTCTACGTGATCGAAGATACTTAAATATAAAACACACCATATTTTTGTCCCTAAGATGCCATGCAATGCTTATGAGTATGAATGCATATGAATAACTTCAAAGGGACGCAAAACACCACTAGGATTATAGCAAAGGAAATAAGGATCAAAAAGAGAAACCCAAGCAGGAAAATAAATCACTGGTGAATCAATAATACCCGACTCTATTGGTGTAACTCCCAAAGGAGAGATAAGGTTGCATCAACTCAGCTAAAGAGGAGATAGAAGATAAAAAAGATAATGATTCATAGATGACAATAAAAGATCAAAGGATACACCAACTTTTACTGAATGCGAAACTACCAACGTTCACTGAAGGTAGAAAGAGAAAAGAATAACAACACCGACGTTCACTGACGGTGAGCTACCAACATTCACTGAAGGTATAGAGAAAAGAAATATCATAACACCGATGTTCACTGATGGTAAAATACCAACGTTCAAGGTAGCAAAAAGATAACAATTACCAACATTCACTGATGGTGAACTACCAACTTTCACTTAAGGTAGAGAGAAAAGAAATATCATAGCACTGACGTTCACTGACGATGAACTACCAACGTTAACTCAAGGTAGCAAAAAGATAACAATCACCAACGTTCACTGGTGGTGAACTACCAACTTTCACTGAAGGTAGAGAGAAAAGAAATATCATAGCACCAATGTTCACTGACGGTGAACTACCAACATTCACTGAAGGTAGCAAAAAGATAACAATCACCAACATTCACTGATGGTGAACTACCAACTTTCACTAAAGGTAGAGTAAAAAGAAATATCATAGCATCGACATTCACTGACAGTGAACTACCAACGTTCACTAAAGGTAGCAAAAAGATAACAATCACCAACGTTCACTAATGGTGAACTACCAACTTTCACTGAAGATAGAGAGAAAATAAATATCATAGCACCGATGTTCACTGACGATGAACTACCAACGTTCACTAATGGTAGCAAAAAGATAACAAGTTTCCCCAAAATTCTGGTGTTTCACCTAGAATAGGTCTCAACTTCTTCTTTAACCAAGGCATTCCGCCTGGAAAGGGTAATATATAAGCTGTCTCATATAAAGAAACTACCACTTGTAAATATTTCACAACGAATTGGCTCTGTTATTGAAAGACTTGCCATCCACTGGAGTAATTTGATAACAAGCTGCAAACTATCCACTCATAGAGAAGATAGCAAAAAAAGTAACATCGATTTTTACGGGGAAGTATAAGTTGCTCAAATAAAGAGACCTTCTACTTGTTGTTATAGGAAGGATTGTGAAAATGACTTTATGGGGAAAGCAATATGGCTTCTTGGGGAAAGAAATATGACTTATTGGGGAAAGCAATAGGGCTTCCTAGGGAAAGAAATATGACTTCCTGGGGAATGCATCATGACTTCCTGGGGAATGAATCATGGCTTCCTGGGGAAATGCCAATATATTTCTATTGAGGAGATAAAGTCTTCTTGTGCAAAATAAATGCACATTCTCAAACCAAGGCTCGAAGCTTGCAGAAATCCAAAGTAATAATATTGCTGGGAAACAAAGATTCAAACCAGAAATAAACTGGAGTGAAACAGTAAACCAAAATACATCCTTTGAGAAATAAACTCAAGAGGGAAACCCAATCTATCAAGACAAAGAGTTGTACAGGAAGGCTAAATCAAAAATCTTCCACGAGGGATAACTCAGTGGGGAAATTGAAATAATAAACACTTTCTACTTAAGGCCGACACTCTATTGGAGAGAGGACAACACAACTCTGCAAAATAGGGTAATATGTCAACAAAATATTAACGAATGTGAATGAGCAATGATTTGCTAAATTTAACTATGCATGATGTATGTATGAATGTATGAGTGTTATCATGTATATGTTGACAAAACAGACATATAACACTGGGAGTAACCAGACAAAACCAACTCGGGCACAATCAACACTCGGCTAAATCACATCCAAGATTAAAATTCCATAAAAAAATAAGCACCAAACGAGGAAACAGAATCCTATTTCGTGGCTTAACTTCATTGGGAAAGAACACAATCTGGAAGTAAACAAATCATAGCGACAAAACAGTACAGAGACAGGGATATAACATCTTTCTCCATGCTTCACCGGGGAATAACACTCAGACTTCAATGGGGAAAACAAATGTTTCACGGTCCACACTTCTACTGGGGATTGCAATATTGATTTTAAATAAGACAGATGGAAACCATATCGGCAAAACATCAACTGAGGATTTCGAGCTGCCTTCAATGGGGGAACATCATACAGACTTCATTAGAGGAGAAAACACCTTATTATCAAGATATCAACTGAGGACATCATGCTGACTTTATTGGGGAAGCCAAAACCACGTCGAAAAGGGGAAACCAAGATACGTTTATCAATATTGAGAGTAAGTATTGCACTAACTTCTCTGGGGAAAAAGTATGAAACCTCATGGAGATAACAACTTGGAGAGTTAAGAAGTCAAACATAACAACAAGAAATCAATCTTATGGGGACTTTAAATCAATTCCAGCACTTGGCGGGTGAAAACCAAAAAAAAACAAATGCCTCAACACTTATTAAATAAAACATTGCCCTCGCCTGACTATCGGGAAATCAAACAAAATGCAAGTACTGCTGAAAGGGAAATGCTTCTCAAATGAGTCCAACTCAACATGCGCGAGGAGAAAATATTTCTATCAAATAAGTGAAGCCTTCACTGGGGAATCTTGGACTGAGTCTTCATATCATGCAAACTTATTCCAACAAAATATACCCTTGGATAGCCTTCCTGGGGAATCAAGAAGTCAAGATTATAGAAAGAGGTCAAACTCATGGGGATTTTAAATCAAACCAATCACTTGGCGGGTGAAAACTCAGAGGGTTGACAACTGTCTCAACATTTCCTAGAAAATATACTTCCCTGGTTTAGTTGCCTGGGAAATAAATACCAACAATAATGCCAATACTGCAGAAAGAGTGACATCTTGCAAATAGTTCCATCTCATCACACCAAGGGAACAAGACCTTTCGCATATGGGGGAAGATTTCGCTGGAGAATCTGGGATAGAGACTTCAGACCATGCAAACCCAAAATGAAAAATGAACCAAGACTTGACTGGGACCAATGGGATCACAAACCCAATAACACACCTTACACCAATTGGTATCATCTTCAATATACAAAAAATCAAGCGCATACCAGCGAAAACAACCTGAGAAAACCTTCCTGGAGGAAACCAAAACTTCCCAAAATTACTGGAGTTCGTCCATTCCTGGGATCACCACTTTTGTTTTCCTCTTGAATCACAAAATCTAAAGTAAGAGTAAGTTGTAAATTATTTTTGAAAAACAATTTTGTTATTTAATCTTTTTGCTTTGAAAATTATTATCAATAATAAATGGAGTCTTTGTAAGCTGAATAAAATGATAATTACAAAGAATTAGGTAAAAGCTCAAATTTTATTGATAGAATGGTAGTCTGCGAATGGAGAGACTACACGGATGATTACAAAGTTTGGAAAATTGTAGTATATAATGGAAAAGATACATTGAGATACAATGACCACTATTCTCTCTAACAACTTTGATATTCTGAGCAGTAGCTTCTGTTAAAGTATGGTGAGGATCCAAGAAGATTGTTGCTTCAATGATCAAATCTTGTCTAATGCAGTTACTTGCCAAGAAAGTCCCTAACTTTTGCCTAAGATGCCCTTGCGGGTTTTCAACTTAGAGGGAAATTTTATTCTGTTTATGTCTCTAATTTTTTCCTAGACCGCCCTTTCGGGTTTTCGGCCTACCGAGACGCTCCTTTTTGCCTAAGCTGCCCTTTCGTGTTTTTAAATTAGAGAGTTGTTCTTTTATTTCTTTAGGCGAAGTATTTCTTGACTGCATCAGCATTCATGGGACGTGGGAACTCCTCGCCATCCATAGTTTCAAGAATTAATGCACCACCAGAGAAGGCTTTCTTGACAACATATGGGCCTTCAAAATTGGGAGTCTAGTTGCCCCTAAAATCAGCGTTAAAAGACATGATCTTCCTGAGAACGAGGTCGCCTTCTCTGAATTCACGAGGTTTGACCTTCTTATCAAAAGATTTCTTCATTCTTTTCTGATATAACTGCCCATGACACAAAGCTGTCATTCTCTTATCTTCGATCAAATTCAATTGGTCAAACCTGTTTTGGACCCATTCAGCCTCTGACAACTTGGTTTCCATTATCACGCGTAAAGAGGGAATCTCAACCTCGATTGGGAGCACCACTTCCATTCCATACACAAGGGAGAATGGGGTTGCTCCTGTTGAAGTGCGGACAGATGTCCGATATCCATGTAAAGCAAAAGCGAGCATTTCATGCCAATCTTTATAAGTAACAACCATCTTCTGGATAATCTTCTTGATATTCTTATTAGCATCTTCAACAACCCCATTCATCTCCGGCGTGTACGGAAAGAATTGTGATGGACAATCTTGAATTCTTCACAAAGTTCTGTCATCATCTTATTGTTCAGATCCGAGCCATTGTCAGTGACGATTCTGCTCGGCACACCATACCGACATATAAGATCATTCGTAATGAAGCGCACAACCACCTTCTTAGTAACATTAGCATATGAAGCAGCTTCCACCCATTTGGTGAAGTAATCAATTTCTACCAAGATAAAACGGTGTCCATTCGAAGCTTTGGGTTTTATTATTCCAATCATTTGATTACCCCACATAGATAAAGGCCACGAGGAATAAATAACATTGAGAAGTGTCGGAGGCACATGAATCTTGTCCGCATAAATCTGGAATTTATGGTACTTCTTTGCAAATCTGTAACAGTCAGATTCGATTGTCCGCCAATAGTAACATTCCCTTAGCATCTTTTTAGCCATCAAATGTCCATTGGCATGAGTGCCAAATGAACCTTCATGAATCTCATGCATCAACATGTCTACTTCGTGTCTATCCACACATCTGAGCAAGACCATGTCATAATTTCTCTTGTACAACACATTTTCACTGAGGAAGAAGCTGCCAGCCAATCTTCTCAATGTCTTCCTATCTTTATTCGAAGCACCAATCGGGTATTCCCGAGTCTGAAGAAAATTCTTGATATCGCAATACCAAGGTTTCTCATCTGCTACCTCTTATGTTGTAAACACATGAGCGGGCCTATCCAGTCGCCGAACTATAATTCGTGGTATATCATTCCAAGTATTCACTTGATACATAGAAGCCAGAGTTGCCAAAGCGTCCCCCATCTGATTTTCATCTCTTGGAATATGATGGAATTCAACTTTGTTAAAGAAGGGTAATAGTCTTCTAGCATAATCTTTGTAAGGGATCAAGCCAGGGTGATGAGTATCCCATTCTTCTTTAATCTGATTAACAACCAAAGTTGAATCGCCATACACATCTAAAACCCCAGTTCTAAGATCAATGGCCTCATCGATACCCATAATGCAAGCCTCACAGTCTGCCATATTATTAGAACAATCAAATGTCAACCTTGCAGTAAAAGGAATGTGTGATCCATGTGGAGTGACAATCAAAACACAAATTCCTTTACCATAAGCATTCACAGCTCCATCAAATATCATGCCCCAACGAGATTCAGGATCAGGACCTTCCTCAGGCAATGGTTCATCACAATCTTTCACTTTCAGAAACATCACATCCTCATCGGGGAAATCATACATCACAGACTGATAATCATCAACTGGTTGGTAAGCAAGATAATATGCCAACACGTTGCTTTTAATAACTTTTTGAGTGCGGTATTCGATGTCATATTCAGATAACAACATCTGCCAGTGGGAAATTCTCCCAGTAAGAGTAGGCTTTTCAAAAATGTACTTGATTGGATCCATTTTGGAGATCAACCAAGTAGCGTGATTCAACATATGCTACCGTAAACATTTTGCCGCCCAGGCTAGAGCACAACATGTCTTTTCCAGCATGGAATACCGCAACTCACAATCAGTAAATTTTTTACTGAGATGATAAATGACATACTCTTTCTTCCCTGTTTCATCTTGTTGTTGTAGAATACATTCCATGGAATTATCTAACACTGTCAGATACATAATCAATGGTCTTCCTTAAATAGGAGGGAGCAAGATAAGAGGTTCAAGTAGATATTCTTTAATACTTTCAAATTCCCTTTGGTAGTCATTTGTCCACACACAATCTTGATCTTTCTTTAACAACTTAAAGATCGGTTCACACGTTGCAGTCATGTGGGAAATGAATATGGAGATGTAATTCAAACGCCAGAGGAACCCTCTGACTTGCTTTTTAGTTCTCGGTGCTGGCATTTCTTGAATTGATTTGACTTTATCAGGGTCAACTTTAATCCCTCTCTGGCTAACAATGAAACCCAAGAATTTCCCTGACCGAACACTGAAGGTACATTTATTTGGATTCAAGCGGAGACGATACTTCCTCAAACACTGAAATAACTTGAACAAATCTTATACACGCCCTTCTTCAGTCTGGGATTTAGCAATGATATCATCAACATATACCTCAATTTCCTTGTGCATCAGATCATGGAATAGGGTTGTCATAGCCCTATGGTACATTGCACCAGCATTCTTAAACCCGAATGGCATCATCCTGTAATAGAATGTTCCCCAGGGTGTGATAAACATTGTTTTTCCATGTCCTCAGGAGCCATCCTTATTTGATAATACCCGGAAAATCCATCCATGAACGAGAAAACTTTGAATTTTGTTGTGCTATCCACTAACATATCAATGTGTGCCAATGGAAAATCATCTTTTGGACTAGCTTTATTTAGATTCTGTAATCTACGCACATGCGAAATTTTCCGTATTTCTTCGGTACTGGGACAAGATTGGCAATCCATTGAGGGTACACTGATGTCACAAGAAAACCGACATTAATCTTCTTTAGAACTTCTTCTTTGATTTTCACTGCCATATCTGGGTGAGTTCTTCGCAACTTCTGTTTGATTGGCGTGCACTCTGGCTTTAACGGAAAATGGTGATCTACAATATTTGTATCTAAACCAGGCATATCTTGGTAAGACCAAGCAAAAATATCCACATACTCTTTCAACATTTCAATCAACATGCTCTTCACATCAGGATGCAGTAATGCTCCAATCTTGACTTCCTTCAGATCTTCTTCTGAACCTAAATTGATTACTTCCAATGGCTCTTTATATGGCTGAATAGCATTCTCCTCACGCTCAAGCAACCGTGAGACCTCTTCTGGAATCTCATCATAGTATTCTTCTTCGGCCCCATACACATGAAATTTAAAGTTGGGAGAGGGTGCATGGTCATTGTATTCAACGGTTTTTTTAATTAATCTACACATATGATTTATGATTTCTTTTAGAAACTGACACATATAACAAGTGATCATGCATATTGAATTTCAATTATTATTTATTTTGAAAGGTTTTTTTTTCTGATTACCATTTTCCAAGGAAAAAAGCGAAAAATAAAAACACATTTTGGGAAACAAAGACAACTTTTATTATTGATTTTAAAATAAAAGCAAACAGGTAAGCCCATACAATATCAATACTTTCACCTTGGGTAAAGTGAAAGATTTTCAAAAAGATTAACAAAAACAAATTACTTTGAAACATGTATGCAAGAGGGAACATCAATGGTGATCCAGTTCTGAACCCTAACTCCATGTGTCACATAATTTGGCATTTCTGGCTCTGCTTCATCTTCCACAATGGCATTAATCCCAAAAACAGTTGGATGAAGATAACCCCCGCTACGAAAGATATCCTGATACTTGTCTGTAGCATACTTCGGCTTCATGCTATTTACTTTATCATTATTCACAGAGAACCCCAAGCCAACTCTATTCTTGTTTGCAGGTGGATCAACAATCTGTCCTCATACTTCACTATGGCCATTATGCACGACCTGCTGAGCATCCTTAAACGAAGCCTTAGAATTCTCATTTCCTCTTATATTATCAATGGATAAAGCTTGGAACTGGGTTCCAACAAAAACTTCATATGTCTCCACAATGTTGAAAGAGGACAAATGGGATATCAATAATGCTTGTTCTCCATTTATAATCACCACTTTTCCTTCACGCACAAACTTCAACTTATGGTGTAAAGTCGAAGTGACAGCCATTGCCTCATGTATCCACGACCATCCCAGCAAGCAGCTATAAGCGGGTACAATATCCATGACCTGGAAAGTAATCTGAAACAAATGTGGGCCTATATGAATAGGCAAGTCCACTTCACCAATAACAGATTTCCTTGATCCATCAAACACTTCCACAATGATGCCACTTGGGTGCATGGGCGTTCCTTGATATTTCAACTTCATAAGCGTGCTCCTTGGTATAACGTTCAATGCGGATCCATTATCAATCAACATATTGGATAATGAATCATTCTTGCAGTTCATAGAGATGTAGAGGGCCAGGTTGTGATTCCTTCCTTCATCGGGCAGTTCATCATCGCAGAAACTCAGGTTATTACATGATGTAATGTTCCCTACCACACTGCTGAATTGGTCTACAGTCATATCACTTTCCACGAATGCTTGGTCCAATACCCTCATCAAAGATTCTTTGTGAGCAGAGGAGTTCTTCAATAAAGCCAAGATACATATTTTTGAAGGAGTCTGTAGTAGCTGGTCTATAATTCTGTAGTCGCTCATCTTGATTATCTTCAAAATATCATCCACCTCTTTTTCTAGCGTAGCTCCACTAGATCCACCCGTAGCCTTCTTTTCCTCAACACTTTCCATAACTTTCTTTCCCGTACTAACATCTCCACGAATAACTGGTGCAAATACACGACCGCTGCGGGTCACTCTGCTAGTCTCAACAATATTTCTAATATTAGGAATTGGCTGGATGGGAACTTCCACACCATCCTTTAAAATTGTAGCATTATATTTGTAGGGTACAACCTTGTCTGACTTGTAGGGGACATGACCCGGTAAGCTAATCACCAATGGAGTAATAGCTGGCTTGCTATGATATTCATCTTCAAAAGGGGTAGGTACACCAAATCAAGGCACAATAACATTTACTCCCTCTTCAACACATTCAGTCATTATAGAGTCATATCTGGAAAACATATCATCATCTGAGGAGAAGAACTAATCTGCAGAGGCATACTCGTCATCTGACTCTACTTCATCCAAACAAACCTCGATCTTATTAACATCATGGTAATCATCCCTTTGGCCTGTAACCTTGATAGTTCCATTATCCAATAACAACTGAATACCTTTCCTTACAATTAAACATCCTCGGGAGTCCCAGCAGCAAATTTGGCAAGATCCATACTGATGTTCTACTTGACCAGCCGTGTGGCAGAAAGTAGCATGAAATTGTACAAGATCCTCATTCATATGTTCCACATCAAAGATTCTGAACTCTCCAGGACATCCAGAAACCATGTTTACCTCCTCTTTATACTCTGCCCTAGGCCTGATTATATGGATGAGGCCCTCATCCATCATCTCCTGCAAATCAGCCTTTATCTTGTCACAACCCTGTATATCCATACTGCAAATAGCATAACCAACATGGTCATGCGTATAATAGCTAAATTCATAGGTCTGCATGCATTTTTACCAAATCTCCTCTAACCAATTTAATATCAAAAATCCGGAAGTCACCTGGACAACCAGTCACCATGTTCACATTATTTACTCCTCCACGCTTTGGGAAAGGATTATCTTTCACATTAGTGCCAACATCTTTGAAGGACAAGATACCAGACTTCATCAATTTTTGTACTTCAGTTTTCAAAGGATAGAAGCTCTAAACATTGTGCCCTGGTGCTCCCTGATGAAAAGAACATGTTTGGTCTGCCTTGTAATACGAAGGAAATGATAATGGTATAGCGGGAGGTGGTCTGGTCTGAACCAACTTCTTTTGAATTAACTCTAGGAGTAATTCTGTATAGCTCATAGGGATAGGGTCATAACTCTCCCTCCTTTGATTATACCCTTTATTCCCCTGATGGGATGGTCTCTGATAAGCAACGGTGGTGGGAGCTACACCAACTACTGGAGTTACTGAGGCGACTTGTTGATGACACTGATAATTTCTTCTAGGAGGATTAACCCTCCTCTCTTGCATAACATCATTTGTATCTCTTTCCTTATTTTTGGAAAACCCATAGGATGGCTTCTTCGTGCATCCGAAACTTTCACTTTTTGTTAAACGACCCTCTCTTACAGCCTCTTGTAAACGAATACCCATGCCCACCATTTCAGTAAAGTCACTTGGCGCATCACTACCATCCTCTCGTAGTAGAAAGCACCCAGAGTCTTCAGGAAAATCTTGGTCATCTTCTTCTCTTCCATGGGAGGAATCACTTGGGTGGCTACCTCACGCCATCTCTGTGCATATTCTTTGAATGATTCCATGTCCTTTTGGACCATGGACTTGATTTAATCATGGTCATGCGCCATGTCCATGTTGTATTTTTATTGTCTGATAAATGCATCTCACAAGTCGTTGGAAGTATGGATATTGACGCTGTCCAAACTCATATACCACTTCAATGCAGCACCAGTCAAACTATCTTGAAAAAGTGAATCAACAGACGTTGATCATCAGTGTGGGTAGACATTCTTCTTATATACATCACAAGATGAGCAAGAAGACAAGTGTTGCCCGTGTACTTCTCGAATTCTGGGACTTTAAACTTTGCAGGTATCTTGACATTCGGGACCAAGCATAAATCATTCACATTCTGCCCAAACAATTCCTTCCCCCCTGAGGGCCTTCATCTCCCTCTGCATCTTGTCAAACTGATCTTAAAAATCATCCATTCGATCATAGAGACCCAAGCCTTCACTTGGTGGAGGAAAAGGATGATACATATCATCATTAGCAAATGGGACCATATTCATCGAAGGAGGTGCAGTAGGAGTAGCATGCACCACAGGAGGTGCAGGAGTAACAGTAGTCTGAACAAATGGAGTAACTTGAGGACCAAGTTTGACACTTTCAAGCACAAAGTTCTCTGGCATTCCCCATGGATAACCTTGAGGCATGCAATTCTAAACAACAGCTGGATTAACAGACACAAGAACGGTCAGAGCTTCAGTAGTAACCCTTGTCTATTGAGGCTGAACACTCGGTGGCTTATTCTGAACAACCACCAGAGATTCCATCAGAGTAGTGAGATTGGCCATACCGGACTTCAGAGCAGAAACTTCCTCGTGTAGCTCACAATTTTCTTGTTCTAAGTTGTCCATCTTCCTTCTGAAATTAGCTTGAGTATTGTGGTGGTGAGACAGCTTGCTGAACAAAGTAAAGAAGCTTAGAAAGACACCTGGATATGCATAATAAATGCAAGAAATATGTGCAATATGACGCATGATATGAAATGCACATGATTTATTTTATTTATTAATATTTCAAGGGACTTAAATATTTATAGACACATTGCAAATATCAAAGTAATAACACATTTGAAATACTGAAAAGTTTTATTATAATAACTTCATAATGGATTACAAGTTTCAATAGTCCCAAGTACAAAATGAAAATAAAGTCTAAAACCCTAAGAAGTAAAGTTGATGGAGATCACTCTATACGCTGGCGCTTCCTTGTAAGCCTGGCAATCTGAGCCTTCAACCTCTGGTTTTCTTCCGCATATCTGGTGGCAACCTCCTTCCAATCACCTGAATCATGAAGTGAGGCTTAGGATAAAATAAATCCCCTTGCCTCTCCATGGTCTCTATAGCCCGACTCTCAAGAATCTCAATCAAGTCGTCTTTCTCCTTCAAGTCTGCTCTATAGGAAATCTCTAAAGTTTGGCACTTATTCTTCCAAGCATTATATTCTGGCTGCATCCTAACCAAAGCAAGCTGTAGCTCTTCCACATCATCCAATAGGGGAGGAGTGGTCTTCACGAACAAATCCGAAATAGGTGCTTCTCAAGAATACGGCATCTTCAACTGAATGGCTCGCGTTTGGGCCCACTGAAGATAAGGCTTCAAAGAAACAACCCCCTAGGTCCCATGTCTTTCCTACTCTTCCTGTGAATGTGACGCCAAGCCTTTGCAATATGCTCCCTAGCTTCCTTATGGTCTTATCCCTCCTTCAGGAAGAAACTACTCAAATGAATACTATTTGGTTTATCCCTCATCAGATAACCAAGCTATCGTCATGCAAGAATAGGGTTGTAGTTAATTCCTCCTTTTGTACCAAGAAGAGGTACATTGGGGAAACTACCACAACTATCGACAATCTCCACATCATGGTAAGCCCGATGATACCAATCAATATCTGAGTGAGTAAGTGCCATGATCTTATGAGCCCAACGGGGTTCCTTCCTGACATCCCAAAAAGCATCAGACTGAGGCATATAAGAAATAGACCACCGGTACAACAGAGGCATGGAACAGATAATCATCCTCCCATGATAAGAATTCTGAAGATGAATATAGTAATAAGCATCACCCAACAATGTGGGAACTTGGTTTCCAATCATGAAGATCCTGATAGCATTAATGTCAACAAACTTATCCACATTAGGAAATAAAAACAACTAGTAAGCAAGTAAAGCAAAGATGGCCTCAAAAGCGACTGTACTCTTCATCCTGGAAAAGTAACGAGCTTTCTCCAATAAGAACTGAGCTGGTAATCATCTAATCCCTCCTTTAGTAGTCAAATGGGATTCAACCTCAGACTTCCCCAGATGGATAAAGCAACAATCTCGTATGGTTTTGGCTCACCCTCCAAACCAGTAAAAGGAACACGATCTATAATAGGTAAATCTAACAGATAAGAATACTTCTCCAGTGTAGGCATCAACTGATAGTCAAGGAAAGTAAAGCAATGATACATCAGATCATAGAACTAGACCAAGGTCGAGAGAATACCCTCCTTCATCCTAAGCTTCATGAGAGGAATGATGGATCCATACTTCTTCCGAAAATATGCAGGAAACTCAATCTTAGGAATTAGACTGATCAACTCATCTATCTTGGGATCTTTGAAATTGTATTTTCTGGTCTTTCTTTTTCCAGAATCTATGGTCAAAAGGCACCTGAGATATTCACAAATGGTCAACTTTCAAGTCCCTTGAAATAAAATTTCTTCAAAAGATGCTTAGGAGTGCATGGATGCATGATGCAACAATCACACACAAGATCACAAACATAGGGTTCATAGGTTCAACTTCACGAGCATGAGGTCGAAGGTACTATCCATAAGGTATGGTCTAAAAGTTATCACCTGCCAAACAAGGTTCTAGAGGTTCCCAGAGTCTACATCCTTCATTTGGATATTACCAACTTCCCAATTAACTCAATAATTAGTAATATTCTGAAGAAAAACTTGTCTAAGCGTAGTATCGCGTGACAACTATTTCCAGATTACTCCGTCATAGATTCCGCACTACACCTAAAAGGCCAAAATGGGTTAGGTATTCTACGGTCCTCAGCTTCAGCAGGCTCCCATGTCGAAAGCAATATGCGTTCCCGATTACTCGGTAAACGACACTATAGTCAAAGGGGCCTCCACTGAGTGGGGGATCTCATGCCTCCTTTTTTGGGATTACTCCCTCAAAGTTAACATGACTATACCGCCTATCCTATCTTAAAGTTTTCCCAAGTCCGGGTATAGGACTTATGAGAAATCACCAAGCACCCTGAAAACCAAGAAAATCTAGATAAACATATATACAACATATAACACATAAATAACAATAGCACATATACATATATAAACAAAGATAGGTTTAACCCACTTAGGGATGGACCAGCAAGAGGTCAATCTTTCCCCAGTGAAGTCGCCATTTTTCTGTAGCGGTAGAAATGTTTAAGACTAAGCCTTTATATTGACTAGACTTATACAAATCAAAATAAAATTCGCCACCGCGCTTTATTGTTTCCAAAGGAATGAGAAAAGAGAGAATAGCCCAAAAGATGGGGAAAGATTCTAGGTAAGGGGGTTGGTTATGCAAAGGGAAGGTATTATCACCCTAAACATCTACGTCACTCCGCAGGAACCTCTTTGAAAAAATATGTATATTTTGGCTATAAAATGTTGTATAAAAAATAGATGGTGGAGGTGAGAAAAGAAGTATTTTTTATGATTTTTGCACTCGTCGCGGTTGCGACCCTTTAGTGCCTACGTACCACCTTTCATGCAATAGGGGATCAAGGTACACGTAGTTCACCTTTTGAAAATTTTAAAACACAAGTATGTTGGTTGATTTTAAGAGATAAGACATCATCGTCATTGTCCGTGTGGAAAACATACTTACTACCCACAATCATGAGAAAGGAGAATTTGCATCATCTCAAAGTGGAGGATATGGCTTGGATTTTAAAATCAATAATGCCTCACTCAACACCCAAGTGGAAAATATCTCACTTCACTATATGTTGTAGAAGTATAGTTGTTTTCATCCCTACAAGGATTGACAAGAGTCTAATCTTTTGAGAAAAGTTTAAAGTAGAAGCCAAAGTGGCAAAATGGTTTGAAATGAGATTGATTTATTTTTAGTCTTCTCACAAAAAAAGGTTTCAAAGTATTATTAAGTTGATTGAAGTTTATTCATGAAAATGTTTTGAAAATGCATGGACATAAGTCCAAGTTTATTATGAAAGTGGTTCAAGTTTAAAAAACAAGAAGAGTTTTCAAAAGGAGAGAGAAGATTTTTGAAATTAAAGAAGATTGGAGGAGAAGAAGAGACTATCCTAAAGCATAAGGTAAAAGATAGGGATAAGAACCATCTAACCAACAAGAAGCCAACTCTTGACATTATGAGTCAAGATAGAATTCCTATTCTTTGGATTGAAACCAAGCAAGCAAAGATACTAGACCTCTTGAGAGAATCAAACTTCAAATGTATTAAGTCTTCTCAAAAATTGGGCAGAGTAACGACTGTATACGGGTGAATTCCAGATTACAAACAAAGTACTTAATCACAATAATCTGCACACAAAACAAACAAACATCCCAAAGTCTCGAGGTAAACCTCAAGAACTCCAGAAAAAATATCAATTAAGGTCTCAAGGTCTTCAACATAGGCCAAGGTTTCTATTCCTAAGTCCAAGAAGTGCAATACTCCATAATGCCAAGGACAATAACCAAATAGTCCAAGTAACATTAAAGTTTTTTATGGTTCATGTTGATTATTAGGTGTCTTAAAAAAGAAAAGAAAAGCTCAAGTGGACAAAATAAAAATGACAAGAAAGTAAATGCTCAAGTGAGCAAAGATGAAAATAGCATGAAATGTAAATGCTAAAGTAAATGGTGCATAAAATAAAGAGAGTAAGATAAAGCATAAAGTAAAAGCATGAAATAAAATCAATTGTCAATAATTAGTGGCTAGATAGATGACCATCTTGAAACTTGCAATTGTAACTCATTAGAGGATTGGTAGAACCAAAGCCTCCACACAATAAGTTGCATTTTCTTTTTGTTAAGTATATCATCCATTTTGGAATCCTCAAAAAATAAAATTTAATGATCAACGATGTTTAAGTGATCCGTGTTGACCAAAAGTGATGTAGATCCATTAGAGGATTGGTAGAACCAAAGCCTCCACACAATAAATCTCAAGGTTATTTGATCAAAGAGATTAAATTAACATACTTGGGCTTGCAAACATAGGTTTGGGCCACGGATGATCATTTATTCGAAACGAGACAAAATTTAGCGCTATGTTAAGCAATCGTAAGTGGACTTATATAGAAGTCGAACCTATTTTGAGGCCGGTCAATAGCAATCTGTGAACCATTTATTTTGAGACATGATATAGAGATCATACTCCAATAGCACTTAGTGCAATAAGAAAGGGATAAGATGAAGAGGGGTGGGAAAGAATATACAAACCATATTTGAATTAAATTTTAATCAAACAATTATTAAAATCATTCATCCATTTTTATGGAGTTAGACTCAACACCATGGATCCAATGATGTTAACAAAGTTCATGATAAAAAATTCAACCCAAGATCAGCCAGAAAATAATCACAAAATAATATTACATTTAATATATGCATAAAAAAAAGGGTTTTAAAATATTTTAAAATAGAAATAAGAGAGAAAAATATCAACTATGTTCAAATTAATCAAGAAAAATTAAGTAAGACCATAGATAAATCAGAAATGAACTCAAATATTTATATAACATTTTTGGTAATTTTTTAAAGTCAGAAACTATTTTTTAAAATTAAAAGGAATAGGTAAAATAAACAAAAAAATGATGAAAAATAACAAAGTCAGAAATAAAAAATAAATGAGGTCACCAATATTTGTCACAATATCATTGGATCATTCCATATTTTTTTTTCATAATTTAAAAATGCATAAAAGTATTTTTAAACATTTAAAACAATTAAAATAAAGTGAAAATTTATAAAAAATATCAAAACACAAAATAAAATTGTAAAAAAATTAAGAATCAGAAAGAGAAAAATCAAAAATATTTTTCATATTTTTTGGACTTAAAATGAATTTTCTATGATTTTTTGAAACTTAAAACAATTAATATAAAAATCATAAATAAAAAATAAAGTCAAAAATATGTGGACCATTGGATGAGAGTCAAAACGCGCTAGTAATCAAATCCAAGGGATCTGGCGCGCTGTGCATATCATGGTCATTACTGAATAAAACATAGGATTCAATAAAAAATCATAAATTAAAAAAAAATGGCATGCCATCATTGGTTGGAAGATGACACGTTGGTCATCTTCAACCTCCAACCAACGTGAAACACAAGTCTCTCAAACTATAAAATCAGAAGGTCAGACCTATGCCATTCGCTTTGTCTCATCAAGACGAAGACAACCACACCTTCACGGAAAATTTATATAAACTGTAACTCAAGCAATTTGGAAGAGAAGTTTTGAAAAGGGATTTGAAATTTCATAGTCAAAACGTGTTTCCAGTTAAAAGCAAGTATTGCAACTAGAACCAGGGCAATGAGAGCTTCACAATGATATCAAAGTTTGAGAGAATTGATGAAGGAATCTACCTATTGAAGTTAAGTTGCAGAGCCATGAAACTGGACTTCTATGGATCAATATAGGTCACGATTATTGAAGGCAATTGTATGGTTAGCTTCAGGGAAGATCAAGGAAGGTGAATTGATATAAAAAATGGATTGAAAAAGGCTTGAATAATGATTTTGAAGTTGCAGAAAAGTGAGTTATGGAGCAAGCTTTGCAGGGTGATTTTGGCTGTTCAAGCTTGAGAAAATGAATGAGGTATGATCCTCTATTTATAGGGAAGCTGATTGAATGCTCAAGCGTGTGATATGATGAAGTTTGGCGGAAAATCGTGTGGGTCTGCAGCATGAACAAAGTGTGACTTGTTTAGCATCAAAACTCAGCCAAATCATGCGTTTCATGATGCTAAATGCCTTTGGAAAGTTGCTAGACATGATTAGAAGCAAAAACGCATGGAAAACTTGTGATTAGAAGCCAAAACAAAGATTTCAAAATCTGACTTGTGATGAAACTTCAGTTTCAAGTTACCAAATTCAAATAAATGGCATTCTCAACTCAAGGGGTCTTAAGGCCTGATTCTTGAAGCTTTAGAAAGATGAGGTTACAAGCTTTACAATAGGAAAAGAATGGAATCAAATGGATGTTTGAGCTGAAAGTTGCAATGAGTCAAAGTTGGGAACAAAAGTTGACTTTCCATACTTAGAAATATTTCAAGTTTTTCTTCAAAAGTGACCTATAATGTTTTGCATCCAAACATGGCCTTCCTCTTGGAATTTTCTCTTGACTAAAAAATATGGCATGAAATAGACCTCTTGAATGACATTTTGAAACTTGAACCATTCAAAATGTCCAAAAGTTGAGAGAGTTATGAATTGTTGAAGTTGGCAAAAAATCATGAAATGACCTATAATATTTTGTATCCTTAAGGTATCTTACATCCATTTTCTCACTTTGAACATAAAAGAGGGAATAAATTTCACATCCTCAAGATAATTATGGAAAAAGAGTGGGCTCAAGGTGATAAAAATTGACCAAGTTATGATCATTTGAAGTCACACATGGGAATTTGGGGGTTTATCTGGAGGACTTGTAATCTTTCTTCATCATCAAGTTTCTTCCACATGAAAACTCCTTGAAACTTTTGAAGTGATTTGTTAATAACCCTTTTAAGAGAAGGATGTTTTTGGAATCACTCAAAAATACCAAAAGATGAGCAAGATATACTTCTTTGAAGTTCAAAACCCTAGCTCTTAGATCAAGAAAATGCTTTGAGGAACCTTGACAATTTTAAAAAACCTTCTTGTACCAACACCTTTGCTTTGTAGATATAAGTTGTTGAAGATGATAATAAGAACTCATAGCAACCAAAACCACGTCCATATCTTGAGAATTGAAAGAAATATGCACTTGGGACCAATGGGAACAAGGCCTTGTACAACCATGACAACTTCTTCAATCAACCCCTTGTACTTTTGAATCAATCTTGATAACTTTGAAATGTGGTGAACCAAAATAAACCTTGCCATGCCATTTATTCCAAAACAACTTCAATGGTGAGGTTTGAATTTCTCAAGCTTTATTGACTAGGGCATGTAAGTAAACTCATGAACCCATGGATCAACTTGCTAAGCCACGTTATCTTTACCTACATTATTAACAAGTAAGACAAACCAACATTGCATTTTGTTAATTAAAAGGAAAGTCAAAACAAACATGCATGATCACAAAAGAAAAACAAGTCAAGGTGCCTTGTGATTCCTCAATGAGCAAAGCTAAAAATAGGGAGGAGAACCAAAAGCCCTAATGTGATATTGTTGTGATTGAATCAATATGGTATGATGAAGGGATCATAGGGGAAAAATTGGGGTACAACAGGATGTACAGCCACCCCAGTGGTAGAAAGCGCACACATAAGACATTAGTGTTAAGGGTCCTGGGTTGTAGCCCCAGAAGCATCTTTTTATGTTTATTGCTTGATATTTTTACCCCATTATTTATCAAACATTGATCCTAGAACAGAACTTCTAGATAAAACCCCCTGTTAGTCGTTTGTCAAAACAGTGATCCTGGACCAGAACTTTTAGACATTCTCATCCAACAACTTTGTCACCTCACTCTCTCAACAACTAGAACTTCTAGACTCCCTCAACAACCAGGACTTCTAGACTCCCTCAATAACCAGAACTTCTAACCTTCCAGAAACACTAGAACTTCTAGGTTTCCAGCTGCATCAGAACTTCTAGGCTCTCTCAGCAATCATAACTTCTAGGCTTTCCTTTGTTCCCAGCAACCTCAGAACATTAGTACGTCTGGATCCAGAACTTATGGCTTTCCCTTCTTTTCTAACATTTGCTTTCTGATTCGCAGCGTGCCTGAGTCAGAACTTTTGCTCTCTCCTCTTTCACCAACGCTCTAACTCTTTTTCCCTTATTATTTTTATCATCACTTTATTTTCATTGATCAAAAACACCAAAAACACTTTATATTCACATGATTTATTTTATTTCTTTTAAAACAAAAATACTAAAAATGTTTTCTTAAGCAAATTTATCTCTTCTCTTAACAAAAACAAAACAAATCTATGTTACATTTCTTGTACATTATTTCAATATGGTTGTAATAGATAATTAGGACTTTAATTTCTTGCAACCCCCATTTGTAAATTTGTACACCCCATCCCCAAGTGATTGTAATAGTGTAGGATATTTACTTTCCTCAATTTATCGCTTTCATGTAAATGCAAGTAATTAGGATTTGTGTGGCAAGATAAAAACAACAAGTAGACAACCCCTAATCAAAGACTAAATTCATGCAAATCAAACACATTATTCACACATGCACCCTTAGGGTGATTCCACTTGTTGCCTTATGAAAATGGTCATGTTATGAACGTGAGATGTCTTAGCAAAAACAATCAAAATACAAGATCATAGTCCCTCGATGACGCTTAAAATGTTGCCTTATAAATGATCTTAGTCCCTCAAGAGAAATGCTAAGATATCTCACAACATTGTTATCATGTCTATACGATGACCCGCGCCCGTCCCTTTAACATCCAAAGATAAAGCTTCTTACCAAATAAATGGTAAGATAGTAACATCTAAAGGAGGAGGAAAAGAACATTAAAGACCTTTGAGTAGGTAGGTTGCTCCTAGTTGCTCGCTTGCTCACAACAAAAACATATACACCAACTCTTTCATTTTGAAACATTTTCAAAAGACAAACACTTTGTATACGTTCTTATAGAGATGAGAACTATTACAAAGACACCCTTTTCAAAATAACTTTCAAAAACACATTCCACAAACACTTCTTTGAACTATTTTCCAAAACAACACTTTGTATGCGTTCTTATAGAGACGAGAACCATTACAAAGGCACGTTTTCAAAATACTTTCAAAAACCACACCACAAGCACACTTTCAAACAAAGCAAGTGATATAGAAAGCAACTAAGATCTCATAGATAATTATGGATGAAAAGGGTGCTAACACCTTCCCTTTTTCATAATATACCCCCCCGAACTCAAGAAAATAATCTCAAAGGTCTTTCCTGTTCTTTTCACCATATCCTTTATTGGATAAAAGAAAAGTTGTTGGCGACTCTTGCTATCCGCAACAATTGTGATCAAACGCAAAACCTCCCAAGTCAGTTCTCCCACCGTGTTACAGAACTGGTGACTCTGCTTGGGAGAATCTTAAAAGTGGGGTTACCTTAGGGCTAGATCACCTTTACTTGATTTTCTTTGTTTGACTTGTTTGCTTTACATTTTGGTTCCTTATTTGGGCTTGTTTTGATCCTCTACCAGGATCTGGGACACCTTTTTAGGTAAGTAGGATTAGATTGTGGAAATTGTACAGCGTAGACCGATATGGTTGAAACAATGGCTACGTTCGTGTGACACATTTGTTGGTACCAGTATCCCTTGTGTTGAATCTATGAGAATACGGGGCCGCTGAGAAGCCTCATGAAGCACTAACTGACCTTAGAACCTTAATTGAACAACTTGGCCATTAGGAAGTAGTGAGATAGCCATTTTCAGTGGAAAACTGAAAATTGGTTGATACTCGATACTACACTCACTAAGATTGGACTTTTGGGATATCTCGGCCGCAAGAAAAGATTGATTATGCTGAGACAATGCCTAAAAGAAAGGTCAGTGATATTGAGATCCCTAGAACCCGGTTACTTTCTAGGACAGGTTGAGCCAACTAAACTTCAAGATGGTACTTACCTACAAACTTCATGCAAGCTTAAACCTTAGGACTTGTCTGCTTTGTGTGTATATGATTATTCGTACATAACATATTTCTTTGCATACTTGTACATAACATCGTAACATCATAGCATTTTCAATAACCATTTCAAGGATCTCAAGGGTCTATGATGCAGGGTCATGTTGAATCAGACGCCTATCAAGGGGAAAAGGATTCATTCTCTAATCAAACACTGTGAAAGACCAAAGCACGTTAACTTGAGTCAATGGCTATGACCCACTTGACATGGTGAGCTTGATTCTCATGGAAGGACATCCACCGATACGAAGTTCCCCAATCAAAGTCGTTGATCAAAGTTAAAATTCTAACATCTTCTTGTGTTTACCCCGTGAGTTCCTTGAAAACATCGCATAACATGCATGTCATCATAACAGGTTTTCCCGTACATGTTTTCTCATCTGCTTATTGTTTATTTCAGTAGAGATTGCTCTAGAGCAAATAGTTAAAGATCTCTAAGCTCAAAAAACTCAGTTCCAACAAGTGCTCATGAACTTGGCCAAGGGGCAGGAAGATCTGAAAACACTCTTCACCAAAGAGAGAAAGAAGAAGAAAAAGGCTGTCATCCTCAACGTGAGGAGAAGGTCTAAGGGGTATGCCCAACTAGCTCAAAAAGAATATGTTTCTAATGAAGAAGAAGACAGTCAAGAAGAGGAAGCTAGAAGCGTTAGGGCTAACATAGCTACTGATGACGAAGAATCTTCTGAGGAGTAGTATCCATCGGCGGATGAAAAATACAAACAAATTGAAGATAAACTAAAAGTTATGGAGATCCAAGCTGTGCCTAGCTTGGACTTAGGAGACATGGGTTTGGTCTCTTGAGTTGTCATCCCACCAAAGTTCAAAATCCCTAACTTTGCCACGTATGATGGGGTCTCTTGTCCTAAGATGCACTTGAATTCTTATGTCCGCGAGATCCAACCATACACAACTGATCAGAAACTCTGGATCCATTTCTTCCAAGAAAACTTGGCTGGGATGCAACTTGAGTGGTTCTATAAATTGGAGAGTTCCCATATTCACACTTAGGAAGATCTAGCTGCTGCTTTCTACAAGAAGTACCAATACAACGCTTATCTTGCACCAACTCGTGTGCAGCTGCAGAATATGACCATGCGTTCCAATGAAAGCTTCAAAGAATATGCCCAAAAGTGGAGAGACCTGGCTGGTAGGGTGCAACCATCCTTTGTTGACAGGAAGCTGATTGACATCTTTATGGAACTTTGACGGGACCTTTCTTAAATCACCTAATCGGAAGCTCCTCGGTCGGTTTCACCGAAATAATACTAACAGGTGAAAGGGTCAAAGCTGGCATCAAAAGCGGTAAAATCCAATGGGGCACATCTTCGAGTACAGGGAAACAACCTTTCATTGGGAAGAAAGAGTCTGATGCTGCGTACGGTCATAAAGGTCGTAACCAAGGTAACCACGACCAGCATATAGGGGAAGTTCTGATCTCCAATCCTGCATCGGTGCAACAACGGCAACAAGGGCATCAGCGTAAGGAGGTCGCGCCTAAAAGACAATTCACTAAGATCAACATGCCATCGGCTCAAGCGCTACAATACATGTTGAAAGCAGAGTTGATTACGTTAAAGGATCCTCTCTGGAACCCCAACACTTATGCTCCTACCTATCATCCTAATGAAATGTGTGCATACCATTCTGATAGTCCTAGACACGACACGAAAAGCTGTTAGGCTCTGAAGAACAATATCCAAGACATGATTAATGCCAAGGAGATTGAGTTTGACCCCCCAGGGGCCCCTAACGTGATCACTGCTCCTATGTCAAATCATTGAGAGCATCATGTTCATTTTGAATTTTCAATTGTAATCTCTTTTGTTGTTCAAACACTTATCCATTAATGTCAAACTTTGTTTCATTAATACATTGAATATGTTTGTCTTAAATTAATCTATTAGTTTTCATTATATTTAAACTATGATTTTTACTGCCTTTACAATATTCAACTCTTGTTTTAAAAGTTGCAAGCCTTTAGAGGGAGGATGACAAAAACAATGCCATGATCTCCTACAGGATGCTTTTGGACATACCTTGCTGACGATGTACATGCATTTGTTTCAATTCCTAAATACTGGAGATATAAGGAGGATAATCCCTAGTCAACCCCCTTGAGCCTAAGAAGTAGGAGTTTTATTTTTTTACATAAATTGAAACCTTTAATCAAAACCTGGGGCAGGGTAATCTCTCAGTTAATTCAAATGCGCGTTCAGGCGCAAACTTTCACTTCAAAAAACATTACTTTGGAATAAAAAGACGATGATAGTCCCCTATCAAATAGGCAGTGATTATCTCTCAAAGAAAAGCCCACTAAGTCAAAACCTACGAAGGAGACTTAGGACAAAGAAAAAACTGGGGGCATCCTGCTGACTGTAATCTCAAAACAAGAACAGTCAGGCAAAAATCAGTGATAAGGAATCAAAAGAGGACATTACAAATCCTCAACAAACACGAAAAATGTTACAAAAATGTCTGCCTTCCGACAAAACTTGTCTGAACCATCACTAAAACGTCATTCCAGACTCAATTGGAGTTCAAACACACAATTAACAGAGTTTAGGAATGAAGAACATCACGAAGAAAGGGCAGGTACAAATGCACTTTGAGCCTTATCCTTTTTTTCTTAAACCGTGAACCAAGCCATGCTACAACCCTTCAAAAGTCCTAATTGAAGTAGGGGTTAGTTTGAAAGTATACTGTTACAAAAGGTATCCCGACTCTTGTAAGGCTTTACTCTAAATTCTGAGTTGAATTTTATTACAAAAATTCTTTTATCAGCTAGAGCGCACTTTCAAAACTTCAAGACAAGCATAAACTTTGCATTATTTGAATATCATTGTTTGCATATGCCTAATTGTTTGAAAGCGGAGAAACTCGCACGACGAACATCCAGTGAACAAAAATTGTACACCCCCCTTATAAGTTGTACACCGAACTTCCCATTATAAGTTGTACACCCCCCTCCCACAAAAATTGTAATAGCGTAGTAACTTTAAATTCTGTAATTTATCGCTTTATATATAACATGCTAGTAACTAGGGTTTGTATGGAAAGACTAAAACCAACACTTAGAAAACCCTAATTCAAGACAAAATCAAACATGAAAACAATACATTTGCACACAAGCACCCCTAGGGTCCTTCCACTTGGTTGCCTTTTACAAAATGGTTATATTATGCATGTGAGGTATCTTAGCGAAAACAAGCAAATACAAGATTATAGTCCCTCGATGACGCTATCTAAATTTCCTTTCAAAGGATCTTAGTCCCTAAAAGAGAATGCTAAGATACCTTGCAAACATTGCTAATCATGATTATATGATGACCCACGCCCGTCCCGTTTACATCCAAAGATAGGGTTACTTATCAAATAAATGGTAAGATAACAATATCAAAGGAAAAGGAAATGAACATGAAATACTTTTTGAGTAGGTAGAATTCTCCTAATTACTTGCTCAATTTCAAACAAAACATCCTTGCTACTTTCAAAACAAACACCTACACTTTCAAAACATCTTGCAAACTTGAAAACATTTTCAAAAGATCAACATATTTGTATACATTCTTACGAACGAGAATCATTACAGAGATTGCCTAAACAATGGCCTTTTTACAAAATACTTTCAAAAACCACACAAAGCACAATTTCAAACAAAAGCAATTGATCTAGCAAGTAACTAAGAGCCTATGGAAAACCATGGATGAAAAGGGTGCTAATACCTTCCCTTTTCAGAATCTACCCCCCAAACTCAAGAAATAATCTCAAAGGTTTTTCCTGTGCTTTTTCACCTTTCCTTTTTGGATAAAAGAAAAGTCGGGGGATACTCTTGCTAACTGCAACATTTGCGATCAAACACAAAACCCTCAAGTCAGTTCTCCCACTGTATCACAACCTTGAACATAGATGACATGGTAGCTAGCGCGTCCTCTAACTGATTATCTGCTCATGGGAAATGTTCAAAGGTGATCTCTTCAAAGTGTGGAAGCAATGTCATCACATGTTCTTTGTAAGGGATAAGATTCATGTGCTTCATATCCCACTCACCTTTGATCTGGTTTATTACCAAGGCTAAATCCCTGAAAACACTCAAGAACTTGATTCTCAAGTCAATAGTAGCTTTGAGATCCATGATGCATGCTTCATACTCTGCCATATTGTTGGTACAATTGAAGCATAATCTGGCCGTGAAAGGAGTATGACAGCCCTCGGGAGATATGATTACAACACTGATGCCATTGCCGAGTTCATTAGAGGCTCCATTAAAAACCATAGTCCACCGGGATCCTTCCTCAGGTCCTTCATCTGATCCAGGTTCTTCACAGTCAGTCACTAACACAATACTCTCATCCGAGAACTCAAAAGTCATGGACTGGTAGTCATCCACAACCTGATGAGCCAAATGATCCACTAGAACAATTCCCTTCATTGCTTTCTGGGTTGTGTATTGGATATCTTATTCGGTCAGGATCATTTGCCATCTTGCTATTCTTCCTGAGAGAGTGGGCTTCTCGAAGATGTACTTGATCGGGTCCATCTTAGATATCAACAAAGTAGTACGGGTCAACATATACTGTCTTAGTCGGCGAGCAGCCCATGCCAAAGCACAACAAGTTTTCTCGAGTAGTGAGTATCTTGTTTCACAGTCGGTAAACATTTTGCTAAGGTAGTATATTGCATTCTCTTTTTGACTGGACTCGTCATGCTGCCCCAGCACACACGCCCATTGAGTTATCTAACACTGTTAAGTACATTATCAAAGGTCTTCCTTCAATCGGAGGCATCAGAATTGGAGGCTCTTGAAGGCGGTCTGGCATTTGTCATTCCACTTTACCACCTGATCTTTCTTCTGGAGTTTGAATATTGGCTCACAAGTAGCAGTTAAATGGGAAATGAACCTGGAAATGTAATTCAGGCGTCCTAAGAAACCTTTGACCTCCTTCTCAATGCGAGGAGGAGGCATCTCTTGTATAGCCTTCACTTTTGCAGGGTCTAATTGAATACCCTTGTCACTGGCAATGAAACCTAGAAGTTTACCAGACCTTACCCCGAAGGTGCACTTGTTCAGATTTAACCTCAGCTTGTATGTCTTTAACCTATCAAACAGTTTTTGTAAATGATCAAGGTGCTCTTCCTCAGTTTGAGACCTGGCTATCATGTCATCAACATAAACCTCTATCTCATGGTGAATCATGTCATGAAACAAAGCTACCATGACTCGGTGATAGGTTTCCCCAACATTCTTCAACCCAAACGGAATCACTTTGTAGCAGAAAATGCCCCATTGTGTGATGAAGGTTGTCTTCTCCATGTCTTCGAGTGCCATCTCGATCTGATTGTAACCAGAGAAACCGTCCATGAAGGAAAAGATCTTATGCTGCACGGTGTTGTCAACTAGAACGTCAATATGGGGAAGTGGAAAGTCGTTCTTGGGGCTTACCCTGTTCAAATATCTGTAGTCCACACACATTCGTATCTTGCCGTCCTTTTTAGGCACCGGGACCACGTTAGCAACCCATTTGGGATAAGAAGTGACAGCTAGAAACCCAACATTGAACTATTTCATAACCTCTGCTTTAATCTTCTCTGACATTTCAGGGCGCATACGACGGACCTTCTGCTTTACCGGTGGGCAATCTTCTTTAGTTTGCAGATGATGAACCACAATATTCATGTCCAGTCCTGGCATGTCTTCATACGACCAGGAAAAGATCTCAACATAATCATGCAACATCTGTATCAACCGTTGTTTGACACAAAGCTCCAACTTTGCACCTATCTTGACCTCTTTTCTGTTCTCTTATGTGACCAAATTCACTGTCTCAACCGGATCTTCATGAGACTGTATAGCCCTTTTTTCCTGTTGTAACAGTCTGGCAAGTTCTCCGGGTACCTCACAATCTTCCTCACCTTCGTCCTCGGCTTGGTTGATCGGATTTTCAAAGTCATAACCGGCAATAGCAAAACTGTTATCAATGGGATCCATAGTGGATATGGATCTGCAGTTTGATACGTGAGTGCCTGTAAGAGCATAGCTGTATAGACAAAGTAAAAAGCAGAAAAGAAAAAAGAGAGCGCAAAATTTGTATGCATAAACGTCCAATGCTTTATTAATTCCATATGAAATTAAACATGATAACCCTCACAAATAAACCATTGTGCCCCGGGTAAGACACAAGGCCATAGAGTTTATACTGTTTAATTATTACATATCCAAAACAAAAAAGACAATTAATTCTGAACAAAAGTAATGGGTACAGAGTCCTTTGTCGTCCAGTTACTGGGTCCACCATTGGTAGTAGGGAATATCCAGCTATCCATGTCGTCGTCATTATCACTATCTTCTAGGGTGTTGACCCCATGATTACTGATGTGTAGGGGAGGTCTTCCAGCACGAGCATGACGAACAACCCTTTGAGCCCCTGAAGAGAAACCCAAACCAAACTTATCATATTTGTATGGAATGTCAGGGAGCTGGCCCTAGATGGTAGACCCACCTTCTTCAATAACTACTTTTGTGTCCTTGAGAGAAGCCATCTTTAAGGGAGGTCTGGTGATCCTTGGCAGGTTGGTGACAACTTCAGTTGCAGCCATAGTCTGAGGTACCTCTTCGAAATTCTGACACAGAGTCTCAATGAACTCACCATCGATTTCTACGTACCTGAAGGAGTTCAGATGACTGACCATGTATTATTTTTCACCGTGCACCGTGACAATTTTCCTTTTACCGGGTATTTCATCATCTGATGTAGAGTGGATGTAACATCTCATTCCCCATGAATCCAAGGGCGACCCAATAAACAAGAATAAGATAGTCTGATATCCCTCACGTAGAAGGTAGAGTCAAAGGTCTGAGAACCAATTTTGATGGGGATGTCTACCTCCCCGTGCACTATTCTTTTCGAACCATCGAAAGCCCTTACCACTATGTTGTTGGGCTTCAAGGTCAAACCTTCACAGTCTAGTCTATCTAGAGCCTTCTTAGGAAGCACATTCAATGATGAACCAATATCTACCAGGACATGGGCCAAATTAGTGCCCATGCATTCGACAGAGACATGCAACGCATCATTGTGTTTCCTCCCTCTAGGTGTCAGATCAGCATCAGAAAAGCCCAAATTGTTATCAGCTGTCAAACTAGCCACACAGTCTTCGAATTCGTCAGTAGAGGTTTCCTGTGGCACATGGGTAGTTTTAAGAAATTTCACCAAAGCCTTTGCATGAGCTTCGGAGCACAACAGTAAGGCTAGCATAGAAATCTTTGTAGGGGTCTGCCCTAGCTGTTCGACTACATTGTAGTCGCTTTTCTTTATAATTTGTAAAATTTATTCCATCTCCTTCTTGGAAGCCTTTGGGATAGATACTGACTGCACCTTCGTCCGGACAGGCTCAACCAAAATGTCTTTGCCCCGAGTCTCAGTCGACTCAGTGATAGGGGTGTCAGCAGGGGTTATCACAGGAAATGTAGTAGTAGTATCAGCAGGAACAAAAACAGGAATGATCAGATGACCAGTAACAACTTTCGGAGGAGAAATATCATTGGAGAACACTCTTCCACTTTTGGTTATTTTGCTGGTTCCCACAATGTTGCCAATGTCGGGGTCAGCCTTCTTAAAAACTGGTCTTCATCAGCCAGCCAATCTTGCTTGACGCCGTGATAATAGACGTCACCCCCATAGTTTCAGGGAACATTTTTGTCTGAGGAGTATGGGATTAGTCCTGGCATAGTAATTATCAATGGAGTCACCTTCGGAACAAATGTAATCCTGACGGGTCTTTTGGTAGAGACCCTGGGAGGATTCGTGGAAATGGTTATGATTGAAACATCCTTGCAAGAAATGGTTGGAACGGGAGTCTTTTCAAACAGAATCTCTTTGTCATCCATCAGGCACTGAACACCTGCCTTCAATAAATGACAACCAGTCGGTAGAGATAAACAGAGGTGGTAACCTTCACCACAGCCCGGAAATAAACTGGCCTTCAACAGGTTCCTCTTGACGGTCAGGAGAGGAGTAACAAGTTCATCAAAAACAGTAACAAACACATCATCTTCAACAGCGTTAACACCACGGCCGTGCTTGGGCATAGGAGCAGTGATAACATTTGGGATCTTAGAGGCGTCAAATACAATTTCCTTTTCCTCGAGAAGGTCTTGCACCTTGTTTTTCAAAGCCCGACAGTCGTTTGTATCATGACCTGGACTTTCTGAATGGTAAGCACAACATACATTTGGGTTATAACGGGGAGAGGAAGTGTTGGGATTCTTCGGAGCTTCCCGCAAGGTTACTTAGATTTCAACAAATGTGGTAAGACTTGAGACAACGTCAAATTTATCCGAGTAAACTGTCTTACCAGCCTTTCCGTTCTAGACTGATTGTTCCTTTGTTGAGTAGGTGCATGCTTAGAGATCATTGCAGCCCCTACCGTTGGACGACGCTCAATTTTGTCCTGATTCCTTTGATGTTACACATCACTAACCTATTTCTTCCTAGAAATGGCTTCCTTACTGTACTAGAGGATGCATCCTTTTGAATCTTCCCACTCCTAATTTCAGCTTCCACTCTTTCTCCTGTCAGAATTAACTCAGTAAAACTGGCTGAAGAGCTTCTAATTAGGTGATTGAAAAATAGACCAGACAAGGTACCCAGAAACATATCCACTAGCTCCATATCAGACAGGGGAGGATGGACTCTTCCTGCTAAGTACCTCCACTTTTGAGCATAGTCCTTAAAACCCTCACTCGAATCCATAGACATATTTTGGAGTTGTGTACGGGTGGGATCAAGGTCTGCATTATACTGATACTGCTTGTAGAAAGTAGCAGCTAGGTCTTCCCAATTATGGATGTTGGCTCATTCTAGCTGGTAGAACCATTCTAGTTGAGTTATGGATAGACTATCCTGAAAGAAGTGGACCCATAAGTCCTTGGCAGCAGTGTGAGGCTGGATCTTCCTCACATAAGATCAGAGGTGCATCTTGGGACATGAGACCCCATCATATTTGGAGAACACCAGCACCTTGAACTTTTGCGGGATGACAACCCCAGAGACCAAACCCAACTCTTCAAAATCAAGACCTGGTACCTTCCGGACTTCCATTGCATTCTAACGATCCTCCAATAGTTTATATTTTTCATCAGCAGGAGGATACTGCTCCTCATCATAGTCATATTCATCATAAGATTCTTTTGGATTGGATTCTTCCTCTCTTGTTTCCTCCTTTTTCCTTCCTTTGATGAAGTTATCAGTTCAGAGGCTCGCTGCACTGGTCCTCTGATCCTTCTTCCCAGATTCACTAACCCAGTTGGCTTCTTTTGCTTCTTCTTCTCTTTAACAAGCAAGGATTTTAATTCTTCTTGCCCCTTGGTCAGAGCCATGATCATCTATTGAAACTGAGCATTCTGAGTCTGTAGATCCTTCACTGTTTGTTCTAGAGCCATTGCTGAAATAAACAGCGGAGAAGATGAGAAGCCTGCTATGAAACCTGTCCATGAAATGATATGTATGATATGCGTATGCAATGATTTAAAGGATTTCGGGAAATTTAAATTTGTGAATCAAAATGAGACAAAGATTTTAGTAGTAGAATTTAAAATACAATTTCCTCTTAGGAGTCCAATTGAAAATTCTAAACTAAGAAATCATGTCTCTTCTGAGCACCTCCTCTTCATGCCGAGATAAACATTAAGACACCTTTCCTCATGAAGTTGCTTCATAAGCTACAAAATTTTATTCTCATGGGCATAGAAATGATCTCTATAAGTATCCCGCTCCTTCTTTAGCTGAATCCAGGATCTCTGCAATTCCTCAAGATCAGTAGGCATATCAGGATGAAGAACTGTATAGGGAACATCCCTTTCGGTAATAGGCTCCACAATCACTGGTAAGACTGCTATATATGGCATCATAAGGTTCTGAGCTCGAGCTCGTACCCACTGGAGATAAGGTTCCATAGGGATATAAGTCTTTGGCCCCAAAGTCTTGATGTCAAATCAGTTTACCATGCCCCAGGCTCGTATGAACCTCTGACGATACCCTTGAACATCATCCTTATAGATAAACACAATACCCTGGATAAGCATCTCGTGTGGACCATCCCTTCGAGCGTAACCAAATTATCACAATGCCAGAGAAGGATTATAGGTTATGCCTCCCCTAATGCCTAGTAATGGGACATTAGGGAACTCCCCGCAGCAGTTAATAATAGAAATATCTCCCATAGATCGGGAATACCGGAGAATATCCGCGTGAGAAAGTGACATTATCCTTTGCGACTAGCCCAAACCTTCTTCATTCTTTAGTAATGTTTTGGGGAGGTGAGAAATAAACCACCTTGAAAGCAATGGCATACAGCACATAAGAATCCCTCTTTGCTTCGTGGTATCAGTGTGGAAGGTATGCAACATGTCTCCAAGTAAAGTGGGCACATGGTTGCGAGAGAGGAATATCTTGATAACATTCACATATATGAGTGAGTATGGATTAGGGAACAATACTAACCCATATATTAGAAGGGCCAAGACCTCCTCAAAATCCTGAAAGTCCAAATCATCCCAAAACAGCTGAGCCTTCTCTATTAGGAACATAGCTAGAAAAACTTTAATTCCGCTTCTTGTTTCCAAGTTGGATACAATGTCGGACCGTTTCAAGCACAAAGCTACTGAAATGATCTTTGGCTTTGGAGCTTCTTCCAAACCAGTGAAAGGCAACTGATCCAAGATAGGTATACCCAATATCTGAGAGAACTCTTCCATGGTGGGTACCAACTGATAGTCTGGAAAGGTGAAGTAATGATGCTTAGGGTCAAAGAATTGAAAGAGCATACTCATCATTTTCTCATCAAAACCTGAGGTAACCAGATTGAGGAGTCGACCATAGTTCTTTGTAAATGAAGAAGTCTCTGAAAACCTTGACGCTAACTCTTTGAGTTGAAGAGGTATTCTTACAAAGCTGATTCAGATGGTATTTATGCGAGCAGAAGCCGTGATCTGCAAAACAGAGCAAAGATAAATTCCCCTAATCCTTGAAATAGTTAGTGTAATGAAGAATAAATGTTTATGATGTATGATGTCAGGTTTAAGCAAACTAAATCACACACAAGCAAAGCACACAATAGACCTTAGTTTCAAAGGCTTGCATGAGGTTTAAGGTAAGTACCCTCTTGAAGTTAGTTGGTTTTAAACCTGTCCTGGAAATAGTAATCGGGTTCTACAGAGTCTCAATATCCCTGATCTTTCTTTATAGAGTTATTTCAGCTTAACAATCTTTTCTTGCGGCCAAAACATCTCGAAAGTCTGATCTCAATGAGTGTAGCATCGAGTATCAACGAAGTTTGTTAAACTAAGGTTCTAAGGTACGTTAGTGCTTCACGACACTACGCGATGGCCCCGTATCCTCCTCGATTCAACACAAGGGATACCGGTACCAACCAAAGTGTAACACCAACACAGCCATTGCTTCAACCATATCGGTCTATGCCGTACAGTCTCCATGATCTATTACTGTTTACCTAAAAAGATGCCCCAGATCCGGGTGTAGGATCTATAGTAACAACCCAAACAACCTTCCAAGGATAAAGCATACAAAGAGAAAAAAAATCAGTTAAATAATGAACTAACTCTAAGGTAACCCCACTTTTTATTATTGTCTCCCTAGCAGAGTCGCTAATTCTGTGATACGGTGGCAGAACCGACTGTTATATACTGGTTTTGCGTTTTTTGTTTGCAAATGTTGCGGTAAGCAAGAGTCGCCACCGTCTTTTCTTTTATCCAACAAAGGAAGGGGTGAAAATAACATAAAAAGACCTTTTCGAGAGTTTTCTGAGTAAGGGGGGTAGATTATTGAAAGGGAAGGTGTTAGCACCCTTTTCATCCGTTGTTTTCTATGGGCTCTTAGAGGTTTGCTCATTTTTCAAGATGCTTTTGTGCTTTGTGTTTGAAAATGTTTTGAAAATGCCTTAGTACGGAAAACTTTGTAATGTTTCTCGGGATAGTAGAGAAAATATACAAAGTGTTTTGAAAGGTATTTTAAAAAGTATTTTTTGTGTAAGTGCAAAAAATGTTTGAGAAAAATTCTAACAACTATCTACTTTTATACACGACAAGGTTATTTTTTTCCTCTTTTACTTTAGACAGTGCTATCCTACTATTAGTGAGTAGGTAGCCTTGTCGTTGGATGTTTTGAGGGAAAATTAGAGGGACGTTACAGTCACGAAGGAAACTTGTGGAGACGCTTTAGCAATTATGTTTTAGGGACTAGATCATTTACCGAGAAGGAAACTGTAGGGTCATCGAGGGACTATGATCTTTTGATTTTACGGGTCTTTGCTAAAGTGTTCCTGCCTCATGACTGTTTTATTGAAGGCAACCAAAGTGGGCATACCTTAGAGGTGCTTGTGTGCAATTGTGTTCAATTCAGTTATTTATCTTTTTATCAAGTTTGCTAACGTTTGATTTCAGTTTTGTCATACAAACCTAGTTACTACCAGTTAATATATTGCATAATATTAAAGTGCAGGAATTTAAATCTACGCTATTACAATGCTTCAGGGAGGGGATTTACATTATACAAGGATAAAGGGGATAAAGCAGTAAATATCCTAATTTTATCTATTACACCCAGTAAACTTATACAATAATAGTAACAATATGAAATTAAATAAACGCACGTGAATTTGAAAATACGTCTGAAAATGTAAAAGAATATCTTTTTTTGTTGTTTTTAGTATAAAAAAAATAAGCCTAATTACTTACCAAATCAATGGTAAAATAACAATATCAAAGGAAAAGGAAATGAACATGAAAGACTTTTTGAGTAAGTAGAATGCTCCTAATTACTTGCTCAAATTCACCGAGAGAGCTAGCTTCAAGAATTCCTGAAAACTCTCCATTCACCGAGAGACATGGTCGCCTACTCAACTTGGTCACTTCCAACACTGATGAAGACATGCTGAAGGTGCTCTTTCAGTTCTTTGATCCTTTGCACCATTGCTTCACATTTCCTGATTATCAACTTGTGCCAACTTTGGAAGAATTATCCCAACTCTTGAGGATTCTCATTCTCAATCAACTACCTTTCAATGGTACAAAAAGAGACCCAAAGCCAGAAGACATTTCTCAAGCTCCACACTTGCAACCATCTGATATCACAACTAATTGGGAAACAAGGAGTGGTGTCAAAGTATTCCTAGCAAAGTTCTTGTTTGAGAAAGCCCAAAACTGTTGGAACTCTTTGGATTTGCAAGCCTTTGAGGAAATTATGGCTTTCCTCATCTATGGGATGGTTTTGTTCCCAAATCCTGACCAACTCATAAATATGAACACCGTCAAGATCTTCATGTGTCGTAACCCGGTTCATACTTTGCTTGGGCAGCTGTTGTACCCCAAAATTTTCCCTCTCACTTATCAAGAATTTGCTCACAAGATCTCCTTAGCTCAAGACTGCACTAGGGTTTGATCAGCTTAAGACACCTCCTTAAGCACCGATGACCAAAATTAGGGTTTGAGATTGCACAAGGATAATTGAACTTTCGATGCCCCATATTACTTTCATGGAGCATTATGGACCCCCAAGATCACTCATGTCAAGTTTCAAGCTTTGAATCACACTTTTGCTCAGTCAATTGAGCAGTTGACCCAAAAATCAGTTGTATTGGGGAAAATGTCAACTATGGCCAATTTACAGTCAAACTTCATAATTTTTTATCCACATCAACATTCTAAACTCATATGCATCATTTGATCAAGTTTGGACCATAACTCCTCAAGAAATTTGATCAAATCTCTAAAAGGGCAAAATGGTCAAATTAGGGTTTTACTGGGAAAGGGCAATTTCTGATTTTTGACCTAGCAAATGATCAATTGGTTTAAGGCATGATCTGAAGAGTCCAATTGCATCATTTTGACCTAATGACATGGCTCAAAACATTGCAAGTCCATTGGATTGACAGATAAATTTTTCAGTCAACTGTATACTGAAAAGTCAAACTTTGACTTTTTGGCCAAATTCAAATGCCAAAGATCACAATTCATCAAAACATGTCAAAATATGAAACTTATTCATCAAGAAATCAAAAGGTCAAGATTTCATTTTGAAAAGTCAAAATTTCTAAACTTAGAAATATTTCGAAGTTTTGGAAATTTCATATTTTTTCACAACTTTGAACGAATGTTTCACCATGATGCAATATGATTAAAGAAAAACTTCCAACATGAAAGTTATATATCTCCATGAAATCTACAACTTTGCTTCACACAACTTATTCCAAAAGTGCTTGGATCTCAAGTTATAATTTTAAGAACATGTGGTCATGAAACTAAACACTTAGTGAAATTTTGCCCTAATTTGGTCAGGATTTTGACCCAACTTCATGGCACTTTTTCATATAGTTCCAAGGGGAATCTTCAAAAGCAATTCAAAGATGGGTTGTAGAGAACATCATTTAGAATTTCTCCCACACCCTGTTACAAAACTGTAACACCCTTAACACCATCCTCCATTTTCAAAAACAGAGCTTTGCACTTGGACTTCTCTAGAACTCCTCAGGCCATTTCAGCTCAAGCTAAGCATTCCATTAGCTTCCTGGGAAATTGAGGAAGCAAACCCAACCATTGGAACTCCTTGAAAGCTGCTCAAAATTCAAACCCGATACCCCCTTGCAAGGTAAGTTTTCTAACTTTGGAACTTCTCATACAGGCATCATCAATAATTTATTTGAGAACAAAACATGTAGATATCATTGCCCTAAAGCTAACCATGTTCATAGTTTCCATTAATTTTGCTTAAGCTTAGAGAATTTTAGGATTGAAGTTTATGAGATTTTTAGGGTTCAGATTAGGACCAATAAAATTCATGCTTATCTTTGATCTATAGTTTTAATGCTTTACATTTTTGAAACTGAGGAAATTTGCTACAAGTTTCATGTTTACAGTTTTCATTTTTGATGAGAAATGAACAAGTTACAGTTGTTCTGGCTGGAGATTGAAGATGAAGTCATAAGGGCGCATTTTGTATCATATATTTATTGTTTTTCTTATGTTAACGGATGTATAGCTACCTCAGTGGTAGAAGCGTGCGCCTGTAACCTTTGGGACCTGGGTTCGAGCCCTAGTGGTACCCTTTTGTTTTTTTTTCCACATTTTCTTGTTTTCTGATTTTCTTTTTTGCACACACTGGGCCTCCTTGGACCTGTTTATTTTGGTTTTTTTACTTTCTAACCCCCTGCAGGCTGTTTGCACCCTAGCCCAGTTTTATTTTATTTTCTTATTTTTATTTCATTTAATTTCTTAAATATATTTTCTAATATTAAAAAATCATAAAAAATACAAAAATAATAGATTTATATTTTGACTTAGCTTATTTTATTTTTCTCACAAAATAATATTTTATTTAACTATACTTTATTTATTTTACTAATTATTCTTGTAAATTTAATTTAAAACTAGGTTATTATTTATTTTCTTTTACATTAATTAAAATATATTTATTTTAATATAAAAAGGCCAAAAATATTTTGTAATACTATAATTTATTTGCAAGACAAAAATACAAAAAAAATACTTTTCTTAAACTTAATTTACTTTAATCAATTAATAGACTTAGGGTTTTATTTAAAATCCTTTCTTATTAAATTAGGTTATTTTATTATGTTAATTAATTATTTTTCTTTAATTAATTATATTAAAACAAAAATCACTTTTTCCTAAAAAATCCAAACAAAAATATCCATTTGTTTTACATTTCACATTTTTTTACATTTATTCATTTTGTACATTGTATTCATTTAATTCCTTGTACATTGATACCAATTCAATATGGTTGTAATAGACTACTTAGGTTTATTTTCTTGCAATCCCATTTATAAGTTGTACACCCCCCTCCCACAAAAATTGTAATAGCGTAGTAACTTTAAATTCTGTAATTTATCGCTTTATATATAACATGCTAGTAACTAGGGTTTGTATGGAAAGACTAAAACCAACACTTAGAAAACCCTAATTCAAGACAAAATCAAACATGAAAACAATACATTTGAACACAAGCACCCCTAGGGTCCTTCCACTTGGTTGCCTTTTACAAAATTGTTATATTATGCATGTGAGGTATCTTAGCGAAAACAAGCAAATACAAGATTATAGTCCCTCGATGGCACTATCTAAATTTCCTTTCAAATGATCTTAGTCCCTAAAAGAGAATGCTAAGATACCTTGCAAACATTGCTAATCATGGTTATATGATGACCCACTCCCGTCCCGTTTACATCCAAAGATAGGGTTACTTATCAAATAAATGGTAAGATAACAATATTAAAGGAAAAGGAAATGAACATGAAATACTTTTTGAGTAGGTAGAATGCTCCTAATTACTTGCTCAATTTCAAACAAAACATCCTTGCTACTTTCAAAATAAACACCTACACTTTCAAAACATCTTTCAAACTTGAAAACATTTTCAAAAGATCAACATATTTGTATACATTCTTACGAACGAGAATCATTACAGAGATTGCCTAAACAATGGCCTTTTTACAAAATACTTTCAAAAACCACACAAAGCACAATTTCAAACAAAAGCAATTGATCTAGAAAGTAACTAAGAGCCCATGGAAAACCATGGATGAAAAGGGTTCTAATACCTTCCCTTTTCAGAATCTACCCCCCAAACTCAAGAAATAATCTCAAAGGATTTTCCTGTGCTTTTTCACCTTTCCTTTTTGGATAAAAGAAAAGTCGGGGGAGACTCTTGCTAACTGCAACATTTGCGATCAAACGCAAAACCCTCAAGTCATTTCTCCCACCGTATCACAACCTTGAACATAGATGACATGGTAGCTAGCGCGTCCTCTAACTGATTCTCTTCTCATGGGAAATGTTCAAAGGTGACCTCTTCAAAGTGTGGAAGCAATGTCAGCACATGTTCTTTGTAAGGGATAAGATTCAGGTGCTTCATATCCCACTCACCTTTGATCTGGTTTATTACCAAGGCTAAATCCCTGAAAACACTCAAGAACTTGATTCTCAGGTCAATAGTAGCTTTGAGATCCATGATGCATGCTTCATACTCTTCCATATTGTTGGTACAGTTGAAGCATAATATGGCCGTGAAAGGAGTATGACAGCCCTCGGGAGATATGATTACAGCACCGATGCCATTGCCGAGTGCATTAGAGGCCCCATTAAAAACCATAGTCCACCGGGATCCTTCCTCAGGTCCTTCATCTGATCCAGGTTCTTCACAGTCAGTCACTAACACAATATTCTCATCCGGGAACTCAAAAGTCATGGACTGGTAGTCATCCATAGCCTGATGAGCCAAATGATCCACTAGAACACTTCCCTTCATTGCTTTCTAGGTTGTGTATTGGATATCTTATTCGGTCAGGATCATTTGCCATCTTGCTATTCTTCCCGAGAGAGCGGGCTTCTCGAAGATGTACTTGATCGGGTCCATCTTAGATATCAACAAAGTAGTACGGGTCAACATATACTGTCTTAGTCGGCGAGCAGCCCATGCCAAAGCACAACAAGTTTTCTCGAGCAGTGAGTATCTTGTTTCACAGTCGGTAAACATTTTGCTAAGGTAGTATATTGCATGCTCTTTTTGACTGGACTCGTCATGCTGCCCCAGCACACACGCCCATTGAGTTATCTAAAACTGTTAAGTACATTATCAAAGGTCTTTCTTCAATCGGAGGCATCAGAATTGGAGGCTCTTGAAGGCGGTCTGGCATTCGTCATTCCACTTTACCACCTGATCTTTCTTCTGGAGTTTGAAGATTGGCTCACAAGTAGCAGTTAAATGGGAAATGAACCTGGAAATGTAATTCAGGCGTCCTAAGAAACCTTTGACCTCCTTCTCAATGCGAGGAGGAGGCATCTCTTGTATAGCCTTCACTTTTGCAGGGTCTAATTGAATACCCTTGTCACTGACAATGAAACCTAGAAGTTTACCAGACCTTACCCCGAAGGTGCACTTGTTCGGATTTAACCTCAGCTTGTATGTCTTTAACCTATCAAACAGTTTTTGTAGATGATCAAGGTGCTCTTCCTCAGTTTGAGACCTGGCTATCTTGTCATCAACATAAACCTCTATCTCATGGTGAATCATGCCATGAAACAAAGCTACCATGGCTCAGTGATAGGTTTCCCCAACATTCTTCAACCCAAACGACATCACTTTGTAGCAGAAAATGCCCCATTGTGTGATGAAGGTTGTCTTCTCCATGTCTTCGAGTTCCATCTCGATCTGATTGTAACCAGAGAAACCGTCCATGAAGGAAAAGATCTTATGCTGCACGGTGTTGTCAACTAGAACGTCAATATGGGGAAGTGGAAAGTCGTTCTTGGGGCTTGCCCTGTTCAAATATCTGTAGTCCACACACATTCGTATCTTGCCGTCCTTTTTAGGCACCGGGACCACGTTAGCAACCCATTTGGGATAAGAAGTGACAGCTAGAAACCCAGCATTGAACTGTTTCATAACCTCTGCTTTAATCTTCTCTGACATTTCAGGGCACATACGACGGACCTTCTGCTTTACCGGAGGGCAATCTTCTTTAGTTTGCAGATGATGAACCACAATATTCATGTCCAGTCCTGGCATGTCTTCATACGACCAGGAAAAGATCTCAACATAATCATGCAACATCTGTATCAACCATTGTTTGACATAAAGCTCCAACTTTGCACCTATCTTGACCTCTTTTCTGTTCTCTTATGTGACCAAATTCATTGTCTCAACCGGATCTTCATAAGGCTGTATAGCCCTTTTTTCCTGTTGTAACAGTCTGGCAAGTTCTCCGGGTACCTCACAATCTTCCTCACCTTCGTCCTCGGCTTGGTTGATCAGATTTTCAAAGTCATAACCGGCAATAGCAAAACTGTTATCAATGGGATCCATAGTGGATATGGATCTGCAGTTTGATACGTGAGTGCCTGTAAGAGCATAGCTGTATAGACAAAGTAAAAAGCAGAAAAGAAAAAAGAGAGAGCAAAATTTGTATGCATAAACGTCCAATGCTTTATTAATGCCATATGAAATTAAACATGATAACCCTCACAAATAAACCATTGTGCCCCGGGTAAGACACAAGGCCATAGAGTTTATACTGTTTAATTATTACATATCCAAAATAAAAAAGACAGTTAATTCTTAACAAAAGTAATGGGTACAGAGTCCTTTGTCGTCCAGTTACTGGGTCCACCATTGGTAGTAGGGAATATCCAGCTATCCATGTCGTCGTCATTATCACTATCTTCTAGGGTGTTGACCCCATGATTACTGATGTGTAGGGGAGGTCTTCCAGCACGAGCATGACGAACAACCCTTTGAGCCCCTGAAGAGAAACCCAAACCAAACTTATCAGATTTGTATGGAATGTCAGGGAGCTGGCCCTAGATGGTAGACCCACCTTCTTCAATAACTGCTTTTGTGTCCTTGAGAGAAGCCATCTTTAAGGGAGGTCCAGTGATCCTTGGCAGGTTGGTGACAGCTTCAGTTGCATCCATAGTCTGAGGTACCTCTTCGAAATTCTGACACAGAGTCTCAATGAACTCACCATCGATTTCTACGTACCTGAAGGAGTTCAGATGACTGACCATGTATTCTTTTTCACCGTGCACCGTGACAATTTTCCTTTTACCGAGTATTTCATCATCTGATGTAGAGTGGATGTAACATCTCCTTCCCCATGAATCCAAGGGCGACCCAATAAACAAGAATAAGATAGTCTGATATCCCTCACGTAGAAGGTAGAGTCAAATGTCTGAGAACCAATTTTGATGGGGATGTCTACCTCCCCGTGCACTATTCTTTTCGAACCATCGAAAGCCCTTACCACTATGTTGCTGGGCTTCAAGGTCAAACCTTCACAATCTAGTATATCTAGAGCCTTCTTAGGAAGCACATTCAATGATGAACCAATATCTACCAGGACATGAGCCAAATTAGTGCCCCTGCATTCGACAGAGACATGCAACGCATCATTGTGTTTCCTCCCTCTAGGTGTTAGATCAGCATCAGAAAAGCCCAAATTGTTATCAGCTGTCAAACTAGCCACACAATCTTTGAATTGGTCAGTAGAGGTTTCCTGTGGCACATGGGTAGTTTTAAGAAATTTCACCAAAGCCTTCGCATGAGCTTCGGAGCACAACAGTAAGGCTAGCATAGAAATCTTTGTAGGGGTCTGCCCTAGCTGTTCGACTACATTGTAGTCGCTTTTCTTTATAATTTTCAAAATTTATTCCATCTCCTTCTTGGAAGCCTTTGGGATAGATACTGACTGCGCCTTCGTCCGGACAGGCTCAACCAAAATGTCTTTGCCCCGAGTCTCAGTTGACTCAGTGATAGGGGTGTCAGCAGGGGTTATCATAGGAAATGTAGTAGTAGTATCAGCAGGAACAAAAACAGGAATGATCAGATGACCAGTAACAACTTTCGGAGGAGAAATATCATGGGAGAACACTCTTCCACTTTTGGTTATTTTGCTGGTTCCCACAATGTTGCCAATGTCGGGGTCAGCCTTCTTAGAAACCTGGTCTTCATCAGCCAGCCAATCTTGCTTGACGCCGCAATAATAGACATCACCCCCATAGTTTCAGGGAACATTTTTGTCTGAGGAGTATGAGATTAGTCCTGGCATAGTAATTATCAGTGGAGTCACCTTCGGAACAAATGTAATCCTGATGGGTCTTTTGGTAGAGACCCTGGGAGGATTCGTGGAAATGGTTATGATTGAAACATCCTTGCAAGAAATGGTTGGAACGAGAGTCTTTTCAAACAGAATCTCTTTGTCATCCATCAGGCACTGAACACCTGCCTTCAATAAATGACAACCAGTCGGTAGAGATAAACAGAGGTGGTAACCTTCACCACAGCCCGGAAATAAACTGGCCTTCAACAAGTTCCTCTTGACGGTCAGGAGAGGAGTAACAAGTTCATCAAAAATAGTAACAAACACATCATCTTCAATAATGTTAACACCATGGCCGTGCTTGGGCATATGAGCAGTGATAACATTTGGGATCTTAGAGGCGTCAAATTCAATTTCCTTTTCCTCGAGAAGGTCTTGCACCTTGTTTTTCAAAGCCCAACAGTCGTTTGTATCATGACCTGGACTTTCTGAATGGTAAGCACAACGGACATTTGGGTTGTAACGGGGAGAGGAAGTGTTGGGATTCTTCGGAGCTTCCCGCAAGGTTACTTAGATTTCAACAAATGTGGTAAGACTTGAGACAACGTCATATTTATCCGGGTAAACTGTCTTACTGGCCTTTCCGTTCTAGACTGATTGTTCCTTTGTTGAGTAGGTGCATGCTTAGAGATCATGGCAGCCCCTACCGCTGGACAACGCTCAGTTTTGTCCTGATTCCTTTGATGTTACACATCACTAACCTATTTCTTCCTAGAAATGACTTCCTTACTGTACTAGAGGACGCATCCTTTTGAATCTTCCCACTCCTAATTTCAGCTTCCACTCTTTCTCCTGTCAGAATTAACTCAGTAAAACTGGCTGAAGAGCTTCTAATTAGGTGATTGAAAAATGGACCAGACAAGGTACCCAGAAACATATCCACTAGCTCCCTATCAGACAGGGGAGGATGGACTCTTCGTGCTAAGTATCTCCACTTTTGAGCATAGTCCTTAAAACCCTCACTCGAATCCATAGACATATTTTGGAGTTGTGTACTGGTGGGATCAAGGTCTGCATTGTACTGATACTGCTTGTAGAAAGTAGCAGCCAAGTCTTCCCAATTATGGATGTTGGCTCATTCTAGCTGGTAGAACCATTCTAGTTGAGTTCTAGATAGACTATCCTGAAATAAGTGGACCCATAATTCCTTGGCAGCAGTGTGAGGCTGGATCTTCCTCACATAAGATCAGAGGTGCATCTTGGGACATGAGACCCCATCATATTTGGCGAACACCAGCACCTTGAACTTTTGCGGGATGACAACCCCAGAGACCAAACCCAACTCTTCAAAATCAAGACCTGGTACCTTCCGGACTTCCATTGCATTCAAACGATCCTCCAATAGTTTATATTTTTCATCAGTAGGAGGATACTGCTCCTCATCATAGTCATATTCATCATAAGATTCTTTTGGATTGGATTCTTCCTCTCTTGTTTCCTCCTCTTTCCTTCCTTTGATGAAGTTATCAGTTCAGAGGCTCGCTGCACTGGTCCTCTGATCCTTCTTCCCAGATTCACTAACCCAGTTGGCTTCTTTGGCTTCTTCTTCTCTTTAACAAGAAAGGATTTTAATTCTTCTTGCCCCTTGGTCAGAGCCATGATCATCTGTTGAAACTGAGCATTCTGAGTCTGTAGATCCTTCACTGTTTGTTCTAGAGCCATTGCTGAAATAAACAGCGGAGAAGATGAGAAGCCTGCTATGAAACCTGTCCATGAAATGATATGTATGATATGCGTATGCAATGATTTCAAGGATTTCGGGAAATTTAAATTTGTGAATCAAAATGAGACAAAGATTTTATTAGTAGAATTTAAAATACAATTTCCTCTTAGGCGTCCAATTGAAAATTCTAAACTAAGAAATCATGTCTCTTCTGAGCACCTCCTCTTCATGCCAAGATAGACATTAAGACACCTTTCCTCATGAAGGTACTTCGTAAGCTCCAAAATTTTATTCTCATGGGCATAGAAATGATCTCTATAAGTATCCCGCTCATTCTTTAGCTGAATCCAGGATCTCTGCAATTCCTCAAGATCAGTAGGCATATCAGGATGAAGAACTGTATAGGGAACATCCCTTTCGGTAATGGGCTCCACAATCACTGATAAGACTGCTATATATGGCATCATAAGGTTCTGAGCTCGAGCTCGTACCCACTGGAGATAAGGTTCCATAGGGATATAAGTCTTTGGCCCCAAAGTCTTGATGTCAAATCTGTTTACCATGCCCCAGGCTCGTATGAACCTCTGACGATACCCTTGAATATCATCCTCATAGATAAACATAATACCATCCCTTCGAGCGTAACCAAATTATCATAATGCCAGAGAAGGTTTATAGGTTATGCCTCCCCTAATGCCTAGTAATGGGACCTTAGGGAACTCCCCGCAGCAGTTAATAATAGAAATATCTCCCATAGATCGGGAATACCAGAGAATATCCGCGTGAGAAAGTGACATTATCCTTTGCGACCAGCCCAAACCTTCTTCATTCTTTAGTACTGTTTTGGGGAGGTGAGAAATAAACCACCTTGAAAGCAATGGCATACAGCACATAAGAATCCATCTTTGCTTCGTGGTATCAGTGTGGAAGGTATGCAACATGTCTCCAAGTAAAGTGGGCACATGGTTGCGAGTGAGGAATATCTTGATAACATTCACATATATGAGTGAGTCTGGATTAGGGAACAATACTAACCCATATATTAGAAGGGCCAAGACCTCCTCAAAAGCCTGGAAGTCCAAATCATCCCAAAACAGCTGAGCCTTCTCTATTAGGAACTTAGATAGAAAACCTTTAATTCCGCTTCTTGTTTCCAAGTTGGATACAATGTCGGACCGTTTCAAGCACAAAGCTACTGAAATGATCTTTGGCTTTGGAGCTTCTTCCAAACCAGTGAAAGGCAACTGATCCAAGATAGGTATACCCAATATCTGAGAGAACTCTTCCATGGTGGGTACCAACTGATAGTCTGGAAAGGTGAAGTAATGATGCTTAGGGTCAAAGAATTGAAAGAGCATACTCATCATTTTCTCATCAAAACCTGAGGTAACCAGATTGAGGAGTCGACCATAGTTATTTGTAAATGAAGAAGTCTCTGAAAACCTTGACGCTAACTCTTTGAGTTGAAGAGGTATTCTTACAAAGCTGATTCGGATGGTATTTATGCGAGCAGAAGCCGTGATCTGCAAAACAGAGCAAAGATAAATTCCCCTAATCCTTGAAATAGTTAGTGTAATGAAGAATAAATGTTTATTATGTATGATGTCAGGTTTAAGCAAACTAAATCACACACAAGCAAAGCACACAATAGACCTTAGGTTCAAAGGCTTGCATGAGGTTTAAGGTAAGTACCCTCTTGAAGTTAGTTGGTTTTAAACCTGTCCTGGAAATAGTAATCGGGTTCTACAGAGTCCCAATATCCTTGATCTTTCTTTATAGAGTTATTTCAGCTTAGCAATCTTTTCTTGCTGCCAAAACATCTCGAAAGTCTGATCTCAATGAGTGTAGCATCGAGTATCAACGAAGTTTGTTAAACTAAGGTTCTAAGGTTCGTTAGTGCTTCACGACACCACATGACGGCCCCGTATTCTCCTCGATTCAACACAAGGGATACCGGTACCAACCAAAGTGTCACACCAACACAACCATTGCTTCAACCATATCGGTCTATGTCGTACAATCTCCATGATCTATTACTGTTTACCTAAAAAGATGCCCCAAATCCGGGTGTAGGATCTATAGTAACAACCCAAACAACCTTCCAAGGATAAAGCATACAAAGAGAAAAAAATCAGTTAAATAATGAACTAACTCTAAGGTAACCCCACTTTTTATTATTGTCTCCCCAGCAGAGTCGCTAATTCTGTGATACGGTGGCAGAACCGACTGTTATATACTGGTTTTGCATTTTTTTTATTTGCAAATGTTGCGGTAAGCAAGAGTCGCCACCGTCTTTTCTTTTATCCAACAAAGGAAGGGGTGAAAAGAACATAAAAAAACCTTTTCGAGAGTTTTCTGAGTAAGGGGGGTAGATTATTGAAAGGGAAGGTGTTATCACCATTTTAATCCGTTGTTTTCTATGGGCTCTTAGAGGTTTGCTCATTTTTCAAGATGCTTTTGTGCTTTGTGTTTGAAAATGTTTTGAAAACGCCTTAGTACGGAAAACTTTGTAATGTTTCTCGGGATAGTAGAGAAAATATACAAAGTGTTTTGAAAGGTCTTTTAAAAAGTATTTTTTGTGTAAGTGCAAAAAATGTTTGAGCAAACTTCTAACAACTATCTACTTTTATACACGACAAGGTTATTTTTTTCGTCTTTTACTTTAGACAGTGCTATCCTACTATTAGTGAGTAGGTAGCCTTGTCGTTGGATGTTTTGAGGGAAAATTAGAGGGACGTTACAGTCACGAAGGAAACTTGTGGAGACGCTTTAGCAATTATGTTTTAGGGACTAGATCATTTACTGAGAAGGAAACTGTAGGGTCATAGAGGGACTATGATCTTTTGATTTTACGGGTCTTTGCTAAAGTGTTCCTGCCTCATGACTGTTTTATTGAAGGCAACCAAAGTGGGCGTACCTTAGAGGTGCTTGTGTGCAATTGTGTTCAATTCAGTTATTTATCTTTTTATCAAGTTTGCTAACGTTTGATTTCAGTTTTGTCATACAAACCTAGTTACTACCAATTAATATATTGCATAATATTAAAGTGCAGGAATTTAAATCTACGCTATTACAATGCTTCAGGGAGGGGATTTACATTATACAAGGATAAAGGGGATAAAGCAGTAAATATCCTAATTTTATCTATTACACCCAGTAAACTTATACAATAATAGTAACAATATGAAATTAAATAAACGCACGTGAAGTTGAAAATACGTCTGAAAATGTAAAAAAATATCTTTTTTTGTTGTTTTTAGTATAAAAAAAATAAGCCTAATTCTATTTAATTTTAATTTTAAGAAAAAAATGTTAAAATAATTAATTAATTAATTTATAAATTAATTTAATTAGAAAATAAAATTAGCCTAATGTTATTTTAGTGATCTTGATTTTAATGTAAAAATAAAAAGAAGTCAATTAAAAAAAATACAAGGGGCATCCTTCGATCCAGGGAGAAAAAGGAAGCTTCGATCTAGGGAGAACAGGGGAGCTTCGATCCAGAGAGAGTCACGGTCTTTTCAATTCAGAGGGGAAGTAGCCTTTCGATCCGGAGATAGATGGAATTTTTGATCCAGGAGAGATGGGTGTCCTTCGACCTAGGGAGAGATGATTGTCTTTTGATCCAGGGGTGGATACTATAAGGACAATGAATCTGTAAAGGTATGCTAGCAAAAACGAAAAGCATGACCTGGGTGCTAGAGCCCAGGTCTTTCGATCCTGCGCACTATAGCCTTATTTATGTTGGATCTGCAACAAGTGTTAGCAACAAAAGGAACCAAATACAGGCCTGGGTACCACACCCAGGCCCTTCGATCATGAATGAAAATCAAATGACTATGATAAGCAAAGAAAGTATAGAATTTGGTTCCTTACATTTTCCTTACCAACAGTGGTGTATGTATTTATGGTGATGGGTGTGGATACCCTTGTTAAGGATTACTTCGATTTGGCTTCTGGACATGGGCTTGCTTAGGGGATGGTGATGATTGGCGCAGTTTCAGGAGAACTCCAATAGTGTATTTGCAATTTCGTGTGATTCTCTCTGGTTTTTCGTTCGTCCCTTTTGCTTGCAAAGATGCTGCTTATATAGAGTAGGAGAGAGGGGACAAGAGAAGTAATGTTTGTAACAGCCATTTGAATGCCATGAATACCAAAATGTAACCTTGGCCAAAGTTAATGGATTTTGTCTATATTTTGAATTTGGAATAAATGTGGACATACTGTCCTTCGAATACTCTCTTTCGAATGGGCTGATGGCCTCCTTTGAATTGCCCTGATTCAACTCCTTCGAACGGATCTGATTTTTCCTTCAAATGGGCCTGATTCAGTTTATTCGAATGGTTTTGGGTTCTGATTCGAAGTGTTCAGAACTTCCTTCATCAGAGCATCTTAGATTAAGACAAACTCTGCACTGAAATTCCATTTGAAGGTCATTTCATTCTGATGTTTTGATTGAGGGAAACTCTGAAGTTTCAGTCGGAGGACACTCTGAAGTTCCAATCGAAGGACCTTTTGGAATGCCAATCGAAGGGACTTTGTCCATACCAATCAAAGGCCTTGTTGAAATTTCAATCGAAAGATCTTGTTACAAGGCCAATCGAAAGGCTTCATTGAAATGCCAATCGAAGGATCTTGTTACAAGGCCAATCAATAGGTTTTATTGAAATGCCAACTGAAGGATCTTATTACAAGGCCAATCAAAAGGCTTTGTTGAAATTCCAATTGAAGGATCTTGTTACAAGGCCAATCGAAAGGCTTTATTGAAATGCCAATCGAAGGGCATTTTGGAGATGCCAATCGAAGGAAACTTAAAAACATCACTCACAAATTTTCCTTTTATTTAGGCAAGGGTTTGTAACCAACCATGTAGGGGAAGACCTTGGAAAACATGAGAGGGCAAATTTTGGGGTACAACAGCCTCCACGACTCAAGTTTGCAGCACTAATACATCAAGTTAGGGTTGGAATTGGCACAAGGGCAAAATGGTTAAAATGCACACTAAAAAGTCAAACTTTGACTTTTGGATCAAAATCAAGTTTCAAGAATCACATTTCATCAAGACATGTTAGAATATGAAGTTGGTTCACCAAGAAAAATCAAAATTCAAAATTACTTTGGAAAAGTCAAAGTTCTAAACACTTAGAAATTTTTCTAAGTGTTAAGTATGATAAGTTCAGAACTTCTGGCCAGATTTTCATCATGATGCAAGATGATTCAGGAAGAACTTCTGAAACAAGAGCTGTAGATTTCAATGAGATCTAAAACATTGCAGAACAAAACTTCTCCTAGAAATACTGGGATTTCAAGTTATAAATCCTTGAAGGCACGTCCATGAAACTAAAACACTTAGTAAATTCTGATCATTTCCAAGTCAGAATTTGGTTAGAACTTCTGGGCCAGTTTTCACGTAGGTTCAATCAGAGTTTGCTAAGATGATTCAAAGAGAGATTGAAAAACATGTCACAATGAGAACTTCTTCAGATCATGCTGGAGTAGAGAGATTCAAAGATCAGAAGTTGGACATTTGTTCTTAATCCAAGTTACGTTTATGCTGAACTTCTGATCTAGATTCAAGCTTGCTGCACAATCTCATGATTCAGGCTTTCTTGATTGTTAAATCTCATCATCATTTAATGCTTACACCAACTTTTAAGTCTTTATCCAAAGGATCTTCCCACGTGTGGCATAAAAGTACCATTGCTTTTCTTGAAAAGCAAACTTTTGTACAAAGTTTATTTTAAGCCCATGCTTCCCTTTGCTTCTGAGTGTACTTCTCCCACAAATCATGTTACAAACTCATATTAGGTGTGCTTAAAGCTGCTAACCACCCTACCTTTCCTTGAAACATGCTTGGCTAAACTTGCTTCAAAATAAGTCAACGAGCCATAACACCTGATGATTGTACTCTTGATTTCTCTAAGCTTCTAAATCCTTTGCCTATAAATTAAACTTGACTTGAAAACCTAAAATGGGTCGAAAATGTTGGAAAAAAGCCTTGAAACCTTGATGAAAAATCCAAGAACCTGAAATTGCAGCCCAAACACAAAACCTGTACATTTCTGGTTTTTGCATCCAAACTCTAATTTTTCCTTATACATTTCTTGGCCAAATCATCCACACAGTTTCTGAAATACACATAGAAGCTTTCCCAACTTCTGTTTTCAAACTGTAAAACAGTCTTCGCCATTCTCCATTTCAAAAGTCAGAACTTTGCACCTTGACTACGCCAGAACTTTCCAACCATTCATAGCTCAAGTTGAGAGTTGTTCTAGCTTCCTGGGAACTTGAGAAAGCTAACCAGAACATCACAACAATATGAACCAGGATAACTCACAGAACAATCTCCAGCTGCAAGGTAAGTTTCTTCTGACTTTCATCTCATTACTTAGGCATTATCAAGCTTGCATTTTCAAAGATATAATGTAGACATCTTGGCTAAGATTCTATACATATTTATAGATTTCATTTATATGGCCTAAGTAGAGATAATTTCAGATTAGAACTTCTTGAGGAAATTAGGATTCAGAATTAGGATTAGCGAAATTCATGCTTTCTTCTGGTTTACAGTTCTGGTGCTTTGTATTTATGAAATCATGATAAAATTTGCCATAACTTCTATGTTTGCATTTTCCATTTTTGTTGAGAAATGACTAAGTTGCAGATGCTCTGGTTAGCGTGAAGGAGAAGATAAAGTTCATCATCAGAACTTACTTTGTGATACATGTTTATGTTTTTGCTTCTAATATCGGATGTATAGCCACCCCAGTGGTATAAAGCGCGCACATAAGACATTAGTGTTAAGGGTCCTGGGTTTTAGCCCTAGAAGCATATTTTTATGTTTATTGCTTGACATTTTTACCCCATTATTTTTCAAACATTGATCCTGGACCAGAACTTCTAAATAAACCCCCCTTTAGTCGTTTGTCAAAATAGTGATCCTGAACCAGAACTTCTAGACATTCTCATCCAACAGCTTTGTCACCTCACTTTCTCAACAACTAGAACTTCTAGACTCCCTCAACAACCAGAACTTCTAGACTCCCTCAACAACCAGAACTTCTAACCTTCCACAAACACTAGAACTTCTAGGTTTCCAGCTGTATCAGAACTTCTAGGCTCTCTCAGCAATCAGAACTTCTAGGCTTTCCTTTGTTCCCAGCAACCTCAGAACGTTAGTACCTTTGGATCCAGAAATTCCGACTTTCCCTTCTTTGCTAACATTTTCTTTTTGATTTGCAGCATGCCTGAGTCAGAACTTATGCTCTCTTCTCTTTCAGTACCGCTCTAACTCTTTTTCCCTTATTATTTTTATCATCACATTATTTTCATTAATCAAAAACACCAAAAACACTTTATATTCATATGCTTTATTTTATTTCTTTTAAAACAAAAAGACTAAAAATGTTTTCTTAAGCAAATTTATTTCTTCTTTTAACAAAAACAAAACAAATCTATGTTACATTTCTTGTACATTATTTCAATATGTTTGTAATAGATAATTAGGACTTTAATTTCTTGCAACCCCCATTTGTAAACTTGTACACCCCATCCCCAAGTGATTTTAATAGCGTAGGATATTTACTTTCCGTAATTTATCACTTTCATATAAATGCAAGTAATAGGATTTGTATGGCAAGATAAAAACAACAAGTAGACAACCCCTAACCAAATACTAAATTCATGCAAATCAAACACACACTATTCACACATGCACCCTTAGGGTAATTCCACTTGTTGCCTTATGAAAATGGTCATGTTATGCACGTGAGATGTCTTAGCAAAAACAATAAAAATACAAGATCATATTCCCTCGATGATGCTTCGAATGTTGCCTTAAAAATGATCTTAGTCCCTCAAGGGAAATGCTAAGAAATCTCACAATATTGCTATCATGTCTATACGATGACCCGCACCCGTCCCTTTAACATCCAAAGATAAAGCTTCTTACCAAATCAATGGTAAGATAGCAACATCTAAAGGAGGAGGAAAATAACACTAAATACCTTTTAGTAGGTAGGTTGCTCCTAGTTGCTCGCTTGCTCACAACAAAAACATTTTATACACCAACACTTTCATTTTGAAACATTTTTAAAAGACAAACACTTTGTATACGTTCTTATAGAGACGAAAACCATTACAAAGATACCCTTTTCAAAATCACTTTCAAAAATGCATTCCACAAACACTTCTTTGAACTATTTTTCAAAACAACACTTTGTATGCGTTCTTATAGAGACGAGAACCATTACAAAGACATTTTTTCAAAATACTTTCAAAAACCACACCACAAGCACACTTTCAAACAAAGAAAGTGACATAACTAGAAACTAAGATCCCATAGATAACTATGGATGAAAAGGGTGCTAACACCTTCCCTTTTTCATAATCTACCCCCCAAACTCAAGAAAATAATCTCAAAGGTCTTTCCTCTTCTTTTCACCCTTTCCTTTATTGGATAAAAGAAAAGTCGGTGGCGACTCTTGATATCCGCAACAATTGCAATCAAACGCAAAACCTTCCAAGTCAGTTCTCCCGGCATGTTACAGGATACTTGTGTCCTAGGTCTTAGGATTTTTTGTTTTGTTGTCTCTTTGAGACCCTTTTTACTTTTTTTATTGTAAGCCCAACAGGAAATTGTAATTTTGAACTTATTAATGCAATTTTTATTTTTGTTTCCTTTTTGGCTAGCAAATTTAAATCTCTTAAGGTCCTTGAAAACATTGCATCCATATATCATGCATAATTTCATAAGCAGGTTTTTCGATACAGGTTTCCTCATCTATTTACTGTTTATTTCAGTATAAGATGGCTCTCCAGCAAACAACAAAGATCTGTAGACTCAACACGTACAGTTTCAAGAGACACTCCTGAACTTAGCCAAAGGACAACAAGAAATGATGGCGCTCCTCGTCACAAAAAATAAGACTAAGAAACGAGATGTTATCCTCAACATGGGAAGAAGGTTCAAAGGTTTTGCCCGACTGGCTCAAGTAAAAGATGTTTCCTCTAAGGAGGACGACAATCAAGAAGAGGATGTAAAAAGCACTCGGGTTAGGGGTGGAAATAACCAAATTTCTGAAGATGAAGACTATTCCAATGAGTAGTACCCTCTGGCAGATGACAAATACAAGCAGCTAGAAGACCGACTTAAAGCTGTGGAAATTCAAAAAGTTCCTGGTTTGGACTTTGGAGATTTAGGTTTGGTCCCAATGGTGGTCATCCCTCACAAATTAAAGGTCCCTATCTTCGCTAAATATGATGGGGTCTCTTGTCTGAAACTCCATTTAAGGTCATATGTCTGCAAGATTCAGCCACACACTGTCGATAGGAAGTTATGGGTTCATTTCTTCCAAGAAAGCTTATCTGGAACACAGTTGGAATGGTTCTATCAACTTGAAGGAACCAATATCCACACATGGGAGGACCTAGCTGCTTCCTTCTACAAACAATACCAATACAATGCTGACCTTGCACCAACTCACGTGCAATTACAGAGTATGACTATGGGCTTGAATGAAGGCTTTAAGGAGTACGCCCAAAAATAGAGGGACCTGGCTGGAAAGGTGCAACCCCTTTGACTAACTGAGAATTTATGGACATGTACACGGGCATTGTGACGGGTCCATTCTTTAATTTGTTGATTAGGAGTTCTTCATCAGAGTTTACTGAGCTAGTTTTGACTGAAGAACAAGTTAAAAGTGGAATCAAAAGTGGGAAGATTCAGATGGCTACATCCTCTAGTACTGTGAAGAAACCATTTCTTGGTAAGAAGGAAACTAATGTTGTTTATGGCCAGAGGAGCCGTATCAAGAATGATCATCATCAGTCGGCAGGAGCAGTATTAATTTCTAACTCGACCCCAGATCAACGACCACAACAACAAAACAATCAGCGTAGGCCAAACGCCCTGAGGAGACAGTTCATTAGGATCAATATGCCATTGTCTCAATATTTACAACATCTGTTATAGGAGCAATATTAATTTCTAACCCGACCCCAGTTCAAAGACCAGAACAACAAAAAAATCAGCATAGGCCAAACGCCCCGAGGAGACAATTCACTAGGATCAATATGCCATTGTCTCAAGCTTTACAACATTTATTGTAGGAAGATTTGGTAACGCTGCAAGATCCTCATCCTAATCCCAATACTTCCTCTCCCAAATATAATCCGAACGTGAAATGCGCCTATCATTTAAATATTCTTGGGCATGACACCAACAACAGTTGGGCGTTGGAGAACAAGATCCAAGATTTGATTGACAAAAAAGTGATTGAGTTTGACCCTCCATATACACCTAATGTGATTACTATGCCCATGCCCAGTCATGGTAAATGTGTTGATGTTATTGATGATGTTTCCTATGTCTCCACCATAAGTGACTTAACCACTCCTTTGATGACCGTTAAAAAGAATCTATTAAGAGTCGGGTTATTTCCGGGTTGTCCTAAAAATTATTACCATTGTGCTTCACAAACTAATGGTTGTATGTGGCTGAAGAAGGGTATTCAATGCTTGATTGATAGCCATGAAATTATGTTTGAGAAAACCCCGTCCTTGAAGAGTTTGCATGAAATTATACCTCAAGAACTGAGACTTAAAGATGTTTCAATAATCACAATTTCCAATACTCCTATAAGGATCACCTCTAGAGGCCCTATAAGGATTCCTGCTGAGCCGAGAGTGGTTCCCCTGATCATCATTGCACCAGGGCCAGTCCCATATTCCTCTAACAAAGTTATTCCCTAGAACTATGGGGCAGAAGTTGATTATCATGGCGTTAAGCAAGAGCCATGGATTATCTAAGATGAAGATTCTGAAGTGACTAATCTCAATGTTGAAAATATTGTTGGAACTAGAAAAGTTACTCGAACAGGAAGGATCTTCTCCCCAAAGATCTCTCCTCCAAAAACTATTACTACACATGTTCATATTCCTGCTACTGGATCAACTGCTGACACCCGAGGTAAAGAGAAAGTGACTGAGCCTGCCCAGACTGAGGAACCCTCAAAAGATGTTACAATTGAAGACCCTTCTAGACAAGAGATGGAAGAAATTCTAACTATCATTCGTAAAAGTGACTACAAAATAGTTGAACAACTGGGGCAGACACCCTTAAAAATATCCATGTTGTCCTTGTTATTATGCTCCGAAGCACATGCCAAGGCTTTGTTGAAAATTCTAAAGAATGCTCATGTACCACAAGAGACCTCTATTGATCAGTTTGAGCATTGTGTTGCAAGACTAACTATTGATAATGCTTTAGGATTTTCTAATGCTGACTTAACTCTGGCAGGGAAGAATCATAACAAAGCTCTACACAACTCTATTGAGTGTAAGGGCGCCACTTTGGCACATGTGTTAGTTGATACAGGTTCCTCCCTGAATTTTTTAACCAAAGGTGCTTTAGATAGACTGGACTGTGAAGGGCTGGTGCTGAAACCCAGGGATATTCTGGTAAGTTCCTTTGATGGATAAAAAAGGATGGTACACGGAGAGGTTGATCTTTCGATCAAGGTGGGATCTCAAGTTTTCAACTCTAATTTTTATGTTATGGATATCCGCCTGGCCTATTCCTGTTTGCTCGGACGCCCATGGATTAATGGGGCATGCGCAGTTACCTCTACTCTGCATCAAAAGCTGAAGTATTTAGTGAAAGGGAAGATCGTCATAGTCTGCGGAGAGGAAGAATATATGGTCAGCCATTTGAGTTCTTTCAAATATGTTGAAATGGATGGTGAATTCATTGAAACTCCCTACAAGTCATTTGAAGTAATCCCTCCGATGATTTCCGTTGCTAAAGCTACTCTTGCTACTCCTAAGATCATCAAGGATTCACCTAGACTGGCTTCCCTGAAGGATGCTAGGGCTGTTATAGAAGAGGGCGGTTGCATTATCTGGGGCAGCTTCCTGATATCCCCAATAAATCCAACAAATTTGGATTGGGTTTCCCTTCAAAGGCTCAGAAAGAGGTTCGACGTGTTCATGCGGAAGGACCACCTTTCCGTATTAGCAATAATGAAGTCAATGCTCTAGATGACACTGATAGTGATGTTGATGTGGACGACTGGATATTCCCTACTGTTGACGGTAAACTCAATAACTGGAAGGCCAAAGACTTTGTATCAATCTACTTCAGCCAGGAGTAATTGCTATTTCCTATTTTAATTGCTTTAAGAAGTTTGTCTGTATAATTTCTTTTAAAACCATGACTTTAAACCTTGTGCCTTGCCCGAGAGACAATGGTCAATTTGTTAAGGGTTGTTATTTCATATATCATATGCTCATTTAATGAAAACATTGGATGATTTTGCATTCAAATTTTGTGCTCCTTGTCTTTCTTTTACTTTACTGCATTTTCAAATAGCCATATGACCTTACACACACATACACACATTTGCAAATCCACAACCACTCCAGATCTCATTGATAACAATTCTGATATTTTCGTTTATGACTTCAAAAATCCAATCTATTAAGCTGAAGACGAAGGTGGGGAAGATACCTGAAGAACTCATCATACTCCTGATACAAGATAAAAAGGCTATCTAACCGCATGAAGATCCGGTCGAGGTGATAAACTTAGGTATCGAGGCAGATAAGAAAGAAGTAAAGATTGGCGCCAACCTGGGAGACAATGTCAAGAACAGACTGGTTCAGGTATTCCACGAATATGTTGAGGTATTTTCTTGGTCATATGAAGACATGCCAAGGCTCTATACTGATATCGTGGTTCATCGTCTGCCAATGAAAGAGGGTTATTCTCCGATCAAACAAAAGGTTCGTCGCATGCGTCCTGATATGTCAGAGAACATCAAGGTTGAGGTAATGAAACAGTTCAATGCAGGATTCTTGGTGGTGATGTTGCATCCCCAATGGGTTACAAATTTCATTCCAGTTCCAAAGAAAGACGGTAAGGTCTGTATGTGTGTAGACTACAGGGATTTAAACAGGGCGAGCCCCAAAGATGACTTGCCACTACCATATATTGATGTCTTGGTTGACAACAATTCTCAACATAAGGTATTCTCCTTCATGGATGGCTTCTCGAGGTACAACCAAATAAAAATGGCTCCTGAAGACATGGATAAAACTACATTTGTCACACAGTGGGGCACCTTTTGTTATAAGGTCATGCCTTTTGGGATGAAGAACACATGCACAACTTATAAACGGGCTATGGTGGCTTTATTTCATGATATGATTCATCATGAGATAGAAGTCTACATGGATAACATGATAGCCAAATCACAAAATGAGGAAGAACACCTTGATCATCTGCACAAGCTGTTTGAAAGGCTGAAGAAATACAAGTTGGGGTTAAATCCAAGCAAATGCACCTTCGGGGTAAGGTCTGGAAAAATCCTAGGATTTGTCGTCAGTGGTAAAGGTATTAAGGTTGATCTTGTCAAATTTAAATATATCCAAGAAATTCCAGCTCCTCATACTGAGAGGGAGGTTAGAGGTTTCTTAGGACGACTTAACTACATTGCCCCGATTCATCTCTCACTTGACTGCTACTTGTGAACTAATTTTCAAGCTACTGAAGAAAGATCGAATAGTCAGATGGAACGACGATTGTCAAATGGCTTTGATAAAATCAAAGAGTACCTTTAAGAACTTCTAATTTTGATGCCACGAGTTGAAGGAATACCTCTGATCATGTACTTAACCGTGTTAGAGAATTCAATGAGGTGTGTGCTGGGGTAACATGATGAGTCTGTTCGAAAAGAGCATGCAAAATACTACCTTAGAAAAAAGTTTACCGACTTTGAAACAAGATATTCATTGCTCGAGAAAACTTGCTACGCTTTGGCATGGGCTGCTCGCCGGCTAAGACATTATGTGTTGACTCATACTACTATATTGATCTCTAAGATGGATCCCATCAAGTACATCTTTGAGAAGCCAACTCTCTCCAGAAGGATAGCCCGATGGCAAATGATCTTGACTGAATATGACATTCTGTACACTACTCAAAAAGCAATAAAAGGAAGTGTACTGGCAGGTCATTTGGCGCATCAAGCTGTAGATGACTACCAATCTATGAACTTTGAATTCCCAGACGAGAATATCATGCTGATTACGGATTGTGAAAAGCCTGGACTGTATGAAGGACCTGAGCAAGGATCCCGATGGACTATGGTTTTTGATGGAGCTTCCAACGCACTAGGTAACGAAATTGGTGTTGTGATCATTTCCCCAAAAGGTTTCCATACGCCTTTCACTTCCAGACTCTACTTTGACTGTACCAACAACATGGTTGAGTATGAAGCGTGCATCTTGGGTCTTAAGGCTGCTATTGACCTAAGAATCAAATTCTTAAGTGTATGTGGAGACTCAGCTTTGGTAATCAGCCAAGTTAAAGGAGAGTGGGATACAAAACATCCAAATCTTATCCCTTACAAAGAACTTGTGCTAACCTTGATCCCATACTTTGAAGAAATTAACTTTGAACATATTCCGAGGGAAGAAAATCAATTGGCAGATGCTTTAGCTACCATGTCATCTATGTTCAAGGTCAAGTGGGACAACGAAACTCCCAGAATTATTGTCAAAATATTTGAAGAATCAGCACACTGCTATGAGATTGACACTGATAAAGTAGAAGAGAAGCCTTGATTTCACAAAGTGAAAAGATATCTTGAAGCTCAAGAAAATCCCGAAGGGTCATCAATCAACGACAAGAAATTCCTACGAAGATTCTCTGCCAAGTTCTTCTTGAGCAATGGATTTTGTACAGACGCAACCATGATTCAACCCTGCTTCGTTGTATGGACAAGAAGGAAGAAGATAAATTATGGAGGATATGCACGAAGGCATCTTTGGTATTCACTCCAGCTGGCATACTATGGATAAGAAAATCTTGAGAGAAGGTTACTATTGGTCGACCATGGAAACTGAATGTCATCACCACTCAAGGACTTGTCATAAGTGTCAAATCTATGTTGATAAAGTTCATGTGCCTCCAGTTCCCTTGAACGTCATGACTGCTCCTTGGCCATTTGCAATGTGGAGAATTGACATGATTGAATAAATCAAGCCTACTGCATCTAATGGACATCGCTTCATTCTCTTCGCCATTGGCTACTTCACAAAATGGGTCTAAGCAGCTTCATTTGTCTCAATTACCAAGAGTGTTGTGGCTCGTTTCATTAAGCATAACCTTATATGATGGTATGGTATCCTTGAGAGAACCATCACTGACAATGGTACCAATCTTAACAAAACTATGGTCACTGAACTCTGCATGCAGTTCAAGATCAAACACCATAACTCTTCTCCATACAGACCAAAGATGAATGGCACAATGGAAGCCACCAATAAGAACATAAAGAAGATTGTCCTGAAGATGGTTGTGACCTACTAAGATTGGCACGAGATGTTTCCATTTGCTCTCCATGGCTATCGTACTTCAGCGCGAACATCAATTGGGGAAACCCCATTATCTTTAGTATATGGCATGGAAGCTATCTTGCCTGTCGAAGTTCAGATTCCCTCTCCGAGGATTATGAAAGATGCAGACTTAGGAAAAGACGAGTGGGTTCAGAACAGGTTGGATCAGTTAAATTTAATTTACGAAAAGAGGCTTGCTGTTGTTTGTCACAGTCAGATGTATTAGAAATGTGAGATCAAGGCATTCATCAAAAATATCAAGCATCGGGTATATCATGCTAGTGACTCGGTAATAAAGCGCATCATTCTACCACAAGATGATCCCAGGGGTAAATGGACTCCTACTTACGAAGTACCATTTATTATCAAGAAAGTATTCTCGGGCGGTGCTATGATGTTAACCACTATGGACGACGAAGATTTCCCACACCCTATGAATACGGACATAATCAAAAGATACTACACATAAAAACAACCCGCTAGATTGACTGGCCTAGGAAAAATAAGGGCATCCCGGTGAACCAAAAAAGTTCGGGAAAAAATTAGGGATATATACAAAAGATTGTACACCTGGAAAGTTGAAAACCTGAAAAGGCGGCTTGGACAAAAAAGGGTATCCTGGTGGACTGAAAACCTGTAAGGGCGGTCCAGGAAAAAATTAGGGATTAAAAGCGTACGACTATGTCCCGTTGGATCATTTACATGCAAGCTTTATTACCAAAGTCGAAAGTTCAAATGGTTCAATCAACTTCTTCTGATGGCAAGGGATGAGGTATTCGAAGACATAGGGGCAATAGAAGAGTTTGGAACCCAATGAGATCACTTCCGCATGGCTATAAATTTTGTTTTCACTTTGTACTCTTTTCATTTCACGACGACTTCCTCTTACTAGGATTTCTGTCTCTTTGTACAAAATCGCCTATTTATAGGAAAATTATCAATACAAATACATCTTAAAGTTAAAACTTTGGGTTTCTCTGTTTTGCTTGCAAAAATGCCCAATGACTGAAATTGAATGAACATATGCATATGAGCATGATTAATTGTTAACAAATATACGCATAAGAACATGGATAAGCATTTACTCAAGATTCTAGGAGTTGGAATGACACTCAAGCTAGCCATAAATCCCCATAGAGTTAGTTACATGAGATTATCCCCACAGAATAATCTTCATAGGATCACACTCCCCGCAATTTCCTTAAGAAGTTCAAATCAGTATACTTCATGAAAATTCTCTTCCCCAGCTGAGTCTGAAAACTGTAAAAAAAAACCCTGCAGATTTCTTCTCTCTTGAAAAATTCAATTCCCCTATGTAGCGGTAGAAATGTTTAAGACTAAGCCATTGGATTGACTAGACTTTATACAAATCAAAATAAAAATCGCCATCGCGCTTTATTGTTTCCAAAGGAATGGGAAAAGAGCGAATAACCCAAAAAGGGGGAAAGATTCAAGGTAAGGGGGTTGGTTATGCAAAGGGAAGGTATTAGCACCCTAAACATCTACGGTACTCCGCAGGAACCTCTTTGAAAAAATCTGTATATTTTGGTTATGAAAATGTGATATATAAAATGGATGGTAGAGGTGAGAAAAGAAATATTTTTATGATTTTTGCAACCGCCGTGGTTGCAAACCTTTAGTGCCTACGTACCACATTTCGTGCAATAGGGGATCAGGGTACACGTAGTTCCTCTTTTTTTTAAAAAAAAATTGAAACACAAGTGTGTTGGTTAATTTTATGAGATAAAACATCATTGTCATTGTCCGTGTGGAAAACATACTTACTACCCACAATCATGAGAAAGGAGAATTTGCATCATCTCAAAGTGGAGGATATGGCTTGGATTTTAAAATCAACAATGCCTCACTCAACACCCAATTGGAAAATATCTCTCTTTACTACATATTGTAGAAGTATAGTTGTTTACATCACTACAAGGATTGACAAGAGTTTAATCTTTTAAGAAAAAAAATTTAACATAAAAAGCCAAAGTGGCAAAAATGGTTTGAAATGAGATTGATTGACTTTTAGTCTTCTCACAAAAAAATGTCAAGGTATTATTAAGTTGATTGAAATTTATTCATGAAAATATTTTGAAAATGCATGGACCTAAGTCCAAGTTTATTATAAAAAATATTTCAAGTTTCAAAACAAGAAGAGTTTTTAAAAGGAGGGAGAGGATTTTTGAAATTAAAGAAGGTGGGAGGAGATGAAGAGATTATCCTAAAGCATAAGATAAGAGCTAGGGATAAGAACCATCTAACCAACAAGAAGCCAATACTTGACATTATGAGTCAAGATAAAATTCCCATTCTTTGGATTGAAATCAAGCAAGCAAAGATACTATACCTTTCCAAATGTATTAAGTCTTCATAAAAAATGGGCAGAGTAACGGCTGTATACAGGTGAACTCTTAATTACAAACAAAGTATGTAATCATAATAACCTGCACAAAAATAAACAAACAACCCAACGTCTCGAGGTAAACCTCAAGAACTCCAGACAAAATAAAGAATTAAGGTCACAAGGTCTCCAAGACAGGCCAAGGTTTCTAATCCTAAGTCCAAGAAGTCCAATGCTCCATAATGCCAAGGATAGTATCCAATAGTCCAAATATCATTAAAGATTTTTATGGTTCATGTTGATTATTAGGTATCTTTAAAAGGAAAAGAAAAGCTCAAGTGAGCAAAATAAAAATGACATAAAATTAAATGCTCAAGTGAGAAAAATAAAAAGATGACATGAAATGTAAATGCTTAATTTAAATGGTGCATAAAGCATAGAAAATTATAAAGCATAAAGTAAAGTCAATTGTTAGAAATTAGCGGTTAGTTGGATGATCATATTGAAACTTGCATTTGGAACTCATTAGAGGATTTGTAGAACCAAAGCCTCCACACAACAAGTTGCATTTGCTTTTTGTCAAGTATATCATCCATTTTTGAATTCTCACAAATAACATGTAATGATCAACGATGTTTAAGTGATTCGCGTTGACCAAAAGTATTGTAGATTCATTAGAGGATTGGTAGAACCAAAGCCTCAATACAATGAATCTCAAGGTTATTGGATCAAAGAGATCAAATTAACATACTTGGGCTTACAATCATAAGTTTGGGCCACGAATGATCATTTATTCGAATCAGGAGAAAATTTAGCACTATATTAAGCAATCGTAAGTGGACTTATGTAGAAGTCGCACCTATTTTGAGGCCGGTCAATAGCAATCTATGTACTTCATGTTTGGATAGATGATATAGAGATCACCATCCATTAACATGTAGCACAATTAAAAAAAGAAAGGGACAAGATGAAGAGGGAGGGGAATGATAAGCTAATTTGGATTACCATTTCAAAATCCTTTCATCTTTAAATTCAACCACTCCTCTAGATGGATTAAAGCACTAAACATATCATTAATCCAAAGCACCAAAAATGAATTAAATAATTCATTCTTAGGTAGATTTGAATTGATGAACATTTATCCAACTGCATCTACATCACAAAGTCCATTGAGTTTAAAAACAAATTAAACATTGAAATTGCAGTCCAAATTATTCATCAAAGAGAGTGAGTAGAAATTTTTTTGAGTCAAAACAGCCCCAAAATAAGGCGGAAAAATATTTTTGGGATCAAATTCTTGTTCCAACTTTTCATCAAACACCTTATGATCATGGATCCAATTGAGCATGAAAATTCCAGCAAATTTTGAGAAAATAACAATCATGGAGTTATAAAATAATGCTTATTGAATCAAAACCAGAAATCCACAAGAGATCACATTGTTAAAGATGATGATCCAACTTACCAAAGGTAGAATTTGAAAATTATCAAACAACTTCAGAATTTTCTTCAATTCAACAATAAGAATCAATCACCAAAGTTTGGATGTAGAGAATTAATGGATAAAAATGTTTGGATGAAGGTTTAGCTCAAAGATTAGTAAGCTTCAATGCAAAGCTTACTAAAATTTTGAAAATGGAGCTTTGAGTGAATTTGGTAAAATGAAGAGAAATGAGAGATTTTTTAGCAAGATGATTTTGGCTATGAAAAGCTTGTGATTTGAATGAAATGAGGTCTCTATTTATAGAGTTTTAGAATTTGGATTAGTGGTAATTTGGTAATTGATTCTTGGAGCCAAATTTGAATTAATGATATTATTTCAAATTATGAAGAAAAAATTGGAGCCAAAAAATTACAGTTTGAATTTGCTGGATTTTTTTAATAAAAAAACGTGCATTTTTCCATTATGAGTCGATACATACGTGGTATGTGTCGATACATCTTAGCTGCATAACACATCATGTGTCAATACATGCCTCTATGTGTCGATACATACTGTTATTTCAACTCATTACAGAACCACACAAACTACATGAGTCGATACATAACACGTATGTGTCGACACATGCTTGTTAAACAAACAGGATGAGTCGATACATACATGCATGTGTCGACACATGCAAGTTATGCACAACAAAATGAGTCGATACATACCTTTATGGGTCGATGCATGCTGGATTTTGTTTTGCCACAATAGGATCAATCAACTTTGCATGAGCTTATTTGTTGGATGTTTTGACTTGGTACCTACAAAACACAAATTGTGCAAGGACAAAGACAAATATTTTTGTATTTTGATTAGAGGTTAGTCAATAAACACATATACAAGATAAACAACCAAGGTGCTTGGAAATTCCTCAAGGGAAAACTTAAAGATAGGAGATAGAGCAAGATGAAGAACCAACCCTAATGTGATCTTGTCATGATCAAGTTAACATGATATGATAGGGGAATCTTAGGGGCAAAAATTGTGGTACAACACCCTAAGAGAGTTTGTATCCTCAAAATAATATTTCTCCATCAACAAGGTTTATTTCCCCAATAGACTATAGTTTCCCAAACTCACTGATAAAATTCCTCTCCCCAGTGAAGTCACCATAATTCCCAGTCAGGGTGTACAAAGATTATCCTTCCAAGATGAGTCAGAAGTTTAACCACCTCTTTTATCCCCAATCAGGATATATAAGAATTAAATTCCCCAGTAGAGCAACGAACGACCAATGTTCCTAAACTCTACTCCTCAAGCAGGAAGTCGACATCCCCTACAGAGTTTCCTCAAACAAGTAAGCGGGAATCCCCAACAGAAGCATTCTAGACAAAATTGAAGATACACATACTCTTCATCCCCAGCAATAGTCAAGGATTTATTTTCCCAGACAAAGATATTGTGCGGGTCTACAAGTACACTTCAACAACATTTCACATTCATGCGTCATAAAATATGCATACGAAACACATATAGCACAATCTCATTTATTTTGAGAACATCATTATGCAATGCATTTCATACATCATGACATTGCATACAACTAACTCTTTACCTTTTCAGGAAAGATCAATCAACAGACGAATATAATCAACAAATCCTTAAAATAGATTATAGGTCATTCTCTGAAACAAGACATGGAAAATATCTACATGATGGATACTCCCTTCAAATATATGCTGACTCAGATTAAATCGACCAAAGATTTATTCTGATACTTCTCTCAGTAGGCCTTTTCTGACTCAGATTAAATTGACCAAATATTTATTCTGATACTTCTCCCAGTTAAATATTTAAATACCTCTGCTGGCTCAGATTAAATTGACCAAAGATTTATTCTGACACTTCTCTCAGTAGACCTTTTCTGGCTCAGATTAAATCAACCAAAGATTTATTCAGATACTTCTCTCATTAGACCTTTTCTGCCTCAGATTAAATCAACCAAAGATTTATTTTGATACTTCTACCAGTGAAAGATTTAAAGACTTCTGCTGGCTCAGATTAAATCGACCAAAGATTTATTCTGATACTTATCTCAGTAGACCTTTTTTGGCTCAAATTAAATCAACCAAAGATTTATTCTAATACTTATTCCATTAGACATTTTGTGGCTCAGATTAAATTGACCAAATATTTATTCTGATACTCCTCCCGGTTAAAGTCGATCATAGACTTAGTCTAATTTCTCTATCAAAAATTACTTTGGATGGCATTTATAAGTCCATCTCTAACAACTCTTAATTTCCTCTCCAAATTCCATCTTTAAGCCCATTCCTGTCATAATCAACAAACATTTTTAATTCATGCACAGGTGAGTGCAAATTTCTGGATACTTAAGTGTTCAATAATCTTTCACCTTCAAGTCGCGAATGACCAACATGCCAATCTAACTCTTTAGGTTTAAGAAGATTGAACATGGGAAGTTTTTGTACCCCAAAATTTTCCCTCCCTTTTCTTTAAGATAGTTCTCACAAAAAATTCTCAAATGCTCAAGGATCCTCAAGAGTTGATCAGACAAGCTCACCTTCTAAGCACTAGGTCCAAATTAGGGTTTTGGTTTTCTCAAGGATAATTGGACTTTTAATACCTCAAGTGACTTTCATGTTTCATTATAGGTCTTTAAGAATTCTCATACCAATTTTCAAGTCTTGCACCACAAACTTGCTCAGTCAATTTCTCAGATGACTGAAAATCAATTGTATTGGGTAAAAAGTCAATTGTGGTCAACATACAGTCAACATTCATGATTTTTGGCCAACATCAAAATTTTGAAGTCATATTCATCAATTGATCAAGTATTGATCATAATGCCTCAAGTAAAGTGTTGTACCCCAAAATTTTCCCTCCCACTTTTACTCAAGGCATGCTCATTGAGGTTCCCAATTGCTCATGGATGACCAAGAATTGACCAGACAAATTCTCCTCCTAAGCAATGAACCTCTAATTAGGGTTTCACTTTTCATCAATATACATGAGATATAAAGGTATAAAATGTTTTCCATGGTCCCTAATATGTCTTCAAGATTGTCCAGGCCAAATTTCATGCCTTACACTACAAGTTTGCTCAGTCAATTGCTCAAATGCTTGAAAATCAACTATACTAGGTCAAAAGTCAAATGTGGCCCATGTACAGTGAAACTTCAAGGTTTTTGGTCAACATAAAAATTTTGAAGTGATATCCGTCTTTGATCAAGGGTTGATCATGATTCCTCAAGGAATGCTCCTAATCTATCAGAAGTCAAGAATTGCTAAATTAGGGTTTTTATAGGAAAAGTCATTTGAACTTTGACCAGGCATAACTTTCACATACTTTATCCATTTTCCCCAACCAAAGCTCATTTTTAAGATAATATCATTCCCTACAACTTCTCTTTTGTCCTCAAATTCAAAAGATGCACCATTTGAAAGATACAAGCTCATAGATTACAGGTCATTTTCAGAATGTCAACAAAAGGCACTTTTTGTCAAGACCATTTACATCAAGATGAATTCTTCAAATGCAAAATTTATAAAATGAGGGATTGAAGTATATATCTTGGGATTTCCAAAAAGTATAAGATCATTATCATGAGATAAAAATTGAGCAAGTTATGGATTGCCCAAATTGGGAAAATTTTGGAAATTTCAAGAATTGTGCATTGAGCAAACTTAAACTTTTAGGTCAATGGCTTAATTTCTTGGACATCAAACATCTTCCTAAACTTATAGAGTACCTCTAATCTCATTTTTACATTGCCTTACCATTTTATCCACTTTTTTCATATTTATTTTGATTTATTTCAAATAAATACAAAATCAAGTGTACAAAATAAATAGGGATGGGCTTTGGCATTTGGGCTGATGTTTTGTCTTGCCTATAAGCCCATGAATTTGTGCAAGTGACCAGGTTCATCCAGCTTTGGAAATGGCATGAAATCCCCATTTTAAGCATTTTTTCAAATAAGGATTATGGCTTTATCATGGCCTTTATGGGCTTGATTCTTTCAATTTAACCTTTCTCCCTTCATCTCCTCTATATCAGGATCATTCTTGCTAGCATTACTCATGCATAGGTTGCATATAGAAGCCACACGAAATTCTCAAAATTTCATTCAAAGTTGCAATCTTGAAACTCTCACTTCCTTTCTTTCTCAAGCCAAACAAGGGGTCCATTTGTTTCCTTGAAGATCCCAGGAGCTTACCTTGATCATCCTTGAAGCCCAACACACGCAAGAAACACCACCTTAAATCATCACCATTTGGTAAAATTCTAAAAAATCAAATCGTTATTTTTTTTTTGCGTTGTTGAATGCTTTAATGTTTTGATTTGTGCTTAGGACCTTCATTAGGACAGGATGGATGCCTCGCATGAAAGTTTTGATACCTAGAACACTGGATGCCATTGTTAGGGCATCCATGGCTGTTAGGGCTGAATCTCTTAATATAGGGACTTTCAGACCAATCTAAGGCCAAATTCAAGTTCAGGGCTTGATTTTATGTAGGATAAGGCTTCTTTTTTTGTCTTAAGTTGTGTGTTTTTACAGGTACATGTTTTGGTTTCTTGGAGAAGATAACAGGAGGTCTCCTCTGGCACCGTTGACCCTTTGACTCCGGTCAAAGATGGCGTGGCTGTTTTGTGTTACCTGATTGACCCATTTAAACATAGCGCACATTTTTTTATTTTGAATATTTCTGATCCGGGTTTATCATATAATATTATAATTGTCTTTGGATTAACGAATGAGCAAGTTGGTCTAGTGGTGAGGCGCGTGTTGGTAAAGCTGGAGAGCTTGGGTTCGATCCCCAACTCTTGAGTTTTATTTTCTATTACATGACTTCTACAGATCAGGTGTTAAACAGGTCCATAGGTACACCATGCATCCTCACCCTCAGCCAGTTGATCACCACTAATTCAGATCAAACGCTCCTGGGGCGCCCCCTCATGATGGATCCTCAAGGGGCCAGTAACACTGAATCACGCACAGGATACTGGGCTGCCATTTTTTGGGCCTAAACGAAGATCTCAAGCATACCCCCTGATTGTAGATTAACACCCAGGCCCATTTTTTTTGTTTTATTTTATTTTTATATTTTTATTTGTTTTGTTTTATTTAATTAGAAAATATTTATTTTTAAAATCAAACAAAAAAATAATAATTAGACTTAGGATTTTTCTAAAACTAATTTAATAATTTAATTAACTTAATTATTTTGACTTGTTTTAATTGATTTAAAATCAATTAGACATAGGTTTTTAATTCAAATATTTTCTTAACAAAAATACAAAAAATAGTAGAATTAATTTTAATTAACAATCACTTTTCTCTTATTTAATTAATTAGGGCTAATTTTAGTTTTCCTTATTCAATTTAACCATTTTTTATAATTATAAAACCAAAATGATTTTCTTATGTTTACTTAGTAATTTCTTAGGGTTTTAGATGTCTCTTTTCAATTTTGCGCGCATTGCTTATTTTCGCATTTTTTATATTAATGTATCTGCTGAGAGAATGTAATAGATAATTAACTAGGGCTTTTACTGCTTTCTTTATTTTCGTTTCCCAAATTTTCTGGACATGTAAATATCCCCCCTGCATAAAGCCTTGTAATAGCATAGGATTTACGATTCCCGCACTTTAAATTTTTGCAAAATATTAACTGTTAGTAACTAGGCTTGTATGGAAAGACTAAAAACAAAACGCTAGCAAACCTAATAACAAAGATAAGTGAACTGAACTGAATCACTTGTACATATACACCTCTAGGGTACGCCCACTTTGGTTGCCTTTCGGAAAAATAAAACAGTCATGTCCCTCGAAAATGGGGACGCTTTAACAAAGACCCATAAATCAAAAGATCATAGTCCCTCGATGACCCTACAGTGTTACCTTTCGGTAAATGATCTAGTCCCTTAAACGAAATTGCTAAAGTGTCTCTATATGTTTCCTTTTATGACTGTACGTCCCTTTGAATGTCCCTCAAACATCCAACGATAGGGCTACCTACTCACTAATAGTAGGATAGCAATGTCTAAAGGATATAAGGAAAAGAATGAACCTTTTTCGAGTATAAGTAGATAGTTCTTAGATTCTTGCTCAAAAATAAACTTTTTACACTTACACAAAACTTTTTCAAAACACTTTCAAAAAAATTTTATCAACACTCTTGAAGACTGATACAGGAGTTATCATAAAGCGAATCGCCGCACTAAGGCATTTTCAAATACTTTTCAAAAACACAAAGCACAAGGTATTTAAAAAATGAGCTAAGCATTTAAGAGCCCGTAGAAAACTACGGATGGAAAGGGTGCTAACACCTTCCCTTTCCATAATCTACCCCCCTCTTACTCAGAAAACTCTTGAAAATTTCTTTTTTTGTTCTTTTCACCATTTCCTTAATTTGGATAAAAGAAAAGTCGGTTGCGACTCTTGCTTACCGCAACATTTGCAAACACAAATGAAAAATCAGTATAACAGTCGGTTCTGCCCCCGTATCACAGAACTGACAACTCTGCTGGGGAATACGTATAAAGTGGGGTTACCTTAAGATTTAGTTCATTTTAGAACTGTTTTATTTGCTTGATTTGTATGCTTTATCCTTGGAGGGTTGTTTGGGTAGTTAATATAGATCCTACACCCAGATCTTGGGGCATCTTTTTAGGTAAACAGGAATAGATCGTGGAGACTGTACGGTGTAGACCGATATGGTTAAAGTGATAGTTGTGTTGGTGTGACACTTTGGTTGGTACAGGTATCCCTTGTGTTGAATCGAGGAGAATACGGGGCCGCCGCGTGGTGTCTTGAAGCACTAACAAACCTTAGAACCTTAGTTGAACAAACTTTGGCCATTAGAAGGTAGTGAGATAGCCGGCCTTGGTGTAAAGCTTGGGACTGGTTGATACTCGATGCTACATTCATTGAGATCGAACTTTCGAGATGTTTCTGCCGCAAGAAAAGATTGCTAAGCTTAAGTAATGCCTGATAAAGAAAGATCAGTGATATTGAGACTCCTTAGAACCCGGTTACTTTTCTAAGACAGGTTGGTCCAACTAAACTTTAAGAGGGTATTTTCCTATAAACCCCATGCAAGCCTAAGCCTAAGGTCTTATGTGTTTTGCTTGTGTGAGATTAAACTGTTCAAATATGACATCATGCATCATAACATCCATTTTTCATTACACTGACCATTTCAAGGACCACGAGAATTTATCTTTGTTCTGTTTTGTAGATCATGGCTTCCGCTCGTAGAAATACTATTTGAATCAGTTTTGTAAGAATACCTCTCCAAACCAAAGAGCTAGTATCAAGGGTTCTTGAGACTTCTTCGTTCACCAAGAAATATGGTCGACATCTCAATCTAGTTACCTCGAGATTTGATGAGAAGATGATGAGTGTACTCTTTCAATTCTTTGACCCTAAACACCATTGCTTAAATTTCGCAGACTATCAGTTGGTACCCACCATGGAAGAATTCTCTCAAATATTGGGTATACCTATTCTTGATCAGATGCCTTTCACCGGTTTAGAAGAAGCTCCAAAGCCAGAAGTCATTGCAACAGCTTTGCATTTGACCGGTCTGACATTGTATCCAATTGGGAAACAAGAAGCAGAGTTAAGGGTTTTCTAGTCAAATTCCTATTAGAGAAGGCTCAGCTATTTTGGAATGATTTGGATTTCCAAGATTTTGAGGAGGTTCTGGCCCTTCTAATCTATGGTTTAGTGTTGTTCCCTAATCCATACTTACTCATATACGTGACTGTTATCAAGGTTTTCCTCTCTCGTAACCCTATGCCTACTCTACTCGGAGACATCTTGTATACTCTCCATACTTTCACCATGAAGAGAAAAGGGATTCTTATGTGTTGCGTGCCATTGCTGTCAAGGTGGTTTATTCCTCACCTCCCTAAATCAGTATTGAAGAATGAAGAAGGTTTGGGTTGGTCGCGAAGGATAATGTTACTTTCTCACTCGGATATTCTCTGGTATTCCCGATCTATTGGAGATATTTCAGTCTTTGACCGATGTGGGGAATTCCCTAATGTCCCACTACTTGGAATTAGTGGAGGCATAACTTATAATCCTTCTTTGGCTTTGAGACAATTTGGTTATGCTCGAAGGGATGGTCCCCATAATATGCTTATCTAGGGCATTATGTTTAACTACGAGGATGATGTTCAAGGGTATCGTCAGATATTCATACGAGCTTAGGGCATGGTAAACAAATTTTATATCAAGACCTTGGGGCCTAAGACTTCCATCCCTATGGAACCTTATCTCAAATGGGTACGAGCTCGTGCTCAGAACCTTATAATGTCATATATAGCCATCTTACCAGTGGTTGTAGAGCCCATCACCGAAGGAGATGTTCCTTATACAGTTCTCCATCCTGACATGCCCACTGATCTTGAAGAGCTCCAGAGATCTTGGATTCAGTTGAAGAAAGAACGAGATACCTTTAGAGATCATTTATATGTCAATGAGGAGAAAGTGTTGAAGCTCATGAAGCAACTTCACGAAGATAAAAGTCTTAATGTCTATCTCGGCACAAAGAGGAAGCGCCCATGGGAAACCTGATTTCTTGGATTTTAGATTTTTTTTTACAATTGTAAGCCTAAAAGGAAATTGTATTTTGAATTCTACTAATAAAATCTTTGTTTCATTTTGGTTCACAAATCTAAATTTCCTGAAGTCCTTGAAAACATCGGATAAACATATGATACACTTCATTGCATAAGCAAGTATTTCAAGACAGGTTTCTTATTCTTTTCGCTGTTTATTTTAGCAAAAGTAATGGCTCTCGAACAAACCGTGAAGGACCTTCAAGCTCAAAACATTCAGTTTCAGCAAATGTTCATAGCTCTGGCAAAGGGGCAAGAAGATCTAAAATCTATGATCATCAAAGAGAAGACCAAGAAGCCAAAGAAACCAGCTGGTGTCTTGAATTTAGGTAGAAGATTCAGAGGGTCAGCCAAGCAAGCTCTAGATTTCACAACCATGTTGGATGAGGGGATAATTAAGAAGCAAAGCCGACAGAAGAAAATCATAACCCAGGGTCTGAGGAAGATGAACCTGACTATTCTGAAGAGTAGTATCCTCCTGCTGATGATAAATACAAACAACTGGAGGATCGGCTCAATGTTGTGGAGATCCAGAGGATACCCACACTGGATTTTGAGGAGTTGGGATTGGTCTCAAGGATGGTTTTCCCGCAGAAATTCAAGATCCCCACATTTTCTAAGTACGACGGTGTCTCCTATCCTAAGCTACACTTAAGATCATATGTCAGGAAGATTTAACCTCACACTACTGGTAGGAATCTGCGGGTATATTTCTTCCAGGAGAGTTTGTTAGGGACTTAGCTAGAATGGTTCTATCGGTTGGAGAGAGCCAATATTCACAGTTGGTAAGATCTGGCTGCTGCTTTCTATAAGCAGTGCAAATATCACGCTGACCTCGCCCTAACTCATACAAAATTGCAAAGTACGTTTATGGGTTCCGACGAAGGTTTTAAAGATTATGCCCAAAAGTGGAGAGACCTTGCGGGAAGAGTCCAACCTCCGTTGTCTGATAGAGAGCTGGTGGACATGTTCTTGGGCATGTTATCTAATCCATTCTTTAATAATCTAATTGGAAGCTCGTCTACTGGGTTTACTGAATTGATCTTGACTGGTGAACAGGTGGAAGCTGGCATCAAAAGTGGTAAAATCCAGAGAGATGCATCCTCCAGTACTGCAAAGAAACCTTTCACTGGAAAGAAGAAGTTCAGTGCTGCTTATGGCCAAAGAAATCACAACAAAACTGAACGTCGTCCGACGGTAGGTGCTGTTATGATTTCCAATCCTGCATCAAACCAGCTACAAGATAATCAGCGCAGGCAGGATGCGCCCAAAAGATAGTTTACCCAGATCAACATGACCTTATCCCAGGTTTTTCCACATCTGTTGAAGTCCAACCTGGTGACTATAAAGGAATCTCCAAAGAAACCCAATACTGCATCTCCTCTCTACAACCCAAATTCCCAATGTCCCTACCATTCTGAATGTCCGAGGCATGATACAAGTGATTGTTGGGCTCTGAAGAACAAAGTGCAAGATCTCATCGAGGCGAAGGAGATTGATTTTAATCCTCCCAAGACCCCCAACGTCATAATTGCACCAATGCCCAAGCATGAACCGAGAATCAGTGCCATTGATGTTGTTTCTGCTACAGAGAATGCTGACAGCGACTACAACGTGGACAAGTGGATTTTCCCAATTATCAATGGTGGACTCAACAATTTGGAGGCCAAATATTTTGTTCCCATTACTTTTGTTCAAGAGTAATTGTCTTTTTGTTTTTTTGGGATATGTATTATTTGAACAATTGAAACTTTAAAGCCTTGTGTCTTACCTGAGGCACAATGGTCTATTTGTGAGGGTCATTGCTTCATTTTCATATGTCATTAATAAAACATTGGACGTTTTGCATAAAACTTTTATGCTCTTTGTTTTTCCTTTTCTGCCTCTTTACTTTATTAAAAAATATACAACTATGCTCTTACACACACCTAGATATCAAACTGCAGATCCACATCCACTATGGATCCCATTGGTAATGGTTCTGCTATTGCCAGTTATGACTTTGAAAATCTGATCTACCAAGCCGAGGAAGAAGGTGAGGAAGATTGTCAGGTACCAGGAGAACTTGCCAGACTGTTACAACATGAAGAAAGGGCAATACAGCCTCATGAAGAGCCAATTGAGACAATGAACTTGGGTACTGAAGAAGATAAGAAGGAAGTCAAGATAGGTGCCGATCTGGAGCATAGTGCCAAAGAGCGGTTAATACAGATGCTACATGATTATGTTGAGGTTTTTGCATGGTTATACGAAGACATGCCAGGACTTGACACTGATATTGTGGTTCATCTCCTACCGACCAAAGAGGATTACCCTCCCGTGAAACAGAAGGTTCGTCGTATGCGGCCAAAGATGTCAGAAAAGATCTAGGCTGAAGTCATGAAACATTTCAGTGCTAGTTTCTTAAATGTCACCTCTTATCTACAATGGGTTGCTAACATGGTTCCAGTACCTAAGAAGGATGGTAAAGTACGTATGTGTATGGATTACAAAGACCTGAATAGGGCATTCCCCAAGGATGACTTTCTGCTTCCCCATATTGATGTTCTGGTTAACAACACCGCACAACATAAGGTATTCTCCTTCATGGATGGCTTCTCCGGGTACAATCAGATCAAAATGGCATCTGAGGACAAGGAGAAAATAACCTTTGTCACATAGTGCGGGACTTTCTGTTACAAAGCTATGCCATTTGGGTTAAAGAACATTGGGGAAACCTATCAGCATGCCATGGTAGCTTTGTTTCATGACGTGATCCATCATGAGATAGAGGTCTACGTTGATGATATGATAGCCATGTCTCAGACTGAAGAGGAGCACCTTGATCACCTGCAGAAGCTATTTGAAATATCGAAGAAGTATAAATTGAGACTGAACCCGAATAAATGAACATTTAGAGTAAGACCCGGTAAAATATTAGGCTTTGTTTTCAGAGGTTTTGTACCCTAATCTTTGCCCCTAAGATCCCTTCATCATACCATGTTAATTCAATCACAACAAGATCACATCAAGGCTTTTGGTTCTCCCCCTATCTTTAGCTTTACTCTTTGAGGAATCACCAAGCACCTTGACTTGTTTTCTTTTCTGATCATGAATATTTTGTCTTGATTTTCCTTTTAATTAATAAAATACAATGTTGGTTTGTCTTACTTGTTATTAATGTAGGTAAAGGCAATGAGGTTTAGCAAGTTGCTCCATGGGTTCATGAGTTTATTTCTATGCCCTAGTCAATAAAGCTTGAGAAGTTCAAACCTCGTCATTAAAGTTATGATTGGAAGAATTGGCATGGCAAGGTTATTTTGGTTCACTACATTTCAAATTTATCAAAATTGATTCAAAAATACAAGGGATTAATTGAAGAAGTTGTCATGGTTGGAAAAAGTCTTGTTCCCATTGATCACAAGTGCATATTTCTCTCAATTCTCAATATATTGAAGTGGTTTTGGTGGCTATGAGTTCTTATTTTCATCCTCAACAACTTCTATTTTCAAATCTAGGGTGTTGGTACAAGAAGGTGGTTTAAAATTGTCAAGGTTCCTCCAAGCATTTTCTTGATCTAGGAGCTAGGGTTTTGAACTTCAAAGAAGTATATCTTGCTCATCTTTTGGTATTTTTGAGTTATTACAAATACATCCTTATCTTAAAATGGTTATTAACAAATCACTTTAAAAGTTTCAAGGAGTTTTCATGTGGAAGAAACTTGATGATGAAGAAAGATTACAAGTCCTCCAGATGAACCCCCAATTTCTCATGTGTGACTTCAAATGATCATAAATTGGTCAATTTTTATCACCTTGAGCCCACTATATTTCCATAATGATCTTGAGGATGTGAACTTTATCCCTTCTTTTATATGCAAAGTGAGAAAATGGATGGAAGATGCCCTAAGGATACAAAAGATTATAGCTTATTTCATGATTTTTTGCCAACTTCAACAACTCATAACTCTCTCAATTTTTGGAGATTTTGAATGGTTAAAGTTTCAAAGTATCATTTAAGAGGTCTATTTCATGCCATCTATTTTGGTCAAGAGCAAATTCTAAGTGGAAGACCATGTTTGGATGCAAAACATTATAGGTCACTTTTGAAGAAAAAATTGAAATATATCTAAGTATGGAAAGTCAACACTTTTTCTCCAACTTTGACTCAATGCAACTTTCAACTCAAACATCCATTGACTCCATTCTTTTACCATTGAAAAGCTTGTAACCTCATCTTTCTAAAGCATCAAGAATTATGCCCTAAGACCCCTTGAGCTGAGAATGCCATTGATTTGAACTTGGTAACTTGGAACTGAAGTTTATTCAAAAGTCTGAATTTGAAATCATTGGTTTAGCTTCTAAACACTTTGTTTCTGCGTGTTTTTGCCTCTAAACACGTTTAGTGAACTTCCAGAAGTGATTAGTACAACAAAACGCGCGTTTTGGATGAGTTTTGATCAAATTAAAAGTCACACTTTTCTTGTTTGCAACTTCACACAATTTCCCTCCAAACTTCATCATTTCACGTGCTTGGACATTCCATTTGGTTCCCTATAAATAGAGGGTCATCCCTCATTCATTTTCTTAAGCTTGGATAGCCAAAATCACCCTTCCAAACTTGTTCCATAACTAAAAATTCTGTAACTTCGAAATCTGTTTTCAAGCCTTTTTCAATCCATTTACCTCCCTTGATCTTCCCTGAAGCTAACCATATAATTACCTTCGAGAATCGTGTCCTATATTGCTCCATAGAAGTCCAGTTTCAGAGCTCTGCAACTCAACTTCAATAGGTAGATTTCTTCATCAATCCTTCAAAACTTTGATATAATTGTGATTCTCTCATTACCCTGGTTCTAGTTGCAACACTTACTTTTATCTGGAAACATGTTTTGACCATGAAATTTCAAATCCCTTTTTAAAACTTTCCTTCCAAATTGCTTGAGCTATAGTTTATATAAATTTATCGCGAAGGTGTGGTTGTCTTCGTCTTGAAGAGACGAAGCGAATGGCATAGGTCTCGTGCTCTAATTTTACAGATTGATCAACCTGGTTTTGGGACTGGCTGGAGGTTGAAGATGACCAACGTGTCATCCTTCAACCAATGAAACAACGCCATTTGGATTTTTTGAATTTCTGATTTACATTTGATTCAGTGCTTTATTCATTAATGACCATGATATGCACAACGCGCAAGATCCCTTGGATTTGATTTCTAACGCGTTTTGACTCTCTTCCAATGGTCCACATATTTTTGACTTTATTTTTCTTTTCTGATTTTTATATTTAATTGTTTTAAATTTAAAAAATCATAGAAAATTCATTTTTAGTCAAAAAAATCTGAAAAAATTATGAAAAATATTTTTGATTTTTCTCCTTCTGATTCTTTTTTTCACAATTCTATTTTGTGTTTTGATATTTTTTTTATAAATTTTCAATTTATATAAATTGTTTTAAATGTTTAAAAATACTTTTATTCATTTTTAAATTCTGAAAAAATTATGGAATGATCCAATGATATTGTGACAAATATTGGTGACCTCATTTATTTTTTATTTCTGACTTTTCTATTTTTTATCATTTTTGGTTTATTTTACTCATTTATTTTAATTTTAAAAATAGTTTCTGACTTTAAAAAATTACCAAAAATTTTATAAAATTATTTTAGTTCATTTTTGATTTTCCTATGGTCTTAATTTTTATTTCTTGATTAATTTGAACATAGTTGATATTTTTTCTCTTTTATTTCTCTTTTAAAACATTTTAAAAAACCTTTTTAATGTATATATTAAGTGCAATATTATTTTGTGATTATTTTCTGGATAAACTTGGGTTGAATTTTTTATCATGAACTTTATTAACATCATTGGATCCATAGTATTGAGTCTAACTCCACAAAAATGGATGAATGATTTTAATAATAGTTTGATTAAATTTTAATTCAAATGTGGTTTGTATATTCTTCCCCGCCCTTCTCCATCTTATCCCTTTCTTATTGCACTAAGTGTTATTGGAGCATGATCCCTATATCATGTCTCAAGACAAATGGTGCATAGATTGTTATTGACCAGCCTCAAAATAGGTCCGACTTCTACAAAAGTCCACTTACGATTGCTTAACATAACACTAAATTTTGTCCTGATTCGAATAAATGATCATTCGTGGCCCAAACTTATATTTGTAAGCCCAAGTATGTTAATTTGATCTCTTTGATCCAATAATCTTGAGATTCATTGTATGGAGGCTTTGGTTCTACCAATCCTCTAATGGATCTACAACACTTTTGGTCAACACGAATCACTTAAACACCATTGATCACTAAATGGTACTTTTGAGGATTCCAAATGGATGATATACTTGACAAAAAGAAAATGTAACTGTTTGCTTATCTGTTTGCTATGAATTTTAAAATCAATAATAAAAGTTGTCTTTGTTCTTCAAATTGTGTTTTTATTTTTTGCTTTTATTTCTTAGAAAATGGTAATCAGAAAAAAAAACCTTTCAAAATAAATAATAACTGAAATTCAATCTGCATGATCACTTGTTATATGTGTCAGTTTCTGAAAACAATCATAAATCATATGTGCAGATTCATTAAAAAACCCGTTGAATACAATGACCCTGCACCCTCTCCCAACTTTGAATGTCCTGTGTATGAGGCCGAAGAAGAAGACTATGATAAGATTCTAGAAGAGGTCTCATGGTTACTTGAGCACGAGGAGAATTCCATTCATCCATATAAAGAGCCATTGGAAGTAATCAATTTGGGTTCAGAAGAAGATCCGAAAGAAGTCAAGATTGGAGCGTTACTGCATCCTGATGTGAAGAGTAAGTTGATTGAGTTATTGAAAGAGTATGTGGATATTTTTGCTTGGTCTTACCAAGATATGCCTGGTCTAGATACAGATATTGTAGAGCACTGTTTTTCGTTGAAGCCAGAGTGTCCGCCAATCAAACAGAAGTTGCGAAAGACTCACCCGGATATGGCAGTGAAGATCAAAGAAGAAGTTCTAAAGCAGATTAATGTCGGTTTTCTTGTGACGTCAGTGTACCCTAAATGGATTGCCAATATTGTCCCAGTACCAAAAAAAGACGAAAAGTTCGCATGTGCATAGATTAAAGAGATCTAAATAAACTAGTCTAAAATATGATTTTCCATTGCCACACATTGACATGTTAGTGAATATCACAACAAAATTCAAAGTATTCTCGTTCATGGACGAATTTCCCGGGTATAATCAAATAAGAATGGCTCTAGAGGACATGGAAAAAAACAACGTTTATCACACCCTGGGGAACATTCTGTTACATAGTGATGCCCTTCGGGTTGAAGAACGCTGGTGCAATGTACAAGAGGGCTATGACAACCCTATTACATGATCTGATGCACAAGGAAATCGAGGTATATGTTGATGATATGATTGCTAAATCCCAGACTGAAGAAGGGCATGTAAAAGATTTGTTGAAGTTGTTTCAGCATTTGAGGAAGTATCATCTCCGCTTGAATCCAAAAAAATGTACCTTCGGTGTTCGATCAAGAAAATTATTGGGTTTCATTGTTATCCAGAAAGGAATTGAAGTTGACCTTGACAAAGTCAAAGCAATTTAATAAATTTCAGCGCCAAGAACTGAAAAGCAAGTTAGAGGGTTCCTCAGGCGTTTGAATTATATTTCTAGGTTCATTTCTCACATGACTACAACGTATGAATCGATCTTTAAGTTGTTAAAGAAAGATCAAGGTTATGTGTGGACAGATGACTGCCAAAGGGCATTTGAAAGTATTAAAGAATATCTGCTTGAACCTCCTATCTTTCTCCCTCCCGTTGAAGGAAGACCGTTGATTATGTATCTGAAAGTGTTAGATAATGCCATTTATTATCTCAGTAAAAAGTTTACTGATTATGAATCACGGTATTCCATGTTGGAAAAGACATGTTGTGCACTGGCATGGGCGGCAAAACATTTGCGACAGTATATGTTGAATCACACTACTTGGTTGATCTCCAAAATGGATCCAATCAAGTACATTTTTGAAAAGCCTACTCTTACTGGGAGAATTTCCCGCTGGCAGATGCTATTATCTGAATATGACATCGAATACCGCACTCAAAAATCTATTAAAAGCAGCGTGTTGGCAGATTATCTTGCTCACCAACCAGTTGATGATCATCAGCCTGTGAAGTATGACTTTCCCGATGAGGATATGATGTTTCTGAAAGTGAAAGATTGTGATGAACCGTTGCCTGAGGAAGGTCCTGATCCTGAATCTCTCTAGAGTTTGATATTTGATGGAGTTGTGAATGCTTATGGTAAAGGAATTGGTGTTGTGATTGTCACTCCACATGGATCACACATTCCTTTTACTGCAAGGTTGAAATTTGATTGTACTAATAATATGGAAGAATATGAGGCTTGCATCATGGGTCTCAAAGAAGCTATTGATCTCAGAATTAAAATTTTAGATGTATATGGTGATTCAGCTTTGGTAATAAATCAGATTAAAGGAGAGTGGGATACTCGTCACCCAGGCTTGATCCTTATAAATATTATGCTAGAAGGTTGTTACCCTTCTTTAATAAAGTTGAATTCTATCACATTCGTAGAGATGAAAATAAAATGAAGGATTCTCTGGCAACTCTGGCTTCTATGTATCAAGTGAATACTTAGAATGATATACCTCGAATTATGGTTCGGCGAATGGATAGGCCCGCTCATGTGTTTATAACAGAAGAGGTAGTAGATGAGAAACCTTGGTATTATGATATCAAGCATTTTCTCCAAACTCAGGAATATCCGATTGGTGCATCGAATAAAGATAGAAAGACATTGAGAAGATTGGTTGGCAGTTTCTTCCTCAGTGAAAATGTGTTGTACAAAAGAAATCATGACATGGTCTTGCTCAGATGCGTAGATAGACACAAAGCAGACATGTTGATGCATGAGATTCATGAAGGTTCATTTGGCACTGATGCCAATGGACATTTGATGGCTAAGAAGATTCTAAGGGCAGGTTACTATTGGCTGACAATGGAATCTAACTGTTACAAATTTGCAAAGAAGTGTCATAAATGCCAGATTTATGCGGACAAGGTTCATGTGCCTCCGACACTTCTCAATGTTATTTCTTCCCCGTGGCCCTTCTCCATGTGGGGTATTGACATGATTGGGATGATAGAACCCAAAGCTTTGAATGGAAACTATTTTATCTTGGTAGCACTTGATTACTTCACCAAATGGGTGGAAGTTGCTTTGTATGCTAACGTTACCAAGCAGGTGGTTATGCGCTTCATTTAGAATAATCTTATATGAAGGTATGGTGTGCCGAGCAGAATTATCACTGACAATGGCTCGAATCTGAACAATAAGATGATGATGAAACTTTGTGAGGAATTCAAGATTGTGCATCACAATTCATCTCTGTATAGGCCAAAGATGAATGGGGTAGTTGAAGCTGCTAATAAGAATATCAAGAAGATTATCCAGAAGTTGGTTGTTACTTATAAAGATTGGCATGAAATGCTCCCTTTTGCTTTGCATGGATATCGAACAACTGTCCGCAATTCAACAGGAGCAACCCTGTTCTCCCTTGTGTATGCAATGGAAGTGGTACTCCCAATTGAGGTTGAGATTCCATCTTTGCGTTTGATAATGGAAACCAAGTTGTCAGAGGTTGAATGGGTCTAGAACAGGTTTGACCAATTGAATTTGATTGAAGAGAAGAGAATGACGACTTTATGTCATGGGAAGTTATCTCAAAAGAGAATGAAGAAAGCTTTTGATAAGAAGGTCAAACCTCATGAATTCAGAGAAGGCGACCTCGTGCTCAGGAAGATCATTTCTTTTAACGCTGATTCTAGGGGCAAGTGGACTCCCAATTTTGAAGGCCCATATGTTGTCAAGAAAGTCTTCTCTGACGGTGCATTAATTCTTGAAACTATGGATGGCGAGGAGTTCCCACATCCCATGAATGCTGATGCAGTCAAGAAATACTTCTCCTAAATAAGTAAAAGATTAGCCCGCTAAGTTGAAAACCCAAAAGGGCGGCTTAGGAAAAAAAGAGCGTCTCGGTACGCCGAAAACCCGAAAGGGCGGACTAAGCAAAAATTAGAGACATGAACAGAATAAAATTCCCGCTAAGTTGAAAACCCGCAAGGGCAGCTTAGGCAAAAGTTAGGGACTTTCTTGGCAAGTAACTGCATCAGACAAGACTTGATCATTGAAGCAACAATCTTCTTGAATCCTTACCATACTTCAACGGAAGCTGCTGCTCAAGATTTCAAAAGTTGTTAGAGGGGATAGTGGTCATTGTATCTCATGTATCTTTTCCATTATACATTACCATTTTCTGAACTTTGTAATCATCCATGGAGTCTCGCCATTCGCGGACTACCATTCTATTAATGAAATTTGAGCTTTTACCCAATTCTTTGTATTTCTTATTTTATTTAACTTGCAAAGACTCCATTTATTATTGATAATAACTTTCAAAGTGAAATGATTAAATAACAAAATTGATTTTCAAAAATAATTTACAATTTGCTTTTACTTTAAAATTTGTGACGCAAGAGAAAAACAAAAGTCGTGATCCCAAGAATGGATGAACTCCAGTTGTTTTGAGAAGTTTTGTTTCCCGGGGAAGATTTTCTCAGGATATTTTCACTCTATTGGGTTTATGACTCCAGTGTCCCCGGTCAAGTTTTGGTTCATTTTTCTTCTTTTCCGAGTTTGTATGATATGAAGACTCAATCCAAGATTTCTCTAGTGAAGGTTTCGCTTGTTTAATAAAAGTTCTTTCTTCCCAGAGAAGTTGGTACAATAGTTACTCTCAAAGAACACACGTCTCCGGTTTCTCCAATAAAGAATGTATATTGGTTTTCCCTTTAAGAACATGGTGTTGACCTCCCCAATGAAGTCATCACAAAATCCCCAGTTAATGTCTCGACGATGGGGCATCATATGCTTTAGCAAAGTTTGTATGTTTTTGCTCCTTCAAAATGGGCCTGAGTTCCCCAGTGAATGTTTTGATGATTTGGTGTCTATCTGATTTACTTGAAATTAGTTTTGCAATCCCCAGTAGATGCGTTACATTTGAAAACATTTGTTTCCCCGCTGAAGTCCAAGTGCTATTCCCTGGTGAAGCCTAGAGAAGGATGTTATATCTTTGTATCTGTACTGTTTTTTCGCTATGTTTTGTTTATTTCCGGATTACGTTTCTCCCCGGTGAGGTTAAGCCATGCAGTAGGATTTTGTTTCCTCAATTGGCGCTTACTTTTTCTTGGAATGTTCATCTTGGATGTAATTTAGCCGAGTGTTGATTGTGCCCGAGTTGGTTTTTCCTGGTTACTCCCAGTGTTATATGTCTGTTTTTCAGCATATATATATATATAATAACACTCATACATTCATACATACATCATACATAGTTGAATTTAGCAAATCATTGCTTATTTTCATTCATAAAAAAATTTTGTTGACATGTAACCCTGTTTTGCAGAGTTGTGTTGTCCTCTCTCCAATAGAGTGTCGGCCTTAAGCAGAAAGTGTATGTTCTTTCAATTTCCCCATTGAATTATCCCTCGTGGAAGTTTTTTTGCTTTAGCTTTCCTACGCAGTTCCTCAACTGGATAATTTGGGTTTCCCTCTTGAGTTTACTTCTCAAAGGATGTATTTTGGTTGACTGTTTCACTCTAATTTATTTCTGGATTGAATCTTCGTTTCCCAACAATATTATTACTTTGGACGTCTGAAAGCTTCGAGTTTTGGGTTTGAGAATGTGAATTTATTTTGCACGAGAAGACCTTTATCTCCTCAGTAGGAATATATTGGCATTTCCCCAGGATGTCATATTTCATTCCCCAGGAAGTCATATTGTGTTCCTCGAAAATCTTTTTTACAATCCTTCCTATAACAACAAGTAACATGTCTCTTTATTTGAGCAACTTGTACTTCCCTGTAAAAGTCGACGTAACTTTTTTGCTATCTTCTCTATGAGTGGATAGTTTGCAGTCTGTTGTCAAATTACACCAGTGGATGGCAAGACTTTCAATATCGCAGAGACAGTTCATTATGAAATCTTTGCAAGTGGTAGTCTCTTTATTTGAGACAACTTATATATTACCCTTTCCAGGAAGAATGCCTTGGTTAAAGAAGAAGTTGAGACTCGTTCTAACTGAAATGCTAGAATTTTGGGGAAAACTTGTTATCTTTTTGGTACCTTCAGTGAATGTTGGTAGTTCATTGTCAGTGAATGGAGATGCCATGATATATTCTCTTTCTACCTTCAGTGAAAGTTGGTAGGTCACCTATAGTGAAAGTTGGTGATTGTCATCTTTTTGCTACCTTCAGTGAACGTTGGTAGTTCATCATCAGTGAACGGTGATGCTATGATATATTCTGTTTCTACCTTCAGTGAACGTTGGTGCTTGTTATCTTTTTGCTACCTTCAGTGAACGTTGGTAGTTCATCGTCAATGAACGGTGATGCTATGATATATTCTCTTTCTACCTTCAGTGAAAGTTGGTAGGTCACCTTCAGTGAAAGTTGGTGCTTGTTATCTTTTTGCTACCTTCAGTGAATGTTGGTAGTTCATCGTCAATGAACGATGATGCTATGATATATTCTCTTTCTGCCTTCAGTGAAAGTTGGTAGGTCACCTTCAGTGAAAGTTGGTGCTTGTTATCTTTTTTCTACCTTTAGTGAACGTTGGTAGTTCATCATCAGTAAACGGCGGTGCCATGATATATTCTCTTTCTACCTTCAGTGAAAGTTGGCAGGTCACCTTCAGTGAAAGTTGGTGCTTGTTATCTTTTTGCTACCTTCAGTGAACATGGGTAGTTCATCGTCCGTGAACGACGATGCTATGATATATTATCTTTCTACCTTCAGTGAAAGTTGGTAGGTCACCTTCAGTGAAAGTTGGTGCTTGTTATCTTTTTGCTACCTTTAGTGAATGTTGGTAGTTCACTGTCAATGAATGGCAGTGTTATGATATTTTCTTTTCTCTCTACCTTCGGTGAACGTTTGTAGTTCACTGTTAGTGAACGACAGTCTTATGATATTTTCTTTTCTCTCTACCTTCAGTGAAAGCTGGTAGTTCATCATCAATAAGCGTCGATGATTCTTCTCTCTACCTTCAATGAACTTTGGTAGCTTTCTTTCAAGTAAACATCGATATTGTTTTTCTTCTCCCTTTCTACCTTCAGTGAACGTTGGTAGTTTTGCTTTCAGTAAAAGTTGGTGTATCCTTTGGATTTTTATCATCCTCTATAAGTCAGGTCTTTTAATTCACCAGTGATTTATTTTCCTGGTCGGGTTTCTCTTCTGTTTCTTTATTTCTTTTGTTACATCCCCAGCGGTGTTTTGGGTCTCTTTAATTTTGTTCATGCGCATTCAAGCTCATAAGCATTTAATGGAATCTTAAGGCCAAAAATAGGGTTTGTTTTATATTTAAGTATCTTTGATCGCGTCGACACAAAGATTTTCAACCTTCGCATCTCCGAATAGAAGAAACTTAAATAAGGGCAGCTGTTGTACCCCAATTTTTACCCCTAAGATCCCTTCATCATACCATGTTGATTCAATCACAACAAGATCACATCAGGGCTTTTGGTTCTCCCCCTATCTTTAGCTTTTCTCTTTAAGGAATCACCAAGCACCTTGACTTGTTTTCTTTTGTGATCGTGAATATTTTGTCTTGATTTTCCTTTTAATTAATAAAATTTAATGTTGGTTTGTCTTACTTGTTATTAATGTAGGTAAAGGCAATGAGGTTTAGCAAGTTGCTCCATGGGTTCATGAATTTATTTCCATGCCATAGTCAATAAAGCTTGAGAAGTTAAAACCTCATCATTAAAGTTATGATTGGAAGAATTGGCATGGCAATGTTATTTTGGTCCACTACATTTCAAAGTTATCAAAATTGATTCAAAAATGCAAGGGATTGATTGAAGAAGTTGTCATGGTTGGACAATGTCTTGTTCCCATTGATCACAAATGCATATTTCTCTCAATTCTAAACATATGCAAGTGGTTTTGGTGGCTATTAGTTCTCATTTTCATCCTCAACAACTTCTATTTGCAAAGCAAGGGTGTTGGTACAAGAAGGTGGTTCAAAATTGTCAAGGTTCCTCCAAGAATTTTCTTGATCTAGGAGCTAGGGTTTTGAACTTCAAAGAAGTATATCTTGCTCATCTTTTTGTATTTTTGAGTGATTCTAAATACATCCTTCTCTTCAAATGGTTATTAACAAATCACTTCAAAAGTTTCAAGGAGTTTTCATGTAGAAGAAACTTGACGATGAAGAAAGATTACAAGTCCTCCAGATGAACCCCCAATTTCTCATGTGTGACTTCAAATGATCATAACTTGATCAATTTTTATTACCTTGAGCCCACTCTTTTTCCATAATGATCCTGATGATGTGAACTTTATCCCTTCATTTATATGCAAAGTGATAAAATGGATGGTAGATGCCCTAAGGATACAAACGATTATAAGTCATTTCATGATTTTTTGCCAACTTCAACAATTCATAACTCTCTCAATTTTTGGAGATTTTTATTGGTTCAAGTTTCAAAGTGTCATTTAAGAGGTCTATTTCATGCCATCTGTTTTAGTTAAGAGAAAATTCCAAGTGGAAGGCCATGTTTGGATGCAAAACATTAAAGGTCACTTTTGAAGAAAAATTTGAAATATTTCTAAGTATGGAAAGTCAACCCTTTTTATCTAACTTTGACTCAATGCAACTTTCAGCTCAAACATCCATTTGACTCCATTATTTTCCCATTGCAAAGCTTGTAACCTCATATTTCTAAAGCATCAAAAATCATGCCCTAAGACCCCTTGAGCTGAGAATTCCATTGATTTGAATTTGGTAACTTAGAACTGAAGTTTCTTCAAAAGTCAGAATTTGAAATCATTGGTTTAGCTTCTAAACACTTTGTTTCTATGCGTTTTTTCCTCTAAACACGTTTAGTGAACTCCCAGAAGTGATTAGCACAACAAAACAAGCGTTTTGGATGAGTTTTGATCAAATTATAAGTCACACATTTCTTGTTTGCAACTTCACACGATTTCCCTCCAAACTTCATCATTTCACACGCTTGGACATTCCATTTGATTCCCTATAAATAAAGGGTCATCCCTCATTCATTTTCTTAAGCTTGGATAGCCAGAATCACCCTACCAAACTTGTTCCATAACTCAAAATTCTGCAACTTCGAAATCTGTTTTCAAGCCTTTTTCAATCCAATTTTACAATCCATTTACCTCCCTTGATCTTCCCTGAAGCTAACCATATAATTACCTTCAAGAATCGTGCCATATATTGCTCCATAGAAGTCCAGTTTCAGAGCTCTGCAACTCAACTTCAATAGGTAGATTTCTTCATCAATCCTTTAAAACTTTGATATCATTGTGATGCTCTCTATGCCCTGGTTCTAGTCGCAACAGTTACTTTTATCTGGAAACATGTTTTGACCATGAAATTTCAAATCCCTTTTCAAAACTTTCCTTCCAAATTGTTTGAGCTACAGTTTATATAAATTTATCGCGAAGGTGTGGTTGTCTTCGTCTTGAAGAGACGAAGCGAATGACATAGGTCTCGTGCTCTAATTTTACAGATTGAACAACCTGGTTTTGGGACTGGCTGGAGGTTGAAGAGGACCAATGTGTCGGCCTTCAACCAATGAAACATCGCCATTTGGATTTTTTAAATTTCTGATTTACATTTGATTTAGTGTTTTATTCACTAATGACCATGATATGCATAGTGCGTCAGATCCCTTGGATTTGATTACTAACGTGTTTTGACTCTCATCCAATGGTCCACATATTTTTTACTTTATTTTTCTTTTCTGATTTTTATATTTAATTGTTTTAAATTTCAAAATATGATAGAAAATTCATTTTTAGTCAAAAAAATCTGAAAAAATTATGAAATATATTTTTTATTTTTATTTTTCTGATTCTTTTTTTTCACAATTTTATTTTGTGTTTGGATATTTTTTTAAAATTTTCACTTTATTTAAATTGTTTTAAATGTTTAAAAATACTTTTATGCATTTTTAAATTCTGAAAAAATTATGGAATGATCCAATGATATTGTGACAAATATTGGTGACCTCATTTATTTTTTATTTCTGACTTTGCTATTTTTTTATCATTTTTATTTTATTTTACACATTTCTTTTAATTTTAAAAATAGTTTCTGACTTTAAAAAATTACCAAAAATTTTATAAAATTATTTTAGTTCATTTCTGATTTTCCTATGGTCTTACTTTTTATTTCTTGATTAATTTGAACATAGTTGATATTTTTCTCTTTAATTTCTATTTTAAAACATTTTAAAAAAACCTTTTTAATGTATATATTAAGTGCAATATTATTGTGTGATTATTTTCTGGATAATCTTGGGTTGAATTTTTAATCATGAACTTTATTAACATCATTGGATCCATGCTGTTGAGTCTAACTCCACAAAAATGGATGAATGATTTTAATAATAGTTTGATTAAATTTTAATTCAAATGTGGTTTGTATATTCTTCCCTTCCCTTCTCCATCTTATCCCTTTCTTATTGCACTAAGTGTTATTGGAGCATGATCCCTATATCATGTCTCAAGACAAATGGTGCATAGATTGCTATTGACCGACCTCAAAATAGGTGTGACTTCTACATAAGTCCACTTATGATTGCTTAACATAGCGCTAAATTTTGTCCCAATTCGAATAAATGATCAATCGTGGCCCAAACCTATATTTGTAATCCCAAGTATGTTAATTTGATCTCTTTGATCTAATAACCTTGAGATTCATCGTGTAGAGGCTTTGGTTTTACCAATCCTCTAATGGATCTACAACACTTTTGGTTAACACAGATAACTTAAACATCATTGATTATTAAATGGTACTTTTCAGGATTCCAAATGGATGATATACTTGACAAAAAGCAAAGGCAACTTGTTGTATGGAGGCTTTGGTTCTACGAATCCTCTAATGACTTCCAAATGCAAGTTTCAAGATGGTCATCCAACTAACCACTAATTATTAAATTGTTTTTACTTTATGCCTTTTAATTTTTATGCTTTATGTACCATTTACTTTAAGCATTACATTTCATGTCATTTTTATTTTGCCCACTTGAGCCTTTTCTTTTCTCTTCTGACAACTAATAATAAACATGAACTATAAAAACCTTTAATAATACTTGGACTATTTGGTTACTATCCTTGGCATTATGGAGTATTGGATTTCTTGGACTTAGGATTAGAAACCTTGGCCTATGTTGGAGACCTTGTGATCTTAATTGATATTTTATATGGAGTTCTTGAGGTTTACCTCAAGACATTGGGTTGTTTGTCTGTTTTGTGTGCAGGTTATTGTGATTACATACTTTATTTATAATCTGGAATTCACCCGTATACAGCCGTTGCTCTGCCCAATTTTTGTGAAGACTTAATACACTTGATGTTTGGTTCTCTCAAGAGGTCTAGTATCTTTGCTTGCTTGGTTTTAATCCAAAGAATGGGAATTCTATTTTGACTCATAATGTCAAGTACTGGCTCCTTGTTAGTTAGATGGTTCTTATCCCTAGCTTTTACCTTATTCTTTAGGATAGTATCTTCTTCTGCCCCATCATCTTTAATTTCAAAAATCTTATCCCTCCTTTTTGAAAACCATTCTTGTTTCTAAACTTGAACCACTTTCATAATAAACTTGGACCTAGGTCCATGCAATTTTCAAAACCTTTTCATGAACAAACTTTAATCAACTTAATAATACCTTGACATTTTTTAGAAGACTAAAAGTCAATCAATCTCATTTTAAACTATTTTGCCACTTTGGCTTCTACTTTAAAACTTTTCTTAAAAGATTGTACTCTTGTCAATCCTTGTAGTGATGCAAACAACTATACTTCTATAATGTATAGTGAAGAGAGATATTCTCCACTTGGGTGTCGAGTGAGGCATTGTTGATTTTAAAATCCAAGACATATCCTCCACTTTGAGATGATGTGAATTCTCCTTTCTCATGATTGTGGGTAGTAAATATGTTTTCCACACGGACAATAACAATGATGTCTTATCTCATAAGATTAACCAACACACTTGTGTTTTAAATTTTTAAAAGAGGAACTACGTGTACCCTGATCCCCTATTGCACAAAAGGTGGTACATAGGCACTAAAGGTTTGCAACTGCGGCGGGTGAAAAAACCATAAAAAATATTTCTTTTCTCACCTCCACCATCCATTTTATACAACATTTTATATCCAAAATATACAAATTTTACAAAAGGGTTCCTACAGAGTACTGTAGATGTTTAGGGTGCTAATACCTTCCCTTTGCATAACCAACCCCCTTGCCTTGAATCTTTCCCCATCTTTTTTGGGTTAATAGCTCTTTTCCCATTCCTTTGGAAACAATAAAGCGCGGTAGCGATTTTTATTTTGATTTATATAAGTCTAGTCGATCCAATGGCTTAGTCTTAAACATTTCTACCGCTACAAGCGGCAAAGGCATCGAGGTGGACCCTGCAAAGGTTAAAGCTATACAAGAAATGCCAACTCCTCACACTAAGAAGGAGGTCAGGGGATTCTTGGGACGCCTAAACTACATTTCCAGAATCATTTCCCATCTAACCGCTACTTGTGAGCCAATCTTCAAGTTACTGAAGAAAGATTAAACAGTGAAGTGGAATGACGACTGCCAGAACGCCTTTGACAAAATAAAAGAATATCTTCAAAAGCCTCCAATTTTAATGCTTCTAGTCGAAGTAAGACCTCTGATCATGTACTTAACGGTATTAGAGAACTCAATGGGGTGTTTGTTGGGGAAGCATGACAAGTCTAGTCGAAAAGAGCATGCAATATACTACATTAGAAAAATATATACCGCCTATGAAACAAGATACTCACTGCTCGAGAAAACTTGTTGCGCTTTGGCATGGGCTGCTCACCAACTGAGATAGTATATGCTGACTCACACTACCTTATTGATATCTAAAATGAACCCTATCAAGTACATCTTTGAGAAGGCCGCTCTCTCCGGAAGAATAGCAAGATGGAAAATGATCCTGACCGAATACGACATTCAGTATACAACCCAGAAAGAAATTAAGGGAAGTGTACTAGCTGATCATTTGGCTCACCAGGTTGTGGATGACTACCAATCCATGAATTTTGAGTTCCCGGGTGAGAACATCATGCTAGTAACTTATTGTGAAGAACCTGGACCGGATGAAGGACCTAAAAAAAGATCCCAATGGACTATGGTTATTGACGGAACTTACAACGCTCTTGGCAATTACATTGGTGTTGTGATCATATCTCTTAAAGGCTGTCATACTCCTTTCACTTCCAGGCTATGTTTCAATTGTACCAAAAATATGGCTGAGTATGAAGCATGTATTATGGGTCTCAAAGCTGCTACCGACTTGAGGATCAAATTCTTGAGTGTATTTGGAGACTCGGCCTTAGTAATCAGTCAAATCAAAAGGGAATGGGACACGAAGCATACTAATCTTATCCCTTATAAAGAGCATGTGTTGACATTGATTCCATACTTCAAAAAAAATTACCTTTGAGCATTTTCCACGAGAGGAAAATCAACTAGCGGACGCGCTAGCTACTATGTCATCCATGTTCAAGGTTAGATGGGATAACGAATCCCCTCATATCACCATTGAGAGAATGGACGAACCAACATATTGTCATGAGATTGATAATGAAGAAGTAGTGGAAAAACCCTGGTTCCACGAAATCAAAAGATATCTCGAATCCCAAGAGTGTCTTGAAGAAGCTTTAGTCAATGATAAGAAGTTCCTAAGAAGGTTCTCTACCAAGTTCTTCCTCAGTAACGGGATTCTCTACAAGCGCAACCACGACTCTACCTTGATTCGGTGTGTAGACAGGAGTGAGGGAGAAACGATTATGGCTGATTTACATGAAGGTACCTTTAGCACCCATTCTAGTGGGCACACGATGGCTAAAAAGATCCTACGGGAAGGATACTATTGGTCCACTATGGAAGCAAACTGTTATCAACATTCACGAACTTTTCACAAATGCCAGATCTATGTTGATAAGGTGCATGTACCTCTAGTTCCTCTAAACATCCTGACTGCTCCTTGGCCATTCGCAATGTGGGGCATCGACATGATCAGAGAGATTAGACCTACAGCCTCTAATGGGCACCGCTTTATCTTGGTTTCCATTGATTACTTCATGAAGTGGGTCGAGGCATCTTCATTTTCTTCTGTTACCAAGAACATTGTGGCACGATTCATCAAATATAACCTTATTTGTCGATACAGTATTCTAGAAAGAATCATTATGGATAATGGTATCAATCTCAACAATACCATGATCACCGAGCTCTGCATGCAATTCAAGATCCAACATCATAACTCTTCTCCTTATCGGCCTAAGATGAATTGCGTTGTAGAAGCTGCTAACAAAAACATCAAGAAAATCATACAGAAGATGACGATGACATACAAAGACTGGCATGAGATGTTACTGTAGCGGTAGAAATTTTTAAGACTAAGCCATTGGATTGACTAGACTTATACAGATCCAAAATAAAAATTGCCACTGCGCTTTATTATTTCCAAAGGAATGGGAAAAGAGAGAGTAACCCAAAAAGAGGGGGAAATATTCAAGGTAAGGGGGTTGGTTATGCAAAGGGAAGGTATTAGCACCCTAAACATCTATGGTACTCCGCAGGAACCTCTTTGTAAAATCTGTATATTTTGGCTATAAAATGTTGTATAAAAGTGGATGGTGGATGTGAGAAAAGAAATATATTTTTAATGGTTTTTGCACCCGCCGCGGTTGTGAACCTTTAGTGCCTACATACCACCTTTTCGTGCAATAGGGGGTCAGGGTACACGTAGTTCCTCTTTTAAAGATTTTAAAACACACGTGTGTTGGTTGATTTTATGAGATAAGACATCACTGCCATTGTCCGTGTGGAAAAACATACTTATTACTGACAATCATGAGAAAGGAGAATTTGCATCATCTCAAAGTGGAGGATATGGCTTGGATGTTAAAATCAACAATTCCTCACTCAACACCCAAGTGTAAAATATCTCTTTTCACTATATATTGTATAAGTATAGTTGTTTGCATCACTACAAGGATTGACAAGAGTCCAATCTTTTGAGAAAAGTTTTAAAGTAAAAAAAAAACCAAAATGGTTTGAAATGAGATTGATTGATTTTTTAGTCTTCTCACAAAAATGTCAAGGTATTATTAAGTTGATTGAAGTTTATTTTTGAAAATGTTTTGAAAATGCATGGACCTAAGTCCAAGTTTATTATGAAAGTGGTTCAAGTCTAAAAAAGAACAAGAAGAGTTTTTCAAAAGTAGGGAGAAGATTTTTGAAATTAAATTAGATGGGAGGAGAATAAGGGACTATCCTAAAGCATAAGGTAAAAGTTAGGGATAAGAACCATCTAACCAACAAGAAGCCAATACTTGACATTTATGAGTCAAGATAGAATTACCATTATTTGGATTGAAACCAAGCAAGCAAAGATGTTAGACCTCTTGAGAGAACTAAACTTCAAGTGTATTAAGTCTTCACAAAAATTGGGCATAGTAACGTCTGTATACGGGTGAATTCCAGATTACAAAGAACGTAATCATAATAACCTGCACATAAAACAAACAAAAAACCCAATGTCTTGAGGTAAACCTCAAGAACTCCAGACAAAATATCAATTAAGGTCATAAGGTCTCCAACATAGGCCAAGGTTTCTAATCATAAGTCCAAGAAGTCCAATGCTCCATAATGCCAAGGATAGTAACCAAATAGTCCAAGTATTTTAAAGGTTTTTATTGTTTATGTTGATTATTAGGTGACTTAGAAGAGAAAAGAAAAGGCTCAAGTGAGCAAAATAAAAATGACATGAAATGTAATGCTTAAAGTAAATGGTACATAAAGCATAAAAAATAAAAGGGCATAAAGTAAAAACAATTTAATAATTAGTGGTTAGTTGGATGACCATCTTGAAACTTGCATTTGGAACTCATTAGAGGATTGGTAGAACCAAAGCCTCCACACAACAAGTTGCATTTGCTTTTTGTCAAGTATATCATCCATTTGGAATCCTCAAAAGTACCATTTAATGATCAACGGTGTTTAAGTGATCTGCGTTGACCAAAAGTGTTGTAGATCCATTAGAGGATTGGTAGAACCAAAGCCTCCACACAATGGATATCAAGGCTATTGGATCAAAGAGATCAAATTAATATACTTGGGCTTGCAAACATAGGTTTGGGCCACGAATGATCATTTATTCGAATCGGGACAAAATTTAGCGCTATGTTAAGCAATCGTAAGTGGACTTATGTAGAAGTCGCACCTATTTTGAGGCTGGACAATACCAATCAATGCACCATTTGTTTTGAGACATGATATAGAGATCATGCTCCAATAACACTTAGTGCAATGAGAAAGGGACAAGATAAAGAGGGGTGGGAGAGAATATAAAAACCACATTTGAATTAAATTTAAATCAAACTATTATTAAAATCATTCTTCCACTTTTATGGAGTTAGACTCAACACCATGGATCCAATGATGTTAATAAAGTTCATGATCAAAATTCAACCTATGTTCAGCCAGAAAATAATCACAAAATAATATTGTATTTAATATATACATTAAAAAAAGGTTTTAAAAATGTTTCAAAATGGAAATAAGAAAGAGAAATATCAACTATATTCAAATTAATCAAGAAAAATTAAGTAAGACCATAGAAAAATTAGAAAAGGACTCAAGTATTTTTATAAAATTTTTTGCAATTTTTAAAAGTCAGAAACTATTTTAAAACTAATTAAAATTGTTCAAACAAATAGAAAATAGGTCAAAAATAGTAAACATCAATATAAAATTCCATAAAATTTTCAAAAAGTCAGAAATATGCAAAATGATATTTAGGAAATTTTTTTAGAATTATAAAATGTCAGAAAGTATTTTTAAGGTAATTAAAACAAAGCAAAAAATGCAAAAAATATAAAAAATATCAATTTTCAAAATAAAAATATGAAAAATATTCATGAGATCAGAAATAATTCAAAGTATTTTTGTAGATTTTTTCATAATTTTTGAATAAAAAATAAAAGAGTTATGAATTTTTGAAAATTAAATCAATTAAAATATAAAAATCAGAAAATAAAATAAACCAAAAAGATATGGGCCATCAAATCATAGTCAAAATGCGTTAGTAAGCTAATCCAATGGACCAGATGCATTGTGCTTGATATGGACTTTAGTAAGATGCGCAGGGAATCAGAAAAAGGCAACCAATGAAATTAAAACGTTTGGCACGCTATCATTGGCTGAGACGAGACATGTCATCGTCTTCAACCTCCAGCCACCCTGAAATGGAGATTTAGTGAGATCTTTCAAATGGTAAAATTAGGATCCCAGACCAGTATCATTGGATTCATCTCTTCAAGACGATCCTAACACCATCATCGCGCCAAATTTATGTAAAGTATACTAAGAGATATGAATCAAAAACCCAGAAAATAGCGAGCACCTTCAATTTGAGATTTCTCTCTCAATTCTCAATGGATTTAAAAATTGTAAGAAGCACTAGAATAAGGAGAATGAGTTGAACAAGTTAGTGCTTTATTTGGATCCAAATGGTGGAGAATTCTACCTTTTCGAAGTTCAAGAAAGAAATTTTGAAACTGGACTTCTGTAGCTTGGATTATAGCTCGTTTTGCTTGGTTTAAGTACTGGAGAGTTTGTATGATGCTTAAGGAAGATGAATGTGCAAAGAATTTTGGAAGAAAAGGCTGGAATCTCAGAAACTAATTTAAAAATTTTGAAGTTTGTGTGAGATTTTGAAAGAATGTTTTTGGCTCTCAAAGCTTGAGGAAATGAATGAGGGTGACCCTCTATTTATAGGGAATCAAATGGAATGTTCAAGTGTGTGAAATGATGAAGTTTGGAGGGAAATCGTGTGAACCTGATGCACGAGCAAAGTGTGATCTGATTTTCATTAAAACTCATCCAATCCTTGCGTTTTAAGGCTCTAATACACTTTGGAAACTTGGTTAAATATGTTTAGATCACAAACGCATGCTAATTTGATGTTTAGAAGCCAAAACATGAATTTCAAATTCTGACTTATGAAGAAACTTCAGTTCCAAGTTACCAAGTTCAATCCAATGGCATTCTCAGCTCAAAGGGTCTTAAGGCATGATTCTTGATGCTTTAGAAAGATGAGGTTACAAGCTTTGCAATGGAAAAATAATGGAATCAAATGGATGCTTGAGCTGAAAGTTGCATTGAGTCAAAGTTGTGGGAAAAAGTTGACTTTCCATACTTAGAAATATTTCAATTTTTTCTTCAAAGGTGACCTATAATGTTTTTCATCCAAACATGGCCTTCCACTTGGAATTTGATCTTGACCAAAAAATATGGCATGAAATAGACCTCTTGAATGACATTTTGAAACTTGAACCATTCAAAACATCCAAAAAATTGAGAGAGTTATGAATTGTTGAAGTTGGAAAAAAATCATGAAATGACCTATAATATTTTGTATCCTTAGGGAATCTTCCATCCATTTTCTCATTTTTCACATAAAAGAAGGCATAAAGTTAACATCCTCAAGATAATTGTAGAAAAAGAGTGGGCTCAAGGTGATAAAAATTGACCAATTTATGATCATTTGAAGTCACACATGGGAAAATGGGAGTTCATCTGGAGGACTTGTAATCTTTCTTCATCATCAAGTTTCTTCCACATGAAAACTCCTTGAAACTTTTTAAGTGATATGTTGATAACCCTTTAAAGATAAGGATGTCTTTAGAATCACTCAAAAATACCAAAATATGAGCAAGATATGCTTCTTTGAAGTTCAAAACCCTAGCTCCTAGATCAAGAAAATGCTTTAAGGAACTTTGACAAATTTGAACAAACTTCTTGTACCAACACAAATGATTTGTAAATAGAAGTTGTTAAGGATGAAAATAAGAACTCATAGCCACTAAAACCACTTCCATATATTGAGAATTGAGAGAAATATGCACTTGTGATCAATGGGAATAAGACTTTGTCAAACCATGACAACTTCTTCAATCAATCCCTTGCACTTTTGAATCAATCTTGATGTCTTGGGAATGTAGTGAACCAAAATAAACCTTGTCATTCCATCCCTTCCAAAACAACTTCAATGGTGAGGTTTGGACTTCTCAAGCTTTATTGCCTAGGGAATGGAAATAAACTCATGAACCCATGGAGCAACTTGCTAAATCTCATTGCCTTTACCTACATTAGTAACAATCAAGACAAACCAACATTGCATTTTATTAATTAAAAGGAAAAATCAAGACAAAATATTCATGATCACAGAAGAAAACAAGTCAAGGTGCTTGGTGATTCTTCAAAGAGCAAAGCTAAAGGTAGGGAGGAGATCTTAGGTATGATAAAGGGATCTTAGGGGCAAAAGTTGGGGTACAACAATTACCATTTGCTCTTCATGGTTACCGCACTACAATGCGCACATCAACAGGGGAAACTCCTTTCTCTTTGGTATACGGTATGGAAGTTGTCCTACCCATCAAATTATAGATCCCTTCCTTGAGAATCATGAAGGATGCAGGGGTGAGCGAAGACGAAATGATTCATACTCGATTTGACCAATTAAACCTAATTGACAAGAAGAGGCTCACGGTTATCTGTCATGGTCAGATGTACCAAAAACGTATGATCAAAGCTTTTAACAAGAAAGTCATACGTCAGGTATATCAAGTTGGTGACTTGGTAATCAAGCGTATCATACTGCCACAAGGTGATCCCAGGGGTAAATGGACTCCTACATACGAAGGGTCATTTGTGATCAAGAACATATTTTTTGGTGGAGCCATGATCTTAACCACTATGGACGGTGACGACCTTCCGCACCCTTTAAACGCGGACATAGTTAAAATATACTATGCATGAACAAAGACCCTCTAGGTTGACTAGCCTAGCCAAAAATTAGGGATATACATATGAAAAAATTTGTACACTTGGAAAGTCGAAAACCTGTAAAGGCGGCTTGGGCAAAAAAGGGTATACCGGTGGACTGAAAACCCGAAAGGGTGGTCCAGGCAAAAGTTAGAGATTTAAAGTGTATAACTATGTCATGTTTGATCACCTTACAACCAATCTTCAGTATCAACTATCAAGCTTAAACGGAACTAATCAATCCAGTCAGCTTCAGACAAGCAGCGAAAGAGATGAGACGCTCAAAGGCATAAAAGCAATAGCAGAATGGGAACCCAATGATATTATTTCACATAGCTATTTTCTTTGTATGCTATTTTGTAAAGTTTTATTCTTACGACAACATTCTCTTACTAGGATGTTCGTCTCCTTGTACAAGGACGCTTATTCAAATTTAATACAAAGCTATCTCCTTGAAAGGGCAAAACTATTTGTTTTTATTTTTCTGTTTTGTTTGCAAAACGTTCAGTGATTATTTTTGAACATATGCATTTTAATATAATTACCGTTTACAAATATACACATAAAAAAACAGAAAGACTGTTACTAATGGCTTTAAGAAACGAGACAATATCTAAGGGCTATCCACAAAATCCCCGCGGATGTTTACTCCAATAGATACCTTCTCCATAGATACCTTCTCCAGCAGATACCTTCTCCAGCAGGTACAGAGGAAGAGACATCCTGCTACAAGGTCACTACCATATTCTCAGTATGCAACCTAATGGTGCCAGGTTCTCATATCCTCGGCAGAGCAAAATCTCCAAATTACTGCTCCAACATCTAATGATTCCCCACTGAAGTCGCCAAGCTTCTTAGGATTCCCCAACAGAATTTCAAAAAAATCCCCAAGCAGTTTACAAAGTCTTCCTTCCCCAACAGAGTTTATTTCTCTAACAACTGAAATCTATCTCCGGGTATTCAACTCCAACAAAACCTGAAGACCTACTTTCTTCATCCCCAGCTGCAATCATAGATTTATTTTCCCTAGTTCAACAACACTATAATGGAATAATTGATATGTTCATATATTGCATTCATACATCATTTTACAAACATCATAGCATATGCAGCACAAATGCATATATCACAATCTCATTTATTTTGAGAACATCATGCAATTCATACATCATGACATTGCATAAAACTGACTTTACCTTTTCAGGTTGAATTCGCAGACAGACGAATATTATCAACTTATGCATAATAGGTCAAAGATTAATGCCCAAAACCACACGAGGAAACTATCTACACGGCCAAGTGTATTGAACTCCCGAAACAAGATGAGTTTACCAACAAATGCAGTAGGTCAAAGATTAATTCCCGAAACCAGACGGGGAAACTATCTAGGTGACCAACATTGCCAAGTTCCAGATTAATACCTAAAACCAGATAGGAAAACTATCTGAGAACTATCTGATTGTCGATTAATACCTGAAACCAGACAGGAAAGTTATCTACATGAGCAGATTAAAGATTAATACCTGTAATAAGCCAGGAAAACTATCTTTCTTTCTCAGGTCAGAGATTAATACCTTAAACTAGACAAGATAACTATCTCAACAACCGACAAAAACAAGTTCCAGATTAATACATGTAACAAGCGAGGACAACTATCTGTGGATGACCGACTGTAGGTTAATACCTATAACAAGTCAGGAAAACTATCTACTTGAAGAGATTGAAGATTAACACCCGAAACCAGACGGAAAAAACTATATTTATTTCTAAGGTCAGAGATTAATACTTGTAACAAGCCAGGACAACTATCTCAAACGAACGGTAAAAGCAAGTTTCAGATTAATACTTGAAACAAGACATGACAACTATCTGTGAATAGCTAATTTGTAGATTAACACCTGAAACCAGACAGGAAAACTATCTACATGACCAGGCGAAGCAATCTTACATGGGTTCCTTCTCATATACCATCCAGATGTAATCTAACACAGACTCATCCTGAAGCAATCTTACACGGGTTCCTTCTCATATACCATCCAGATGCAGCCTAACACAGACTCATCCTGAAGCAATCTTACACGGGTTCTTTCTCGTATATCTCTAGATGCAGACTAACACAGACTCATCCTGAAATAGCCCTACATAGGCTCTTTCTAATACTTTTCCAGATAACAGTTAATTCCATTATCCCCAGCAAGTTGCTGTGACGCCTAGATTTCAACCAGAAAGCAGCAAACTCTCATCTCTTCAGTACAGAGATAACTCCTCAATAGATTCTTGGACAACTGAAGCTCCTAGACTCTATTCCTCACAAAGTTTTTTCTCAAAGCGGGAGAAGAACATAAACTCACATTCCCCAGTGGAGTCCTCCTCAGACAGCAGGAACATAATTCCCCATAAAGGGACCATTTATGAAATCGGCATCTACTTTGGATGGCATCTTTAAGCCCATCTCTGACGACTCTTTGTCATCTTATCCAAATGGCATCTGTAATCCCATTCCCGATATCATCAACCAACAGTGTTACTTCATGTGAGTGCAAATTTCTGGGCACTCTAGTATTCAATCATCTTCCACCTTCAGATCATGAAAGGCAGACAAGCCAATCTAAATCCTCAGGTTTAAGAAGATTGAACAGTGGGAGTTTTTGTACCCCAAAGTTTTCCCTCCCACTTTTACTCAAGGCATGCTCATTGAGGTTCCCAATTGCTCAAGGATGACCAAGAATTGACTAGTCAAATTCTCCTCCTAAGTAATGAACCTCTAATTAGGGTTTCACTTTTCATCAAGATATGTGAGCTCCAAAGGTCTCAAATGTTTTTCCATGGTCCCTAATATGTCTTCAAGATTGTCCATGCCAAATTTCATGCCTTACACTACAATTTTGCTCAGTCAATGGCTCAAATGCTTGAAAATCAATTGTACTAGGTCAAAAGTCAATTGTGGCTCTTGTACAGTCAAACTTCAAGATTTTTGGTCAACATCAAAATTTTGAAGTGATATCCATCAGTTGATCAAGGGTTGATCATGATTCCTCAAGGAATGCTCCTAATCTATCAAAAGCCAAGAATTGTTAAATTAGGGTTTCTATAGGAAAAGTCAACTGAACTTTGACCAGGCATAACTTTCACATACTTCATCCATTTTTCCCCAAACAAAGATCATTTTGAAGATAATCTCATTACGTACCACTTATATTTTGTCCTCAAGTTCAAAAGATGCACCATTTGAAAGATACAAGCCCATACATTACATGTCATTTTCAAAAAGTCAACAAAAGGAACTTTTTGTCAAGACCATTTACATCAAGATGAAGTCTTCAAATGCAAAATTGATCATAAGAGGGATTGAAGTAGACATCTTGGGATTTCCAAAATGTCCAAGATCATCATCATGAGATGAAAATTGAGAAAGTTATGGATTGCCCAAGTTGGAAAATTTTGGAAATTTCAAAAGTTATGCATTGAGCAAACTTAAGCTTTTTGGTCAATGGCTTAATTTCTTGGACTTCAAACATCTTCCTAAACTTATAGAGGACCTATAATATAATTTTTACATTGCCTTACCATTTTTATCTATTTTTTCATATTTATTTTTATTTATTTCAAATAAATACAAAATAAAGTGTACAAAATAAATAGGGATGGGCTTTGGCATTTGGGCTGATGTTTTGTCTTGCCTATAAGCCCATGAATTCATGCAAGAAGTGACCAGGTTCATCCAACTTTGAAAATGGCATGAAATCTCCATTTTAGGCATTTTTTCAAATAAGGATCATGGCTTTATCATGGCCTTTATGGGCTTGATTCTTTCCATTTAACCTTGCTCCCTCCATCTCCTCTATATAAGGATCATTCTTGCTAGCATTACTCACGCATAGGTTGCATATAGAAGCCACGTAAAATTCTCAAATTTTCATTCAAAGTTGCAATCTTGAAACTCTAACTTCCTGCCTTTCTCAAACCAAACAAGGGGTCCATTTGTTTCCTTGAAGATCCCAGGAGCTTACCTTGACTCTCCTTGAAGCCCAACACACGCAAGAACCACCACCTTCAATCATCACCATTTGTTAAAATTCTAAAAAATTAAATCCTTATTTTTTTCGCGTTGTTGAATGCTTTAATGCTTTGATTTGTGCTCAGGACCTTCATTAGGACGGGATGGACGCATCGCATGAAAGTTTTGAGACCTATAACACTGGATGCCATTGTTAGGGCATCCATGGTTGTTACGGCTGGATCTCTTAATATAGGGACTTTCAGACCAATCTAAGGCCAAATTCGAGTTCAAGGCTTGATTTTATGTAGGATAAGGCTTCTTGTTTTGTCTTAAATTGTGTGTTTTTGTAGGTACAAGTTCTGGTTTCCCGGAGAAGATGATCGGATGTCTCCTCCGGCACCATTGACCCTTTGACTCCGGTCAAAGCTAGTGTGGCAGTTTTGTGTTACCTAATTGACCCATTTAAACTCAGCACGCATTTTTTTATTTTGAATATTTTTTATCCAGGTTTATCATATAATATTATCATTGTATTTGGATTAAAAAATGAGCAGGTTAGTGTAGTGGTGAGGTGCGTGTTGGTAAAGCTAGAGAGCCTGGGTTCGATCCCCAGGTCTTTAGTTTTATTTTCTATTACATGTCTTCTATAGATCAGGTGTTAAACAGGTCCATAGGTACACCATGCGTCCTCACCCTCGGCCAGTTGATCACCACTAATTCAGATCAAACGCTCTTGGAGCGCCCCCTCATGATGGATACTCAAGGGGCCAGTAACACTGAATCACGCACAGGATTCTGGGCTTCCATTTTTTGGGCCTAAACGAATATCTCAAGGATACCCCCTGATTGCAGATTAACACCCAGGCCCATTTGTTTTGTTTTAGTTTATTTTTTTCTATTTTTATTTGTTTTGTTTTATTCAATTAGCAAATATTTATTTTTAAAATCAAACAAAAAAAATAATAATTAGACTTAGGATTTTTCTAAAACTAATTTAATAATTTAATTAACTTAATTATTTTGACTTGTTTTAATTAATTTAAAACCAATTAGACATAGGTTTTTAATTCAAATATTTTCTTAACAAAAATACAAAACATAGTAGAATTAGTTTTATTAGAATTAATTTTAATTAACAATCATTTTTCTCTTATTTAATTAACAATCATTTCACTTAGTAATTTCTTAGGGTTTTAGATGTCTCTTTTCCATTTCACGCGCATTGCTTATTTTTGTATTTTTATATTAATGTATCTGCTGAGGGAATGTAATAGATAATTAACTAGGGCTTTTACTGCTTTCTTTATTTTCTTTTCCCCCATTTTCTGGACATGTAAATATCCCCCTCCCCAAAGTCTTGTAATAGCGTAGGATTTACGATGCCCGCACTTTAAATTTCTTCAAAATATTAATTGTTAGTAACTAGGCTTGTATGGAAAGACTGAAAACAAAACGCTAGAAAACCTAATAACAATGATGAATGAACTGAACTGAATCACTTACACATATACATCTCTAGGGTACACCCACTTTGGTTGCCTTTCGGAAAAATAAAACAGTCATGTCCCTCGAAAATGGGGATGCTTTAGCAAAGACCTGTAAATTAAAAGATCATAGTCCCTCGATGACCCTACAGTACTGCCTTTCGGTAAATGATCTAGTTCCTTAAACAAAATTGCTAAAGCGTCTCTATATGTTTCCTTTTATGATTGTATGTCCCTTCGAATGTCCCTCAAACATCCAACGATAAGGCTACCTACTCACTAATAGTAGGATAGCACTGTCTAAAGGATAGGAGGAAAAGAATAAACCTTTTCGAGTATAAGTAGATAGTTCTTAGACGCTTGCTCAAAAACAAACTTTTTACACTTATACAAAACTTTTTAAAAACACTTTCAAAAAATGCTTTATCAACACTCTTGAGGACTGATACAAGAGTTATCATAAAGTGAATCGCTGCACTAAGGCATTTTCAAATACTTTCCAAAAATAAAAAGCACGAGGTATTTAAAAAATGAGCTAAGCATCTAAGAGCCCGTAGAAAACTACAGATGGAAATGGTGCTAACACCTTCCCTTTCCATAATCTAGCCCCCCTTACTCAGAAAACTCTCGAAAAGGTCTTTTTCTGTTCTTTTCACCCTTTTCTTAATTTGGATAAAATAAAAGTCGATGGTGACTCTTTCTTACCGCAACATTTTCGAACATAAATGCAAAACCAGTATAACAGTCAGTTCTGCCACCGTATCACAGAAAGCACTCAAGTCATCAAAGGGGCAAAATTATCAAAATTAGGGTTTTGATTGAGAATGACTTATTTTGAATTTTGACCTAGTACATGACATAATGGTTTGAAGCATGATCTCGAGGACACAAACACAACATGTTGACCTAATTTCATGGCTTAAATCATTTCTCAAGATCAAGGTATTGATAGTTGAAATTTGGACCAACTAATGAAAAGTCAACTGACACACAAAAAGTTAAACTTTGACTTTTTGGTCAACATTGAGTTTCAAAGATCAAGATTCATCAAGACATTCAAAAATATTAAACTTGATCATTAAGAATCAAGAAAGTCAAGAAAAGTCAACAAAATTCAAGATTTTCAATACTTAGAAAAATTCTAAGTGTTTTTTGACTTTGATAATTTCATTACTTCATGACAATTTTTCACCAAGGTGCAAGATGATTCAAGGAAAACTTTCAACATGAAAGTTGTAGAACTTGATGAATACTACAACTTTTTCCTAGAGGGTGGATGTCCAAAAAATGCTTATATTTAAAGATATAGGCTCATGAAGTCATGACATTTTTACAAAACACTTAGTGAAAATTTTAGTAAGTTTGGTCAGATTTTTGTCCCAACTTCTTCGCAATTTTTCACCAAGATCCAAGTTGATTTAGACAAAGTGGTCAACATGAAGTTTGTAGAAAATGTTTAAAGATTTCCAAAATGTCTCAGAACTTGAAGAGATCATGCTTGAGCTAAGAGAATTAAAGAGAAGAAGTTGAGCATCAATTCTTGAATTGCAAGGCATTTTCATGAAGAACACATGATCAAATCTCAAACCTATGCTACATAATCTTTCTTTGCAGGCTTCTAACTTGCAAATAAATCCATAATTTAATGTTTACACAACTCATTGATCCATTGTCCAAGTGATTCAAGCTTTGTCCAAATTGATTTTCCATTTAGGGAAGAAAGCCAAGACTTCCATTTTGGAAAAGTAGATTTAATCACAAACTCCACTCTCCTTGAGCCTTGCACTTGTTTCTTCTGAGCATACACAATATCAAAGCCATAAGCAACACATCTATAAGCCTTCAAACCACCCTATGAGCCTTGTACTATGCATTGGAACAATGTATGTCAAGTTTGCTTCCAAACCAAGTCACATAACCATAACATGTGATCTTTGATTTCTCATTTCTTGAGCCTCTAAAACCTTTTCTCTATAAATAAAGAAGTTATTTGCAATCTAACACACAGATTCACAAGCCTTGAAACACTCACAGACTCCCAGACTCCCAGAAACTCAGAATCATACACAAAACCATTGTGCAACTTCTGGCCAAAAACTTCAAACACCTAATCCCCTCGTGCGTTCCCATTCTAAATCATTCAAACATCATCTACACATCATATACAACTCATCCCCACCCCTTTTTCATAATTGTAACTGCATTTGCACCATCATCTATTTCCCAAAACTCAAACCTGCAACTTGACTTCTCCAGAAAGATTCAGGCACTTTCAGCATAAAGTAAGGATTACATTAGCTTCCTAGGAGTTCAGTGAAGCTATCCAGATCATCGGAACACCTTCAGGAGTTCTCAAACTTCGAACATGATTTCCAATTTTGAGGTGAGTTTTCTCAACTTTGAACTCTCTATACAAGCATCTTTAATGGTTACTTTGTCAATAAAAAATATAGACATCATTTCCCTGAAGCTAACCATGCCTTTAGTTTTCATTTAGATTTCCTGAGTGATGCGAATTTTGAAGATGAACTTTCTAAAAAATTAGGGTTTATTTTGGTACCAACAAAAATTCATGCTCATCTTTGATCAATGGAACAACTTTCATGTTTACATTTTTGAAAATGATTGAGAAATAAAGAAGTTAGAGTTTTGAGCAATTGTGTTGTCGTTACTGCACGCGCAAGGAAGAAGATGAAGCCATTTCAAATATTCAGAAACAATTTTATTTTAAGTTTATTGCAACTTGTTTTACCACCAGATGTAACAACCACCCAAGTGGTAAAGAAGCGCGTGCTAAGTCATTGATCCATAGGAACCTGGGTTCGAGCCCCAGTGGTACCCTTTTATGTTTGGTTCATATATTTCTTGAAGATCCAGTGCGCCTAGCTTCCTTGAGTCCATCATGTACCCTCTCCTCTACACCATCTGATCATTGGACAAGCAGATCCAACGCATCACATGCATGCCTCATGATGTATCTCCAAAAAGTCAGCTACATGGAATCATAATCTGACGTATGGGCCTCCTAGACTTGGGCTTTTTTTTTCTCTTTTATACTCGCATTTTACTTTTTAGCGCAGGCCCAATATATATTTTTTATTTTATTTTTGTTTCTAACAAAAAACTGAATTGGGCCTTTTTGCTACTTTTGACCTCCCTTCTACTTTTTAACACCCAGAGCTAATATTTTTTATATTATTCATATTATCTATATTTTATTTATTATTTATTTCTATTTAACCCAAAAATATAAAAATATATTTTCTTAAATAATTAAATTAAAAATATGTTTAGTTAAACACTTATTTTATTTTTGTTAATATTTAGAACTAGATTTTGTATATTTTACACACTTTAAAATATTTTTTTCCAAATTAACATTAACCTTAAAATTATTTTATAAACAAATTATTTAGACTTACGTTTTATTTTCTGCTTAATTTCAATTAACTTAGATTTTAGGTTTTGTTAAAAATTAATTAACTTTTCTTGTAATTAAAGTTAATTAGTTTAATTAAGTTAATCTTTAAACCTTTTCCATCAAAAAACCCTAAAAAAAATTCCTTCTTCTTCTTTATATTTTGTACATTCTGTCATAATTCATGTTCAATGGTTTGTAATAGATAATTAAGTTTTATTGCTTTCTTCTCCTCATTCACTAGCTTGTACCCCCATTCCCAAAGCATTGTAATTGCGTAGGATATTCAAATTCTGCAATTTACTATTTTCCTTATTATTGTTAGTAATTAGGGTTTGTATGACAAGATTAAAAGCAACCATAGCACAACCCTAACTCAAGATAAAATACTTAAATCAAACACACTTTGCACACTTACACCTCTAGGATAACCCTCATTGTTGCCTTCGAATAAAACAGTTATGTCCCTCAAATGTGGGATACTTTAGCAAAGACCCTTGATTAAAAGATCGTAGTCCCTCAATGACCCTTCGATGTTGCCTTCGGTAAACAATATTAGTCCCTTACAATAATTGCTAAAGCATTTTACAAGTTGCCTTTTATGATTGTACAGTGACCCACACCCGTCCCTCACATCCAATGATGGGGCTTACTAATAACTAATGGTAGGATAGAACTATCTAAAGGAGGAGGAAAAAAACAATGACTTTTTGAGTAGGTAGATCGCTCGTAATCGCTTGCTCACAAACTAAGACAATTTCCACACTTCACACTTTCAAAACAACTATTTTCAAAACAATTTTCAAAACAAACATTTTGTATACATTCTCAATGATACGAGAATCATTAAAAAATTGCCTTACATTGGCATCTTCACATCTTTCCATAAAACAACACTTCCTTTCACAAGTATTTTCTAAAACAAACATTTTGTATACATTCTCAACGACATGAGAATCATTGTAAAATTGCCATACTTAGGCGTTTTCAAAATATTTTCAAACATACACAAACACAAAGCATTTTCAAAGTGAGCTATCAGTTAAGAGCCCGTGGATAACTACGGATAAAAAGGATGCTAACACCTTGCTTTTTCATAACCTATGTAACGCCCATAATTTAATTTAATTATTTATTTAATTAAATTATTATTTTTGGATTATTTGTGAAGTTGCAAGATGTTAAGAATTATTCGTCTGGGTTATTGAATTATTACTAATTAATTAATTAGTTGATTTATAATAATTAATGTTGGAATTAAGGGAATATATATATATATATATATATATATATATATATATATATATATATATATATATATATATATATATATATATATATATATATATATATATATATATATATATATATATATATATATATATATATATATATATATATATATATATATATATATATATATATATATATATATATATATATATATATATATATATATATATATATATATATATATATATATATATATATATATATATATATATATAGAGAGAGAGAGAGAGAGAGAGAGAGAGAGAGAGAGAGAGAGAGAGGTTGGACTTATGTTATTGGTTAGAAGTAGTAATGTGGGGGTGTGTAGGTTAGGTCCAATAGGATTGATATATAAGGTTAAGCTGACACAAGGTATTGTTTTAGTTGGTGTTTAAGAAGTTATGTATGTTGACTGGTAGAGCTGAGCGGAAAAGGAGCAAGATGCCTGGTGTCGAGCAAAGCAAAGCAAGTTGTCAGCTGGAAGCTTTGGTTGAGCGACCTTCAATCCAGGTAAGGGTGGGGTTCTGACCTTATAATGGGACTTATGATATGTATTACATGGGAATTGGTCGTTTTATGATTTTTGTGCATTGATGTTTCTGATCTGCTAGTGAAGTTGCCTGTTTATTCATGTTGTGATCGTTGGGGAGTACTGTATGACCGTTTAATGAACATGTTATATGATGTTACCCGGTTGCGTGTTGTGGACGTTTTATGTATCTGTGTGACTGTCAGTTTAATCGATGGATAGGTTAGGATAGTGATCACTGGTCGTGATGGTCATTAGGACGATAGGTTACTTCCGAGCAGTTGGCAGGAAAATTAATGAATTATTGAAGTGGTCGTTTTAGGGAGGTTTCAACGTGATTGTCTTGTACGTTGATGAACATGTTATAGGAAATATAGTTTCTCGTTGATGTGTTTTTCTGAGCGGTTGGCCGGAAGTTATAAATGGTAGTGGTGTGGTTGTTAAGACATAGTAGCGTGTCTGTGTTGTTGGTCGAACTAGTGGTTGAGGAGGATGTTGATGGTGTTAGATACCGAGCAGTATATTAGGTTGTGAGGCGTGTCGAGGGTTATGTGTTGGATTGTCGAGCAATACTAAGTTGCAGGACATGTCGAGGAGAATGAGTTGGTCGTTATGCTATTTTCCCCTGTGCGTGTCGAGGAGTATGGATTAGTTGTTAGGCTGTCGTAGTTGCTATGCATGTCGAGGGGCACGTAGTTCCTTATCCCTTTTGCCCGTACATGTTGTGTTTTGGGTCATTAACTATGCTCTGTGAATTATTGTTAAGTTGTCGGTTGATTATGTTAATGATTGAATCATTGATTGATATGATAGGCTTATAGCCAATGTCGATTTATGTTGAGTTATTGTGTTGTTGTGATTGTTGTTGTGAATTCTTGTTGATAATGTGAAGTTGCAGGGAGTTTTAAATGATGATGAATTGCCTCTATTTACTGGTAATAATGGTGATGTGGGCTTATGACTTGCGATGGATGATGATTGTTCTGAGTATGTGATTGTGCATTCATATACATTTGCATACTCTGTGATGGCCTGGATTAGCAAACTGTGAAGAAGGCTTATGCCTTATTGATGCCTCTATTTATTGGAAAATTTTAAGATGGGAGTTCTGCTCCATTGGTACCACATGTATTTGCATAAAGATGAGTTGCATTCTGAGTTGTTGTGTGATTGGATTTAATTGAGTTTATGTTGCTAAAGATATGAGAAGTGGTGATTATGTATGAACTGATTCTAATGTTTTACTTATCATGTGTCCTATTATGATGTTTGATATCTCACCCATTTTGTTTGAGTGTTACCCCGATGTTGGTAACGTGTAGGTAATCCAGAGTGAAGGCGGTATACCTTCAGTAGTTCGAGTCAATGTCATTGCTCTGATATGTAAAACTCAGGGGGATAAATGATTGCTATTTATTTGTTGTTATTATTTCAGTTGAACGAACTTTAAGTTATTGTTCTTTAAATAATTGTTACTTGAAGTATTAATTGGACAGAGATGTTACATTTCTTTTAAGTTGAATATTATGACTCTGCTACGTAGTTATGAAAGTTGTTGTTTCTTTTTAAGATTGAATTATGTTGTTGTTGGTTTATCCAAGTTTAATGTGTTATGTATCGATAATGAACGCCGTTCTTTTAAGTCGAATTTGTGGCATCCTGATTTAGTTGTTGAATTTTTATAACTCTAATTTTTATATATATTGTCGGGTAGAATTTGGGTGTTACAAAGTTGGTATCAGAGCAAAGTAGGTTCGTCCGACCAAGTTGTCGAGTAGTAGTTTTGTTTAACAATCGAGTATTGTTAATTTGAGTTCTAACTGTTGTTTACATTGTAGTGATAAGTTGAGATGGATGGAAGGAATGATGTTGCACTTGCTGCTACTTTAGAAGCAATGGTGCATGCTATGGAAAATCAGTCGAATGCTGATGGGAATGCTGGATCTTGTAGTTTGGCAACTTTCTAGAGGGAGAATCCGCCTACGTTCAAGGGTAAGTACGATCCTGACGGAGCATTGGATTGGTTGAAAGAGATTGAGAGAATCTTCCATGTGATGGATTACACTCCAGCGTAGAAGGTTTGATATGGTACTCATATGCTACCAGTCAAAGCTGATGACTGGTGGCTAGAGACGTGTTAGAGGTTGGAAGCTGCAGGTGAAAATGTCACTTGGGCTGTGTTTTGTACGGAATTTCTGAGGAAGTATTTCCCTGAGGATGTTCGTGGCAAGAAGGAAATTGAGTTCCTTGAGATGAAGCAAGGGAGTATGTCGATTGTTGAGTATGCTGCAAAGTTTGTTAAGTTTGCTAAGTTTTATCCGCACTATAGGGAGGCAAATGCTGAGTTTTCAAAGTGCATCAAGTTTGAGAACGGGTTGCACCCAAAGATCAAGAAGGCAGTTGGATACCAAAAGATCCGTGTCTTTGTTGATTTGATTGATGGTTGCAGAATTTATGAAGAGGATAATAATGCTCACTATAAGATTATCAAGGAGAAGAGAGGTAAGCACCAACATAATCGTGGTAAGCCTTATGATGCCCCAGCTGGTAAAGGTAAACAGAAAGTTACTCATGGTCATAGGACTAGTGGGGGAGATGCTCCTGCTGGTATGGTTTGTTTCAAATGTGGAAAACCTGGGCATAAGAGTCATGTGTGTACTGCTGAGGTAAAGAGGTGTTTCCGTTGTGGTAAGCTTGGACATGTTGTGTCTGAGTGCAAGCATAAGGAGGTGATTTGTTTTAATTATGGTGAAGAAGGACACATTGGTAGTCAGTGTCAGAAACCAAAGAAGGTGCAAACCAGTGGTAAGGTATTCTCTTTGGCTGAGAATTAAATGGCTAGTGAGGACAGACTCATCAGAGGTACATGTTTCATTAATAATACTCCTTTAATTTCTATTATTGATATCAGTGCTACTCATTATTTTATTGTTGTTGATTGTGTTGAAAGATTGGGTGTTATGTTATCTTCTTTGTATGGAGAGATGGTCGTTAACACTCCAGCCAAGGGGTCGGTGACTACTTCTTTTGTGTGTTTAAAGTGTCCTTTGTCGATTTTCGATAGAGACTTTGTTGTCGATTTGGTTTGTTTTCCTTTAAGAGGGTTGGATGTGATTCTGGGTATGAACTGGTTAGAGCATAACTATGTTCATATTAATTGTTATAACAAGTCTGTAAGGATTTCTACTCCGGAAGAAGAGGAAGGTAGTCTGTTGTCTGCTAGACAGTTGCGGCAATTGATGCAAGAAGAGGCTCAGATGTTCTCGTTGATGGCGTCACCATCTGTCGAGAATCAAGCTATAATTGAGTAATTGTTGGTGGTGCATGAATTTCCTGAAGTTTTCCCTGATGAAATTCTTGATGTACCGCTGGAGAGAGAAGTTGAATTTGCTATTGATCTTGTACCTGGTACGAGACCTATTTCTATGGCACCATACATGATGTATGCATCTGAATTGTCGGAATTAAAGAAGCAATTGGAAGAGTTACTTGAGAAGAATTTTGTGAGGCCAAGTGTATCGCCGCGGGGAGCTCCAGTGTTGTTAGTAAAGAAGAAAGATGGAAGTATGAGGCTTTACGTGTGTTGTACCCAAAAAATTTCCCTCTCTTTTTACTCAACACATGCCCATTGAGGTCCCCAACTTGCCCAAGGATGACCAAGAATTGACCAGACAAATTCTCCTCCTAAGGCAATAAACTTCTAACTAGGGTTTCAATTTTCATCAAGATGTGTGAGTTACAATGGTATCAAATGTTTTCCATGGTCCTAATATGTCCTCAAGATTATCCATTCCAAATTTTAGGCCTTGCACAACAAGTTTTCTCAGTCAACTACTCAAATGCCTGAAAATCAACTGTATTAGTTCAAAAGTCAATTGTGGCCTATATATAGTCAAACTTCAAGATTTTTGGTAAACATCAACATTTTGAAGTAATATCCATAATTTGATCAAGGGTTGATCATGATTACTCAATAAATGCTCTTAATTCATCAAAAGTCAAAAATTGTTAATTAGGGTTTCTTTCGGAAAAGTCAACCAAACTTTGACCAGGCATAACTTTCTCATACTTTATCAGAAAATTTTCCACCAAAGTTCATTTTGAATAGAATCCAATTCCCTACAACTTCTCTTCATACCTCAAGTCCAATAAATTCACCACTTGAAAGGTACAAGTTCATACGTACAGGTCATTTTTAGAAAGTCAACAAAAGACACTTTTTTCCAAGACCTTTTATATCAAGATAAAATATTGAAATTCAAAATTGATAAAAATAGGTATTGAAGTAGACACCTTGGGATTTCCAAAAAGTCAGAGATAATCATCTTGAGATAAAAATTGAGCAATTTATGGCTTGCCCAAGTTGGGAAAATTTGGGAAATTTCCAGAAATGTGCATTGAGCAAATTTGAACTTTTAAGGCAATGGCTCATTTTCTTGGACTTCAAACATCTTCTTAAGATCAGAGAGGACCCCTAAAACCATTTTTTTGCATAGTCTTGATTTTATTTTCATTTTATATTAATTTTTATTTAATTAAAATCAAATAAATCAAAACTAGTGCAAATTTATTGGGCCATTGCTATTTAGGCTTGACTTAATGCACGAGGAGGCCCCAATTTTCGTGTACAACAAGGCCAGCATCTCCACATTCATGAAAAATTAAAAAATGGACAAGATCCCATAACTTTGGACAAGGTTACAAATGGATATTCATGGCATTCAAACATCTTGTTTATGGCTGTTTAATCCTTGTTTTCGTGTCTCCTCATTCCTCTCTGTATAAACAAGCACCTAGCAAGCATCAGGAGAGTTACACATAGCCTGGAGAACCTCTGAAAATTTTGCAAAAACACCAAACTTGTCAAAATTCGAATTTCAGTCTCCAGCCTTCTTTAGTCCAAACCAAGGATCCAAATCCACTCCTAGAGATCCCTTGAAGCATTTGCGACCATTATCAAGCCTCGAAGCAACGCCTAACGCATCCACCAACTCTCATAGTTTATTTCACTTTCTAATTTCATTTTGCACAATTCACATAATATTAATGTGTTTTGACCATGCATGTTTAACCGTGTGACTATTTGTAAGCTTTTGGTTTAGTTTGATTGCAGTTTGGGTGTCGGAATCACTTATTACCATTTCTAGGGTTTGATCCTTAGAATTGGGGATTCTCAGAACAGCCAGAATTAGCCCAAACTAGGGGAACTATCATGTTCAAAAGATTGAACACAATCGACCCATGGCCTCAAAATTCATTTTCATTACGTATTGTGAATTTTATAGGTTGTAGGTGCTATAGTGACCGACCAAAACTGTCACTAAAGGTCTTATGTCTAAGACAACGGAGGGAGGAACAAGACGATGTGTTGGCAGCCCTCCATTGGCTTATTCAAATCCGGCGTGCATTTTTTTTGAATACTTTTGATCTGTTTTTATATATAATATTGTTATGTTATCTGGATTAATGAATGGACAGTTAGCCCAGTTGGAAAAGCGCGCTTGTGTGAAGGGAGAGGACCTGGGTTCGAATCCCAGGTCTAACATTTTCCATTTTCATAATATTTCATACAGGATCCAGTATTCCACATGGCCAGAAGAGTATCATGCACCATCAGATCTGACCATCAAATCAAAATCAAGTTGGAATCCAAGAGCCTTGACAAGAGATCCACCATGCGCCCTCAGGGTTGCACTTTACCTGATCGAGCGTAGCTTGGGCTCAATATTCATCTTGGGCCTGGCAATTTCCGCAACAACACCCCCTTATTTTCCTTTGCATACTTAGGCCCAGTAGCTTTTTTTTATTGTTCTAATTTCTTTTTTTTATTATTTTGCTATCAGTTATTTAATTAATCATAAAAATCAGAAGAAAAAAAAGGTCATAAAAATATTAGGTTAATATTTTTTTAATTAAACCAATTTTGTAAATAATTTAATTTAAACTTTAACTTTTTCTAAATTTTAAAATAAGCTAGAATTTATGACTTAATTTAATTTTAATATTTATTTTCATAAATATAAAAAAATCACAAAAAGTTTAGTTTATTTTATAAATAGACTTTAGGAAAACTAATTTAATTTTTCTCTTAAATCAAAAATAAACAAAAAGATTTCTTATTACCTTAGGTTCTTAGAAGTATTTTCTAACCTTTTGCGCGTTATTATTTTCTCGCATTTTTTATTGTAACTGTCTTCTGGATGTAGTAGACTGTAACTAGGTTTTTATTATCTGCTTTTAATTTCTGTACTCCCAATTTTGTACATTGTAAACACCCCCATCCCCGAAGCCATGTAATAGTATAGACTTTTACTTTCCTCACTTTACAATTTCTGTAAATATTAACTGTTGGTAAATAGGCGTGCATGATAAGACAGGAAATTAACATGTTAGCAAACTTAATAATGCAAGATAAATAACTAAATTTAACACATATGCACATATGCACCTCTAGGGTATCCCCGCTTCAGTTGCCTTTGGAAAAACAGTCATGCCCCTCAAAACATGGACACTTTAGCAAAGACCCGTAAATCAAAAAGATCATAGTCCCTCGATGACCCTACAGTTGCCTTTCGGTAAATGATTTAGTCCCTAAACAAAATTGCTAAAGTGTATCTACATGTTTCCTTTATGACTGTAAACGCCCCTTCGATTGTCCTTCAAACATCCGACGACAAAGCTACCTACTCACTAATAGTAGGATAGCATTGTCTAAAGGAAAAGAGGAAAAGAATGACCCTTTTCGGGTAACAAAGTAGATAGCTATTAGAAGTTTTCTCAAACATTTTGCACTTACACAAAAACTAATTTTCAAAAACAATTTCAAAACACTTTGTATACTTTCTCCACTATCCCGAGAAACATTACAAAGTTCGCCGTACTAAGGCATTTTCAAAACAATTTCAAACACAAAGCAAAAAGGTATTTTTAAAAATGAGCAAACCTCTAAGAGCCCGTGGAAAACCATGGATGGAAAGGGTGCTAACACCTTCCCTTTCCATAATCTACCCCCTTACTCAGAAAAATCTCGAAAAGGTCTTTTTATGTTCTTTTCACCCTTCCCTTTGTTGGATAATAGAAAAGACGGTGGCGACTCTTGCTTACCGCGAAATTTGTGAATACAAAATGCAAAACCAATATTAACAGTCGGTTCTACCACCGTATCACAAAACTGCTGACTCTGCTGGGGAGAAGTATTAAAAAGTGGTGTTTACCTTAGGGTCTAGTTCATTTTAAAATTACTTTCTTTGTTTGCTTTGATTTCTTTATCTTTGAGGGTTTGTTGGGGGTATTCTTGTAAATATCCTACATTCAGATCTAGGGCACCTTTTAGGTAAGTAGTAATAAATCATGGAGGTTGTATAGCATAGACCGATACGAACAAAGTGGTGGCTACGTTAGCGCAATACTTTGGATTGTACTAATGTTCCTTGAGTAAGTTAAGGATAAAATTAGGCTTCCTCATAGTGTCACTAAGCACTAACTGACCTTTAGAACCTTTAACTGTCTCATCCTAGCCATTAGGAAGTAGTGAGATAACTGACTTTGGTTCCGACCGAAGATTGGTTGATACTCGATGCTACACTCATTGAGACTGGACTTTCGGATTTTTTTGGCCGCAATAATTTGGTGTGTGAACTGAAACAATTCTTGATGGGAAGGTCAATGATATTGAGACTCCTTAGAACCCAGTTACTATTAATAGGACAGGTTGAGCCAACTGAACATTCAAGAGGATACTTACCTTAAAACCTCATGCAAGCCTTTAAACCTAAGGTCTATTGTGTGATTTTCTTGTGTTTATCTGTGATTTAAGCATAATCATGACATCATAAACATCATGACATTTGTATATACTAACCATTTCAAGGGCCTGTTAGATTTACCTCTTTTCTGTTTTGTAGGATATGAATTCAGGTCGTAGAAAAACCATCCATATTAACTTCACAGAAATCCCTCCCAAGCTCAAGGAATTGGTCCTGAAAGTTCCCGAGGACTCTTCATTCAATAAAAGACATGGTAATTTTCTCAACTTGGTTACCACCGGATTTAACAAATTTTTGATGAGTGTTCTATTCCAATTCTTTGATCCCGAGCACCATTGCTTCACATTTCCCGATTATCAACTGGTACCTACACTGGAAGAATTCTCTAAGCTACTTGGTTTCCCTATATTGGAGTGGGTACCTTTCACTGGTTTAGAACAAGATCCAGCTGGTGAAGATGTTTCATAGCTTTGCACTTGAAGCCATGTGATATTGAATCCCATTGGGAAAGAAGAAGTGGAGTTAAAGGCCTTCTTGCAAAATTTCTAATGGAGAAAGCTCGGATTTTTCTAGATGCTATGAGTTACCATGCCTTCAAAGATGTCTTAGCTCTCTTAATCCATGGGTTAGTCATGTTTCCTAATTCAGATCAATTTATAGATGTGAGTGCCATCAATATCTTTCTTTCTCACAATCTAGTTCCTACATTGCTCGGGGATATCCTACATTCTCTCCATACTCATACTCTAAAGAAGCGAGGAACTCTCATGTGTTGCACCCTTTGTTATATAGGTGGTTTATTTCGCACCTTCCTTGGAAAAAATGCAGAATGATTTAGGCTTAAGGTGGAGTCAAAGATTAATGTCTCTCTCTCACTTTCACATCTGTTGGTGTCCTCGTTCTCAAGAAGACATCTCTTTTATTGATCGTTGTGGAGAATTTCCTAATGTGCCACTCCTGGGCATTAGGGGAGGCATCACCTACAATCCTTCTTTATAACTACGCCAGTTTGGCTATGCACGGAGAGATGGTCCACCAGATATGCTCATATAGGGTATTGTGTTCAACTACTCAGATGATATGCAAAATTATCGTCAGAGGTTCATCCGTGCTTGGGGCATTATTAAGAAGACTGATAGTAAGACTTTGGGGCGCAAGAACTTCATCCGTTTGAAACCTTAACTCAAATGGGTGCGAGCTCGAGCCCAAAGTCTTATGATTCCATACGATGCCATCTTACCGGTGATTTTGGAACCTGTTGTTCAAATGAGCGAGTCCCGCATTATTCTCCATCCTGATATGCCAACCAACTTCGAGGAGTTGCAAAAATCTTGGATCCAGCTCAAGGAGGAACGGGATACTTTTGAGGCTCATTCTATGCAAGTGAGAAGAAGGTGCTGGAATTAACTAAGCGAATTCATGAAGAGAGGAATCTCAACACCTACCTCAACACCAAGAGGAAGCGCCCATGGGATACTTATGAGTTTAGGATTTCCTTTCAATGTTTGTCTCTGTGTAATCTTTTGTTTCTTTAAAAACTTACTAATAAAGAGCTTTGTTTCCTGTTTTGTCTAAAAGAGCTTAAATCCAATAAAGTCCTTGAAAACATTGCATAAGCATATCATACATCTCATTGCATAAGCAGGGTTCAAAGCAGGGTTCTTATCTTCTTCGCTGTTTATTTCAGCAAGTAAAGAAATGGCTCTTGAACAAAACATCAAGGATCTCCAGGAACAAAATGCCCAGTTCCAGTAAATGATCGTGGCTCTAGATAAAGGGTAAGAAGATATGAAATCCCTCATACTAAAGGACAAAAAGAAGAAGCCAAAGAAACCAGCTGGTGTGGTGAACTTGGGAAGAAGGATCAGAAGACCAGTGTGGCGAGCTTCAGAATTAGTAACTTCATCAAAATAATGAGACAATCAGGAAGAGGAGACGAGAGAAGAAGACCTCAGCCCAAAGGAATCTGAAGATGAATCTGACTATAATGAGGAGCAGTATCCTCCTGCTATTGATAAATACAAACAACTGGAGGATCGTCTGAACGCAATGGAAATCCAGAAGGTACCTGGGCTGGATTTTGAGGAGCTGGGATTGGTTTCTGGGGTTGTCATATCGCAGAAGTTTAAGGTTCCGGTGTTTGCTAAGTATGATGGGGTCTCGTGTCCCAAGATGCATATCCGCTCTTATGTGAGGAAGATTCAGTCTCACACCGCTGACAGGGATTTATGGGTCCATTTCTTCCAAGATAGTCTATCCGGGACTCAGCTTGAATGGTTTTATCAGTTGGAGGGAACCAATATTCGTAACTGGGAAGACCTGGTTGTTGCTTTCTATAAGCAGTACCAATATAATGCAGACCTTGCTCCGACTCGTACACAACTCCAAAGCATGTATATGGGTTCTAGCGAGGGCTTTAAAGACTACGCCTAAAAGTGGAGAGACCTAGCAGGAAGAGTCCAATCCCCTATGTCTGATAGGGAGTTAGTGGATATGTTCTTGGGTACTCTATCTGGTCCGTTTTTTAACCATCTGATTGGAAGATCCTCAGCTGGTTTTACTGAGCTGATCCTAACTGGAGAAAGAGTGGAAGCTAATATTAGAAGCAGAAAGATTCAAAAAGATACCTCCTCAAGTGCAGAAAATAGAACTTTTATGGGAAGGAAAGAGGTCAGTGCTGCTTACAGTCAAAGAAATCAGGGCAGAACCGAACGCTGTCCAATGGTAGGGGCTGTAATGATATCCAAGCCTGCAGCTACTCAATAGCAGAACAATCATCCTATAGAATAAAGGCCTATGAGATAGTTTACCCGAATTAATATGACTTTGTCTCAAGTTTTGCCATACTTATTGAAATCCAATCTGGTAAATTTGAGGGAAGCTCCCAAAAATCCCAACACTGCATCTCCTCACTATAATCCAAAGGCTCGGTGTAAACGACTATGGGCTTTAAAGAATAAGGTTCAAGATCTGATCAAGGAAAAGGAGATTGAATTCGATGCTCCGTAAACTCCTAATGTTATAATTGCTCCCATGCCCAAGCACGGCCATGGTGTTAATGTTGTTGACAATGATATGTTTGTCGCTTCCCTTGACGAACTTGTTACTCCTCTCATGACTGTTAAGAGGAATATGTTGCAAGTCGGTTTATTTCCAGGTTGTAGTAAAAGTTTCCACTTGTTTTTATCTCTACCAATTGGTTGCTATTTGTTGAAAGCAGGTGTTCAGCGCCTACTGATGATAAAGAGATTCTATTTGAGAAGACTCCCGTCACAACTGTTTCCTATAAAGATGTTTCGATTATAACCATTTCCGCCAATCCTCCCAGGGTCTCCACCAAAAGACCCATCAGGATTACATCTACTCCAAAGTTATCTCCCTTGATCATCATTATGCCAGGGCCAATACCATATTCCTCGGACAAAGTTTTTCCCTAGAATTATGGGGCTGACGTCTATTACCATGGCGTCAAGAAGGACCTGTTGGCTGCTGAAGAAAAAGTTACTGAAAGTACTGATCCTGACGTCGGAAATATCATTGGTACTAGTAAGATAACAAGAAGCGGAAGAGTGTTCTCTCCCGAGATTTCTCCTTCTAAATTCGTTATAATTTGTGTGATCATTCATGCGGATGTTCCTGCTAATACTACCACTACAAATCCTGTGATTAACCCTATTGCCACCCCTGTCACTGAGTCCACCGAGGCTCGGGGCAAAGAGATATTGGTTGAGCCTGTCCAGACGAAGGCGCATTCAGAATCAATTCTGGAGGTTTCTAAGAAAGAAATGGAAGAAATTTTGAAAATAATTAAAAAGAGAAACTACAATATGGTCGAACAGTTGGGGAAGACCCCTTCCAAGATTTCAATGTTGCCCTTACCGTTGTTCTCCGAAGCTCATGCAAAGGCTTTGGTAAAATTCCTCAAGACTGCTCATGTGCCGCAGGAAACCTCCGCTAATCAATTCGAAGATTGTGTGGCTAGTTTGACCGCTGATAATGGACTGGGTTTTTTTGATACTGATATGACACCCATGGGAAGAAAACACAATGATACACTGCATGTTTCCATCGAATGCAGGGGCACCACTTTGGCCCATGTTTTAGTCGATACTGGTTCATCGCTGAATGTTCTGCCCAAGAAGGCTCTTGGCATATTAGATTGTGAAGGTTTGACTCTGAAGCCCAACAACATTGTGGTGAGGGCTTTCGACGGTTCAAAAAGAATGGTGCACGGGGAGGTGGAAATCCTTATCAAAGTTGGTTCTCAGACCTTTGACTCCACCTTCTACGTGATGGATATCAGACCATCTTATTCTTGTATGTTGGGTCGCCCTTGGATCAATGGGGCTGGAGTTGTTACTTCCACTCTGCATCAAATGTTGAAGTACCCAGTGAGGGGAAATATTGTCACAGTACGTGGTGAGGAGGAGTACATGGTAAGCCACCTGAACTCTTTCAGGTATGTCGAAATAGACGGCGATTTCATCGAGACTCCTTGTCAGAATTTTGAAGAGGTGCCTCAGAACATGGCTGCAACCGAGACTGTTACCAGTGTACCAAAGATCACCAGAACTCCCTTGAAATGGCTTCTCTCAAGGACGCCAAAGCAGTAATTGAAGAAGGTGGGTGTACCATTTAGGGCTAACTCCCTGACATTCCATACAAATCTGATAAGTTTGGTTTGGGTTTCACTTCAGGGGCCCAAAGGGATGTTCGTCATGCTCGCGCTGGAGGACCTCCCCTACGCATCAACAATCATAGGATCAACGCTTTAGAAGATAATGATGGTGACTATGACATGGACAACTGGATCTTCCCTACTACCAACAGTGGACCCAATAACTCGACAGTTAAAGACTTTGTGCCGATTACTTTTATTCAGGAGTAATTGTCTTTTTGTTTTTCTGGATATGTAATAAATGAACAATATAAACTCTATGGCCTTGTGTCTTACCCGGGGCACAATGGTTCATTTGTGAGGGTTATCATTTTTCAATGTAATATGTCATTAATAAAAGCATTGAACGTTTTTCATACAAATTTTGCGCTCTTTGGTTTTCATTTCTGCTTTTATTTTATCAATGCAGTTATGCTCTTACACACACTCACGCATCAAACTGCAAATCCATATCCACGCTGGATCCCATTGGTAACGATCCTGCTATTGTCGGTTATGACTTTGAAAATCCAATAAACCAAGCCGAGGACGAAGGCGGGGGAGATTGTGAGGTACCGGGAGAGCTTGCTAGACTGCTACAGGAGGAAGAAAGGGATATACAGCCTCATGAAGAGCCAGTTGAGATAGTGAATCTCGGTACAGAAGAGGACAGAAAAGAAGTCAAGATAGGTGCAAATTTGGAGCTTAGTTTTATATAACGATTGATTAAGATGTTGCATGATTATGTTGAGATCTTTGCTTGGTCATATGAAGACATGCCACGACTAGACACGGATATTATGGTTCATCGCCTGCCGACAAAAGAGGACTACCCTCCAGTAAAGCAGAAGGTCCGTCGTATGCATCCTGAAATGTCAGAGAAAATCAAGGCAGAAGTTATGAAAAAGTTCAACGCTAGGTTTTTAGCTGTTACCTCCTATCCATAATGGGTTTCTAATGTAGTTCTGGTGCCTAAGAAGGACGGAAAGGTACGTATGTGCATGGACTACAGAGACTTGAACAGGGAAAGCCCCAAGGATGACTTTCCGCTTCCCCACATTGATGTTCTGGTTGATAACACCGCACAACATAAGATCTTCTCCTTCATGAACGGATTCTCTGGTTACAATCATATCAAGATGGCACCCGAAGACATGGAGAAGACAACCTTCGTAACACAATGGGGAACATTCTGTTACAAAGTGATGCCATTTGGGTTGAAGAACATTGGGGAAACCTATCAGCATACGATGGTAGCTTTGTTCCACGATATGATTCACCATGAGATAGAGGTCTATGTTGATGATATAATAGCTAGATCTCAAACAGATGAAGACCACCTTAATCACTTGCAAAAGTTGTTTGATAGACTGAAGACGTACAAGTTGAGGCTAAATCAAAACAAGTGCACCTTTGGGGTAAGGTCTGGTAAACTCCTAGGTTTCATTGTCAGTGACAAGGGTATTCAGGTAGACCCTATAAAGGTTAAAGCTATACAAGGGATTTCGACTCATCGCACTGAGAAGGAAGTTATAGGTTTCTTGGGGCGCCTAAATTATATTTCCAGGTTCATTTCCCATCTAACTTCTACTTGTGAGCCAATCTTCAAACTCCCGAAGAAAGGTCAAGTGGTAAAGTGGAATGACGAATGCCAGACTTCCTTTGACAGAATCAAGGAATACCTACAAGAGCCTCCAATTCTGTGTAATCTCAAGCCTCAACTCAACTTTAGTTTTGATGAAAGACAAACAAGAACTATGGCAAGAAGGAAAAGAAGTGTAATTAGCTTAAAGCATCATTCACTCAAAGCTTCAAGGATCATGGCAAGCAAACAAGTATATCAATTCTCATTTGAACTAAATTGATTAGAAATGCTCAAAAATGATATACACACTTGCCACAACACTTCACTTAAAGTTTAAATCAAATTCTAAGTTTTTCACTAATGTAAATCGATTAACACATCATGTAAATAGATGTACATATATTTTTTCAAAATCTGATTGCCCTTGGCAGCAATCGATTTACATGGAGTGTAAATCGATTGATTACTGAACTGAGTTAATTTTTTAAAACTAGTAAATCGATTAACACATCATGTAAATCGATTTACACTTCAAATTTTTTGAAAACAAGAACGTTACAAACCCGTGCAATCGGTTTACATCTAATGCTAATCGATTTACACGTTGTAATTTTTGAAAAATATGAACTTGATTCAAGATATCCTTCACACCTTTTCTCCAATGGTTGCATGGTCATACATTGCATCTTCTCAAGTTTTACAAACAGAAAAGTATCCATTTGGAAAGGTATCTTGATTGCTTTAAATACAAAATCTTTCAAATTATAAAATAACTCTTCTCTCATGCAATAATTCTGAACTTTGTAAAATATTCAAACTTCATATTTCTTAATTTTTAAGAACAAATATTTTTTGCACTTTCACACTGTTGTACCCAAAAATTTGCCCTCCCATTTCATCAATATTTTCTCACCACAAGACCCTTGGAGCTCAAGATCAAGTTAGGGTTTACTCTACTCAAGACTCCTCCTTGCACTGTTGACCCAAATTAGGGTTTGAGTTTGCACAAAGATGTTTTGACCTAAAAGGCCCAAAGTGACTTTCATGCTTCATGTTGGACTCACAAGTTTATCCATACCAAGTTTCAAGCCTTGATTCCAATCTTTGCCCAGTCAATTGGACAGTTGACCTAGAAATCAGCTGTATTGGGGAAAAAGTCAACTGTGCTCAATTGACAGTCAAACCTCATGATTTTTGACCCACATCAACATATTGAACTCATATGAACCATCTGGTCAAGTTTGGATCACAAATCCACAAGAAATTTGATCAGATCACCAAAAGGGCAAAATGGTCATTTTTAGGGTTTTGACTGCACAAAGGCAATTTTTGACTGTTTGACCTAGCCAATGGCAAACCAAGCTCACATATGGACTCAATACCCAATGGAATTGTCTTGACATGTTCAACAAGTTCAAAAGATCCCAAATGCACAAGATTGACAGATGAATTTTCCAGTCAACTGAGCCAAATTTGACTGTATACTGAAAAGTCAAACTTTGACTTTTTGGTCAAAATCAAGTGTCAAGATTCATTTTTCATCAAGACATGCCAAATTATGAAAATTGTTCATCAAGAAATCAAAATTACAAATTAGGGTTTTAAAATGAAGAATTTTCATAACTTAGAAATTTTCTAAGTTATGAAAATTCCTAATTTTTTCCTAACTTTGTCCCATCTTTTCATCAAGATACATTTGGATTCAAACAAAACTCAAAACATTAAAGTTGTAGTCCATTGCAAAATCTACAACTTTGATTCACAAAGTTTCCTCAAAAGAAGCTTGTAGCTCAAGTTATGATTTTTGGAACAAGGGTGCAAAACATTCTTAACTTAGAAATTTTTTGACCTATTTTAGGCAGGATTTTGCCTAACTTCATGGCCACTTTTCACATGCTTCCACTTGGAATTTCAACTTGAATTACAAAGATGGATTGTAGTACACATTCCAAGCTTTCCAAATTGTCCAAGAACTTCTCAAACACCCTTGTGGTTAGGGAGAATCGAATTTGTGAAGATGGGCAAAAGTCACTTTGTTCATGGCCATTTTCGTGTTCATAACTTAGGCATTTTTGAAATCAGCATGTGGAAGCTAGATTACAGGCCTCTAATCTCATTTACACTCAATAATTAAATGCCAATCCATTGTGTTCTAGCATTATTTTGTGCATTTGGTCATTGCATGAAGAATTAAGCCATAATTAGAAAAAGCAAGTTATCCATTCTTGTAAAGTTACACTTTATGTCAAGTTTACAATCCAAGAGGTACAAAGCAAATCTCTGAGGAACAAAGGTATGGACATATCCCACTGATCAAGAGCAAACTTTGCAGCATATTTGAGGGGCCTAGAGGAGCCTGTAACAGGACTTGGCATTTTTGACTTAAGAAAGAAGAAACTTTGCATATTGAACACCAACTCACATTACTGCAACAACTAGCCAAAACAAACTTTGCAAACACTTTTCCCTTGATCCAACTAACCTAAAGCAAGAATCAATCAGAGTTCAAACCTTCTCATTCATCAAAACACTGTTTTGTGGCAAAACAGGGCACCTGCTGCAGATTGAGGTCCACAACTCAATCCTTTCGTTCGCCTTGGCCAAAACCAGTTCAAACACATTCCCTACCACCCATCCAAACTATCCCAAGCATTGGACACGAACTGTAACATCCCTAACATCATTTGCCATTTTCAGTTTTCAACTTTGCAGGTGAACTTCCATAGCTCGATTCAGCTAGTTTCAAAGCAAGCTAGAGGTTGGAGAAGCATCCCTGGACCTCAAGCAAGTTATACAAGTCCTCATATTGCATTGAAAGTACCTCCATTGTCATACACAAATCAAGCTAAACAGGTAAGTTTTTGAACTTCTATCTCTCTATCCAGGCATAGTTAGGCTTAAGTTTGTGAAGAAAGCATGTTCTAATCATATCCCTGAAGCCATCCATATAGTTACTTTTCATTTATATTGTGTGTGCTAAGAGTATTTTGAACCTGAACATTGGAAAAAACCTAGGTCAGAAATTGGGGGAAAAGAAATTCTCTCTCATTTCTGAGAGTTAGATCAAGTTCTTGGTATGTATGGATTCGTGATTTGATGCTTGACATTTTTTATGTTATAAGTTTGTGCTAAAAATCAAAGAATCATGATGGTTTGAATCAAGCAAGGAAACGCGCGTTTTTTGAAACAGAAGTGGCTGGAGGTTGAAGAAGCCTCTTTGGGTTGGGCCTGTGTTGTTCTTTCTATTTGCACCACCTTTTCACATTCACACCCCCTTGACCCATTGTGTGATTTTTTAATCATTTTTGACTTTTTCTTTTTTATTCTGACTTGTTATTTTGTGACAAAACATAAAAAATATTAAAAATATTTTTCCATACATATTTGCATTTTATTTTGAATTTATTTGCTTTGTTTACATTTGTACATATAAATAAATATAATGCTTTTATTTAAAACCTTAGAAATAATGTGAAAATATATACTTTTAGTTATTATTTTTATTTGCATTTTCTGAAAACATTTTCTAAAAAATATATTTTTTTATAAATAATAAATATTTTTTTATAAATAATAAATATTTTTATTTTTGTATATATTTAATATATTTAGTAAATAATACAAATACTTATATATTTATTAGAATGTTTAGGATTAAAATACAAAATTATACATTTTTTTGTTTTTATTAATATTTAACCTCAAAAATATTTTTTTACAATATACTTCCTTTTTATTTATTTTTTTGTACATAATTAATAAATATTGTATATATTAAATGATAAATACCATTTATTTGCAAAATTAGGGTTTTGCCCTAAAATATAAAAATATCCAAAATTAACCCTTTTTATTATTTTTTATTTCACTTGTAAATAAATCATACACTTACACAAATACATTTACACATACACATTTGTTTATTCTTGTACATTTGATACATTTTATATTTGCGAATTGATTCGATTTGGTTGTAAATATTGGGATACCACTCTCCTATTAAGTCTCATCCCCATTTGGACATTTGTACCCCCATCCCCATGATTATTGTGTAATAATTTAGGACTTTTAATTCCGCATTTTAAAGCTTTCTAAATATGCCATGATAGACCTAGGGTTTGTATGCAAATAAACAAATAGCTTGACCTAATTCAAAGATAAAAAAGCATGAAAATGGACAACACTAATCACACTTGCACCCCTAGGGTTACTCCACTTGTTGCCTTCAATAATGGTCCATGTTGCATGTTAGATGTCTTTGGAAAAACAAACCAATGCAAATGATCATATTCCCTCGATGACGCTTTCGAAAGTTGCCTAAAAATGATCAAGTCCCTTAAAGGAAAAGTTGCCAAAGACATTTGGCACCATTGCAATCATGGTCTAAACGATGACCCGCGTCCGTCCCATTAAACATCCTAACACAAGATTGTCCACCAAATACAATAGTGGAAGAAAATTGTTAAAAGGGTTAAGACATAGAAAGAATCTTTGAGAAATTTAGGGGTAGACAAAACTCTTAGTTATTTGCCAACTTGCAAAACAAAAACACTTGCCTATTTTTCAAAACCACACATCACAACACACTTTCAAAACAACTTTCAAAAACATTGAAAACTTTTCAAAAGATAAGTACACCTTTGTATACATCCCAACATGATGCCCGTGCGTAGGAATACTATCCGGCTCAACTTTGTTCAACCACCTGCTTTGCTCAAGGAATTGGTTGATAGGATTCGAAACACTACTTCCTTCATCAAGAGGCATGGTTCTCTCCTGGGGTTAGTCACTTCAAAGTGGGACCAACAGCTGATGAGTGTCCTGACCCATTTTTATGATCCCCTGTATCATTGCTTTACCTTTCAAGACTTCCAGCTGGTCCCTACCCTGGAAGAATTCTCTGATTTGCTTGGTATCCCTGTTTTGGAGCAGACTCCATTCACTGGTTGGGAGAAGACTCTTAGGCCTGAAGAGATTGTTGCAGTCCTTCCCTTGACCAAAGAAGAGGTAATGGCTAACTGGGAGACTAGAAGTGGAGTTAAGGGCTTTTTGGCTAAGTTTCTGGTTGGCAAAGCTAATATTTTCTGGGATGACTTAGACTTCAAGGCGTACGAAGACATTCTGGCTCTTTTAATCTATGGTTTAGTTTTGTTTCCAAATCCTGATACCTTTATTAGTGTCAACTCCATAAGGATCTTCATGTCTCGGAACCCTGTACCCACTCTCTTGGGTGATATCCTGCAACAACTCTACGCTCGTACTGCCCGAAGACGGGGAAATCTGTGGTGTTGTGCTCCTTTGTTAGTGAAGTGGTTTATTTCGCACCTTCCTAAGTTCATGTTGAAGAATGAAGAAGGAAAGGGTTGGGCTCATAGGATAATGTCTCTCACTGATAATGACATCATTTGAATTCTCAGAGGTTTGGATAAGGTAGCCGTTATTGATCGTTGCGGAGAATATCCTAATGTTCCATTGATCGGTACCCAGGGAGGAATCTCTTATAATCCATGTTTAGCTCTCCGTCAGTTTGGAAGAGCCAGAAGAGCAGGGCCTCATGAGATGTTGGTGCCTCACATCAGTTTTGAGTTTCAGGTAGACAGTGACGAGCCACACCGAGATTCATCAAGGCTTAGGACAGAATTCACAAAGCTGACCCACACGAGTTGGGATCGAAGACTTCTCTACTAATGGAACCCTACTGCAGATGGGTCCGCATCCGTGCTCAGAAGTTAGGTATGCCATACGAAGCTGTCAGGCCTATCATTCTTGAAGTTCCTGATGAAGGCGGGGTTCCCCCAACTGTCCTCCCTCCTCGGATACCCACTGATGTTGATACACTAAAGAGATCTTGGGCGCAGCTACAAGAAGAACGGGATTATTATCGGGAAAAGTTCAACGAACAGGAACAAAAGATCCAGAAGCTGACTAAGCAATTGGAGGAGGAGCGGATCCTGAACGACTATATCCGTACTGAGAAGAGGAGGCCATGGGAGCCCTGATGGGCTTTGATTGTTTCTTTTATATTTTTTATTTCCTTTTCAGTATTTTCATTCTTGTAATGCCTAAGTGCAAATTGTTGAACAATTTAAAGTTTGAATCTAATGAAATGTGTTTCCTTTTGGTCTACAAAGTTGAATCCCGATTGTCTTTGAAAACATAAATCATAAGTATCTCATTGCATCATATGCATAACAGGTACCCTTCTTCTACAGGTTGCTTAATCTTCTTCGCTGTTTATTTCAGCACTCAATCATCATGTCTTCCGAGCCTAATACCAAACAAGCTATCAAGGCCCTCCAGGCCCAGAACGCCCAGTTTCAGGAGCTGGTCATGAGCTTAGCCCAGGGTCAACAGGAGTTGAAGACTCTGCTCTTGAAGAAGAAGAAGAGGACTGCGTTGTTCAACACTGGACGCAGGTTTGGGAATACACTACATAATGAGGCTGATCAGGCTACTTCCTCTGCAGAGAAAGACAGTCCCCAAGGGGGAAGGGCTCCTAGTCCTATGGTCTCCGACAACGAGACAGATTACAATGATGAACAGTACCCTCCTACTGAAGACAGGTACAAGCAACTAGAGGACCGTTTAAGTGCCATGGAGATTCAAAATGTGTCGGGGCTGGATTTTGGAGACCTAGGTTTATCTTCTGGGGTGGTGATCCCACACAAGTTCAAGGCACCTGCCTTTGCGAAGTACGACGGGGCTTCCTGTCCTAAGCTGCATCTCAGGTCATATGTAAGGAAGATCCAACCTTACACCGCAGACAAGAACCTATGGATCCATTTCTTCCAGGATAGCCTTTCAGGGGGTCAACTCGAATGGTTCTATCAGCTGGAGGGAGCCAGTATTCGAAACTGGGAGGACTTGGCTACTTCATTTTATAGACAGTATCAGTACAATTCTAACCTCGCTCCCACGCGTACCCAACTCCAGGGTATGTCACTAGGGACGGGCGAAGGATTCAAGGAATATGCACAAAAGTGGAGAGACCTGGCTGGCAGGGTGCAGCCACCTTTGACTGACTGTGAACTTGTTGACATGTTCCTAGGGACCCTGTCTGGTCCGTTCTTCAACCATCTGATTGGTAATTCTTCTGCTGGGTTTACAGATTTGATCTTGACTGGTGAGAGAATAGAAGCTGGTATCAAGTCGGGGAAGATACAGAAAGGTGCCTCCTCAAGTAGTGAAAAAAAGCCCTTCAAGAAGGAAGCTAGTGTTGTTTATGGTCCCAGAAGACAAATCAAACCGGAACGCTGCCAAGCTGTCAACGCATTGGTAATTTCAAAGCCTGTTGCTGCTCCTCAGCAGTATAACCAACCAAGGGGTGAGAGACCCAAAAGACAGTACACTCGACTCAGCATGACCCTGTCTCAGATTTTGCCGCAACTACTGTCAACCAATCTGGTAACTGTCAAAGAAGCTCCGAAGGTAGTAAACACAGCTTCTCCAAAATAAAACCACAACGCCCGTTGCGCTTATCACTCTGATAGCCCGGGGCATACTACGGACGATTGCTGGGCTCTGAGGAATAAGGTTCAGGACCTTATTGATGCTAAAGAAATACAGTTTGAGGCGCCCGAAAGGCCCAATGTTGTAACTGCTCCCATGCCCCAGCATGGAGTGAATGTTATGGAAGAAGACCTGTATGTGGCCTCCGTGGATGATATTGTTACTCCGTTATTGACTGTCAAAAGGAACTTGTTGCTAGCCGGTTTATTTCCGAGATGTGGTAAAGGTTGCCTTCTATGTGCTGTTTCACTTGTTGGTTGTCCTTTGTTGAAATCAGGTATCCAAAGCCTGATGGATAGCAAATAAATCTTGTTCGAGAAGATAGTTGTTCCTGCTGTCCCTACCGAAGAAGTTTCCATTGTCACTATTTTCAACAACCCTCCTAAGGCTCCTTCAAAAAAGCCTGTCAAAATCATGTCCACTCAGAAGATTGCTCCTATCATCATCACTGTTCTGAGGCCTCTCCCCTATACATCCGACAAAGCTGTCCCATGGCACTATGGGGCAGATGTTTATGTGCTTGGAGTTAAGCAAGAGTTTGATACTAGTACCGGCGTCAGTAACATCACCGGGCCTGCCAAAGTTACTCGCAGTGGTAGGTTGTTCTCACCAGATATCGCGCCACCAGCTATTCAGAAACCTCTTGTCATTTCACCTACAAGTGTGCCTGCTTCCCTTCCTAATCAAGTTCCTGTTTCTACCGCTGCTGCCGAGTCATCTGACGCTCGGGGCAAAGGGATTGCTACTGATTTGTCTGCCCGGACGGAGGCACCAAAGACAACCACTGTTCAAGCTTCCCAGCAAGAGATGGAAGAGATTCTCAAGATTATCAAGAAGAGTGATTTCAATGTAGTTGAGCAGCTGGGGCACACCCCATCAAAAATTTCTATGTTATCACTGTTGTTGTGTTCAGAGGCCCACGCCAAGGCCCTGATTTCCTTCCTGAAGACGGCCCATGTACCACAAGAAACGTCTGCTGATCAATTTACCGATTGTGTGGCCAACTTGACTGCCGATAATGGTTCGGGCTTCTTTGACGCTGATCTGACCGCCAAGGGAAAAAACCATAACGATGCCCTGCATGTCTCCATTGAATGCAGGGGCACTACTCTTGCCCATGTGTTGGTAGACACCGGTTCTTCATTGAATGTATTGCCCAAGAAGGCCCTAGAGAGATTGGATTGTGAGGGTTTGGAGCTCAAGCCTAGTAACATTGTTGTCCGAGCCTTTGACGGTTCGAAAAGGATGATACATGGGGAAGTTGACATTCCAATCAGGGTTGGTTCTCAAGTTTTTGATTCTACTTTCTATGTGATGGATATCCCACCATCCTATTCTTGTTTGCTGGGTCGTCCATGGATCCACAAGGCTGGAGCTGTGACCTCCACACTACATCAGAAGCTTAAGTACCAGGTTAGGGGGAAAATTGTTACAGTTCAGGGGGAGGAAGAATATATGGTCAGCCACCTCAACTCGTTCCGGTACATAGAAATTGATGGGGAGTTCATTGAGACCCCCTTTCAGCACTTTGAAGAAGTTCCTCAGACACTGGAATCAGCTGAAACTGTGATTGAAGACCCTCCTTTGAAGATGGCTTCCTTAAAGGATGCCTGGGCTGTGATTGAGAAGGGCGAGTGTGCAAACTGGGGCCGACTTCCTGACTTTACTCCAAAGACCGACAAGTTTGGTTTGGGTTTCACTGCAGAGGCTCAGAGGGTTGTTCGTAACGCCAGGATTGGAAGACCTTCTGTGTTCATCACCAGCCCGAGAGTAAATGTTATTGAAGACGACGTGGAGGAATCTGAATTCGACAGCTGGATCTACCCAACAACCGACGATGGACCAAGCAACTGGACTTCTAAAGACTTCACACCTATTACTTTTGTCACTCAGTAGTGAACACTTTTGTTTTGAATTTGTAACAAACAATGTTTTGAAACTTTTATGGCTCGGTGTCTTACCCGGGGCACCGCGGCTTCATTTGTGAGGGCTTTTGTGTGTCATTTTCATATATCATCAATAAAAACATTGGACGTTTATTGCATTTAAAAATCTTGTGCTCCTTTTCTTTCTTTATCATATATTGCAAAACAGCTATATTTACACACACTCACCTATACAGGTTCCAATCCACTCTGGATCTCACTGGTAACGACTCTGATACTGCCAGTTATGACTTCGAAAATCCATTCAACTTAGCCGAAGACGAAGGTGAAGATGATTGCGAAGTGCCTGGTGAACTTGCAAGACTGCTACTCTAGGAAGAGAGGGCCATTCAGCCCCATGAAGAGCCTGTGGAAACAGTAAATCTGGGTACTGAGACATACAGAAAGGAAGTCAAGATTGGTGCCAATTTAGAGCTCAGTGTGAAACAACGGTTGATTCAGATGTTGCATGACTATGTGGAAATCTTTGCCTGGTCTTACGAAGACATGCCTGGGTTGGATACCGACATTGTGGTTCATCACCTGCCTACCAAGGAAGGGTGCCCTCCGGTAAAACAGAAAGTTCACCGTATGCGTCCAGAAATGTCCGAGAAAATCAAAGCCGAGGTTATGAAACAATTTGATGTCGGGTTTCTAGCAGTGACTTCTTACCCTCAGTGGGTTGCTAATGTGGTTCCAGTGCCGAAGAAAGATGGTAAGGTCAAAATGTGTGTCGATTACAGGGATTTGAACAGGGCAAGCCCTAAGGATGATTTCCCTCTGCCTCATATCGATGTTCTGGTTGACAATACTGCTCAGCATAAAGTATTCTCCTTCATGGACGGCTTCTTCGGTTATAATCAGATCAAGATGGCTCCTGAAGACATGGAGAAGACCACTTTTGTTACTCAGTGGGGCACCTTTTGCTACAAGGTCATGCCTTTTGGGTGGAAGAATGTTGGGGCAACCTACCAACGTGCCATGGTTGCTTTATTTCATGATATGATCCATCATGAGATAGAAGTATACGTCGACGATATGATTGCGAGGTCCCAAACTGAGGAGGAACACCTTGACCATCTACGGAAGCTGTTTGACCGTCTGAAGTTGTACAAGCTGAGGTTGAACCCGAACAAGTGCACCTTCCGGGTCAGATCTGGAAAATTGCTAGGCTTCATCGTAAGCGAAAAAGGCATTTAAGTGGACCATGCCAAAGTGAAAGCCATACAAGAGATGCCAACTCCCAAGACAGATAAAGAAGTCAGAGGCTTTCTAGGACGGTTGAACTACATTGCCCGATTCATCTCGCATCTAACTGCTACCTGTGAACCAATCTTCAAGCTGCTGAAGAAAGATCAAGTAGTACGTTGGAACGATGAATGTCAGGCCGCTTTCGAAAGAATCAAAGAGTATCTCCAAGAACCACCCATTCTTATGCCGCCGGTTGAAGGGAGACCTCTAATACTATACTTGACAGTACTTGACAACTCAATGGGGTGTGTGCTGGGGCAGCATGATGAGTCTGGCCGAAAAGAGCACGCTATTTATTACCTTAGCAAAAAGTTTACCGACTGTGAGACCCGATACTCACTGCTCGAGAAAACTTGTTGCGCTTTGGTATGGGCTGCTCGCCGGCTGAGACAGTATATGTTGACTCACACTACTCTGTTGATTTCAAAAATGGATCCAATCAAGTACATATTCGAAAAGCCCGCCTTGTCCGGAAGAATAGCAAGATGGCAAATGATCTTGACGGAATATGACATCCAGTACACGACTCAGAAAGCAATCAAGGGAAGTGTATTGGCAGACCATTTGGCACACCAAGCAGTGGACGACTACCAATCTATGAACTTTGAATTTCCAGACGAGGATATCATGGTAGTGACTGATTGTGAAGTACCTGGACCGGATGAAGGACCTGAGGAAGGATCCCGATGGTCTATGCACTTTGACGGAGCCTCGAACGCTTTGGGTAATGGAATCGGCGCTGTGATCATATCCCTTAAAGGCACTCATACTCTACTCACCGCCCGGCTATGTTTCAACTACACCAACAACATGGCGGAGTATGAGGCATGTATCATGGGTCTTCAAGCTGCAATCGACTTAAGGATCAAGTTTCTGAGTGTCTTCGGAGATTCCGCTCTCGTGATCAATCAGGTCAAAGGCGAGTGGGATATGAAACACCCAAATCTTATTCCTTACAAGGATTATGTGCTGACATTGCTTCCCTACTTCGAGGAGATAACTTTTGAACACTTTCCAAGAGAGGAGAATCAGTTAGCGGACGCGTTGGCTACAATGTCTTCTATGTTCAAAGTCAAATGGGACAACGAGGTTCCCCGGATCATTATCTGGAAGTTGGATGAACCTACACATTACTGCGATCTCGAAACCGAAGAGGTAACATAAAAACCCTGGTATCATGAAGTGAAGAGGTACCTTGAAGCTCAAGAATACCCCAAAGGCGCATCTGTTAATGACAAGAAGTTCCTGAGAAGGTTTGCGGCAAAGTTCTTCCTCAGCAACGGCATTCTGTACAAGCGGAACCATGATTCAACCTTACTGCGTTGTGTGGATAAGACTGAAGCAGAAAAGATCATGGCAGAGCTACATGAAGGTACCTTCGGAACATATTCCAGTGGACATACCATGGCAAAGAGAATCCTTCGGGCAGGATATTTCTGGTCCACAATGGAAGCTGACTGTTACCAGCATTCTCGAACTTGTCATAAATGCCAGATCTATGCTGATAAGGTGCACATCCCTCCGGTTCCTCTGAACGTCCTGACAATGCCTTGGCCTTTTGCAATGTGGGGCATTGATATGATCGGCGAAATCAGACCTACAACATCTAACGGGCATCGCTTCATCCTAGTAGCGATTGATTACTTCACAAAATGGGTTGAAGCAACTTCCTACGCTACGGTAACCAAGAACGTCGTGGCACGGTTCATTCGGCACAACTTGATCTGTCGATACGACGTACCTGAGAGGATCATTACGGATAATGGTACCAATCTTAACAACAAGATGATCACTGAGCTCTGCGAGCAATTCAAGATACAACACCACAACTCTTCACCTTACCGGCCGAAGATGAATGGAGCTGTCGAAGCGGCTAATAAGAATATTAAGAAAATTATGCAAAAGATGACATTGACCTACAAATATTGGCATGAAATGTTACCGTTTGCTCTTCATGGGTACCGTACCTCAGCACGGACGTCAAAAGGGGAAACTCCCTTTTCCTTGGTCTATGGCATGGAGGCAGTCTTGCCTATTGAAGTCCAGATACCCTCTCTCCGGATAATGAAGGATGCAGGTTTGAGCGAAGATGACTGGATCTAGACTCGGCTTGATCAGTTAAACCTAATTGACGAAAAGAGACTCACTGCTATTTGTCATGGTCAGACGTACCAAAAACGGATGATCAGGGCATTTAACAAGAAGGTCAGACGACAAGAGTATCAAGTCGGAGACCTGGTAATCAAGCGCATCATTCTTCCTCAAAGTGATCCCAGGGGAAAATGGACCCCTACGTACGAAGGGCCATTTGTGATTAAACATATCTTCTCAAGAGGGGCTATGATTCTAACCACCATGGATGGTGACGACCTTCCTCACCCCGCCAATGCAGACATAGTAAAAATATACTACGCATGATAAAAGACCCGCTAGGTTGACACACTTAGGCAAAAATAAGGTCTTCCCGGTGAACCAAAAGGGTTCGGGAAAAAATAAGGGATGAAATGAAAAAAATTTGTACACCCGACAAGTCGAAAACCTGAAAAGGAGGCTTGGGCAAAAATGGGTATCCCGGTGGACTGAAAACCCGAAAGGGCGGTCTAGGCAAAAGTTAGGGATAAAACATAATACTATGTCTCATTGGATCACCTTGCATCCAGAATTCGGCATCAACTATCGGGCTCAGATGACTCCAATCAATCAGCTTCATCTTCAACTAAGCCGCAGAGCGATGAGACGCTTGAAGACATAAAGGCGATAGCAGAGTTGGAACCCAGTGGGATTTTTTTTTCACATAGCTGTTTTGTTTCGTTTTCACAAAATTGTATAAAATCTATCTTGTTCGGCGGTGTTCTCTTACTAGGACGTCAGCCTCTTGTACAAAAACGCCTATTTACAGGCAAATTTCAGAATCAATACAAGTTCAATTTTTCAGACAAATTATCCATTGTTTTTCCTTTTTCTATTTTGTTTTGCGAAAAACGTCCAATGTTCATTTTTGATATATGCATTTGACATTAATTGCTAATCATGAATATTTGCATGCGAAACAAAGGACTAATTATAGATGACATCAGAAACAGGGGCAATTTAGAATTATCTAAGCAATCTAGTTGCTCTGTCCACCAAGGTACCAAGGTAGGTTCGGCTGAAGAACGTAACCAAGTCACCTCAACTCCCCACAGAGTAAGACAAGATTCAGCAATACTCTCCTCAAGAAGAGTTGGTCCCCCATCAGCCCTGAAAAGGCACAGTATCCCCTAGCAAGTCAGCGATACTCTCCCCAAGCAGAGTTAGTCTACTATCAGCCTTAAGGAAGTTGGGTATCCCCAGAAGATCTCAACATTCCCCAGCGGAGTATAGACATTCCTCAGCAAGCATCCCCGGCAGTCTTAATATAAGATTGTTCCCCGGCGGATTACCAGACACCCCCAGTGGAACCATTCCCCAGTGCAGTCTCAAAAGCTTCCCCAGGAAAGTTGAATCATCCTCCCCAGTAGATTCTGAAGCTTATCACCTGCAAAGTACATACGTCTCTCCCCGACTTTATTCAAAGGTTATTCCTCCACCAGGGTATAACTGGGTTATCTTCAGCTAATTACCACGGAAAGTTCGTCCTCGGCGAAGTTCTTCCTATCCCCAACGGAGTTCATCAAATTCCCCAACATAACTTATCAGTGGAATCCCCAGCGGAGCTCTCGTCAAAACCTCAGCGAAGCATATCTTCCCACAGATTATTTCCCCGCAGAGTAATCTCTTCACTAAGTTTATTCCCCGACGGAGTCGTCTTCTCCTACCGGTTTATTCTTGCAACCATCATCCCCAGCGGAAACGAAGAACTTTACTCTTCAAAACATCAGCCCAGGTGTGATCGGTGGATCTGGAACTGACTGTTTAACGCTGGTTCGCGAAATGTCGCAGAAGCAAGAGTCGCCACCGTCTTTTATTTTCTCCAACATGGACAGGACAAAAGCACAGCAAAATTCCTTATGAGATAGTTTCTCGGTTCTGGAGGTAGATTTATAGAAAGGGAAGGTGTTAGCACCCTTTCTATCCGTGGTTATCCACGGGCTCTTAGATACTTGCTCATTGTGTTTTCAAAATGTTTGTTTGCTTTTTAATTGTGAGTGGGTTTGAAAAAGTTTCGTTTAAAGATTTCAGATCGACTCTTGTATCAGTCCTCAAGAGTGTTTGAAAAATTGTTTTGAAAGCTTTTTGAAAGTGTCGGTGTGAAAAGAGTTTTCTTTGTTTTGAATAGAGCAAGTATCCATGAGTCATCCACCTATCCTAAGGAATTAGGTTGTGTAAATGTCCTTAAGGTAGTGCCATCCCACCATTGAGAGGTAGGTAGCACCACCGTTAGAGGTGTTCGGGTCAATTCATTTGTTAGGGACAGTGTGGTCACCAGAGCAACAGTAGGACACCTTAGAAGCTACCCTTATGCCATTGATCCTTTTTTAATTCCGAGGCAACCGTTTCGAGACAACTGGATCATGTCATGGACATAAGGACTTACTAAAACGTCCTATACTCGACGACCACGTTTCGAGGGCAAGGCAACAGCGAGGCGTACCCTAAGAGTGGTGTGTGAAGTTGTGTATTGTTTTCATATTCATATTTGTCTTTGATCATTGTGTCATGAGCTACGTTTTGCTTTTAATTTAGGCCATTCATTCTTTCATGCAAGTTAGCAGTTTAAAAGTGCGGAAATTAAATGCGGAAAGTAAAATCCTACGCTATTACAAGGCGCAGGTCTATACATCGCCAAATTAACAAAGATTTGTTTTGAATAAAAATGCGAAAAGTAAAACCTAGTTACTATTAAATGGCTTGAGCAATTACATAAAATTCACAATAAAATAACGTGCGAAAAGAATAAAAATAGAACGTTCGAGGGAGTTGGACCCTTTTGAAATTTAAGTTGAATTAAAAAGCTAATTAATTATTAAATTAAAGAAAAGAAATGTTTTTTAGGTTTTTGGTATTTATGAAAGAAAGAAATTAAAATTGAAGAGAAACCCTAATTTCTAAGTTGTTTTTAATTATTAATGAAAAAAATATTAAAGTTTAACCTAATTTACTAAATATTTAATATACATGTTTATTTACAAAAATATTTAATAATTAATAATGAGAAAATTATTTATTTAAGAAAAAGATGAGAATGTTACAAAACCCTAGTTTCTACTTATTTTAATTTATTAAGAAAAATATTAAAATTTTGAAACCTAAATTAATCTAATTAATTGTTAAAGTTTATTTAGAAAAATAATAATGGTGAAATTAATATTAATAAAATAAACATTTTTTATTTTTCTGTACTTTATCTTATGGAAATTAATTTATGAAATTAAAGAAAACAATTAAAAACAATTAAAAGAATAAAAAGGAAAATCAAATAAAAAAATAAAAATGATGCAAACCATGGGAGGTTTCAGGCTCAAGGGGAGGTTTTTTGAAGTATTCTGGCCCATTAGACAGAAAGCCTTGTTTGACTTTCTGGCATCACGTGCGTTTTCATTGACTCCTGAGTACCGTGGTCTGCATTCTTTGGCCATTGGATTGGGTTTCATGGCCATTTATGTTCTGGCCTCAACGTTCCTTAATCTTCTCAGGATATCTGTCTCGCCATGTATTGGTGTCATGCATAAGTTGTTCTTTTGGCCATTTGGCTTTTGGCTTTTGGCCATTTGTGTTTTGGCCTCAACGTTCCTTAATGAACCTGCATGGGATCCTGTCTAAATCTGCAGTGTTGAATCTCATGAACACATTAAATAAAATCATAAAATGCAAATAAAGCCAATATATGAAGAAATTTAATGTTTAGGCACAATATGGCATGTATGAATGATTATACCCTTTTGATCATGGAGATCAAATCAATCTTACCCTTACTGGAAAATTAGTGACATGAATGCTTTTATGCCTTTTGGATCATGGAGATTAAGCCAGCCTTACCCTTACTGAAGAAGTAGTGAGGTGTTGGTTTGTAACTGTGATGGCTTGTTTGTAGTGAGAGAGGGATTTGTAATAAGGATTTCAAGGTTTTAGGGTTCTTGAAAGAATTTGATATTCTAACAGTGTTGTGGCAAGGTTTTTTCTCTTTTTTTCTCCTCCCTGGTTTGTGTGAAAAGAAGGTGATTATATAATGGAAATTAGGGTAAAGAAAATGGGCTTTGAATGTGCAATTGGGCCTCCAATGTTCACTTGAGTTCGTCACTTTCCAGGCTAAATCGCAGAGACTTAAGTGCAATTTTTGAAGTTGAAATGTGAAAACAAAATGTATCCGACATCGATAACTAACTCCTGTCCGAAAATCGGCTCAATCGTATAAACGGTGAATTAGTTATGAATTTTTGAAGTTTCAGCTCAGACAAACTTATTTTGGGCTCCAGTGTCGACTCTGACACGTTCTTCAATAAAAAACTCGTATTGATCGGAGCATAATCCGTTCTCGACTTTTGAAGCAAAGTTGTAGATCTATGAGTCAGGGACCTTGTGTAAAAATATGAGCCCAATCCGATAAAAATTGACCGAGTTATGAATTTTCGAAGTTTCGGCCCAGATGAAATAATATTCAGCATTCAGGATTTTCAGCGTGTCACACACTCTGAGCAAAAACGAAGGCCTTTTGAATACCGTTTGAACTCAATACCTTCTGTGAAAATGTAGTCAACTCAATTTGTGAAATTTTGGCGCCAGAATCAGCTCGATACGATGAAAATCGACCAAGTTATGATTTTCTGAACATGACGCAAATAAACATCTGTCACAAATTTTCTGTACGAAAATACTTGATAAATCCACATTTTTGAAGACCTTCTGATCGAAATTGGCTTCCAGCTGTGAGAGATGAAAACATAGATAATGCAAGACGGAAGTTTGGCCACCGGAACGGGTTCAAAACGAGTCGCGATCTTCAAGTTATGAATTTTTTAGCGCGTAAAAACTGCACTTTCAGCACACTTTTTCACCATATTTCTTCAAGAAAACTCGCACATTCGGATACCTTCTTTAAAGAATTGACTCTTGAGCCAAACCTGAATTTGAGAATACGTTATCAGAGATATCTTGGTGAAAGAACACCTGAATATGACGCGCCGGGTTGGACTTGTGAATTTTCTTGAAATGTTTTGAGAAATATGGGAGGGCAAATTTTGGGGTACAACAGTTGCCCCTGTTCAATCTTCTTAAACCTGAGGATGTAGATTGGCTTGCGTGCCTTTCGTGATCCGAAGGTGGAAGATGATTGAACACTAGAGTGCCCAGAAATTTGCACTCGCATAGTAGAGTATCAGCAACGTGATGGCGGGAATGGGTTTACAGATGCCATTTGGAGAGATGACGGATAGGAGGATGGGCTTATAGATGCCATTTGGAGTTGTGACAGAGCCTTGTCGGGAATGGGCTTATAGATGCCATTTGGAGTCTGTTGGTATGTGGATGGGCTTATAGATGCCATCTAGGTGTCGATCGCGTAAGAGATTCCTTAGCGAGAACTTGCGTACCTGAGAAAAGAAAATAATTACCTGGCCTGTTACAGGAGTTGATCTTCAAACTCTTTGTGTAGATGTGCCCTGGCTGGATATAGGAATCGAATCTTTAAACTCTTCAGACGTACCCTGGCAAGATACAGGAATCGAGTTCGGAGAATATAGTCATCAACAGATACACCCTGGCAAGATACAGGAATCGGATCTTCGACCTCTTCAGACGTGCCCTGTCAAGATACAGGAATCGAGTCTGGTAATGTTAGTCGTCAACAGATACACCCTGGCAAGATACAGGAATCGGATCCTCAAACTCTTCAGACGTGCCCTGGCAAGATACAGGAATCGAGTCTGGTAATGTTAGTCATCAACAGATACACCCTGGCAAGATACAGGAATCAGATCCTCAAACTCTTCAGACGTGCCCTGGCAAGATACAGGAATCGAGTCTGGTAATGTTAGTCGTCAACAGATACACCCTGGCAAGATACAGGAATCAGATCCTCAAACTCTTCAGACGTGCCATGGCAAGATACAAGAATCGAGTCTAGTAATGTTAGTCGTCAACAGATACACCCTGGCAAGATACAGGAATCGGATCCTCAAACTCTTCAGACGTGCCCTGGCAAGATACAGGAATCGAGTCTGGTAATGTTAGTCGTCAACAGATACACCCTGGCAAGATACAGGAATCGGATCTTCAAACTCTTCATACGTGCCCTGGCAAGATACAGGAATCGAGTCTGGAATTAGTCGTCAACAGATACACCCTGGCAAGATACAGGAATCGGATCTTCGAACTCTTCAGACGTGCCCTGGCAAGATACAGGAATCGAGTCTGGTACTGTTAGTCGTCAACAGATACACCCTGGCAAGATACAGGAATCGGATCTTCAAACTCTTCAGACGTGCCCTGGCAAGATACAGGAATCGAGTCTGGAATTAGTCGTCAACAGATACACCCTGGCAAGATACAGGAATCGGATCTTCAAACTCTTCAGACGTGCCCTGGCCGGATACAGGAATCGAATCTGATAATGTTAGTCGTCAACAGATACACCCTGGCAAGATACAGGAATCGGATCTTCGAACTCTTCAGACGTGCCCTAGCCGGATACAGGAATCGAATCTGGTAATGTTAGTCGTCAACAGATACACCCTGGCAAGATACATGAATCGGATCTGGAATCACGACTATTGATAGTAATTATCTTTGTGTTGACCTTTGTCCTGAAAAGACAAAACGTTAGTTGTATGTGATGTCATGATGTATGACGCGTGATGTTCTCAGAATAAATGAGATTGTATGTTCATGATGCGTATATGCATGCTGTGATGTTTATGAATGTATTTTTGTCTAGGAAAGTAAATCCTTGACGGGTGCCGGGAAGTTGAATCCTGGGCTAATGTTGAAGAATAGATCTTTGTTTCCGCTGGGGGTGATGGTTGCAAGAATACCGGTAGGAGAAGATGACTCCGTTGGGGAATAAACTTGGCGAATAAATTACTCTGCGGGGAGTGAACTTTGTGGGGAAAGAGAGGTACTTTGCTGAGATTGATGATAACTCCGCTGGGGATACCGTTGATGTTTTGTTGGGAGATGAACTCCGCTGGGGATAGGAAGACTTTGTCGGGGACGATCTTTCCGTGGTTTTTTAGCTGAGGATAACCCAGTTATATCCTAGTGGGGAAATAACCTTTGAATAAAGCCGGGGGAGCGTTCGTGCTCTGCAGGGGAGAAGCTTCCAGAATCTACTGCGGATAAGCTTCCAGAATCTACTGGGGAGATTGATTCAACTCTCCTAGGGAGAATTTTGGAATGTACTGGGGAATAGCTCCACTGAATGTCTGTATACCGCCGGGGAACAATCTTAGATCAAGACTGTCGGGGATGCTTGTTAAGAACGTTGGTATACTCCGCTGAGGAATGTTAAGATCTGCTGGGGATAATCCAACTTCCATAAGGCTGACGGAGTAGGCTAACTCTGCTCGGGGAGAGTGTCGTTGACTTGCTAGGAGATATTGTGCCTTGTTAGGGCTGATTGGAGAGAATTATTGAATCTTGGCTCACTCTCTGGGGAATTAAGGCATCTTGGTTACATTCTTCATCCTACCTTATTACCTTGGTGGACAGAGTAATTAGATCGCTTTAGACAACTCTTATTGCCCCAGTTTCTGATGTGAGAGGAGAGGATACTGGTGGAGGCCTGATGATGAGCTCATGTAAAACTGCATCTTTGGAGGGAGGAAACCTGTGTAGGGTTTACTGATGACGAGTTCGTGTAAAACTACGTCTGGAGTTTGGGAGGGGAACATGTGTGGGGTTACCTTGATGACGAGTCCGTGTAAAACCGTATCTAGAGTTGGGAAGGAAACCTATGTAGGGTTTACTGATGACGAGTCCGTGTAAAACCACCTCTAAAGTTGAGAAGGAACCGGTGTAAGGTTTCCTGATGATGATCAAGTAGATAATTGTCCTGTTTGGTTTCGGATACTAATCCACGATCAATCGTCCACAGAATTTCCCTGGCTTGTTACCAGTGTTGATCTGAAGCTGTAAAGGTAGATGGTAATCATCTTTTGATTGATCTTTCCTTGGTACTTTGGTTGACAGAGAAACTGGATCGCCTGGACCACTCATTATTGCCCCTGTTTCTGAGGTGAGGGAAGAAGATACCTGTGGAGGTGCTTGATGACTGCCGATTGACAAATCTTCTTCTGGTAGGCAAGTGACGAGATGCCGGAACATAGTCGTACGCTTTTGATCCCTAACTTTTGCCTGGACCACCCTTTCGGGTTTTCAGTCCACCGGGATACCCATTTTTGCCCAAGCCGCCTTTTCAGGTTTTCGACTTGCCGGGTGTACAAATTTTTCATTTTCATCCCTTATTTTGCCCGAACCCTTTTGGTTCACCGGGAAGCCCTAATTTTTGCCTAGGTATGTCAACCTAGCGGGTCTTTTATCGTGCGTAGTATTTTTCGACTATGTCCACGCTCTTAGAATGCAGGGAGGTGCCCCTGGCTGCTTGTGTTGCCATGTTACCAGAAGATGTCTGATCATGCAAGATTCGTTGCGGGAATCCATGCCCAATGCCCTAAGTGACTCGGGCGGAGATTTGCCCCTGGCTATTTGAGAGATTCTCTGAATCTTGACTTAACTGCCCCAGATGATGGACAATGATCACGTCTGCCCCTTGGTTGGAAGTACTTTTGTTCACTTAGATATTCGTCGTGCAAATTTCTCTGCTGTTCAAATAAATAGTCATATGCAAACAATGTCATATTAAAAATGCAAAGCTTATGTCTGTCTTGAAATTTTTGAAAAATGAAGTTTTCAATAAAACAAGTAAATTTTGTAAAATGTGATGTCAACTCGTTATTTTACCGCAAGCCTTAAGGAGTCAGGATACCTTTCGTAGCAGTATGCTTTCGAACTAACCCATGCTTCAGCTAGGACTTTTAAGGGTTGTAGCGTGGCCTGGTTCACGGTTTAAGAAACAAAGGATAAAGGCTCAAATTTTATTTGTACCCACCCGCTCTTCGTGATGTTCTTCAAACCTAAACTCAGCTAATCGTGCATTAGACCTTGTTTGAGTCTTTGCTTTGATATACCAGTGATGGTTCGGATATTGACAGTTTATTTTGAATAGGCAGTCTTTTTTTTTTTGTTGAGGGTTTGTATGACCTCTTTCTTTTTGATTTCGCTATCCCTAAATTTTGCCTGAACTATTTCTTTTGTGATTACAGTCAGCGGGATGCCCCAGTTTTGTAAGTCTCCTTCATAGGTTTTGACTTATTGGGTTTTTATTTTTGAGATATAATGACTTCCTATCCTTATGATTATTCGGAATCATCACTATCTTCTTCTTTTTTTGTAAGGACCTCTTTGGTGCCATTTGTTATGCACTTGGATCAACTGAGAGAACTACCCTGCCCCATATTATGATAAAGGGTTTTAATTTTCGAAAAGAAAAACTCCTACTTCTTTGGCTCAGAGGGGTTGACGAGGGATTATCTTCCTTATAACTCCAGTGTTTAGGGATTGAAACAATGCCTGTACCTCATCAGCGGGGTCTGTTCAAAAGCATATTGTAAGGATCTTGGTGTCGTTTTCGTCATCCTCCCTCAAGAGGCTTAGAATTTCTTAATCAAGAGTTGATCATCAAAAAAATATGAAATCAGTTTGAATATAGCGAATGCAAATATATTGCTTCAAAACAGACATATGCGATGCATTAATGAAATAACAATGTTTAACATGAATAAATGTTTGAACAGTCAAAAGAAAGTTACAACTTGAAAATTCTAATAAACAAAAGTCTTCTCATCTCAGGGCTTGTTACTTCAAATGGTGAATCCGGTAGGGATGGTAGAAACATTCAGCCTGACCCACTTGGGTGAAATCCACTGCTCCTTCATTAATCAGATCCTGGACTTTGTTCTTCAGAGCCCAGCAGTCAGCAGTGTCATGTCCAGGACTATCAGAGTGGTATGCACATCTTCTGTCGGGATGATAGTTAGGAGCAGATATGTTGGGGTTCCGGGGAGGAGCCCTTAGTGTAATCAGATTCAACCTCAACAGGTGTTACAAGGCTTGAAACAGCAGCATGTTAAGCTGGGTGAATTGCCTCTTGGACCTGCTTGGCTTACTCTGATCCACATGTTGCTCTGGGCGAGGTTGATGTTGGGCTTGTGAAGTGGTAGCAACTTGGAGGGGTCTGTTCTTCACCATACCAGACTCTTGTCCTCTTGGAAGCTGATCAAAGACCTGGTCCCTGACTCGGACTGGTTGCTTCATATTGGATTTATCTTGGTGGAGTTGACTGATCATGGTCCTCAACTCTTCTTGCTCCCGAGCTAAACCTTGGATGAGAGCCCTTTGCCCCAGCATCTGGGTTTTCATTGTATCTACCTCAGTTTGTAGATGTTTCAGCCGTTCGTCCTTGTCATCTTCGGGACTTTTCTTGGCCAGATTCCCCATGAGGAGTGTCCTTAACTCCTCTTGCCCCTTGGATAGGCTTAGGAAGATCTCCCTGAACTGAATCTCTTGAGCCTGAAGATCCTGGTTATCTTGTTGGGAAGCCATTGCTGAAATAAACAGCGGAGAAGGTAAGTGACCTGTAAAAAGGGTACCTGTAATGCAATGATATGTATGTATGCATGCAATGTTTTCAAGGATCTCGCGGGGTAAACAAGAAATTTGTTAGAGCTGGGATCCGGTAGCTTGATTGAAGGAACTTCCTGTTGTTGAGAGTCCTTCTTCAAGAGTCAAGGCTCACCATATCGAGTGGGTCATAGCCCCTGACTCAAGTTATCATGTTTTGATCTTCAAACGACCTTGGCTAGAGGAAAATAAATCCCTTTTGCCCCTTGCTAGACAGTTGGTTCATCATGACTTGCATCACAAACCCTTGAGATCCTTGAAATGGATTAGTCCTTATGCAGGATGTATGCAATGGTATGATGGTATGATGCTATGGTAATGTAGGTAAACCCTGTTATGAGTCCCAATTAAGGACTGTAAACAAAACCTGCAAGAAACTCAAGTGTCAGATAACAAGCATGCAAATAGTCAAGTTGGAAGGCACACAAGTCACACAAGAGAAGCCCTTAGAGTTTAGGCCAGCATGGGGTCTAGGTATTACCCTCTTTCAGTTTGTTGGTTAAGACCTGTCCTATCAGAAGTAACCGGGTTCTAGAGGATCCCAATATCACTGACTACCCTCAATCGGTCATAACTCCAGCATCGCAATCTTTTCTTGCGGCCAGAACCATCACGAGAGTTTAGCCTCAATGGGCGTAGCATACTGCTACTGTTCTATTGGCCAAGTTGGGTCATTTAAGGTTCTAAGGTCGGTTGGTGCTTAATGACTCCTCAGAAGACCCATATTCTCCTCGTTGCGACACAAGGGATATCGGTACAGACCAAGGCGCCACACCAACGTAGCCACTGCTTCACCCATGTCGGTCTACGCCGGACAGGTCCCTCACAACTTATGCTACCTAACAGGATATCCCCAGATCCAGGTTAGGATCTATGTAACTCCAAAACAGCCCACAATAATAAAGCAAACAAGCACAACAATTGAAAACACAAGTGATCTTAGTCCTAAGGTACACCTCACTTTATAAAATGTCCCCAGCAGAGTCGCCAGTTCTGTGATCGGTGGATCTGGAACTGACTGTTTAACGCTGGTTCGCGAAATGTCGCGGAAGCAAGAGTCGCCACCGTATTTTATTTTCTCCAACATGGACAGGACAAAAGCACGGCAAAATTCCTTATGAGATAGTTTCTCGGTTCGGGAGGTAGATTTATAGAAAGGGAAGGTGTTAGCACCCTTTCTATCCGTGGTTATCCACGGGCTCTTAGATACTTGCTCATTGTGTTTTCAAAATGTTTGTTTTCTTTTTAATTGTGAGTGGGTTTGAAAAAGTTTCGTTTAAAGATTTCAGATCGACTCTTGTATCAGTCCTCAAGAGTGTTTGAAAAATTGTTTTGAAAGCTTTTTGAAAGTGTCGGTGTGAAAAGAGTTTTCTTTGTTTTGAATAGAGCAAGTATCCATGAGTCATCCACCTACCCTAAGGAATTAGGCTATGTAAATGTCCTTAAGGTAGTGCCATCCCACCATTGAGAGGTAGGTAGCACCACCGTTGGAGGTGTTCGGGTCAATTCGTTTGTTAGGGACAGTGTGGTCACCAGAGCAACAGTAGGACACCTTAGAAGCTACCCTTATGCCATTGATCCTTTTTTAATTCCGAGGTAACCGTTTCGAGACAACTGGATCATGTCATGGACATAAGGACTTACTAAAACGTCCTATACTCGACGACCACGTTTCGAGGGCAAGGCAACAGCGAGGCGTACCCTAAGAGTGGTGTGTGAAGTTGTGTATTGTTTTCATGTTCATATTTGTCTTTGATCATTGTGTCATGAGCTACGTTTTGCTTTTAATTTAGGCCATTCATTCTTTCATGCAAGTTAGCAGTTTAAAAGTGCGGAAATTAAATGCGAAAAGTAAAATCCTACGCTATTACAAGGCGCGGGTCTATACATCGCCAAATTAACAAAGACCCGTTTTGAATAAAAATGCGGAAAGTAAAACCTAGTTACTATTACATGGCTTGAGCAATTACATAATATTCACAATAAAATAACGTGCAAAAAGAATAAAAATAGAATGTTCGAGGGCGTTGGACTCTTTTGAAATTTAAGTTGAATTAAAAAGCTAATTAATTATTAAATTAAAGAAAAGAAATGTTTTTTAGGTTTTTGGTATTTATGAGAGAAAGAAATTAAAATTGAAGAGAAAACCTAATTCTAAGTTGTTTTTAATTATTAATGAAAAAAATATTAAAGTTTAACCTAATTTACTAAATATTTAATGTACGTGTTTATTTACAAAAATATTTAATAATTAATAATGAGAAAATGAATTTATTTAAGAAAAAGATGAGAATGTTACAAAACCCTAGTTTCTACTTATTTTAATTTATTAAGAAAAATATTAAAGTTTCGAAACCTAAATTAATCTAATTAATTGTTAAAGTTTATTTACAAAAATAATAATGGTGAAATTAATATTAATAAAATAAACATTTTTGATTTTTCTGTACTTTATCTTATGGAAATTAATTTATGAAATTAAAGAAAACAATTAAAAACAATTAAAAGAATAAAAATGAAAATCAAATAAAAAAATAAATGATGCAAACCATGGGGGGTTTCAGGCCCAAGGGGAGGTTTTTTGAAGTATTCTGGCCCATTAGACAGAAAGCCTTGTTTGACTTTCTGTCATCACGTGCGTGTTCATTGACTCCTGAGTACCGTGGTCTGCATTCTTTGGCCATTGGATTGAGTTTCATGGCCATTTGTGTTCTGGCTGTTGGCCATTTGTGTTCTGGCCTCAACGTTCCTTAATCTTCTCAGGATGTCTGTCTCGCCATGTATTGGTGTCATGCATAAGTTGTTCTTTTGGCCATTTGGCTTTTGGCTTTTGGCCATTTGTGTTTTGATCTCAACGTTCCTTAATGAACCTGCATGGGATCCTGTCTAAATCTGCAGTGTTGAATCTCATGAACACATTAAATAAAATCATAAAATGCAAATAAAGCCAATATATGAAGAAATTTAATGTTTAGGCACAATATGGCATGTATGAATGATTATACCCTTTTGATCATGGAGATCAAATCAATCTTACCCTTACTGGAAAATTAGTGACATGAATGCTTTTATGCCTTTTGGATCATGGAGATCAAGCCAGCCTTACCCTTACTGAAGAAGTAGTGAGGTGTTAGTTTGTAACTGTGATGGCTTGTTTGTAGTGAGAGAGGGATTTGTAATAAGGATTTCAAGGTTTTAGGGTTCTTGAAAGAATTTGATATTCTAACAGTGTTGTGGCAAGGTTTTTTCTCTTTTTTTCTCCTCCCTGGTTTGTGTGAAAAGAAGGTGATTATATAATGGAAATTAGGGTAAAGAAAATTGGCTTTGAATATGCAATTGGGCCTCCAATGTTCACTTGAGTTCGTCACATTCCAGGCTAAATCGCAGGGACTTAAGTGCAATTTTTGAAGTTGAAATGTGAAAACAAAATGTAGCCGACATCGATAAATAACTCCTGTCCGAAAATCGGCTCAATCGGATAAACGGTGAATTAGTTATGAATTTTTGAAGTTTCAGCTCAGACAAACTTATTTTGGGCTCCAGTGTCGACTCTGACACGTTCTTCAATAAAAAACTGGTATTGATCGGAGCATAATCCGGTCTCGACTTTTGAAGCAAAGTTGTAGATCTATGAGTCAGGGACCTTGTGTAAAAATACGAGCCCAATCCGATAAAAATTGACCGAGTTATGAATTTTCGAAGTTTCGGCCCAGATGAAATAATATTCAGCATTCAGGATTTTCAACGTGTCACGCACTCTGAGCAAAAACGAAGGCCTTTTGAATACCGTTTGAACTCAATACCTTCTGTGAAAATGTAGTCAACTCAAGTTTTGAAATTTTGGCGCCAGAACCAACTCGATACGATGAAAATCGACCAAGTTATGATTTTCTGAACATGACGCAAATAAACTTCTGTCACAAATTTTCTGTACGAAAATATTTGATAAATCCACATTTTTGAAGACCTTCTGATCAAAATTGGCTTCCAGCCGTGAGAGATGAAAACGTAGATAATGTCAAGACGGAATTTTGGCCACCAGAACGGGTTCAAAACGAGTCACAATCTTCAAGTTATGAATTTTTTAGCACGTAAAAACTGCACTTTCAACACACTTTTTCACCATATTTCTTCAAGAAAACTCGCACATTCGGATACCTTCTTTAAAGAATTGACTCTTGAGCCGAACCTGAATTTGAGAATACGTTATCAGAGATATCTTGGTGAAAGAACACCTGAATATGACGCGCTGGGTTGGACTTGTGAATTTTCTTGAAATGTTTTGAGAAATATGGGAGGGCAAATTTTGGGGTACAACACCAGGATTCAACAAACTCCCGGCACTCGTCAAGGATTTATTTTCCTAAAAGAAATTACATTCATAGACATTTCACACTTCATACATCCTGTTTGCATACATGATAAAGTGCATACAACACTATCTCATTTTGAGCATCATGACATCATGCATTTCATACATCATGACATTGCATACAACTGATGTTTTGTCTTTTCAGGAAAGAGTCAATCCAAAGATGATTACTATCAACTATCACAATTCCAGATTCGATACCTGTATCTAGCCAGGGCATATCTGTGATTGATTGATTGTAGATTCGATACCTGTATCTAGCCAGGGCATATCTGCAAGAAGAGTTTAGAGATCCGATTCCTGTATCCAGTCAGGGCACATCTGTAGACGACCATTTGCATATCTGATTCCTGTATCCAACCAGGGAACATCTGTAGACGACCATTTCCAGATCTGATTCCTGTATCCAGCCAGGGCACATCTGTAGACGACAATTTCCAAATTTGACACCTTTATCTAGCCAGGGCACATCTGTGAGTGATTGATTGTAGATTCGATACCTGTATCCAGCCAGGGCACATCTGCATGAAGAGTTTAGAGATTCGATACCTGTATCCATCCAGGGCACGTCTGTAAGCAACCTTTTGAAGTTCCGGATTCGATTCCTGTATCTAGCCAGGGCATATCTGTGAGCGTTTGATTGTAGATTCGATTCATGTATCTAGCCAGGGCACATCTGCATGAAGAGTTTGAAGATCAACACCTGTAACAGGCCAGGAAACCATCTTCCTTTCTCAAAGTACGCAAGTTCTCGCTAAGGAATCTCTTACGCGATCAACACTTCCAAATGGCATCTATAAGCCCATTCCCGACAAGGTTCTGTCACACCCCCAGATGGCATCTATAAGCCCATCCTCCTATATACCATCTCTCCAAATGGCATCTATAAGCCCATTCCCGGCATCACATTGCTGATACTCCACTATGCGAGTGCAAATTTCTGGGCACTTTAGTGTTCAATCATCTTCCACCTTCGGATCACGAAAGGCACGCAAGCCAATCTACATCCTCAGGTCTAAGAAGATTGAACAGGGGCAACTGTTGTACCCCAAAATTTTCCCTCCCATTTCATCAATATTTTCTCACCACAAGACCCTTGGAGCTCAAGATCAAGTTAGGGTTTACTCTACTCAAGACTCATCCTTGCACTGTTGACCCAAATTAGGGTTTGAGTGTGCACAAAGATGTTTTGACCTAAAAGGCCCAAAGTTACTTTCATGCTTCATGTTGGACTCACAAGTTTATCCATACCAAGTTTCAAGCCTTGATTCCAATCTTTGCCCAGTCAATTGGACAGTTGACCTAGAAATCAACTGTATTGGGGAAAAAGTCAACTGTGGTCAATTGACAGTCAAACCTCATGATTTTTGACCCACATCAACATATTGAACTCATATGAACCATTTGGTCAAGTTTGGATCACAAATCCACAAGAAATTTGATCAGATCACCAAAAGGGCAAAATGGTCATTTTTAGGGTTTTGACTGCACAAAGGCAATTTTTGACTATTTGACCTAGCCAATGGCAAACCAAGCTCACATATGGACTCAAGGACCCAATGGCGTTGTCTTTACATGTTCAACAAGTTCAAAAGATCCCAAATGCACAAGATTGACAGATGAATTTTCCAGTCAACTGAGCCAAATTTGACTGTATACTGAAAAGTCAAACTTTGACTTTTTGGTCAAAATCAAGTGTCAAGATTCATTTTTCATCAAGACATGCCAAATTATGAAACTTGTTCATCAAGAAATCAAAATTACAAATTAGGGTTTTAAAATGAAGAATTTTCATAACTTAGAAATTTTCTAAGTTATGAAAATTCCTAATTTTTTCCTAACTTTGTCCCATCTTTTCATCAAGATACATTTGGATTCAAACAAAACTCAAAACATGAAAGTTTTAGTACATTTCAAAATATACAACTTTGATTCACAAAGTTTCCTCAAAAGAAGCTTGTAGCTCAAGTTATGATTTTTGGAACAAGGGTGCAAAACATTCTTAACTTAGAAATTTTTTGACCTATTTTAGGCAGGATTTTTCCTAACTTCATGGCCACTTTTCACATGCTTCCACTTGGAATTTCAACTTGCATTACGAAGATGGATTGTAGTAAACATTCCAAGCTTTCCAAATTGTCCAAGAACTTCTCAAACACCCTTGTGGTTAGGGAGAATCGAATTTGTGAAGATGGGCAAAAGTCACTTTGTTCATGGCCATTTTCGTGTTCATAACTTAGGCATTTTTGAAATCAGCATGTGCAAGCTAGATTACAGGCCTATAATCTCATTTACACTCAATAATTAAATGCCAATCCATTGTGTTCTAGCATTATTTTGTGCATTTGGTCATTGCATAAAGAATTAAGCCATAATTAGAAAAAGCAAGTTATCCATTCTTGTAAAGTTACACTTTATGTCAAGTTTACAATCCAAGAGGTACAAAGCAAATCTCTGAGGCACAAAGGTATGGACATATCCCACTGATCAAGAGAAAACTTTGCAGCATATTTGAGGGGCCTAGAGGAGCCTGTAACAGGACTTGGCATTTTTGACTTAAGAAAGAAGAAACTTTGCATATTGAACACCAACTCACATTGCTGCAACAACTAGCCAAAACAAACTTTGCAAACACTTTTCCCTTGATCCAACTAACCTAAAGCACGAATCAATCAGAGTTCAAACCTTCTCATTCATCAAAACACAGTTTTGTGGCAAAACAGGGCACCTGCTGCAGATTGAGGTCCACAACTCAATCCTTTCGTTCGCCTTGGCCAAAACCAGTTCAAACACACTCCCTACCACCCATACAAACTATCCCAAGCATTGGACACGAACTGTAACATCCCTAACATCATTTTCCATTTTCAGTTTTCAACTTTGCAGGTGAACTTCCATAGCTCGATTCAGCTAGTTTCAAAGCAAGCTAGAGGTTGGAGAAGCATCCCTGGACCTCAAGCAAGCTATACAAGTCTTCACATTGCATTGAAAGTACCTCCATTGTCATACGCAAATCAAGATGAACAAGTAAGTTTTTGAACTTCTATCTCTCTATCCATGCATAGTTAGGCTTAAGTTTGTGAAGAAAGCATGTTCTAATCATAGCCCTGAAGCCATCCATATAGTTACTTTTCATTTATATTGTGTGTGCTAAGAGTATTTTGAACCTGAACATTGGAAAAAACCTAGGTCAGAAATTGGGGGAGAAGAAATGCTCTCTCATTTCTGAGAGTTAGATCAAGTTCTTGGTATGTATGGATTCGTGATTTGATGCTTGACATTTTTTATGTTATAAGTTTGTGCTAAAAATCAAAGAATCAGGATGTTTGAATCAAGCAAGGAAACGCGCGTTTTTTGAAACAGAAGTGGCTGGAGGTTGAAGAAGCCTCTTTGGGCTGGGCCTGTGTTGTTCTTTCTATTTGCACCACCTTTTCACATTCACACCCCCTTGGTCCATTGTGTGATTTTTTAATCATTTTTGACTTTTTCTTTTTTATTCTGACTTGTCATTTTTTGACAAAACATAAAAATATTAAAAATATTTTTCCATACATTTTTGCATTTTATTTTGAATTTATTTGCTTTGTTTACATTTGTACATATAAATAAATATAATGCTTTTATTTAAAACCTTAGAAATAATGTGAAAATATATACTTTTAGTTATTATTTTTATTTGCATTTTCTGAAAACATTTTCTAAAACATATATTTTTTTATAAATAATAAATATTTTTTTATAAATAATAAATATTTTTATTTTTGTACATATTTAATATATTTAGTAAATAATATAAATACTTATATATTTATTAGAATGTTTAGGATTAAAATACAAAATAATACATTTTTTGTTTTTATTAATATTTAACCTCAAAAATATTTTTTTACAATATACTTCCTTTTTATTTATTTATTTTGTACATAATTAATAAATATTGTATATATTAAATGATAAATACCATTTATTTGCAAAATTAGGGTTTTGCCCTAAAATATAAAAATATCCAAAATTAACCCTTTTTATTATTTTTTATTTCACTTGTAAATAAATCATACACTTACACAAATACATTTACACATACACATTTGTTTATTCTTGTACATTTGATACATTTTATATTTGCGAATTGATTCGATTTGGTTGTAAATATTGGGATACCACTCTCCTATTAAGTCTCATCCCCATTTGGACATTTGTACCCCCATCCCCATGATTATTGTGTAATAATTTAGGACTTTTAATTCCGCATTTTAAAGCTTTCTAAATATGCCATGATAGACCTAGGGTTTGTATGCAAATAAACAAATAGCTTGACCTAATTCAAAGATAAAAAAGCATGAAAATGGACAACACTAATCACACTTGCACCCCTAGGGTTACTCCACTTGTTGCCTTCAATAATGGGCCATGTTGCATGTTAGATGTCTTTGGCAAAACAAAACAATGCAAATGATCATAGTCCCTCGACGACGCTTTCGAAAGTTGCCTAAAAATGATCAAGTCCCTTAAAGGAAAAGTTGCCAAAGACATTTGGCACCATTGCAATCATGGTCTAAACGATGACCCGCGCCCGTCCCGTTAAACATCCTAACACAAGATTGTCCACCAAATACAATGATGGAACAAAATTGTTAAAAGGGTTAAGACATAGAAAGAATCTTTGAGAAATTTAGGGGTAGACAAAACTCTTAGTTATTTGCCAACTTGCAAAACAAAAACACTTGCCTATTTTTCAAAACCACACATCACAACACACTTTCAAAACAACTTTCAAAAACATTGAAAACTTTTCAAAATATAAGTACACCTTTGTATACATCCCAACATGGATCATTACAAAGGTTGCCACAACGAATGGCCTCTTTTCAAAACATTTTTAAACCCACACACAAAGCACCATTTCAAACAATTGAAAGCACCATTTCAAACAATTGAAAATCAAAGGCAAGTGATCTAAGCAAGTAACTAAGACCCCATGGATAACCATGGATAGAAAGGGTGCTAATACATTCCCTTTCTATAATCTACCCTCCGAACCCAAGAAAACATCTCAAAGGTTTTTGCTGTGCTTTTTAACCTTTCCTTAGGATAAAATAAAAAGTCGGTGGCGACTCTTGCTCAACCGAAACATTTGCGAAAACAAACGCAAAACTCAAGTCAGTTCTCCCACCGTATCACACACACATTTAAGAACAGAAATCTTTGAGCATTTTCTAACCATTGTGTTACAGTTTGAATTGCTTACAAGAGAAGAAAGAAGAAACTTCATTGAAGTCACTCTATGTGATCAACATCTTTCAAGAAATCATATTTCATAGAATTATACTAAAGTGTAACTTATTTCCAGGATTGTTAGAATTAAGTATTAGAAAACTTTTGTACCTTGTTGTCCATTATTGGAAACAAAAGGTATCTTTTGAGAGGATTGTTCTCAAGAGACTTATTGGAAATCCAAGAGGGTGTTCTTGGTATTTGTTAGTGTCTTTAGTTGATAAGACTAGGAAGAGTCTTGTAAAAGTTCTAACAAAATAGTGAAATCTCTTGCGTGTTTGCAAGGGGACTGGACGTACATCCGGGGTGTGGAAGGAACCAGGATAAATCTCCGTGTCTCTTTACTTTCTGCACTTTACCGTTTTCCATAGCACTAAAACAAAACCAAAAAGTGTAAAATAAATCAAAAATCGACCACCACCTAATTCACCCCCCCTCTTAGGCGCAATCTTAAACTTACAATTGGTATCAGAGCAGGTTATAGGTAACCTGCTCCTAGAGATCCAGAATGGCTTCCGCAAATCAACAACCCGTTTTCAGAGATGGTGGTAGTAACAACAAGCCTCCTCTATTCTGTGGTGAATATTTTGACTTCTGGAAAATACGCATGAAGTCGCATCTAGAAGCGCAAGGATAGGAAATATGGGATGCCGTTGAAAATGGTCCATTTATCCCGGTAACGGTAATCAATGGCGTTGGCTCTTCAAAGCCTAAAACTGCATGGGACGACGATGATAAAAAGAAAGTTCTCTATGACAAAAAGGCAATAAACCTTCTTCAAGGTGCACTTAGTATGGACGAATTTTTCCGTGTCTCGACATGCAAAACAACAAAGGAAATATGGGATACCTTGGTACAAACTCATGAAGGAACGGCTGAAGTAAAAAGATCAAGGCTAAATACTCTAAGTCAAGAATACAAACTATTTCGAATGCAGCCCGGAGAATCCATTCTTGACTTACAAAAGAGATTTGTGCACTTGACAAATCACTTAAGTGCTCTTGGTAAAACCTTGACAAATGATGAACTCAACTTGAAAGTCCTTAGATCATTGACTAGGGAATGGCAACCAAAGGTAACGGCAATCTCGGAAAAGAAGAGTCTCTCCGCAATGACTTCGGCTACATTATTTGGGAAACTTCAAGAATACGAAACGGAACTCGGTAGACTTTAAAAACATGAGAATCTAGAAAAGAAATCCAAAAACATTGCTTTAAAAATCGATTCAAAGGAAGTAGTAAAAGAAGAAAATCCGGAAGGAGATGAAAATTTCATGCTTCTTGTTAAAAGACTCGGGAAGGTTTTTGGCAGAAATGACAAGGGAGGATCTCATGCAAATAAGAGAAAGCACTTCAAGAAAAGAGAAGCCTCCACATCAACACAAGATGTCTCATGTTATGAATGTGGAAAGCAAGGACATATCAAGCCAAACTGTCCAAATCTCCCAAAGAAAAACGGATTCAAAGGAAAGGACTCAAAACACAAGAAAGCCTACATAGCATGGGAAGATAATGATATGAGTAGTACATCGGAATCGGAAAGCGAAGAATGTGCAAATTTAGCCTTAATGGCATCGCATCACTCCGACGACGAAGAAGAGGTTAGTAATGAATTTAATCTTTTTGATGATGATGTTCAAGGTGCCATTGATGAACTCTTGAAAGAATGCAAAAGTTTATACAAAAAGGTGTCAAACCAAGAAAAAGAACTTCTAATTTGTCTCGAAAAAATTGACACCATGACTAAAGATTTTGATCTTCAAAAATACAATTTTATAAAAGAAAAGGAAAACTTTGCATGCACCAAGTGTAAATCAAATGTCTTTCAAATTGTTCAATTGAAAAGAGTCATTGAACGATATGAAAAAGGACAAATAGGATTGGAAGGATTACTAAGCCAACAACGTTATCCAAATGATAAAAGAGGTCTTGGTTATGTGAATACTAAGAAACCAAGTAACAATCCCACTGTCTTTGTAAAGGCTAGTAATAGTTCCAATCCCAAGATAGTAGAAAAGAAGCAAGTTGTTCATAATCATCAAAATAAAAAGCCTAATGTATCTAAAAGAAAACAAATTCCTAGATACAAGAGCAAATTTATTCCAAACTGTTTTTACTGTGGTATTATTGGACACACACCTAATGCATGCTATATTAGAAATTTTAGTATGGCTAGTGGACACTATGCATGGGTTAAAAAGGGAACTAACTATTAAGGACCCAAGGCCACTTGCGTACCTAACAAGAAATAATTTGTTTTTGTAGGTATGCTTGAAATCCACATCAAACCTTTGGTATCTTGACAGTGGATGTTCAAAGCATATGACAGGAGATGTACACCAATTTTCATATCTAGTACATAAAGCCAAAGGGTATGTCACCTATGGAGACAACACCAAAGGAAAGATTCTTGGCGTTGGAATAGTTGGCACACCTCCATCCATTCAAATTTATGATGTTCTCTATGTTGAAGGATTAAAGCACAACCTTCTTAGCATAAGTCAACTTTGCGATAGAGGGTTCAAAATCAAATTCAACAAAGAAGAATGCCTAATTATGGATTAGGCAACCAATGAGGTAAAACTCAAAGGTATAAGATCTAACAATATTTTTATGATTACTTTAGATGATTTGTCTATGAAGGTACAATGTCTCATGGTAAACAACAATGACGCTTGGTTATGGCACAAGAGGATTTCTCACATACACATGGAGAACTTGAACAAATTAGTTAAGCATAAATTAGTTATTGGTCTACCAAAGATGAAATTCATCAAAGACAAATTATGGAGTGCATGCCAAAAGGGCAAACAAACCAAATCAACTTTCAAACCAAAGAATGTGGTTTCAACAACAAGACCACTTCAATTGTTGCACATGGATCTTTTTGGTCCATCTAGAACAAGAAGCTTCAGAGAGATCACGTACTCAAAGGAGATGTCGAGATTACTTTTGTGGACACTCAAAATCAACTCGCGGACATTTTCACAATACCACTTGCAAAGGATGCATTCTTCAAAATTCGTCGTGAACTCGGAATCCTAGATGAACAAGATATATAAGGTGCACTTTATCCTTAACTATACATTAATGTACATATATATGGGCTTAGAACATGTTTTAAATGTTAAAAATATTGTTTAAAAATTTTTTTTAAGTAAATCGATTTACCAAGTGTGTTAATCGATTTACCACTGAACCAAAAATCAATTTTAATAAAAAAATTTTTTTGTGTAAATCGATTTACCAAGTATGTAAATCGATTTACCACTGAAACTGAAGCGTTTTTATTTAATTTTTTCACTGTGAAAATCGATTGATCCTACACACCAATCGATTTACACATGTTCAGCATGTGATATTTTTTATGAGTCTTTAATATATTGGTCAACCTTACCTTGTCTTTCAACCTCCCACCTTTTTGACCAATCATGTAACCTTGACCAATCCCACTCAATTAAGTCTCATAAAGACCTCACTTACTCTACTCTACTATTTAATCTCACCAAAACTCCCTCACTATCTCATAACACCAAAACTCACTCACTATCTCATAACAACACCAAAAAATCTCTATCTTCCTTACTCAAAACCCTAACCATCGCCATGGCTCCCAAAAGAAAAGCAACAGCCTCAGAAAAAGGAAAGAAGAAAACTGTTGCAGCCTCTGAAAACTCATTCCTCGAGTACCTCTCGGATACACAACGTGAAAGATTCATCAAACACTTTCAAAAGAAAATAATTCCAACTCCCAAATTCGGTATGTTATCTACCTTTCCCGATGAATGCTTCACTTTTCAAAGGGATTTGATTGCTTATGGGTTAGAACCGTTAATATCATCACGTGGTTACTATTATCCGGATCTAGTTCGAGTATTTTACATCAACGTGCATTATGATAACAACAAATGTTATACCCATGTGCTCGGAACAATAATTCCTCTACATTCAAAAACAATAGGCAGAATTTTGAACATCCCATATACTGGAAGTTCTCTCTATGATCCAGAGGATGCTGACTGGGAAAATTATAGGAAGAGAGAATCCTGCTGCCTCTTCTGGTCCAACCAACCAAGATGTTATGGATTATATGCCTCAACAGTTTGCATCTCTCAACACTAACATCAATGCTCAATGGACCGCGATAAATGATTCTACCTCCTCTCGCATTAATTCTTTTCATAACGATGTGAACCAACATTTTTCATACCTCTACTCACATCTCCATATTCCTCCATACGATCCAAACAATCCAGCACCTCCGCCTCCTCAATACACCGACCACCTCTACAACAACAGTTTCCATATCAAGGACCCTTCTAATATTTTCCTGACCAATATTATTAAATTCCTGTTATTTATCATTATGTTTTTTGTTTTATAATCACTTCAAGTGTTAGTTTTGTATTATGTGTATTTGAACTTCGTACGATATTTTTAGAAATTTGCATTTTAGTTTATGTTCATATCTGTTTCAAATTGTTATAAGTATCATCTTATGTTACATCTTTCCCTTCTTTTTGATAATGTCAAAGGGGGAGAAGGATGTGATAGCACTTTATAGTTGTTTGTTTCAGTTTTCTTTTTAGGGCAAGTTTTCAAATCTTTTTCTCCATAGGGGGAGAAATCTATCTTAGGGGGAGAAAACTCCTTTTGCTCCAATTCTGAACAACTCATAAAGAAAGATGGTTTGTCATCATCAAAAATGGGGAGAATGTAATCTCAAGCCTCAACTCAACTTTAGTTTTGATGAAAGACAAACAAGCACTATGGCAAGAAGTAAAAGAAGTGGAATTAGATTAAAGCTTCATTCACTCAAAGCTTCAAGGATCATGGCAAGCAAACAAGTATATCAATTCTCATTTGAACTAAATTGATTAGAAATGCTCAAAAATGATATACACACTTGCCACAACACTTCACTTAAAGTTTAAAGAAAATTCTAAGTTTTTCACTAATGTAAATCGATTAACACATCATGTAAATAGATTTACATATGTTTTTTCAAGATCTGATTGCCCCTGGCAGCAATCGATTTAGATGGAGTGTAAATCAATTGATTACTGAACTGAGTTAATTTTTTAAAACTAGTAAATCGATTAACACATCATGTAAATCGATTTACACTTCAATTTTTTTGAAAACAAGAACGTTGCAAACCCGTGCAATCGATTTACATCTAATGCTAATCGATTTACATGTTGTAATTTTTGAAAAATCTGAACTTGATTCACGATATCCTTCACACCTTTTCTCCAATGGTTGCATGGTCATACATTGCATCTTCTCAAGTTTTACAAATAGAAAAGTATCCATTTGGAAAGGTATCTTGATTGCTTTAAATACAAAATCTTTCAAATTATAAAACAACTCTTCTCTCATGCAATAATTCTGAACTTTGTAAAATATTCAAACTTCATATTTCTTAATTTTTAAGAACAAAGATTTTCTGCACTTTCACACATATAAGAACAGAAATCTTTGAGAATTTTCTAACCATTGTGTTACAGTTTGAATTGCTTACAAGAGAAGAAAGAATAAACTTCATTGAAGTCACTCTATGTGATCAACATCTTTCAAGAAATCATATTTCATAGAATTATACTAAAGTGTAACTTATTTCCAGGATTGTTGGAATTAAGTATTAGAATACTTTTGTACCTTGTTGTCCATTGTTGGAAACAAGAGGTATCTTTTGAGAGGATTGTTCTCAAGAGACTTATTGGAAATCCAAGAGGGTGTTCTTGGTATTTGTTAGTGTCTTTAGTTGATAAGACTAGGAAGAGTCTTGTAAAAGTTCTAACAAAATAGTGAAATCTCTTGAGTGTTTGCAAGGGGACTGGGCGTACTTCCGGGGTGTGGAAGGAACCAGGATAAATCTCCGTGTCTCTTTACTTTCTGAACTTTACCGTTTTCCATAGCACTAAAACAAAACCAGAAAGTATAAAATAAATTAAAAATTGACCACCACCTAATTCACCCCCCCCCCCTCTTACGCAATCTTAAACTTACATTCTGATGCCTCTGATTGAAGGAAGACCTTTGATAATGTACTTAACATTGTTAGATAATTCAATGGGGTGTGTGTTGGGGCAACATGATGAGTCTGGTCGAAAAGAGCATGCAATATACTATCTTAGTAAAAAATTTATCGACTGTGAAACAAGATACTCACTGCTCAAGAAAACTTGCTGCACTTTGGCATGGGTTTCTCGCCGACTGAGACAGTATATGTTGACCCACACTACTTTATTGATATCTAAGATGGATCCTATCAAGTATATCTTCGAAAAGCCCGCTCTCTCCGGAAGAATAACGAGATGGCAAATGATCCTGACCAAATACGATATTCAATATACAACCCAGAAAGCAATCAAGGGAAGTGTATTAGATGATCATTTGGCTCATCAGGCTGTGGTCGACTACCAATCCATAAACTTTGAGTTCCCGGATGAGAATATTATGTTAGTGACTGACTGTGAAGAACATGGGCCGGATGAAGGTCCTGAGAAAGGTTCCCGGTGGACTATGGTTTTTGATGGAGCTTCCAATGCACTTGGAAATGGCATTGGTGCTGTAATCATATCTCCTGAGGGCTGTTGTTGTACCCCGAAATTTACCCTCTCATTTCTCAAAGGATCATTCTAGACCCTCGGGTTTGCTTCTGGCAAGTTTCAAGTCTCAGATTACAATTTTCTAAAGAAAGTCATTCACAAGTCCAAAATGGTCAAAAGCACATTGAAAAGTCAAACTTTGACTTTTGGATCAAAAATCAAGTTTCAATAATCATATTTCATAAAGACATGAAATTAATTCATCAAAATCAAAAGTCAGAAAATACTTTAAAAAAATCAAATTTCTAAACATTTAGAAAATTTTCTAAGTGTTAGGAGAATATGATATTTCAGAACTTTTGGGCCAGCCTTCACGCAAGTGCAATCAGAATTTGCAAACACGGTTCAGAACATGATGCTTCAATAAGAACATATGGAAGTGGTGTTCTTCGATCAGAACATGACTCTTTAGCATATGGAGGCTATGCTTCTAGTCTTCTGGGATCAGAATATCACCAAATCCCAAAACCTCGTTTAAGCATCCTGCTGCACTGCTACAGCACAGTCCTGCAATCAGCTGCTGATCCAGTCCACGCCTACAGTTTCTCAAACCCCATATTTGCATCAAATTAGCATACAAAAGCTGTGATTAAAAAGCAATGGAACATTATGCCAAAAAGGTTTAAATACCATTTGTTTTCCCCCCCAAAACCACAACAAACTCACCTATAAATAAGTTGCTCCATCACACTTTCAAGGGGCTGGCTTTTGGAAAGAGAGAATTATCAAAGAGATAAAAGAAAATAGTAAAACATTCGTGAACCCTGAATTCCTAAACAAAACAAAAATATTTGTTCTTCCCTTTGAATCAAAGAGCGTAGCATTTTCTGCTCCATTGTTCTTGTTGACTCCAGAACATCTGAAGGTAGCAGCTCAAGCCCCAAACACACGTTCCAGATTCAAGGTAAGTCTTTCTGACTTTGAATCTTTTCATTTAGAACATAATTAAATATGTAAATATCATAGTATTGATGCTATCCATATCATTTCATAAGTAAAAAACTATGGATCAGAACTTCTTGAATAAAGCTAGGCTCAGAATTAGGATTAGAACTTCTATGAACTGTTGTGCTTTTATCTTTCTGATTTGCTGATGAGAACTGATTAGGTTGTAGATGTTCTGACTAATGTAAGGAATGAGATGAAGTGTAATACAGAATTTCTGGGTTTTCTTTCCCACTATTTTAGCACAACACAGAACTTCTGAGTTCTCCTCACTGCTTTTAACACGCACAAAACTTCTGACTTTTTGCTCACTTTTTGACACGCACATAACTTCTGATTTTCACTCACTGTTTAACACAAACATAGAAATTCTTACTTTTTGCTCACTGTTTAACACAAACACAGAACTTCTGAGTTCTCCTCAATGTTTTTAACATGCACAGAACTTCTTACTTTTTGCTCACTTTTTAACACGCACAGAACTTCTGATTTTCACTCACTGTTTAACAAAAACACAGAACTTCTGACTTTTTGCTCACTGTTTAACACAAACACAGAACTTCTAACTTTTTTCTCACTTTTTAACACAAACACAGAACTTCTGACTTTTTTCTCACTGTTCAGCATAACACAGAACTTCATATTCTTTCCCACTGTCTAAATACAACCCAGAATTTCTGTTTTTGCCCTCTAACGTTTCTTTCAGTATTCCAACGGCATCAACACAGAACTTCTGATCACCTCTGATGTTTCTTTCTGAACTACAACATACAGCATCAGAACTTGTGATCCCCTTTGTTTTGCTTTAAGCAACATGCTGATCCTATTTCTCATTATTTTCCTTTTTCCCTTTAATTTGTTAAGACAAAAAAACCATTTTCATAAACAAATCCTTTTTGTTTATTATATTGTACAATTCAATATGGTTGTAATAAATAATTAGGATTTAAAATTCTTGCAAACCCCTGTTTGTAAATTTGTACCCCCATCCCTAAATGATGTAATAGCGTAGGACTTTACATTTCCATAATTTATCGTTTTCAAATATAAATGCTAGTAATTAGGGTGTGTATGGTAAGAAATGAAACCAACAACTAGATAACCCTAATCAAGACTAAATGCATGCAAATTAAACACACTTGCACACTAGCACCCTTAGGGTAATCCCGCTTTGTTGCCTTTCAAAAAATAGTCATGTCCCTCGAACATGGGCATTTTAGCAAAGACCCTCGATAAAAGATCGTAGTCCCTCGATGACCCTTAATGTTGCCTTCAGTAAATGATCTAGTCCCTAAACGACATTGCTAAAATGTCCCATAAGTTACCTTCAATGACTATAAAAAATTTCCAGTTCCAGTCCCTTCACATCCAACGATGAGGTTTCTTACCAAAACAATGGTAAGACAACAACATCTAAAGGATGAGGAAAAGAATGTTTAAGACCTTTTGAGTAGGTAGGTTACTCCTAGTTTCTCACTTGCTTACAATAAAACACTTTATACATCAAACACTTTACTTTGAAACATTTTTCAAAAGACAAAACACTTTGTACGCATTCGTATAGAGACGAGAACCATTACAAAAACATTCTTTTCAAAATACTTTCAAAACCCACATCGCAAACACATTTTTAAACAAAATAGCAAGTGATCTAGCAAGCAACTAAGAGCCCGTAGATGACTACGGAAGAAAAGGGTGCTAACACCTTCCCTTTTCATAACCTACCCCCCAAACTCAAGAAATAATCTCGAAAGGTCTTTCCTGTTCTTTTCAAACTTTCCTTTTAGATAAAAGAAAAGTCAGTGGCGACTCTTGCTAACTGCAACAATTGAGATCAAACGCAAAACACCCAAGTTAGTTCTCCCACTGTGTTATAGAACTGGCGACTCTGTTGGGGACTATACTTTAAAAGTGGGGTTACCTTAGGGCTAGATCATATTTACTTGCTTTCCTTGTTTGATTTGTTTGCTTTACATTATGGTTCCTTGTTTGGGCTTGTTTTTTATCCTCTACTCGGATCTGGTACACCTTTTTAGGTAAGTAGCAATAGATTGTGGAAATTGTACAGTGTAGATCGATATGGTTGAAACAATGGCTACGTTAGTGTGACACATTTGTGGGTACCGATATCCCTTTTGTTGCATCGAGGAGAATACAGGGCCGTTGAGCGGCGTCATGAAGCACTAACTGACCTTAGAAACTTAATTGAACAACTTGGCCATTAGGATGTAGTGAGATAACCGGTTTCGGTGGAAAGCTGAAAATTGGTTGATACTCGATACTACACTCATTGAGATTGGACTTTTGGGATATCTCGGTTGCAAGGAAATATTGATTGTGCTGAGATAACGCCTAAAAGAAAGGTCAATGATATTGAGACACTTTAGAACCCGATTACTATTACTAGGACAGGTTTGAGCCAAATAAAACTTCAAGAGGGTACTTACCTATAAGACTCCATGCAAGCCTAAACCTAATTACTTGTTTTTCCTTGTGTGTATATGCTTACTTGTACATAACATCATAAACATCATAACATCATACACATTCTCACTAACAATTTCAAGGATTTAGGAATTTATCTTTGTTTTTGTTTTGTAGGCCATGAACTCCGTCCGAAGGAATACCATCTGAATCAGCTTCGTGAAAGCACACCCTCAGCTCCAAGAGTTAGCATCAAGGGTGCCCGGAGATTCTCCTTTTACCAAGAAATATGGTCGACTCCTCGATTTGGCTACCTCCAATTTCCAAGAGGAGATGATGTGCGTGCTCTTCCAATTCTTTGATCCCATACATCATTGCTTCACCTTTCCTGACTATCAGTTGGTACCTACACTAGAAGAGTTCTCTCCATTATTAGGAGTGCCCGTGCTTGATCAGATACCAATCACCGGTCTAGAGGGGATTCTGAATCCTAAAGTCATTGCTGAAGCTTTGCATCTGAAGAGAGCCGACATCATAGCAAATTGGGAGACAAGAAGTGGAGTCAAAGGGTTCCTAGCCAAGTTCCTATTGGAGAAGGCTCTTTCATTCTGGGAAGACATGGATTTGCAAGCCTTTGAAGATGTCCTGGCCCTTCTCATATATGGTTTGGTTCTATTCCCTAACTCGGACCAATTCATAGATGTAAATTCCATCAAAGTCTTTCTCTCTCGCAATCATATACCTACCTTGCTGAGAGATATCTTACACTGCTTCCATACCCGTACCATGAAGAAAAGAGGTACTCTCTTGTGTTGTATTCCCCTACTCGCTAAGTTGTTCACTTCATACCTACCTCGATCAACATTGAAGAACGAGCAAAGATTGACATGGTCTCAAAGGATGATGTCCCTCAACCACTCTGATATTCATCGGTGTTTGAGATCCTTGGAAGATACTTCTATCATTGACCGTTGTGGAGACCTAACGTCCCTCTGCTTGGCATTATGGGAGGTATCACTTACAACCCTTGCTTAGCTTTACAACAGTTTGGGTATGCTCGAAGAGATGGTCCTCATGAAATGCTCATCCAAGCTTTGGTGTTCGAAGCGACGATTAAGGCTATCGTCAGAGGTTTATACAAGCTTGGAGGATGGTAAACAAGGTGGATAGTAGGACATTGGGACATAAAAATTACATTCCCCTTGAACCTTACCTTAGGTGGGTGCGAGCTCGTGCTCAGAGTCTCGTAATGCCTTACCCTTCCATTCTCCCTATTATCTTAGAGCCTGTTGTTGAAGGAGATGTCACGTACACTGCCCTTCATCCCAACATGCCTACCTCTCTCGAAGACTTGCAAAAAGATTGGGTTCAGCTAAAGGAAGAACGAGACACTTTCGAGACCCAATTCTATGCCAGTGAGAAGAAGGTTCTGGAACTCACCAAGTAGCTTCATGAAGAGCGGGGTCTGAACGCCTACACCGTACCAAAGAGGATGCGTTCAACTTTTTAGGAGTTTTTGTATTTTCATTTCTTTCATTATAAGCCCAAAGAGGCATGATGTATTCAAACTTGGATTTATTAATATAACGTGTGTTCCTTTTTGTCTAAAGAAAATTTAAATCTCTAATTTCCTTGAAACCATTTGCATATGCATGTTCATTCATCATAACACAAACAGGTATCTTACAAACAGGTCTCCTTATCTTTATACTTTTTATTTCAGTGAGATGGATACTGAACAGACAGTAAAAGATCTTCAGGTGCAGAACGCTCAGTTTCAATAAATGTTCTTGACTCTGGCAAAAGGACAAGCAGAGTTGAAAACTCTGTTGATCAAAGAAAAGAAGAGGAAAGGAATAAATCAACCGGTGTTTTGAATCTGGGAAGAAGGTTCATAGGACCAGCCAGGCGGACTATAGACTTCGCAAAATCATCGGGTGAAGGGGATAATCAAGAAGGGAAAAACAAGGAAGTGAATGACCATCCAGAGTCTAAAGAAGAAGAGGTTGATTACTCTGAAGAGCAGTATCCTCTAGGTGAAGATAAATACAAACAGTTGGAGGATCGCCTCAATGCTATGGAGATCCAGAGGGTACCCGGATTAGATTTTAAAGAGTTAGGACTTGTCTCAGAGGTTGTCATCCCGCAGAAATTCAAGGCCCCCACTTTCTCTAAATATGACAGTAACTCTTGTCCGAAGCTGCATTTAAGGTCATACGTCAGAAAAATTCAACCTCATACTGCTGATAGGAACCTATGGGTTCATTTTTTCCAAGAAAGCTTATCAGGGACGCAGTTGGATTGGTTCTATCAGTGGGAAGGGACCAATATTCGTAATTGGGAAGATTTGGCTGCCGCTTTTTACAAATAATACCAGTATAATGCTGACTTAGCTCCAACTCGGACACAATTGCAAGGCATGTCTATGGGTGCAGGTGAAGGTTTCAAAACCTATGCCCAAAAATGGAGGGATCTCGCGGGAAGAGTCCAGCCCCCTCTATCAGATAGAGAATTAGTAGATATGTTCTTAGGCACGTTATCGGGTCCGATTTTCAACCACCTGATCAGAAGCTCCTCGACTGGATTTACTGAATTAATCATGACTGGTGAGCAGGTAGAAGCTGGTATAAAAAGTGGAAAAATTCAAAGAGATGCATCCTCGAGCACGATGAAGAAACCCTTTACCGGAAAGAGGGAGGCCAGTGTTGCATATGACCATAGGAATCAAAATAAAATTGAACGTCGCCCGACGGTAGGGGCCGTTATGATTTCTAATCTTGTACCAAATCAACAGCGAAATTATCAGCGCAGGCCATAAGCGCCCATGAGACGATTCACCTGAATCAACATGACCATGTCCCAAGTTTTGCCACATATTTTAAAGTCCAATCTGGTAAACCTAAAGGAAGATCCAAAGAATCTCAATACTGCCTCTCCTCGCTACAACCCGAATGCCCGATGTGCCTATCATTCTGAAAGCCCAAGGTATGATACAAACGATTTTTCGGGCTTGAAGAATAAGGTACAAGACCTTATCGAGGCGAAAGAGATTGAGTTTGATCCCCCAGAAACATCTAATGTAATAACGGAGCCAATGTCCAAACATGGTCAAGGTGTCAACATTGTTGATGATGACTGTTTTGTTTCCTCTGTGGATGATTTAACTACTCCCCTTTTGACTGTTAAAAGGAATCTATTGCAAGCCGGTCTGTTTCCAGGTTGTGGTGAAAGTTGTCAATTATGCATGTCTCTACCAAATGGCTGTTTGTTACTGAAGATGGGCATCCAGCGCCTGATAGATAGCAAAGAAATCCTGTTTGAAAAAGTTCCTCTCACCAGAAATTCCAATGAAGATGTCTCAATAATCACCATTTCCAACAATCCTCCCAGGGTCTCCACCAAAAGACCCGTCAGGATTACATCTGTTCCATAGTCTGCTCCCCTAATCATCACCATGTCAGGGCCAGTACCATATTCTTCAGATAAAGCTATTCCTTGGAACTATGGGACTGACGTATATTATTATGGCGTCAAGCAAGATTAGTTGGCTATCAAAGACGAAGTTGCAAAATACATTGATCCTGACATCAGAAATATCATTGTGACCAGTAAGATAACAAGAATTGGAAGAGTCTTCTCACCCGAGATCTCTCCAAGGACCATTGCTACTCCTGTGATTATTCCCGCTGCCGCTCCTACCAGCATTCCCAGTGATACTCCCGTTGATAGTCCTACTGTTATCCCTTCTACCGAGACAAGGGGCAAATATGTATTGTGTGAGCCTGTCCAGATGAAGGCGCACCCAAAGGTTATTCCTGAAGCTTCTAGAAAGGAGATAGAAGATATACTAAAAATAATCAAGAAAAGTGACTACAACATCGTGGAACAGTTGGGGCGGACCCCCTCGAAAATATCAATGTTGGCCTTACTTTTGTGTTTTGAGGCCCATGCCAAAGCCTTGGTAAAGTTTCTCAAGACCGCCCACGTGCCCTAAGATACTTCCATTGATCGTTTTGAGAATTATGTGGCCAGTCTAACTGCTGATAACGGATTGGGCTTTTCTGATGCTGATTTAACTCCCAAAGGAAGGAAACACAATGATGCCTTACATGTTTCCATTGAGTGCAGGGGCACTACATTAACTCACGTCCTGGTGGATACGGGCTCATCGCTGAATGTTTTGCCCAAAAATGCTCTTGACCGGCTAGACTACGAGGGACTCACTTTAAATCCTAGCAACATTATAGTGAGGGCCTTTGACGGTTCTAAGAGGATAGTGCACGGAGAAGTTGGCATCCCTATAAAAATTGGAACTCGGACCTTTGATTCAACTTTCTACGTGATAGATATCCGCCCTTCCTATTCTTGTCTATTGGGCCGACCTTGGATCCAAGGTGCTGGTTCCGTCACTTCCACCCTACATCAGATGTTGAAGTACCCGATCAAGGAAAAGATCATCACATTCCATGGGGAGGAGGAATACATGGTTAGCCACTTGAACTCTTTCAGGTATGTGGAAATGGATGGTGAGTTCATTGACACCCCATGCCATAATTTTGAAGAGGTCCCACAAACAGTTGCGGCAACCAAGACTGCTTCCAAAGTCCCGAAGATTATCAGACCTCCATTGAAGATGGCTTCTCTGAAGGATGCCAAGGCAGTAGTCAAAGAAGGTGGGTGTTCCATTTGGGGCCAACTTCCGGATATTCCCAACAAATATGAAAAAATTTATTTGGGTTTTACTTCAGGAGCCCAGAGAGTTGTTCATCGTGCTCACCTCAGGGGACCACTTTTGTGGATCAGAAATCATGGAGTCAATGCTCTGGAAGACAGTGATAGTAATTATAAACTGGAGAAGTGGATCTTCCCAACCATCAGCGATGGACTCAGCAACTGGGAGGCTAAAGATTTTGTCCCTATTACTTTTATTCAAGAGTAATTGTCTTCTATATTTTCTTGGACTTGTAATAATTAAACAATCTAAACTTTAAAACCTTGTGTCTTACCCGAGGCACAACGGTCCATTTATGAGGGTTGTTACTTCATCTTCATATGTCATCAATAAATCATGGACGTTTTTGCATACAAATTTTACGCTCTCTATTTTTCTTTTTCTACCTTTTTATTTTTTCAAAGATAGATATGCTCTTACACACACTCACATATCGAAATGCAGATCCACATCCACTCAGGATCCCATGGGTAACGATTCTGCTATGGCCTATTGTGACTTTAAAAATCCAATCTACCAAGTCGAAGACGAAAGTGAGGAAGATTGTGAGGTACCAGGGGAACTAGCCAGGTTGCTACAACAGGAAGAAAGGACTATACAACCCCATGAAGAGCTGGTTGAAACCATTAACTTAGGTATCGAAGAGGACAAGAAAGAAGTCAAGGTAGGTGCCAACCTGGAACCTAATGTTAAGAAGCGCTTAACTCAATTACTACATGACTATGTTAAGGTCTTTGGCTGGTCATATGAAGACATGCCAGGACTCGACGTTGATATCATGGTCCATCGTCTGCCGACAAAAGAAGACTGCCCTCTGACATGCCAGGACTCGACGCACAGAACTTCTGATTTTCACTCACTGTTTAACACAAACACAGAACTTCTGACTTTCTGCTCACTGTTTAACACAAACACAAAACTTCTGACTTTTTTCTCACTGTTTAACACAAACATAGAACTTCTGACTTTTTGCTCACTGTTCAGCACAACATAGAACTTCTGACTTTTTGCTCACTGTTCAGCACAACACAGAACTTCAGATTCTTTCCCACTGTTTAAACACAACCCATAATTTCTATTTTTTCCCTCTAACATTTCTTTCAGGATTCCAACGGCATCAACACAAAACTTCTGATCACCTCTGACGTTTCTTTCTGAACTACAGCACACAACATCATAACTTCTGATTCCCTTTGTTTTGCTTTCAGGAACATGCTGATCCTATTTCTCATTATTTTTCCTTTTTCTCTTTTATTCTTATTAGTTATAGCATTAGTACTATTTTTATTAACATGCAAAACATCAAAATATTTTCTTTTATCAACTAGTTATTTTCCCTTTAATTTGTTAAGACAAAAAAACCATTTTCAAAAACAAACCCTTTTCGTTTCTTATAGTGTACAATTCAATATGGTTGTAATAAATAATTAGGATTTAAAATTCTTGCAAACCCCCATTTGTAAATTTGTACCCCATCCCTAAATGATGTAATAGCGTAGGACTTTACATTTCTACAATTTATCGCTTTTAAATATAATTGATAGTAATTAGGGTGTGTATGGCAAGACATGAAATCAACAAATAGATAACCCTAATCAAGACTAAATGCATGCAAATAAAACACACTTGCACACTAGCACCCTTAGGGTAATCCCGCTTTGTTGCCTTTCGAAATATAGTCATGTCCCTCGAACATGGGCGTTTTAGCAAAGACCCTCGATAAAAGATCGTAGTCCCTCGATGACCCTCAATGTTTCCTTCGGTAAATGATCTAGTCCCTAAACGACATTGCTAAAACGTCCCATAAGTTGTCTTCAATGACTATGCAAAACATCCTGTGCCCGTCCCTTCACATCCAACAATGGGGTTTCTTACCAAAACAATGGTAAGACAATAACATTTAAAGGAGGAGGAAAAGAACGTTTAAGACCTTTTGAGTAGGTAGGTTACTCCTAGTTGCTGACTTGCTCACAACAAAATATTATATACACCAAACGCTTCACTTTGAAACATTTTTCAAAAGACAAAACACTTTGTACACGTTCTTATAGAGACGAGAACCATTACAAAAACATTCTTTTCAAAATACTTTCAAAACCCACATCGCAAACACATTTTCAAACAAAAAATCAAGTGATCTAGCAAACAACTAATAGCCCGTAGATAACTACAAATGAAAAGGTTGCTAACACCTTCCCTTTTCATAACCTACCCCCCGAACTCAAGAAATAATATCGAAAGGTCTTTCCTTTTCTTTTCAACCTTTTCTTTTGGATAAAATAAAAGTCGGTGGAGACTCTTGCTAACCGCAACAATTATGATCAAATGTAAAACACCCAAGTCAGTTCTCCCACTGTGTTACAGCTGTCATACTCCTTTCACCGCCAGACTATGTTTCAACTGTACCAACAATATGGCTGAGTATGAAGCATGCATCATGGGTCTCAAAGCTGCTATTGACCTAAGAATCAAGTTCTTGAGTGTTTTTGGAGATTCGGCCTTGGTAATAAGTCAAATCAAAGGAGAATGGGACACGAAGCATCCTAATCTCATCCTGTACAAAGAACATGTGTTGACACTGATTCCACACTTTGAAGAAGTCACCTTTGAACATTTTCCATGAGAAGAGAATCAGTTAGCAGACGCGCTAGCTACTATGTCATCCATGTTCAAGGTCAGATGGGACAATGAGGCTCCTCAGATCACTATTGAGAGATTGTATGAACCAGCTTACGTCTATGAGATCGATACTGAATGGGTAACAGCTAAACCTTGGTTCCATGAAGTGAAAAAGTATCTCGAAGCTCAAGAATATCCTGAGTGGGCATCTGTCAATGATAAGAAGTTTCTGAGAAGGTTCTCTGCGAAGTTCTTCCTTAGTAATGGAATCCTCTACAAGTGCAACCATGACTCTACTTTACTTTGGTGTGTAAACAAGAGAGAAGCAAAGAGGATTATGGAAGATTTACATGAAGGTACATTTGGCACCGATTCTAGTGGACACACCATGGCTAAAAAGATCCTACGGCAGGATACTATTGGTCCACTACGGAAGCAGACAGTTACCAACATTCACGAACTTATCACAAATGCCAGACCTATGCTGATAAAGTACATGTACCCCCGGTTCCTCTGAATGTCTTGACTGCCCTCTGGCCCTTTGCAATATGGGGCATTGATATAATCGAAGAGATTAGACCTACCGCTTCAAATGGGCACCGCTTCATCCTAGTCGCCATTGATTACTTCACGAAGTGGGTTGAGGCTGCCTCATTTGCTTATGTTACCAAGAATGTTGTGGCGCGATTCGTCAAGCATAACCTTATGTGTTGGTATGGCATCCCTGTAAAATTCATTACATATAATGGCACAAATCTCAACAACACTATAATCACCGAGCTCTGTAAGCAATTCAAGATCTAGCATCATAACTTTTCTCCTTACCATCCGAAGATGAATGGCATTGTGGAAGCTGCTAATAAAAATATCAAGAAGATCATCCAGAAGATGACGGTGACATATAAAGATTGGCATGAGATGTTACCATTTTCTCTTCATGGTTACCTCACTTTAGCACGTACGTCGACAGGAGCAACACCTTTCTCTTTGGTGTACGGTATGGAGGATGTCATACCTATTGAAGTCCAAATCCCTTCTCTAAGAATCATGAAGGATGCAGGCTTGAACGAAGATGAATGGATCCAGACCCGACTTGACCAATTGAACCAAATTGATGTAAAAATGTTAGCGGTTGTTTGTCATGGTCATATGTACCAAAATTGTATGATCAAGGCTTTTAACAAGAAGGTCAGATGTCAGGTATATCAAGTTGGTGATCTGGTAATCAAGCGCATCATTCTGCCGCAAGGTGATCCCAGGGGCAAATGAACTCCCACATACGAAGGGCTATTTGTGATCAAGAACGTATTTTCTGGTGGAGCCGTGACCTTAACCACTATGGACGGTGACGACCTTCCTCACCCTATGAACGCTGACATAGTTAAAAGATACTACGCATGAATAAAGACCCGCTAGGTTGACTGGCCTTGGTAAAAATAAGGGTATCTCGGCGAACCAAAAAGGTTCGGGCAAAAATTAGGGATAAATACAAACAAAAAATTTGTACATCCGGCAAGTCGAAAACCTGAAAGGGCAACTTGGGCAAAAAAGGGTATCCCGGTGGACTGAAAACCCAAAAGGGCGGTCCAGGAAAAAGTTAGGGATTTAAAAGTGTATAACTATGTCTCGTTGGATCATCTTGCAACCAAACTTCAGTATCAACTATCGAGCTCAAACGGTACAAATCAATCCAATCAACTTTGCACAAGTAGCAAAGTGATGAGATGCTCAAGGATATAAGGGAAATAGTATAATTGAAAGTCAATGGGATTATTACACATAGTTGTTTTCTCTTTGTATACTATTTTGTATATCCTTCATTTTCACGACGGAATTCTCCTACTAGAATGTCAGTCTCTTTGTACAAAAAACGCCTATTATAGGCAAACTTCACAAATGATTTCTTTGAGAGTATAAAACTTTTCGTTTTTATTTTTTCTGTTTTGTTTTGCAAAAAAAACCGTCCAGTGATTATTTTTGACATATGCATTTGAATATGGTTACTGCTTACAAATACTTGCATAAAAAACAGAAAGACAATTGCTTTAAGAAATGGGACAAAGTCCAAAAAGCCATTTGTAGTCCCCACAATTATGTTCTCAAGCAAGTACAAAGACAGACTCATCCTACTGCAAAGTCACCGCTACATCTTCAACATACGTCTTAATGATGTATATGTTCGCCAGTAGAGTTTATCTCCCTAGTTGCGGAAGTTCATCCCCCAACAGAGTTTGTTTCTCTACATTGGTAAAAATTTTCAATAGAGCATCTTCTTCCCAGAGGAGCATTCTCAACCAGAAGTCAAAGATCCCCGACAGAGTATCCCCAAACGGAAAGAGGAAATCCCCAGAAAATCGTCTCCATTCATCATCCCCAGCGGAAATAAAAGAATCACTTTCCTCACCTACCAAACAGCAGTTCGGGATTCAGCTCCCCAGTACTCTCCAGCAAGCAGTCAAGGATTTATTTTCCCAGACTAGGAAATGTCGCAATAGCATTTCATATTCACACATCTTAGAATGCGCATACATATTGCATACAGCACAATCTCATTTATTTTAAGAACATCATTACACGATGCATTTCATACATCATGACATTTCATACGACCAACTCTTTATCTTTTCAGGTAAGATCAATCAACAAACACCATTAACTGCTTATTTGGACTGACAGTCTTCTCAAAGGATACATCTGACGAAGGGTTATTTCAGCATTTTCCTCAGAAAAATCATTCTCAAGACCTCTACTGGTTCAGTTTAAATCTACCAATGATTTATTCTGATTCTTTTCCAGTAGATACTTTCTCTGGTTCAGTCAAATCGACCCTGAGATTTTTCTGATTCTTATCCAGTTGAAGATAACTCAAGACCTCTAATGGTTCAGTTTAAATCAACCAATGATTTATTCTGATTCTTTTCTGATAGATACTTTCTCTGGTTCATTCAAATCGATCCAAGGATTTTTCTGATTCTTATCCAGTTGAAGATAACTCAAGACCTCTACTGGTTCAGTTTAAATCGACCAATGATTTATTCTGATTCTTTTCCGATAGATACTTTCTCTGGTTCAGTCAAATCGACCATAAGATTTTTATGATTCTTATCCAGTTGAAGATAACTCAAGACCTCTACTAGTTCAGTTTAAATCGACCAATGATTTATTCTAATTCTTTTCCAGTAGAAACTTTCTATGGTTCAGTCAAATTGACCCTAAGATTTTTCTGATTCTTATCCAGTTGAAGATAATTCAATACCTCTTTATCTTTTCATACGACTAACTCTTTATCTTTTCAGGTAAGATCAATCAACAAACACCATTAACTGCTTATTTGGACTGACAGTCTTCTCAAAGGATACATCTGACGAAGGGTTATTTCAGCATTTTCCTCAGAAAAATCATTCTCAAGACCTCTACTGGTTTAGTTTAAATCTACCAATGATTTATTCTGATTCTTTTCCAGTAGATACTTTCTCTGGTTCAGTCAAATCGACCCTGAGATTTTTCTGATTCTTATCCAGTTGAAGATAACTCAAGACCTCTAATGGTTCAGTTTAAATCGACCCATGATTTATTCTGATTCTTTTCTGATAGATACTTTCTCTGGTTCATTCAAATCGATCCAAGGATTTTTCTGATTTATATCCAGTTGAAGATAACTCAAGACCTCTACTGGTTCAGTTTAAATCGACCAATGATTTATTCTGATTCTTTTCCGGTAGATACTTTCTCTGGTTCAGTCAAATCGACCATAAGATTTTTATGATTCTTATCCAGTTGAAGATAACTCAAGACCTCTACTAGTTCAGTTTAAATCGACCAATGATTTATTCTAATTCTTTTCCAGTAGAAACTTTCTATGGTTCAGTCAAATTGACCCTAAGATTTTTCTGATTCTTATCCAGTTGAAGATAATTCAATACCTCTGCTGGTTCAGTTAAATCGACCCTAAGATTTTTTTGGTTCTTTATCCACTTAAAGATAATTCAATACCTTTTCTCTGGTTCAGTTAAATCGACCCTAAGATTTTTCTGGTTTTTTATCTAGTTAAAGATGATTCAAGACCTTTTCTCTGGTTCAGTTAAATCGACCCTAAGATTTTTCTGATTCTTCATCCAGTTAAATATAATTCAATACCTTTTCTCTGGTTCAGTTAAATCGACCCTAAGATTTTATGATTCTAATCTAGTTAAGGATGTCGTAAAGCCTGGGCCCGGCCAAATAACAACTTAATTTCTTCAAATCACTGAGGCCTGGATACGACCAGATAACAGTTCAATGTCTACAATTACTACAAAGCCTGGAACCGACCAGATAGAAGTTAATTTCATATTCCCTGATAAGTCGTTGTGAATCCTGGAATACGGCCGATTAACAGTCAGCCTTATTATCCTCAGTAATTCGCTGTGAAGCCTGAATCCCGACCAGATAATAACTCGCTTTCGTCTCTCCAGTCAAGAGATAACTCCTCAGTAGGTTAATGGACAACTGAAGCTCCTAGACTCTATTCCCCTAAAAACATTCCCTAGCGGACTCCTCCTCGGACAGTAGGAACAAGAATCCCCACAAAGAGACTTCTTATGAAGTCAACATCTACTTTGGATGGCATCTTTAAACCCATCTCCGACGACTCTCTGTCATATTCCTTGCATGGCATATTTAAGCCCATCTCCGACAGTCTTTTGCCATCTTCTCCAAATGGCATCTGTAAGCCCATTCCCGATGTTATTCACCAACAGTATCACTTCAGAAGAGTGCAAATTTTTGGGCACTCTAGTGTTCAATCATCTTCCACCTTCAGATCACGAAAGGAAGACAAGCCAATGTACATCCTCATGTCCAAGAAGATTTAATAGGGGCAGTTGTTGTACCCAAAAAATTTCCCTCCCTTTTTACTCAACACATGCCCATTGAGGTCCCCAACTTGCCCAATGATGACCAAGAATTGACCAGACAAATTCTCTTCCTAAGGCAATAAACCTCTAACTAGGGTTTCAATTTTAATTAATATGTGTGAAATCCAATGGTCTCAAATGTTTTCCATGGTCATAATATGTCCTCAAGATTATCCATGCCAAATTTCATTCCTTTCACAACAAGTTTACTCAGTCAATTGCTTAAATGCTTGAAAATAAACTATATTAGGTCAAAAGTCAATTGTGGCCTATATACAGTCAAACTTCAAGATTTTTGGTCAACATCAACATTTTGAAGTTATATCCATCATTTTATCAAGGGTTGATCATGATTCCTCAAGAAATGCTCCTAATTCATCAAAAGTCAAAAATTGCTAATTAGGGTTTCTATAGGAAAAGTCAACCAAACTTTGACCAGGCATAACTTTCTCATACCTTATTAGAATTTTTCCACCAAATATAATTTTGAAGAGAATCTAGTTCCCTACAACTTATCTTCAACCCTCAAGTCCAAGAAATGCACCATTTGAAAGGTAAAAGTTCATACATTACAAGTCATTTTTAGAAAGTCAACAAAAGCCACTTTTTGCCAAGACCTTTTACTTCAAGATAAAATCTTCAAATGCAAAATTGATCAAAATAGGGATTGAATTAGACATCTTGGGCTTTCCAAAAAGTCCATGATCATCATCTTGAGATAAAAATTCGGAAATTTATGGCTTGCCCAAGTTGGGAAAGTTTAGGAAATTTCAAGAAATATGCATTGAGCAAATTTGAACTTTTAAGGCAATGGATCATTTTCTTGAACTTCAAACATCTTCTTAAAATCAGATAGGACCCCTAAAATCATTTTTTGCATAGTCTTGATTTTATTTGCATTTTATATTAATTTTTATTTAATTAAAATCAAATAAATCAAAACTAGTGCAAATTTATTGGGCCATTTCTATTTGGGATTGACTTAATGCATGAGGAGGCCCCAATTTTCGTTTACAGCAAGGCCAGCATGTCCATATTCATACAAAATTGAAAAGTGGACAAGATCCCATAAATTTGGCCAAGGTTACAAATGGATATTCATGGCATTCAAACATCTTGTTTATGGTTGTTTAATCCTTGTTTTCGTGTCTCCTCATCCCTCTCTATAAAAACAAGCACCTAGCAAGCATCGAGAGAGTTACACATAGCCTGGAGAACCTCTGAAAATTTTGCAAAAACACCAAACTTGTCAAAATTTGAATTTCAGTCTCCAACCTTCTTTAGTCCAAACCAAGGATCCAAATCCACTCTTAGAGATCCCTTAAAGCATTTACAACCACTATCAAGCCTTGAAGCATCGCCTAACGTGTCCACCAACTCTCACGGTGTGTTTCATTTTCTAATTTCGTTTTGTACAATTCACGTAATATCAATGTGTTTTGACCATGCATATTTAACTGTGTGAGTATTTGCAAGCTTTTGGTTTAGTTTGATTGCAGTTTGGGTGCCGAAATCACGTATTACCATTTCTAGGGTTTGATCCTTAGAATTGGGGATTCTCAGAACAACCAGAATTAGCCCAAACTAGGGGCACTATCGTGTTCAGAAGATTGAACACAATCGACCCATGGCCTCAAAATTCATTTTCGTTGCGTATTGTGAATTTTATAGGTTGCATGTGTTATAGTGACAGACCAAAACTGTCAGTATAGGTCTTATGTCTAAGACGACGGAGGGAGGAAGAAGACAGTGTGTTGGCAGCCCTCCATTGGCTTATTCAAATCTAGCGCGCATTTTTTTTAATACTTTGATCTGTTTTTTATATATAATATTGTTATGTTATCTGGATTAACGAATTGACAGTTGGCTCAGTTGGAAAAGCGCGCTTGTATGAAGGGAGAGGACCTGGGTTCGAATCCTAGGTCCAACATTTTCCATTTTCATAATATATCATACAGGATCCAGTATTCCACATGGCCAGAAGAGTATCACGAACCATCAGATATGACCGTCAGATCACAATCATGTTGGAATCCAAGAGCCTTGACTGGAGATCCACCATGCGCCCTCAGGGTTGCACCTTACCTGATCCAGCATAGTTTGGGCTCAATATTCATCTTGGGCCTGGCAGTTTCAGCAACAACACCCCCTTATTTTCTTTTGCATACTTAGGCCCAGTAGCTTTTTTTATTGTTCTAATTTCTTTTTTTATTATTTTGCTATCATTTATTTAATTAATCATAAAAATTAGAAGAAAAAAAGGTCATGCAAATATTAGGTTAATATTTTTTTAATTAAACCAATTTTGTAAATAATTTAATTTAAACTTTAACTCTTTCTCAATTTTAAAATAAGCTAGAATTTAGGACTTAATTTAATTTTAATATTTCTTTTCATAAATAAATAAAAAATCACAAAAAGTTTTGTTTTTTTTTCTAAATAGACTTTAGGAAAACTAATTTAATTTTTCTCTTAAATCAAAAATAAACAAAAAGATTTCTTATTGCGCGTTATTATTTTCTAGCCTTTTTTTATTGTAACTGCCTTCTAGATGTAATAGACTGTAACTAGGTTTTTATTATCTTCTTTTAATTTTTGTACTCCCAATTTTGTACATTGTAAACACCCCCATCCCCGAAGCCATGTAATAGTCTATACTTTTACTTTATGTACTTTACAATTTCTGTAAATTTAAATGTTACTAACTAGGCGTGCATGATAAGACTGAAAATTAACACATTAGAAAACTTAATAATGCAAGATAAATAACCGAATTTATCACATATGCACATATGCACCTCTAGGGTATCTCCGCTTCTGTTGACTTCGGAAAAACAGTCATGTCCCTCAAAACAGGGACACTTTAGCAAAGACCCGTAAATCAAAAAGATCATAGTCCCTCGATGACCCTGAAGTTTCCTTTCGGTAAATGATCTAGTCCCTAAAAAAAATTCTAAAGTGTCTCTACATGTTGCCTTTATAACTGTAAACGTCCCTTCGATTGTCACTCAAACATCCGACGACGAAGCTACCTACTCACTAATATTAAGATAGCATTGTATAAAGGAAAAGAGGAAAAGAACGAACCTTTTCGAGTAACAAAGTAGATAGTTGTTAGAAGTTAGCTCAAACATTTTGCACTTACACAAACACTACTTTTCAAAAACAATTTCAAAACACTTTGTATACTTTCTCCACTATCCCGAGAAACATTACAAAGTTCACCGTACTAAGTCATTTTCAAAACATTTTCAAACACAAAGCGCAAAGGTATTTTTAAAAATGAGCAACCCTCTAAGAGCCCGTGGAAAACCACTGATGGAAAGGGTGTTAACACCTTCCCTTTCCATAATCTACCCCCTTACTCAGAAAAATCTCGAAAAGGTCTTTTTCTGTTCTTTTCACCCTTTCCTTTGTTGGATAAAAGAAAAGATGGTGGCGACTCTTGCTTACCGCGACATTTGCAATTACAAAATGCAAAACTAGTATTAACAGTCGGTTCTGCCACCGTATCACAGCGTGGATTATAGACAATTGAATAAAGTGACGATTAAGAACAAGTATCCACTTCCAAGAATAGATGACTTGATGGATCAATTGGTGGGTGCTCGTGTGTTAAAGTGAAGGATGGAGATATCCAGAAGACGGATTTCAGAATGAGTTATGGACAATATGAGTATTCGGTGATGCCTTTCGGTGTTACTAACGTGCTGAGCGTATTCATGGAGTACATGAATCGCATCTTTCATACTTATTTGGATCCGTTTGTAGTGGTGTTCATAGATGACATTTTGATTCACTCTAAGTCGGAAGAAGAGCATGCAAAACACTTACGAGTAGTATTGCAAGTTTTAAAAGAGAAGAAGTTGTATGCAAAGTTGTCTATGTGTGAATTTTGGTTAAAGGAGGTTAGTTTTCTTGGTCATGTGATCCCAGGTAGTGGCATTGATGTAGATCCATCGAAGGTGGACATTGTGTTGCAATGGGAAACACCGAAGTCGGCTACCGAGATTATAAGCTTTTTAGGATTAGCTGGTTATTATAGAAGGTTCATCGAAGGTTTTTCTAAGTTGGCACTTCCATTGACTAAATTGACTTGTAAAGGTAGAGCTTATGTGTGGGACGTTCAATGTGAAGAAAGTCTTACGGAATTGAAGAAAAGATTAACGCCGGCTCCGATTTTGACATTACCTAATCCAGGAGAACCTTTCATGGTCTATTGTGATGCTTCTAAGATGGGTTTAGGAGGTGTGATTATGCAGAATGATAAGGCAGTTTCTTATGCATTGAGGCAGTTGAGGACTCATGAGAAGAACTATCCTACGCATGATTTAGAACTCGTTGAAATTGTTTTTGTGTTGAAAATTTGGAGGCATTATCTTTATGGTTCTAGATTTGAAGTGTTTAGTGACCATAAGAGCTTAAAGTATTTATTTGATCATAATGAATTGAATATGAGACAACAAATATGGTTGGATTTGTTAAAGGATTTTGATTTCGGTTTGAATTATCATCCAATAAAAGCGAATGTGGTAGCTGATGCATTGAGTTGAAAGACTTTACATATGTCAGCAATGATGGTTAAAGAGTTGGAATTAATTGAACAGTTCAGATATATGAGTGTGGTTTACGAGGTGACACCGTGGAGTGTTATGTTGGGAATGTTGAAAATTAATAATGAATTTCTCGATAATATCATTGAGGCGCAAAAATTAGATGTGAAACTGGTAGATTCAACGGTTGGGATCGATCAGTCTGAGAATAGTGATTTTAAGTTAGATGTGCAAGGTGTATTGATATTTCGTAATATGATTTATATTCCTGATGATGCAGAGATGAAGAAAGTGATTCTTGATGAGAGTCATAGGAGCAAGTTGAGTATTCATCCAGGAGCTACAAAGATGTATCAGGATTTGAAGAATTTGTTTTGGTGGCCTGGGATGAAGAGTGATGTGGCTCGGTTTGTGTATGCATGTTTAACTTGTCAGAAGTCGAAAGTTGAACATCAGAAGCCTGCAGGGTTGATGCAACCGTTAGAAGTTCCGGAATGGAAATAGGATAGCATTTCAATGTACTTTGTGATGGGGTTGCCTAATACTTTAAGAGGACATGATTCAATTTGGGTGATTGTTGATAGGCTTACGAAGTCGGCTCATTTTATTCTTATTAACATCAACTTTCAAGTATCAAAGTTGGCAGAAATTTACACTAGTGTAATTGTGAAGCTGCATGGTGTTCCTTTGTGCATTGTGTCAGATAGAGATCTGAGGTTTACTTCAGATTTTTGGAAGAGTTTGCAAGAAGCGTTGGGTTCTAAGTTAATGTTGAGTTCGGCGTATCATCCTCAGACTGAACAGACTATTCAATCATTGGAGGATTTGTTGAGAGCATGTGTTCTTGAGCAGGGAGGTTCGTGGGATACTTATCTTCCGCTGATAGAGTTCACTTATAATAACAGTTACCATTCTAGTATTGGGATGGCACCTTTTGAGGCGTTGTATGGTCGGAGATGTATAACTCCTTTGTGTTGGCATGAATCTGGAGAAAGTGTAGTGCTTGAACATGAACTTGTTCATGAGACTACTGAGAAGGTGAAGTTGATTCGTGAAAAGATGAAAGCTTCCCAAAGTAGATAGAAGAGTTATCACGACAAGCGAAGAAAAGACTTAGAATTTCAAGAAGGTGACCATGTGTTTTTGAGAGTTGCACCTATGATTGGTGTTGGGTGATCATTGAAGTCTAAGAAGCTCACTTCTTGTTTTATCGGTCCGTATCAAATTTTGGAAAGAGTTGGGAATGTTGCTTATAGAGTGGCTTTACCGCCTAATCTTTCGAATTTGCATGATTTGTTTCATGTGTCACAACTCCGGAAGTATATTACGGATCCATCTCATGTGATTCATATGGATGATGTGCAAGTACGAGATAATCTAATCGTGGAGACAATGCCTGTACGAATCGTGGATCGTGAGATGAAGACTCTAAGAGGAAAGGAGATTGCTTTGGTGAAAGTAGTCTGGTTAGGAGCTGCCGGAGAAAGCATGACTTGGGAGTTGGAAAGAAAGATGCGGGACTCCTATCCTGAGTTATTCGAATGAGGTAAATTTTCAAGGCCGAAAATGTTCTAAGTGAGGGAGAGTTGTAACGCCCGTAATTTAATTTAATTATTTATTTAATTAAATTATTATTTTTGGATTATTTGTGAAGTTGCGAGATGTTAAGAATTATTGGTATGGGTTGTTGAATTATTATTAATTAATTAATTAATTAGTTGATTAATAATAATTATAATGTCGGAATTAAGGGAATATATATATATATATATATATATATATATATATATATATATATATATATATATATATATATATATATATATATATATATATATATATATATATATATATATATATATATATATATATATATATATATATATATATATATAGTGTTGGACTTATGTTATTGGTTGGAAATAGTAAAGTGGAGGTGTGTAGGTTAGGCCCAATAGGATTGACATATAAGGCTAAGCTGACACAAGGAATTGTTTTAGTTGGTGTTTAAGAAGTTTTGTACGTTGACCGGTAGAGCTGGGCGGTAGAGTAGCAAGTTTCCCGTAGTCGACCAGAGCGTAACAAGCTATCAGTTGGAAGCTTTGGTTGAGCGACCTTCAGTCCAGGTAAGGGTGTGGTTCTGACCTTATAATGGGACTTATGATGTGTTTGCATGGGAATTCGTCATTTTATGATTGTTGTGCGTTGATGTTTCTGATCTGCTAATGAAGTTGCCCATTTATTCATGTTGTGGCTATTGGGAAGTGTTGTATAACCGTGTAATGAACATGTTATATAAAGTTGTCTGATTGTGTGTTGTAGACGTTTTGTGTATTTATGTGACTGTCGGTTTAATCAATGGATAGGTTAGGATAGTGATTACTGGTCGTGATGGTCGTTAGGATGATAGGTTATTTCCGAGCAGTTGGCAGGAAAATTAGTGAATTGTTGAAGTGGTCGTTTTAGGGAGGTTTCAGTGTGAATGTCTTGTATGTTGATGAACATGTTATAGGAAATATAGTTGCCCGTTGTTGTGTTATTCCGAGCAGTTGGCCGGAAGTTATGAATGGTAGTGGTGTGGTTGTTAAGACGCAGTAGCGTGTCTGTGTTGTTGGCCGAACTAGTGGTCGAGGAGGATGTTGATGGTGTTAGATATCGAGCGGCATATTAGGCTGTGAGGTGTGTCGGGGTTATGTGTTGGATTGTCGAGCAGTACTAAGTTGCAGGACATGTCGAGGAGCATGAGTTGGTGGTTATCTTGTTTTCCCCTGTGTGTGTCGTGGAGTATGGATTAGTTGTTAGGTTGTCCTTGTTGCTATGCATGTCGAGGGGCACGTAGTTCCTTATCCCTTTTGCCCATACATGTTATGTTTTGGGTCGTTAACCGTGTTGTGTGAATTATGGTTAAGTTGTTGTTTCATTATGTTAATGATTGAATCGTTGATTGATGTGATAGGCTTATAGCCAATATCGATTTATATTAAGTTATTGTGTTGATGTGATTGCTGTTGTGAATTATTGTTGATAATACGAATTTGCAGGGAGTTTTAAATGATGATTAATTACCTCTATTTACTGGTAATAATGGTGGTGTTGGCTTATGCCTTGTGATGGATGATGATTGTTGTGAGTATGTGATAGTGCATTCATATACATTTGCATACTCTATGATGGCTTGGATTGGCAAACTGCGAAGAAGGCTTATGCCTTGTTGATGCCTCTATTTATTAGCAGATTTTAAGATGGGAGTTCTTCTCTATTGGTACCACATGCATTTGCATAAAGATGAGTTGCATTCTGAGTTATTGTGTGATTGAATTTAATTGTGTTTATGTTGCTAAAGATCTGAGAAGTGGTGATTATGCATGAACTGGTTCTAATGTTTTACTTATCATGCGTCCTATTATGATGTTCGATATGTCACCCCTTCTGTTTTGACGTTACCCCGATGTTGGTAACGTGTAGGTAATCCAGAGTGAAGGCGGTATACCTTCAGTAGTTCGAGTCGGTGTCATTGCTCTGATACGTAACACTCGTGGGCATGAACTATTGTTGTTTATTTGTTGTTATTATTTTAGTTGATTGAACTTTAAGTTGTTGTTATTTAAATAATTGTTATTTGAAGTCGTCTTAATAGGACAAAGATGTTACATTTCTTTTAAGTTTAATATTATGACTCTGTTGCGTAGTTATGAAAGTTGTTGTTTCTTTTTAAGATTGAATTATGTTGTTGTTGGTTCATCCTTGTTTAATGTGTTATGTATCGGTAATGAACGCCGTTGTTTTAAGTTGAATTTGTGGCATCCTCATTTAGTTGTTGAATTTTTATAACTGATTTTTATATATATTGTCGGGTATAATTGGGGTGTTACAAAGTTGGTATCAGAGCAAAGTCGGTTCGTCCGACCAATTTGTCGAGTCATAGTTTTGTTTAACAATCGAGTATTGTTAATTTGAGTTTTAACCGTTGTTTATGTTATAGTGATAAGTTGAGATGGCTGGAAGGAATGATGTTACACTTGCTGCTGATTTAGAAGCAATGGCGCATGCTATGGAGAATTAATCGAATGCTGACGGGAATGCTGGATCTCGTAGTTTGGCAACTTTCCAGAGGGAGAATTCGCTTACGTTCAAGGGTAAGTATGATCCAGATGGAGCATTGGATTGGTTGAAAGAGATTGATAGAATATTTCGTGTGATGGATTGCACTCTAGTGCAGAAGGTTCGATATGGTACTCATATGCTAGCAGTCAAAGTTGATGACTGGTGGCTAGAGACGTGTCAGAGGTTGGAAGTTGCGGGTGAAAATGTCACTTGGGGTGTGTTTCTTAGGGAATTTTTGAGGAAGTATTTTGCTGAGGATGTTCATGGCAAGAAGGAAATTGAGTTCCTTGAGCCGAAGCAAGGGAGTATGTTGGTTGTTGAGTATGATGCAAAGTTTGTTGAGTTGGCTAAGTTTTATCCTTATAATAGCAAGGCGAATGCTGAGTTTTTAAAGTGCATCAAGTTTGAGAACGGGTTGCGCCCAGAGATCAAGAAGGAAGTTGGATACCCGAAGATCCGTGTCTTTCTTGATTTGATTGATAGTTGTAGAATTTATGAAGAGGATAATAATTCTCACTATAATATTATCAGTGAGAAGAGAGGTAAGCACCAACAGAATCATGGTAAGCCTTATGATGCCCCAGCTGGTAAAGGTAAATAGAAAGTTACTCAGGGTCAGAGGACTAGTGGGGGAGACGCACCTGATGGTGTGGTTGGTTTCAAATGTGGAAAACTTGGGCATAAGAGTAATGTGTGTACTACTGAGGTAAAGAAGTGTTTCCGTTGTGGTAAGACTAGACATGTTGTGTCTGAGTGCAAGCATAAGGAGGTGATTTGTTTCAATTACGGTGAAGAAGGACACATTGGTAGTCAGTGTCAAAAACCAAAGAAGGCGCAAACCAGTGGTAAGGTATTTGCTTTGGCTGAGAATAAGACAGATAGTGAGGACAGACTCATTAGAGGTACATGTTTCATTAATAGTACTCCTTTAATTACTATTATTGATATTGGTGCTACTCATTGTTTTATTGCTATTGATTGTATTGAAAGATTGGGTCTTATGTTGTCTTCTTTGAATGGAGAGATGTTCGTCGACACTCCAACCAAGGGGTCAGTGACTACTTTTTTATGTGTTTAAAGTGTCCTTTGTTGATTTTCGACAAAGACTTTGCTATCAATTTGGTTTGTTTGCCTTTAAGAGGGTTAGATGTGATTCTGGGTATAAACTGGTTAGAGCATAACTATGTTCGTATTAACTGTTATAACAAGTCTGTGAGGTTTTCTACTCCTGAAGAAGAGGAAGGTAGTCTGTTGGCTGCTAGACAGTTGCGGCAGTTGATGCAAGAAGAGGCTCAAATGTTCTCGTTGATGGCGTCACTATCTGTCAAGAATCAAGCTATAGTTGAGGAATTACAGGTGGTGCATGAATTTCCTGAAGTTTTCCCATTTTGTCTTAAGCCAGAATCCCTATGGGATTTTATATCTTCTGGACTTTGAAGCTATATTAATGGTTAGATTCAAGCACTATTGTTAAAGTAAGAGAATTGTGACACTAATTCTGACAGCTATAAAAAATGCTTGAATGACTTTTGAGAATTATATTTTTGGATAAAATAAAATCATATTTGGCTACCCCCATGATGTTATCATTGTGAAAATTATTTAAAAAACTTTTATCAAAACTCACTATATCACACAACAACATGACATAATTGGTTGGAAACCTTTCTATCAACATTTATGTTTTACTCAGAAGATTTAAAGTTGCAAACAAATCGTAAACAAAATAAATGAGAAAAGGATAAATTAATATTGCTCAAAAGGTGTTAAAGATGTAGGATCAACTAAATCAGACTAAAGCACAACAAAGTATTGCAACCTTTAGTATTCATCATTATCCCAACCACCTGATATGATGAAGAACACCCAATCCTCTTCAACATCCGAACCAAATTCAAACTCAGCAACTGTATTCTCCTTCTTCTTCTTGGGCATATTCATCTTGGACTTTGAGGTTCTTCCTGTCATTATTGATCCAGTAAAGGAGGTTACACCATTTGAGGATGTGACTAATGAAAAATGGGGAGAAATGGATTTGATTTAGTTTTTATCCTAAGATAACCCCAAACATTTCAATGTTGTCGATTCATTTTTATTTTCTATTCAATTTTTATTTTATTTGTTAAACTCAGGGGGAGCTTGCAAATCTCACTCTGCTCACTTGCAAACCTAACTTTGATTTTTAGTTAAATTATTTTTATCGAGTCAAAATTGCTCTTCAAAATCTGAATATTTGTCATCATAAAAAAGGGGGAGATTGTTGGAACAAGTTTGGTTCTACTTCTTAGTCCTTAAGTTTTGATGATAACTAAGTATATAGAACAATTTTTACAATAATCGTTTCATTGAGTATGCAGAATCTGAGCGAAAATTTTGATATTTATGGATTCTGAGATATGTTGATTCTGAAGAATCTGCTCTGAAGAATGACAAGTTCGGAAGATAGAGACTCTGATCAAGAAGACTATGGGATCTGGATAAAGGAAGATTCTTAGCGCTATTCAAAGAAACTCTGTTTAAAATTATCATCTTATATAATTCTAATAATATCTCTTAGAATTTTAGAGTGGACTCTAGGCCTAATTCTCATTTTAATTTTATCATTTTGTGGACTCACTTTAATTTAAGATAATTATTGTACATAAAAATGTTCTTGAATTAAAAAATAAAATATATCAAAACCCAAAATACTAAATAATATACAATAAAAATACTAGATAAATAATAGGTAATTTTTTTCCTTTTTTAATAAAATCAATTCATTCTTTAATTAATCCGAGATTGGCGAATGTACTTTCACTTATCTCCTGAGTAATTGATAAGTGCACATTGTAGCTATTTTCGCATATACTTTTGGTTGCACTTATCGACTTTTTGTTGTTAATATTGATTGAATAAACCTGAATTTTGTGTAAATATGTTTAGTTTGTGTTTATTTATGTTTTTGTGTACATAGTATACTGTTTGACATTTTTCCATTCATTTTGTAGGTATTTGTTGCATTTGGAGCATTGAGGAATAAAGTGTCGAAGGCACGGCTCCGGGTGCACGTTTTTGGAATAAAAGACCAGTTTGGGATGTTCTGTCTAGGAGAGACCGCTTAGCATGCAGAAGGCCGCTAAGCGTGAGTGTGCTCAACGTATTTTGTAGCGCGTTGCTTGATTTTGATATTTTGGCATAACCAAAGTTTTGGAGCCCGCTTAGTGTGGATAGCGCGCTTAGTACGATATAGGTCAGTTTGATGTGTAAAATAAGGAAGTCGCGCTTAGCGAGCCAGGCCCGCTTAGCGCGGCCTGCTAAGATTTGTTTTATAACTTCATTTCATTCATTTTTTAGGTTATGGTTTTGGGGAAGTTTTTGCTCCCAACTCCATCAACCTTCATTTTTGTTGGATTAGCTTAGAAAATAACACTAGGGCTTTTCTTATGGATGATTGGAAGTGGATTGCTCTTCGATCGACACTGACAAACTGGTAGATTTGTGGTTTATCTCTTCTCATATATTTGTATTTCTCTTTTGTTGGGTATTTTATGTATATTTTATTTAAACTCATGTATATTTTTTGCCCTTGGCGTTATATAATACTTGCTTTACAAATCTTTGTCGATGGTTATCCTTGATTTTTTCTTTGTGCTAGGGATTTGAGTTGCTATAGACATATACTGCTTAGATTCTTATCTAGGATGATTATCTAATAGTGTATGAATTCTAGAGATAGATTTAAAACTATTATTCACTTAGGGTGTCTGTGATTAATGCCTCTATGTTATTTGTATCGCTCTGAGATATCGTCAATGCAGGCAAGCACGATTAACTTCAGTGTTGTTGAGGTGGTTGAGAGATTGCTATCGAGGTGATGCAGTCGACCTCTCAATTTGGGTTAGAAATGAATTAGGTTGTGAGTGACACGTGATGACATTGATGAATATTGCAGGTTTGGTATAATAGGTCGATAGTTTTAAGTCTGTGAGAAGTAGTATATATGCATGCTTGATAAGTTATTCCTTTTTCCTTTTTATACATTTATTTTTTGTTTATACTTTTCCTTTCAACCCATTTATCCCCAAACTCATTAACAAGAGATTTGTCAAACGAAATTTCAATTCACCAATATCTATGGACACGATACGATATAACCTATATCACCCAGTAAATTAATAACTTACTTTTTACTTGCCACTCTGCCGCAACAGCAAAATTGTGTTGTTGCCAGGGATTGGTATTTATTGTTTTTGCATTGCGATAAGTTTCTTTGTTTTTGAGTTTTATAATTAATGTATATGTTGAATAGAATGTGTACATAAATTTGTCTATTTTCACTTGTACATGTTTTGTGTTTACTTTCCATACTTGTGTATATATGTGTTCTTCTTTGTTTTCACGTATTGTTGTGAATTGTCTCGTTTTCGTAACGTTTGTTGTATGGTTGTTTGGACATTTTCTTTAGGTTTGCACGGTGTGACAATACCATGCATGACAAGATAAGGTTACTAGCTCGCACAATAAAGGCGTAGAGCTTACGATGTAAAACAAGCATGTTTTGTTTGTATTCATTTATGTATGTGTTGACTTGTGTTTTAACAAGTTGGAATTGGACCTATTTTAAATTATCAAATTTTCACTTTTCAACTTGTTAATTCACTTTCAACCGTTTGTTTCGTTATGTCAATTTATGTTTTTCTGCAAGGTTGTCGTGTTTATCTTGTGGAATTGTGTTTGTGTGTTGTAAATAATGTACATGTATTGGAGATTGTATAGGTGAATATGGAGACTGCACTGCTGTTTGCTAGACTGGTTTTTGTTGTTCTGGTGTAGCGCGCTTAGCACGTCCTATTGTGCAGAGCCAGTGAATTCTTTTTAATTTTTCGCTTGGCTTTCCTTTTCCCCACTTCCACCTAGGCTTTAAATAGTAAATAATATTAGTATAATTAATTCCTTCTTTTGTTGTTTGGACTCAAATTCTGGTTAGATAGCTTGAAGTCGCTTTTGGTGATTTTCCAAGTTTGAGTGTTTCAAGTTGTGAATGTGTGGTAATGATTGTGTTAAAGTTTTGTACACGTTCGAGGTATGTGTTTATCACTTTCTATACTTTATCATATTCATTATTTTTAGAATTTTTATTATTTTTATTCCATTCATTCTTTTTTATACTTGTTCATTTGTGAATCACTTTAGTTCCTACCCTTTTTGTCAGGTAGCTTTCTATTGTTCACATATATTGGAGACTACAACTCTTGTTTTAACTGGATTTTATTATGATTAATATTTTGTTTTTTTTATTGTATGAAAGCTTGAACATGATCAAGGCATTTTTTGTTTCATTTTGAGCACAACTACCTTGGCCAAATAGTCAATTAACCTTGTAAGTTTGTGAACTTTTGTTAACCCCTTTTGTCCCTTTTTATCGATATCCATGTTGTTTTTGCTAAATGCTTCTCTATGAGTGTTTGGTTCATCTTTTTGTATGGATAATGATTCTTTTTTTTCTTTAACCCTCAACTATGATTTTTAGTTGAATTTTTACCTTGCCTTAGAAAGTAGGGAGTATTCACTTTAATGTTGGTTGAATTCAAGTTGGGGAGAATTTTGTTTGCTCACTTATGTTGTTGATTGCTATGAGGTTGAGAAAGAGAAAAATAAAGAAAAAGAAATAAAAAATGTGAAAAATAAAGAAAAGAAAAAGAAATAAAAAATAGAAAAATTTTGAAAAACAAAAACAAAAAGAGTATTGAATAATGTTGTGTTAATAAGTGAAGTGTGTTGGTTTGAAATTTAGAATGAAGAAGGTGTTGGTTTGAAATTATTTTGCTTGAGACTTTGTGAGTTGATCACTCCCTTAGGTTTAGGAAAGTTTTTTTTTCCGATTAGCTTTAGGACTTATCCCTTGTTTATTAACCAAGCCACATTACAACCTTGAAAGCCCTTGAGATCATTGCCTTTGTATTTTAAATATGAGTTTTTGGATGAATGCATAATTTTAATCTTTTGTTTGCAAGATTGTGGATGAGTGAAAATTCTTGATTTTGTATGTTTTTCATCTACCGATGATTGTTTTTTATTGGTGTGATTCATTTGTGAACTTGCATTATTTTAGAATGTTTGGCATGTTCTTTATATTTAGCATTCGTTTCGTGTTTATGTTATCGTCATAGTTTAGTGGTAAGTATGTTTCTTCGTGTGTACCGTTTTTCATTTGAACCATTGCATTTGCTTTCCGTTTTCAAAACTTGTTGATTCATGATATTTTGGTTGATTAGTTTTGGTTCTTTGAGTTGTTTGGCCTTGTTTGAGGATAAACAAGTTCAAGTTTGGGAGAGTTTGATAAGTGAAAATTATAGCTATTTTTGTATATACGTTTTGTTGCACTTATCGATTTTTTGTTGTTAATATCAGTTGAATAAACCTGACTTTTGTATAAATACGTTTAATTTGTGTTTATTTGTGTTTTTGTGTACATAATGTACCATTTGAGGTTTTTTCATTCATTTTGTAGGTATTTGTTGCATTTTGGAGCATTGAGGAATAAAGTGTCGAATGCACATCTCCGGATGTGTATTTTTGGAATAAAAGACCAGTTTTGGGATGTTCTGTCCAGGAGAGCCCTCTTAGAACGTAGAAGGTTGCTAAGCGCAAGTGCGCTCAGTGCATTTTGTAGTGCGCTGCTTGCATTTTGACATTTTGGCAGAACCAAAGTTTTGGAGCGCGGATAGTGCGCTTAGTGCAGTTTAGGTCGGTTTGATGTGTAAAATAAGGAAGTCGCACTTAGCGTGCCAGACCCACTTAACGCGGTTTGCTGATATTTTTTTTATAACTTCATTTCATTCATTTTGTTAGGTTATGGTTTTGGGGAAGTTTATGCTCCCAACTTCATCAACCTTCATTTTTGTTGGATTAGCTTAGAAAACAACACTAGGGCTCTGCTTATGGATGATTAGAGGTGGATTGCTCTTCGATCGGTGCTGACAATCGATAGATTTATGGTTTATCTCTTCTCCTCTCTTTGTTTTTATCTTTTTTTGGGTATTGTATGTATATTTTCTTTGAACTCGTGTATATTTATCTCCCTTGGCGTTATATAAAACATGCTTTACAAATCTTTGTTGATTGTTATCCTTGATTTTTTCTCTGTGCTAGGGATTTGAGTTGCTATAGACATATATTGCTTAGATACTTATCTAGGATGATTATCTAATAGTGTCCTAATTCTAGAGATAGATTTAGCATTGTTATTCACTTAGGGATTCTGTGATTAATGCCTCTGTATTATTTGTGTCGCTCTGAGAGATTGCCGACTAAGGCGAGCACGATTGACTTCTGTGTTATTAAGGTGGTTGAGAGATCGCTACCGAGATGATGCAATCGACCTCTCAATTTGCGTTAGAAATGACTTAGGTTATGAGTGATACGAGATGACATTGATGAATATTGCAGGTTTAGTATAACAGGTTGATAGGTTTAAGTCTGTGAGTAGTAGTATATATGTATTCTTGATAAGTTGTTCCTTTTTCCTTTTTATACATTTATTTTTTGTTTATACTTTTCCTTTCAACCCATTTATCCCCAAACTCATTAACAAGAGATTTGTCGAACGACATTTCAATTCACCAATCTCTGTAGACACGATACAATATAACCTATATCACACGGTAAATTAATAACTTACTTTTTGCTTGCCGCTCTGCCGCAGTAGCAGTAATCGAGGGGCTTAGCGTACGCTTTGTCTGAATGATTGCTCACAAACTTTTTTCATAAATTCAGATTAAAAATTTGTGAATGCGCATTTGTTAGTTTGAGTGATCAAAGGCCTATCACATGCTTTGTTGGCCCGATTATTCTCTTCCCCACCTAAAATCTACTCAAACACATTCAAATTATCTTTCACACCCCCGTGCGTCAAATATTTTTCAAGTAAGTCATCTTTCTCCCTTGTGCGATAAAACATTTTTCTAAATTAAAATAAACCAACCTATAAACATTTTTTAACCGAACTATGGTGCTCTGATTTTCTCGTTGCACCTGAGAATACGTAGGCACAAGGTTTCAAAACCCTGGAGAGCTTAATAATAAAAATAAACTTTTTTCCTTTCCCTTTTGTAAATATATTTAATAAATAAAATAAACAAACAATGCAAACATTCCTTTAGTAAATAGACTTAACCCTAGTCCATTAGGAGGTTTCCATTGAGTACAACAGATGTAAGGAGTGCCTAACACATTCTCATTGCATAATCGACTCCCAAACCCATATTTGGTTGTGATGAACAACTTATCCTTTTTAAGGGTTTTATCGTTATTTCCCCATTCCTTAGAAATAAATAAAATTCAGTGGCAACTTTGTGTCAAATTTGAGCGTTTAGATGGTTAGGTATTTTTGCACCGCGACAGGCACATTCAACAAAAGAAAGTAAAGGAAAATGAAAATGGTTTGACAAAGGTAGAGGTGGATACAACAATTCGAATGGTAGAGGAAAACAACATGAAGTAATTGTGTCGAATCAGAGAAGATCCTCATACCAAGGCAACCAAAAGGTGGTACTGGAGGTAGAGGAAGAGGTGGTGGTGGAAAACCCGACAAAAGTCACATTTTGTGTTACAATTGTCAGAAGTATGGTCGCTATTCTAGTGATTATCCATAAAAGTGAAAGAATCAATAAAGTGATGTAAAGTTTGAAAAGTATGAAAAATAAGAGATGATGATGATGGTCACAACAAGAGATGAATAGAAATTCAAGGACCAATGGTACTTGGATTAAGGATGCTCGTCACACTTTTCTGGAAGGAAAGATTGGTTTATCAACCTAAAACCCTCAATGAAGAACATGGTAAGAATTGTAGATGACAATACTATAGTAGCTGAAGGTATTAGAGATGTTCTTATTATGAGGAAAGATGGCAAAAGGTATGTAATTTCCAATGTGTTGTACATGCCAGACATGAAGAGCACCTTGCTCAGCATAAGGTAGTTGGTCGAAAATAATTACAAAGTGTCGGTCAAAGACAAGATGATGAGATTCCTTGATGCAAGAGGAAGGTTAATCTTGAAGGATCCTATGTCTCAGAATAGAACCTTCAAGATTGAACTAAATATGATGGAGCACAAATGCCTAGCAACTGCAGCTAGCATAGATTTTTGGATATGGCATCATCGAATTGGCCATATCAACTTTAAAGACATCAGAGATTTTAAAAAAAGAAATACGGTTTTAGGATTACCATAAATTGACATTCCAAATATGGTGTGTGAGGAATGTGTTCAGGCGAAGCAACACAAGAACAACTTCAACAAGGATGTGAGAAGCAAGTCGAAGGCAATCCTTGAAGTCATATACTCTAATGTATATGGACAAATCCAAGTGGATTCATTGAGAGGTAACATATACTTTGTCACATTCATAGATGATTTCATTCAAAAATTCTAGACTTGCCTGATCAAGAAGAAAAGTGAAGTGATCGAGGTATTTGCCAAGTTTAAATCTATGGTCGAAAGGAAAAGTGATCGAAAGCTCAAATTTTTGAGAACTGATGGTGGTGAAGAGTATATGTTGAAATACTTCGATACATTATGTGAGAAAGAAGGGATTGTACATGAGGTGTTACCACACTACACTCCACATCATAATGGAACTGCATAAAGAAAGAATCAAACTATCATGAACATGGTGAAAAGTATATTGAATGGCAAGTATCTACCCAAAGAGTTGTGGGGTGAAGTTGTGTCGACAACAACATACATTTTGAATAGATGTTCAACGATGAAGCTAGAAGGAATTACTCTAGAAGAATGTTGGTCTGGTGTTAAACCTAGCTTAAGTCATCTAAAAATGTTTGGATCTATAACACATAGACATGTGCCAGATTAGTTGAGAAGAAAACTTGATGAAAAGTCGAGTAAAATGATCCTAGTTGGATATTATTCGACAGGAGGTTACAAGTTGTTCGATCTAGTGAACAAGAATATCGTGATCAGTAGAGACGTGATCACATATGAGCTTAAATAATGGGATTAGACTAAAAATGTCAAGAAAGATTCAGTGAGAATCTTACTTGAAGAACCAGAAACTCAAGTTAAAACAGAAGTTCGACAAGAGGAAGTTAGAGATCAACCAGATACAAGAATACCTCAGAGAACAAGACGCATACCTACAAGGTTGCAAGAATGTGTGATTACATCAGATGATATAGTCGATGATGAAGATGAGCTGGTATATTATGCTTTCTATGTAGATGTCGAACTAGTCAATGCAACTGAAGCATTGAAGGATTTGAAGCTGGTGAAAGAAATGAATGAAGAAGTGGTCCATTGAAGACAACAAAGCATGGTCACTTGTTTAATTTCCTCAAGGTAAGAAGATAATCGATGTGAAGTGGGTATACAAGATAAAGTTGAATCCCAAAGGGGAAGTAACTCGACACAAGGCAAGACTTGCGGTGATAGGATTTCTCCAGAAGGAATGAATTGACTTTGATGAAGTCTTTGCACTTGTGGCTAGAATTGAAACAATCAGGTTGGTTGTTGGTCTAAAATAAATGAACAGTTGGCACATATGCCATATGGACATGAAGTGTGCATTCTTGAATGGACCCTTAGATGAAGAAGTTTATTTTTCACAACCATTTGGGTTTATGAAGCATGGAAAAGAGAGAAAGGTGTACAGACTTCATAAATCCCTGTTGTGGTATGGTGGGAGAATAGACTTGGGTGTTTTGTGTTTTATCGCAAATGTTGCGGGTAGCAAGAGTTGCCACCGAGTTTTCTTTTATCTAATAAAGGAAAAGGTGAAAAGAACAGGAAATACCTTTTGAGATATTTTCTTGAGTTCGAGGGGTAGATTATGAAAAGGGAAGGTGTTATCACCCTTTTCCTCTGTAGTTATCTATGGGCTCTTAATTGCTTGATCACTTTGAAAATGCTTTGTGTTTGTGTAGGTTTGAAAATATTTTGAAAACGCCTAAGTTTGGTAAACTTTGCAATGATTCTCGTATTGTTGAGAATGTATACAAAGTGTTGGTTTTGAAAATATTTGTTGAAAGGAAGTGTTTGGGAAGATATTTTGAAAATGCCAATGTAAGGCAATTTGTAATGATCCTCGTATCATTGATAATGTATACAAAAATGTTTGTTTTGAAAGATGTTTTGAAGGTGTGAAGTGGTGAAATGATTTTGTTTGTGAGCAAGAAATTACGAGCAATCTACCTACTCAAAAAGTATTTGTTCTCTTCCCCCTTCTTTAGATAATGTTACTTTACCATTGGTTTATAAGGAACCATATCATTGGATGTGAGGGACATGTGTGGGTCATCGTACAGTCATAGAATGCAACTTGTAAGAATGTTTTTAGCAATTGTTGTAAGGGACTAAGATCATTTACCGAAGGCAACATTGATGGGTCACCGAGGGACTATGATCTTTTAATTGAGGGTCTTTTGCTAAAACATCTCACGTTTGAGGGACATAAATGTTTTTATTTGAGGCAACAAGTGTGGGTTACCCTAGAGGTGCATGTGTGCAAGATGTATTATTTTCAATTATTTTATCTTTAATTAGGGTTTTGCTAAGTTTGATTTTAAATCTTGCCATACAAACCCTAATACTAGCAATAATAAGGAAAGTGATAAATTTCGGAATTTAAATGTCCTACACTATTACAATTTTTTGGGGATGGGGATACAAAATGGAAATGTGTTTTGAGTTTGAGCACTCCTGGAAGTGTTATGATGATCTGAATAGCTTCATTAGACCTCTAGAAAGATAATACAATGCTTAATTTGGATTGAGAGTGGTTGTGTTGTTATGGAGAAGTCAATGTGCAAGTTATTGTTTTTGGTTATGAAAGATGAGGAAGATGATGTTACATTTGTGTTACAGGCGTTTGGATAGCTTCAATATGTGGTATAGAAGCTTTGTGATAGATTAAAAATGAAAACGCACGATGGAATTTGAAGTTGGAGGTTTATGGCTAGAACTTGCAACAAAATGAAGTTTTTATGCCAATTCTGATTGCAAAGAGTTTGAGGGAGTTAGATAGCTTAAGAATTTGTGTGGTGACTTGTAAATAATTCCTCTATTTATAGGAAAAGATTTGAGGGAAATATAACATCAGGTTTGCAAGTTGTAGGGTTATGGCTACATGACTTGTTTTTTAAGCAAGCTTAGACAAATATTGTTCCAAGGCATGGTACAAGGCTATCGAGAGTGGTTAGAAGCTTTAAACATGTTTACCTGACTTTGTATGTTGAGTATGTGTAGAGGGAGCAAGTTAGAGGCTCAATACAAGTTGACTTTGTGATTAAAGAAACATTACAAGAATGGAATGGTAACTTTGTGCCATAAATGGAACATTGGTTTGGACAATGGCTTAATCACTTGGATAATGGCTCAATAAATTGTGTAAACAATTAATTATGGAGTGATTTACAAGTTAGAAGCCTGCAAATCAAGATTATGCAGCATAGGTTTGAGATTTAATCAAGTGTTCTTCATGAAAATGGCTTGAAATGCAAGAATGGATGCTCAACTTCTTCTCTTTAATTCTCCTAGATAAAAAATGATCTCTTCAAGTTATTAGACATTTTGGAAAGCTTGAAACATTTTCTACAACCTTCATGTTGACCACTTTGGCTAAATCATCTTGGAATTAGGTGAAAATTGGTCAAAAAGTTAGGTCAAAAATCTGCCTAAACTAGTTGAAAATTTCACTAAGTGTTTTTATGAAAAATGTCATGACTTCATGGGCCTGTATCTTCAAATCTAAGCAAGTTTTGGAAATAAATCCTCTAATAAAAATTTTCAGAATTCATCAAGATCTACAACGTTCATGTTGAATGTTTTCCTTGAATCATCTTGCATCTTGGTGAAAAAATGTCATGAAGTAATGAATTTATCAAGTATAAAAACACTTAGAAAAGTTTCTAAGTCTTAAAAACTTTGACTTTTTTATTGAATTTTTGACTTTCTTGATTCTTGATGATCAAGTTTTATATTTTTGAAATTCTTGATGAATCTTGACTTTTAAAATTCAATGTTGATCAAAAAGGTCAAAGTTTGACTTTTTGTGTATCAGTTGACTTTTCATCAGTTGATCAAATTTCAACTATGAATCCAATGATCTTGAGAAATGATTTGAGCCATGAAATTAGGTCAACATGTTATGTTTGAGTACTTGATATTATGCCTCAAGCCATTAGGTTATGTACTAGGTCAAAAGTCAATGATCAGTCATTCTCAATCAAAACCCTAATTTTTGACAATTTTGCCCCTTTGATGATTTGATGGCTTTTCTTGAGGAATTGTGATAAACACTTGATCAGTTGATGGATATGACTTCAAAATGTTGATGTTGGCTAAAAATTATGAAGTTTTATTGTATATTGACCACAATTGACTTTTTACCCAATACAATTGATTTTCAGTCATTTGAGAAATTGACTGAGCAAATTTATGGTGCAAGACTTGAAACTTGGTATGAGAAATCTTAGAGACCTATAATGAACCATGTAAGTCATTTGAGGCATCAAAAGTCCAATTGTCCTTGAGAAAAACAAAACCTTAATTTGGAGGCTCAGTGCTTAGAAGGTGAGCTTATTTGATCAAACTCTTAGAATTTCTTGAGCATTTCAGATCTTTTGTGAGAAATGTATTGAGAATAGAGAAGGAAAATTTTGGGGTACAGCAGCTTCCCCTGTTCAATCTTATTAAACTTGAAGAGTTAGATTGGCTTGTTCGTCAGTTGTGACTTGAGGGTAGAAGATGATTGAACACTTAAGTGCCCAGACATTTGCACTCGCTTGTGCATGAAGTAAGACTGTTTGTTGATTATGTCGGGAATGGGCTTAAAGATGCCATTCAGAGGTAATTGTTAATAGAAGTATCAGAATGAGTCTACGCTCGATTGTATCTGAAGAAATATCAGAATAAATCTTTGGTCGATTTAATCTGAACTAGAAAAGGTCTACTGAGAGAAGTATCAGATTAAATCTTTAGTTGATTTAATCTAAACCAGTAGATGCCTCTGAAAATCCTTAACTGAAAGAAGTATCAGAATAAATCTTTGGTCGATTTAATTTGAGCCAGAAAAAGGTCTATTGAGAGAAGTATCAGAATAAATCTTTGGTCGATTTAAACTGGGCTAGAAAAAAGTCTACTGAGAGAAGTATCAGAATAAATCTTTTGTCGATTTAGTCTGAGCCAGAAAAAGGTCTACTGATAGAAGTATTAGAATAAATCTTTGTTCGATTTAGTATGAACCAACAGATGCTTGAAAATATTTAACTGAGAGAAGTATCAGAATAGATCTTTGGTCGATCTAATCTGAGCCAGAAAAAGGTCTACTGAGAGGAGTATCAGAATAAATCTTTGGTTGACTTAATCTGAGCCAGCAGATACCTGAAAATCTTTAACTGAGAGAAGTATCATAATAGATCTTTGGTTCATCTAATCTGAGGCAGAAAAAGGTCTACTGAGAGAAGTATCAGAATAAATCTTTGGCGATTTATTCTAAGCCAACAGATGCTTGAAAATATTTAGCTGAGAGAAGTATTAGAATAGATCTTTGATCAATCTAATTTGAGCCAGAAAAAGGTCTACTGAGAAAAGTATCAGAATAAATCTTTGGTCAATTTAATCTAAGCCAGCAGATGCTTGAAAATCTTTAACTGAGAGAAGTATCAGAATAGATCTTTGGTCGATCTACTCTGAGCCAGAAAAAGGTCTACTAAGAGAAGTATCAGAATAAATATTTAGTCGATTTAGTTTGACCCAAAAGATGCTTGAAAATATTTAACTAAGAGAAGTATCAGAATAAATCTTTTGTCGATCTAATCTGAGCCAGAAAAAGATCTACTGAGAGAAGTATCAGAATAAATATTTGGTCAATTTAATTTGAGCCAGCAGATGCTTGAAAATATTTAACTGAGAGAAGTATCAGAATAGATCTTTGGTTGATCTAATTTGATCCAGAAAAAGGTCTACTGAGAGAAGTATCACAATAAATCTTTAGTCTATTTAATCTGAGCTAGCAGATACTTGAAATTTTTTAACTGAGATAAGTATCATAATAGATCTTTGGTCAATCTAATTTGATTCAGAAAAAGGTCTACAGGGAGTGTTCATCATGCAGGTATTTGCCTTGTCTTGGCCTATAATCTATTTTGATGATATCAGTATGTTGATTGATCTTTCTTGAAAAGGTAAAGAGTTAGTTTTATGCAATGTCATGATGTATGAAATGCATTGCGTAATGATGTTCTCAAAAAATAAATGAGACTTTGCTATATGCGTTTCGTATGCATATGTTATGATGTGTAATGTTTTTGAAGTGTATCTTTGTCAAGGACAATAAATCCCTGACTTATTGTTGGGGGATGAAGAGTGTGTGTATCTTCAATCTTGTCTAGGATGCTTCCGTTGGGGATTCCTGCTTACTTGTTTCAGGAAACTTCGCTGGGGATGTTGATATCTGCTTGTGGAATAGAGTTCAGGAACATTGGTCGTCTGTTTCTCTATTGCGGAATTTATTTCTTATATACCTTGACTGGGGGTAAAAGAGATGGTTAAACTTCTAACTTGTCTGGGGAAGATAATTTCCCTAAATTATACTAATTGAGACTCGGTGGGGAGATTTGAAGAGTTTAAGCTCCTTTATTTGTTAAAATGATTTACCGGGGAGATTGTGGGGAATGTTCTTTTATTTGTGAAGACTACTCCATGGGAGATGATTTCATAGAAGTGGCTATGGAAACTTCACTGGGGATAATCTTATGAAAGGGACTCTGGGGATTTACAGATAGCTTGAGTGTCATCCCAGCTCCTAGAATTTTGAATAAATGTTTATTCCTGTTCTTATGTATATATTTGTTAAACTTAATCATGTTCATATGCATATGTTCATTTGATTTTAGTCTTTGGATGGTTTTGCAAACAAAACAGAAAAACAAAAAGTTTGAACTTCAAAGTATATTTGTATTGATAATTTTGCCTATAAACAGGTGATTTTGTACAAAGAGACGGAAATCCTAGTAAGAGGAATTCGTTGTAAAATGAAAGAGTACAAAGTGAAAACTAATGCATATAGCCATGTGGAAGTGATCTCATTGGGTTCCAACTCCTTTATTGCCCCTATGTCTTTGAGCATCTCATCCCTCGCCACTGGAAGAAGTTGATTAAACCATTTGAACTTTCGACTTTGGTAATAAAGTTGGTTGTAAGTGATCCAATGGGACATAGTCGTACGCTTTTAATCCCTAATTTTTGCCTGGACTACCCTTTTAGGTTTTCAGTCCACCAGGATACCCTTTTTTGCCCAAGCCGCCCTTTCAGGTTTTCGACTTACCGGGTGTACAATCTTTTGTATATATCCCTTATTTTTTCCCGAACCCTTTTGGTTCGCCAGGATGCCCTTATTTTTTCCTAGGTATGTCAACCTAGCAGGTCATTCTTATGCATATTTTTTTTACTATGTCCGCATTCACAGGGTGCGGGAAATGTTCGCTATCCATAGTGGTTAGCATCATAGCTCTGCCTGAGAATACTTTTTTAACAACAAATGGCCCTTCATAAGTGAGAGTCCATTTTCCCCTGGGACCTCCTTGTGGAAGAATGATACACTTTATTACCAAGTTGCCAGTCTAGTATACCCAATGTTTGATGTTCTTGTTGAAAGCTTTGATCATGCGCTTCTGGTACATCTAACTAAGACAGATAGTAGCTAGCCTCTCCTCATCAATCAAATTCAATTGATCCATCCTAGTCTAAATCCATTCGTCTTGGTCTGAGTCTTCTTCTTTCATAATCCTTAGAGAAGGGATTTGAACTTCAACAGGTATGACGACTTCCATGCCATAGACCAAAGAGAAAGGGGTTGCCCCAGTTGATGTTTGCACTGAAGTACGGTAGCCATGAAGAGAAAATGGTAGCATCTCATGCCAGTCTTTATAGGTCATCACCATCTTTTGCACAATCTTCTTTATATTCTTGTTAGCAGCTTTCACCGTGCCATTCATCTTAGGTCTGTAAGGAGAAGAGTTGTGATGCTTGATCCTGAGCTGCATGCAAAGTTCAGTGATCATGGAATTGTTAAGGTTGGTGCCATTGTTAATGATTATCCTCTCAGGGATACCATACCGACAGATGAAGTTGTTTTTGAATAACCGGGCTACGACGTTCTTGGCAACTGAGGCGAACGGAGTTGCTTCAACCCACTTGGTAAAGTAGTCTATGGTGACAAGAATGAAAAGGTGTCCATTAGAGGTAGTAGGTTTGATTTCTCCGATCATATCGATGCCCCACATTATAAATGGCCAAGGAGAGGTCATGACATTCAAAGTAATTGGAGGCACGTGAACCTTGTCAGCATAAATTTGGCACTTGTAGCAAGTCCTCGAGTGGTGATGACAATCAGTTTCCATGGTCGACGAATAGTATCCAACTCTCAAAAATCTTCTTAGCCATAGTGTGTCCTCTAGAGTGAGTTCCAAAGATACCTTCATGCATATCCTCCATGATCTTCTCTGCTTCCTTCTTGTACACACAACGGAGCAGAATTGAATCATGGTTTTGCTTGTATAAGATCCCATTGCTCAGGAAGAACCTGACTGAGAACCTCCACAAGAATTTCTTGTTGTTGACTGACGCCCCTTTCAGGATACTCTTGAGCTTCAAGATATCTTTTCATATCATGAAACCAAGGCCTCTCCTCTACACCATCAGCGTCAATCTCATAGCAGTGCTGGTTCATCAAATCTTTCGACAATAATTCAGGGAGCTTCGTTGTCCCATATGACCATGAACATAGAAGACATGGTAGCCAAAGCATCTTCCAATTGATTTTCTTCCCTCGAAATGTGTTCAAAGGTAACCTCTTCAAAGTACGGGATCATGGTTAGCACAAGCTCTTTGTAAGGGATAAGATTTAGATGTTTTGTATCCCACTCTCCTTTAACTTGACTGATGACCAAAGTTGAGTCTCCATATACACTTAAAAATTTGATTCTTAAGTCAGTAGCAGCTTTAAGACCCAGGATGCATGCTTCATATTCAGCCATATTGTTGGTACAGTCAAAGCAGAGTCTGGCAGTGAAAGGAGTATGGCAACCTTCAGGTGAAATGATCACAGCCCTAATTCTGTTACCCAGTGCGTTGGAAGCTCCATCAAAAACCATAGTCCATCGGGATCCTTTCTCAGATCCTTCATATAGTCCAGGATTTTCACAATTTGTAATCAGCATTATATTCTCGTATGGGAATTCAAAGTTCATAGATTGGTAATCATCCATAGCTTGATGTGCCAAATGATCTTCCAGAACACTTCCTTTGATTGCTTTTTGCATAGTGTATTGGATATTGTATTGAGTTAAGATCATTTGCCATCGGGCTATCCTTCCGGAGAGATCTTGCTTCTCAAAGATGTATTTGATGGGATCCATCTTAGAGATTAGTATAGTGGTATGAGTCAACATGTACTGTCTTAGTCGGCGAGCAGCCCATGCCAAAGTGCAGAAAATTTTCTCGAGTAGTGAATATCTTATTTCACAACCGGTAAACTTTTTGCTAAGTTAGTATAATGCATGCTCGTTTCGACGAGACTCATCATGCTGCCCCAGCACACGCCCCATTGAATTCTCTAAAACAATTAAGTACATAATCAGAGGTCTTCCTTCAACTGGTGGCATCACAATTGGTGGTTATTGCAAGTATTCATTGATCTTGTCAAAAGCTATTTGTAAATCGTCATTCCATCTGACTACTTGATCCTTCTTCAGCAGCTTGAAGAGTGGCTCACAAGTAGCAGTTAGGTAAGAGATAAATTGGGCAATGTAGTTTAAACATTATAATTCAATAGGATAACTGACTTGGTGTTTTTAATTTTATCTCAATTATTGCGGATAGCAAGAGTCGCCACCGACTTTTCTTTTATCTAATAAAGGAAAGGGTGAAAAGAACAGGAAAGACCTTTTGAGAATTTTCTTGAGTTCGGTGGGTAGGTTATGAAAAGGGAAGGTGCTAACACCCTTTTCATCCGTAGTTATCTACGGATCTTAATTGATAGCTCACTTTTAAAATGCTTTTGTGAAGGTGTTTATTTTTTTGAAAATATTTTGAAAAGTGCCTTCGTTTGGGAAAACTTTGTAATGATTCTCGTCTCTATAAGAATGCATATAAAGTTTGACTTTGAAAATATTTCAATAAATTGTTGGTGTGTTTGAAAGTTGTTGGTTTTGATATTTTTATGAGCAAGCAATTACGAGCAATCTACCTACTCAAAAAGTCTTTGTTCTTCTCCTCCTTTAGATAGTGCTTGTTTACCATTGATTGGTAGAGAGCCTTATCATTGGATGTGAGGGATAGGTGTGGGTCATTATACTGTCATAAAAGTAACTTGTAAAACGCTTTAGCAATTTCCGTAAGGTACTAAGATCGTTTACCAAAGGCAACATCGAAGGGTCATCGAGGGACTACGATCTTTTAATCGAGGGTCTTTTGCTAAAACATCCCACGTTCGAGGGACATGACTATTTTTATCTGAGGCAACAAGTGTGGGTTACCCTAGAGGTGCGTATTTGAAAAGTGTTTTGATTTCATGTATTTGTCTTTGATTAGGGTTGTCTAGCGGTCGATTTTAAATCTTGCCATACACGCCTAATTACTATACAGTATAAGGAAATGTGGTAAAGTGCGGAAAATAAAAGTCTATGCTATGACCGCTTTGGGAGTGGGGGTACAAATTTATGAATGGAGATGAGGTAAAAGCCTGATTAAACTATTACAAATCATAAACAGTTACAATAATCGAAAGAATGTGAAGATAGTAAATTACACGAAAAAAGGAAAGGAGAAATTGTTTTGTGATTTTATCGAATAAAGAAATTAAATCAATTAAAAGCTATGAACAAAAATTCAAGAATTAAAAATCTAAGTAATATTTTTGGCATTTTTGTTTATCATGAAGAAAATAAAACAATTAGAGAAAAAAACCGACTCAAAAAAAAAATAGAATAAAATGTTAACTAACAAAATTGATTTTTTCACAAAAATCTTAAACTATTTTTTAAAACTAAGAAAATTTGGAAAATTATCTAGTTAACAAACTATATTGATTCTAAAAACTAGGTTAACTGAACTAATAAAACTAATAAAAGAAATTACACTAAAATAGAAAAAGGTGGTGTTTAAAACAGAAAATAAGGATGGAAGAAGTAGAATTTTTGGTGAGCTTTAAGTGAAAACAAACAATTATGGCCCAAGTAATAAAAAAAGCAGATTAATTAAAATAAAAAATTGGGCTTATAGTAATTGGAATGGGGCGGAGCCCAATGCTTTTGTTGTTATCAAACATAACATAAAAAAAAGTGATCAAATAAAAGAAAACTGAACATTAATTAATTTATATATATATATATATATATATATATATATATATATATATATATATATATATATATATATATATATATATATATATATATATATATATATATATATATATATATATATATATATATATATGTTGGGTCGGACCGGGTCGGGTCCGGACCCAACTCCTCACTCAAGCAAACAGGTTGAATAACCCTAAAAAAAGCCAACACCTCTCATCTCTTTCTCAATGATCTCAACCTTATTTGATATTTCCTCTATTCTACCTGTTACGAATCACAACCAACATCGCCCCTTTTACTCAACCAAATCGACAACATTAACAATGATTTCTCAATTTGAAACAACATCCCTTCGATCTCGAGTCTCCCTCTTGATTCCACTATAGTTCTCAGGTACATTCATCTTCTTTCAATCGATTTGTTCTCATGTTTACTCTATTTTCGATCACTTACTCAGTTCTCAAATTCAGTCAACGTACATGTGCAGAGAAAGACTCATAAGAGAAAATGCAACAAAGAGTATTTGCTAAAGCATAAAAGGAAATATTTGAGAAAACTGCTTGGTCATCAAACAACAGTAGCAAGCATGTCGTGAAAATGTTACCAATTCGGCGTTCTCAGGTACAGCTTCTTAAATCTCCAACTCTTCTTCTATTCTACTTCCTTCTGGATTCTTCTTGTTCTTTTGACCTGTGATGCTTTATCGTGTTACATGATGTGAATAGCTAGTGTAACATTTCTAGGAAATAACTTTGTCGCGTGAGGGTGGAAATGGCTCGCAGAGAGATGCAGACGGAGGACCGGTTGTGAAGGTAGCAAATGATGAGGGTGGCTGGTAACGGTGATGATGGTTTTGCCGAAAACAAGGAATTACACGGAAGAGAAGAGGAATCATGAGAGTGAATTAATGAGCGGAATTGGGTAGCAGGTGTTTTGTTGTTGTTATGAAAATTGAAGGTTGTAGGTTTAAAGAAGAATGGTTTGTGTCATTGTGGCTGACTGGTGACAGAAGTATATGGGTGTTGAGTCATATTGGTAATGAGCTTGTGCGTGTTGGTTACAGCTAAACAAAACCTGAGCCCTTTGATTTACGAATTCTATTACAGATTTAAGAGAAAGAAAGATAGTTTCCCCGTCCTATTAAGGGAGTTAATCTTCAATATGTTCATGTATATAGTCTCTCTGTCCTGTTTCAGGAATTGATCTACAATCAGTTTGTTGGTAAACACGTCCTGTTCCGGGAGTTTATACCATCGGTGATAAAGATAGTCGCCCCATCCTGTTTCAGGAATTGTTCTTTATCTGACCAAAGAGAAAGAAAGATAGTTTCCTCGTCCTGTTTCGGGAGTTAATCTTTAATTTGTTCATGTAGATAGTCGCCCCGTCTTGTTTTGGGAATTGATCTAAAATCAGTTTTGTTTTACAGATAGTTCCCTTGTCTTATTTCAGGAATTAATCTGGAACCTGCTTTTTATTGGCCGTTGAGATAGTTGCCCTGTCTTGTTTCAGGAATTAATCTTTGACCTGGTTAAAAATTGTTGATGATATTCGTCTGTTGATTAGTATTTCCTTGAAAGGTAAAGAGTTAGTTATATGCAATGTCATGATGTATGAAATGCATTGCATAATGATGTTCTCAAAATAAATTAGATTATGCTATATGCGTTTCGTATGCATAAGCTGTGAAATATTGTTGAAGTGTATTTGTAAACTCATGTGTATCTTTGTCTAGGAAAATAAATCCATGACAATTGTTGGGGATAAAGAGTATGTGTGTCTTCAATCTTGTCTAGAATGCTTCTGTTGGGGATTCCCGCTTACTTGTTTGAGAAAACTCTACAAGGGATGTATTGATTTATGTTTGGGAAGTAGAGTTTAGGAACATTGGTTGTCCGTTGCTCTACTGGGGAATTTATTTCTTTTATATCCTGACTGGGGATAAAAGAGATGGTTAAACATCTTACTCGTCTGGGGAGGATAATTATTATATACCCTGATTGGGGATAAAAGAGATGGATAGCCTTTGAGGAAGATAATTCTTATATACCCTGACTGGGGATAAAAGAGATGGGTAACCTTTTGAGGAAGATGATTCTTAACTGACATCAGGTTCGATTACAGGTTTTACAGCAAGTCTCTAGGGATAGTGGCAACTTTACTGGGGAGAAGAATTTTATCAGTGATTAGCTGGGGAATTTGTAGGTTGTTGGGGAAATAAACCCTTGTTGATGGAGAAGTGCTCTGCTTAGGAAACATACTCTTTTGGCGAAATTGAATTTTTCTAGAGAGAAGAACTTTGCATGGTTTATTTTTCAATTTTGGAAGACCGGACTTAGCTGGGGAAAAGTATTTCCAAGAGATGTACTGATTTGGAACTCCGTGTGTGATATGGTAGCAGAACCGACTGTTAATACTGGTTTGTGTTTTTGTTTGCAAATGTTGCGGTAAGCAAGAGTCGCCACCGACTTTTCTTTTATCCAACAAAGGAAAGGGTGATAAGAACAGAAAAAGACCTTTTTTGAGATTTTCTGAGTAAGGGGGGTAGATTATGGAAAGGGAAGGTGTTAGCACCCTTTCGATCCGTGGTTTTCCACGGGCTCTTAGGTACTTGCTCATTTTGAAAATTGCTTTCATGTTTGTGTATTTTGAAAACTTGTTTGCTTTATGATGACTCTTGTATCAGTCCTCAAGAGTGTGATAAAGCGTTTTTCAAAAAAAGAGTTTTGAAAGTGGTGTGAGAAGTTGTTCTTTGAGCAAGTACTTAAAAGCTATCTACCTACTCGAAAAAGGATGTTCTTTTCGTCCTACCCTTTAGATAGTGCTATCCTACTATTAGTGAGTAGGTAGCCATATCGTTGGATGTTAAGGGACGATCGAAGGGACATTTTACGGTCACTAAGGCAACTGGGCAAGAACTCTTAGTAATTTTCCTAAAGTTCTAAGATCACTTATTTAATCGTGGCAACAGTCGAAAGGGTCATCGAGGGACTTGTGATCTCTTGAACTAAAGGACAGTCACTAAAAATTCTCACATTTCGAGAATTGTGACTGTTTCAAAGGCAACCAAAGTGGGAGACACCCTAGGGGTGAGCATGTGCAAGTGTTCTTTTTTCAGGTATTTTTATCTCGATGTTAGTGATCTAATATTAATTGATTAGTTCTTGCCATACACACCTAATTTACTAGCAGTTTATATACAGGCATATAATATAGTGTGAAAAGTAAAACTTACGGCTATTACAAAGCTTCGGGGAAATTACAATTATATTTGACTGAAAATGTAAAATGCGGAAATTAAAACCCTAATTAGACTATTACAAACCGGGTGCAGTTACAATATTTGAAAAGAAAATGCGAAAAGTGGTAAAGCGAGCGAATTGAAAATACGTCTAAAACCCTAAGGTATAAAAATATTTTTATCTGTTTTTATTCTTTTCAAGAAAATGTTTAAATAAGAATTAGATTAATTAACCTAAATCTAGATTTAAAGGGAAAAAAAAGAAATAAATAAATAAAATTCAAACTAATTAAAAAGAGTTAATTCTAAATTTTTTGTAGTTTTTATTATGAAAAGAACATAAATTAAACATGAATTAAATCCTAGGTCTAATTAGTTTTAATTAAGTAAAGATGTTAAAATAATTAATAATTAATTTACAAAACTAAATAAATAAATAATAAAAAATAAAAAAACCCTAAAACTATATTTTGTGATTTTATTTATTTTATGAGAAAAAAATGATTTGAAACAAAAACAATTAAAATAATTAAACAAAATAAAATAGAAAAATTAAAAAAGGGGAAAGTAATGGGCCTGATAATGAAAGAAAATTGGGGAATATGCTGCTGAATTTTTGTTAGACCTAGAAACTCAGCAACCCCAATGCAAGTGTGTGGTTTAGTGTGGTTACGTCTGGAGGGTCTATGGTAAGCCTGCATGTTGGAGGCGCTGGATCCAGGTCAATTGAGATCTAATGGTGTTGACCTACTAGCCTATTATAAGCGTGGATAACCTGGCTACACTGGACCTAGAGGAAACTTATTAGAAAAAACAAAATTCAAGACCTGGGAATCGAACCCAAGTCTCTTCCCTTTGCATGCGTCCCTTCTACCACTCAGCCAGCCTGTTAATTCATGTACATAATGACACAATAATATTATAAGGATAAATTCAGTCAAGGGTCAAATTATCAAAACGCACTAGATCAGATCTCGCCTGGACCAATGATAACATGCCATTTAAGCCACCGGAGTCCAGGCTGGTCAACGGTGCCGGAGCCCAGCTCCGGTCACCTTCTCCGACTGACTCAAATTTCAAACCTACAAAAACATTGCGAATAAAAGCGTAAATGATACCTTATCCCCATATTTTGAGGGTTGCAATCACGATGGTGGTCTTCTTTTTGGCTGAAGCAGCCTGCAAACGCAGATGCGAAGAAAAAGAAACCTTGTGCCATAATGATGGACCTTCTTGATTCTGACGTCAAAGATTGCATATAACGGTTCAAAACATACACAAATATGATATTAAACTCAAATATGTGCAGAGATATCATTTATATTCCATGAATCGAAAGTTTGAAGTTTGAGAATTTTGCAAATCGTGAGTTATCGTAGGGGGTGATTTTGTATGCTTTGGCCTTCGGGAATGGAATGGTTCTACCCCTGGGATCCTCAGAAGGATGATGGAATGCCTGGATCTGATTGAGATTGGCTGGAGAGTGAGATTTTGAATTACACCACACTTGAATAATTTTGAAACTTTGTTAGGGTTCTCTTGTAGTAGTTGCGCCCTCTTTTTTACTTCTGAAGTGTTTTGCTTATATAGTACATCACATTAGGTCAACAAATGTGGAGGAAATCCAATTAGACAATGCTCTTTTAAAGTGTGAAGATTTTGATTCAAATCTTTCCAAAAGAAAAAATCCACTTCCCTTTTCACTCCACACGATTTTGATAGCTGGCTATGATCTTTTTGGTTTAAAAAAGATTTGCATATTCTATATCTTACATATTCTTGCATTTATTTAGTATTTATTTAATTTATTTTGAATTTATTTGAATAAAATAAAAATAAATAAAATACAAAAACAAAATAATGCATGGACATGTTTAGATATCCTTAGATACTTCATGAACACGTTTGGACTCTAAAAATTTGGCCCAGTAGCTCAAAAATAGGAATTTGTTCAATTGAGATTTCATGCATTCCTTGAAAATTACCCAACTTGTGCAATCCTTATCTCTCTCAATTTTAACCCTAAGAGTGCGTTCTTGGACGTTTTATAGAGCTTAGTATGTCCTATAAACAACCCTTTTGGTTTCATCTCAGTTGGATCTTCCATGTTCATGTAAGGAGCTTTGACCCAAAAGGTGTTTTTGTTGACTTTTAAAACGACCTATAATGTATGAGCTTGTATCTTTTGACTGGGGAATTTCTTGATCTTGAGGGATGAAGAGGAGTTGTAGGTAATTGGATTCTCTTCAAAATGAGCCTTGGTGGAAAAATTTCTGATAAAGTATGAGAAAGTTATGCATGGTCAAAGTTTGGTTGACTTTTCCTATAGAAACTCTAATTTGCCATTTTTTACTTTTGATGAATTAGGAGTATTTCTTGAGGAATCATGATCAACCCTTGATAAAATGATGGATATCACTTAAAAATGTTGATGTTGACCAAAAATCTTGAAGTTTGATTGTATATAGGCCACAGTTGACTTTTGACCTAGTATAATTGATTTCTAGGCATTTGAGCAGTTGACATAGCAAACTTGTTGTGCAAGGAATGAAATTTGTCATGGATGATCTTGTGGACATATTAGGACCATGTGCAGCATTTGAGACCATTTGAGTTCACACATCCTGATAAAAACTGAAAACCCTAGTTAGAGGTTCATTGCCTTAGGAGGAGAATTTGTCTAGTCAATTCTTAGTCATCCTAGGGCAAGTTGGGGACCTCAATGGGCATGTGTGAAGTAAAATGAGAGGGAAAATTTTAGGGTACAACACCGTGGGTTGGTAATATTTCCGGGGGTAAGATCATTCTCCTTTATACACTAGGGGATATGCTGGTGAGTATGATTATGTTATCAGCTGGAAGATGTCCCACTTTCTATTTAAAGGCATTTTAGACCTGTTGGGGAATGTATCCTTATTGAAGATGTGCTGGTGAAGGTGACTCTGTGGGGATAATCCCATGGAGATTGATCTATGGGGATGACTTGAATATTGTCCTACCTCCTAGAGTCCTTGATAAACGTTGATCAGAGTGATAATTCTTTTACTGATAGACAAGTGATGCGATAATAGGATATAGTTGTACACTTTAATCCCTAATTTTTGCATGGACTGTCTTTCTATATTTTCAGTCCACCGGGATACCCTTTTTTTTCCAAGCCACCTTTTCAGGTTTTCGACTTGCCGGGTGTACATCTTTTGTATATATCCCTAATTTTTGTTCGAACCTTTTTGGTTCGCCGGGATGCCCTTACTTTTGCCTAGGCATGTCAACCTAGCGGGTCTCTTTTATGCGTAGTATTTTCTGACTATGTCTGCATTCACAGAGTCTGGAGAGTTGTTACTGTCTATGGTAGTAAGTTTTGCAGTAATGCCAGGAAATGTTTGCTTGATCGCACGTTACTTTCATATATGGGAGCCCACTTTCCCCTGGGGTTAGTCTGGTACACTTGTTGTTTCGAAGTTTTTCTGATCAAGTTTCTTGAAAGTCTTGACCTTTCTCAATATTTTTTTAAGAACTGTCATGGAAGGATCTGAAGACATGATACTGACACCACATGATACTACTAGCACAAATAAGCAATTTGATGATACCGAATATTCAAATTTCAAAGTGGTTTTTGCTGGAACCCCTAATCAATGTAACATGCCCCAAGTGATTCAGATGGAGATTTGCCCCTGGCTATTCAGCATTTCTGAGATTCTTTGAATCTCGTCTTGACTGCCACATATGAGTTGGACAATAATATGTCATGCCCCTTGGACTATGGAAGGTTTGTCATTTGGAAGTGCCTTTCCATTTGAAGTGATTTCGTTTACAGAGAGGATTTCTGTTCATTGGACTTTCGTCGTGCGAATTTCTCTGCTGTCAAACAATTAGTTAAACAGTGGTATCATAAATGAAAAATTTATGTTTGCCTTTGAAGTTTTGAAAATGCATTTTTAGCAAACAAAAGAATTTTGTAAGAATATGAAGTCAACTCAGAATTTATAGTAAACCTTACAGGATTCAGGATACCTTTTGTAATAGTATGCTTTCAAAGTAACCCATGCTTCAGCTAGGACTTTTAAGGGTTGTAACATGGTCTGGTTCACGTCTTAATAAACAAAGGATAAGGCTCAAAGTTTATTTGTTCCCAACCCGTTCTTCATGATGTTCTTCAATCCTATACTCAGTTAATTGTGCGTTTGGGTTCCAATTGAGTCTGGAATGATACTTTGGTGATGGTTTGGGTACTGGAAGCTTATTTGAGAAGGCAGGCATTTTTTGTAACATTTTTCTATTGTCGAGGATTTGTAGCGACCTCTTTTTGATTTTATTATCCCTACTTTTTTGCCTGAACTGTTTCTTTTGTGATTACAGTAAGCGGGATGCCCCAGTTTTTTCTTAAGTCTCCTTCATAGGTTTTGACTTCGTGGGCTCTTCTTTTGAAAGATAATGACTGCCTGTTTTACGGGGAACCATCATCGTCTTTTGATTTGGAAGGACGCCTCTGATGCTATTTGTTGTGTACAAAGTGAAAGCTTATGACTGAATACACATTTGAATTAACTGAGAAACTACCCTGCCCCATGTTATGATTAAGGGTTCTAATTTGCGTAAAAAGAAAACTCCTACTTCTTAGGCTCAAAGGGGTTAACTAGGGATTATCTTCCTTATTACTCCACTATTTGGGATTTGAAACAAAGCATGTACATTGTCATCAAGGTCTGTTCGTAAGCATATTGTAGAGATTACGGTATTTTTTTGTCATCCTCCCTCTAAAGACTTATAACTTTTAATTGAGATTTGAATATCATAAAAGGAAGTAAAAGCATAGTTTAAGTATAGTGAAAATGAATGGACTAATTCAAGACAAACATATGCAATTCATTAATAAGGACGACCAAAAGTCTGACATAAAGATAAATGTTTGAATCAACTAGAGAACTTACAATCGAAAATTCGAATGAACAAAAAGCTTCTACGCCTTAACTTGTCACTTTAGATGGTGTGCCTTGCAGCCTCGGCATTTGAGGGATAACAGAAGAACTCGATCTGACCATCTTGCGTGAACTAGACTATTCCTCCGTTAAGCAGGTCCTGAATCTTATTTTTTAATGCCCAACAGCTGTCACTGTCGTGTCCAGGACTGTTGGAATGCTATACACACCTTACATTAGGATTGTGATGGGAATAAGAAGTATTGGTCTTCGGATGAGGATCCTTTAACATAACCAACTCCGCCTTCAACATATGTTGCAATGCTTGAGACAAAGACATGTTGATTTTGGTAAATTTTATTTTGGGTGTGTCCTGCTTATATTGATGACCCTGTTGTCTTTGGCGAGGATGTCATAGGACTTGCGATGTAGTAGCAATCCAAAAAGGCCTACTTTTAACCAATCCAACTTCCTGCCTCATTGGAGGTTGACTAATGATTTGATCCTCAATTCTATCCGTTCTTCCCATACAGTTGCATTCGTCTTGATGAAGCTCGCTAATGAGAGTTCTCAACTCTTCTTGTCCCCGAGCTAAGTTTTTGATAAGAGCCATTTGTCCCATCAACTGGATTCTCATTGTTGCCATCTCAGCTTGCAATTGTTCCAACTGGGCATCCTTGTTGTCTTCAGGATTCTTCTTGGTCATGCTCTCAGTGAGGAGTGATTTTAATTCTTCTTGACCCATAGATAGGTTCAGGAACATTTCTTTGAATTGAGCGTCTTGAGCTTGGAGATTCCTGACAGTTTGCTCGAGAGCCATCTTTTACTGAAATAAATAGTAACCAGATGAGAAAACCTGTATGGGGAAAACCTGTTATGACATGATGCATGATATTTAAATGCAATGTTTTCAAGGATCTCGTGGAGTAAACAGAAGAAAATGTTGGAAGTTGAATCTGATGGCAGTTTTGATTGAATAACTTTATACCATTAAATGTCCTTCTGCGAGAATCAACCTCACCATGTCGAGTGGGTCATAGCCTTTGACTCAAGATAACATGCTTTAGTTTTGACATCATTGGTTAGAGGAAAATAAATCCCCTTGCCCCTTGCTAGGCGTTTGGTTCATGATACTTTGACGTCATTTGGTTAGAGGAAAATAAACCCTCTTGCCCCTTGTTAGGCGCCTGGTTCATGATAACCTGCATCACTCCCCCTTGAGATCCTTGAGTTGGTCAGTGAAAATGATATGGTATGTGTTGTACCCCAAAATTTTCCCTCTCATTTTACTCAATACATGTCAATTGAGGTCCCCAAGTTGCTCAAGGAAGTCCAAGAGTTGACTAGACCAACTCTCTCCTAAGGCAGTATAGCTCAAATTAGGGTTTCATTTTTCATCAAGAAGAGAGGACCAAAAAGGTATCCTATGTTATCCATGGTCCTAATATGTTCCCAAGACCCTACATGTCAAGTTTCATGCCTTGCACAAGAAGTTTGCCCAGCCAACTGCTCAGATGCTTGAGAATCGACTATACTAGGTCAAAAGTCAATTGTGGCCCACATATAGACAAACTTCAAGATTTTTGGTCAACATCATTTTTTGAAGTGTTATCCATCATTTTATCAAGTGTTGATCATGATTCCTCAATGGATGCTCCAAATTCATCAAAACCCAAAAGTTGCTAAATTAGGGTTTTGCAGGAAAAGTCAACCCAACTTTGACCAAGCATAACTTCTTCATACTTTGTCCGGAATTTTCCATCCAAAGCTCATTTTTAAGAGGATGCAATTCCCTACAACTCATCTTCAGCTCACAAGTTTAAAATATGTACTCACAAAAAGATATGAATTTTGACATTATAGGTCCTTTTGAAAAGTCAACAAAAACACCTTTTTGGTCAAAGCTTCATACATGAACATGGAAGACTCAATTGAAATGAGACCAAAAGGGTTGGTTAGGGGACATTCTAAGCTTCCCAAAAAGTCCAAGAACACCTCTCTAGGATTAAAATTGGAGGAGATATGCCTTGTCAAAGTTGACCTTTTTTGCAAAATTGCCAAAAGTAAAATGGGTCAAAATCGCATTTTTTGCCAAATGGGCCTAGCTTTTTGTGCTTGCATCCCACTTCCAACATGGCCCACGACCTTTGAGTCCATTCTTACAATATTTTATTATTTATACTATTTATTTTTTATATTTTATCCAATAAAATGCAAAATTAAATAAAATGAATAAAATGAATAATGTAAGATATTGATTTCAAATCTTTTTTCTCATCAAAGTAAGGAGAAAGATATGCTGACATGGCAAGGAAAATTCGTGGAGAGAGAAAGATTTGATTTGGTCCAAATGTGCAAGAAATCATGTAATTGAAAGCCATTATTTTTTCATTAAAAGCAAAGATTTCTTCCAACTTTATTAACCTAAATTTGATTCACTATATATGTATGCCCACTAAGAAGCGCAGGAGGAGGAGACAACTCTAAGTGCTCAAACAAAAATTGCAAAAATCATTCTAAATCATGAAAACAAAAAGAAAGAGTTATAGCCTCTTTCAATCCAACCTAAGCATCTCATTCACACCCATAGGTTCCCAGGAACACGTACCACCCTTTTAATCAAGCAATCACACGCCAAAACCACCATCCACGATCATCACCGTTTGGTAAACTTCTGGAAATTTAATCTTTCTTTTTTCGCATTGTTGGATGTTTTAATGCTTTGATTATTACTCAGGACCTTCATTAGGATAGATTGGACGCTTTGCATTAGAGTATCAAGGCTTAAATCACTTGATGCCATTGTTAGGGCATCACGAACTGAAGCTTACGAAACTTTTAATCTAAGGACCTTCAGGCCAAACTAACCCCATATTTGGATTCCTGGGAATATTTCAGGGGTAGTAGGGACTTTTGCACCTTTTAAATTCCACATTTTGCAGGTTTTGGGATTTTTACCCTTCCGGAGAAGACGACCGGAGCGCAGCTCTGGTGTCGTTGACTCGTCTCCCTCTGGCGAAGACATTCTGACTGCAGGCGTGGCGTTTCTTTATAATGTGATTGGTTCTGGAAATACTGACGTGTTTATGTTTTGCTGACTGGGATCTAATGGCTTATTTGATATATATTATTTTTATTTGATTTTATGTATGAGTTAACATCCAACGCAGTTGGTCAGAGGAAGGAAGGCAGAAGCTCATGTCCTGGGTTCGATCCCAGGCGTGCGCTTTTGGCATTTTCTCCATTATTTTCACCAGATCCAGCACACCTCACCTTCTGAGGATCATCACGCGCCCTCAGATCTCATCCTCTGGATCCATCTTCAGCCAAATCCAGCACACCTCACCTTCTAAGGATCATCATCCTCTAGATCCATCTTCAACCAAATCCAGCACACCTCACCTTCTGAGGATCATCACACGCCTTCTGATCTCATCCTCTGGATCCATCTCCAGCCAGATCCAACGCCAGCATACGCAGGTCCACCATGAGTCCCCAGAAGATGGTCTCATTGGATCAGGCGCCAGACTCTGGGCCATCCTTCTGGGTGTCAGAAGTTCAACATACACCCCCCAGATTTGCTAATAGCAGGCCCATTTTGTTATTTCTACTATTTTTCTTTAATTTCTTTTCTTTAATTATTTTGTTTTTTTTAATCAATATAAAAATTATTTTATTAAATTAACAAATCAAAAAATCACAAAAAAACTTATTTTCTTAATAAATTTTATTTTTAATTAATTAGTTTAATTAATTTAGGGCAACTTTAATTTATTTCATAATTTAAAAACAATTATAAATTAGGTTTAATTAATTTGTGATTTAATTGTTTTCCCAAATAAAAATCCACAAAAATTTCTTTCTCAATTAGGGTTTTAAGTTATTAATTACCGCCCTCGTATTCAATTTTCCGCGCGCTTGTTAATTATTTTTTCCATTTTTTTGTAACTGTTCAGGGTTTGTAATAGTTAAATTAGGGTTTTATTTCTTACTTTAAATCCCCGATTTTTGGTTATGTAATTAATCCCCCTCCCCGAAGCCTTGTAATAGCTAGGTTTTACTTCCTCGCACTTTTAATTTTTGCAATCTTTAACTGTTAGATGTATGGCTAATAGGATTGTATGGCAAGAATGCATGAAAAATTAAAACAGTTAGAAAACCCTAATGTGCAAAGACTAAAATAACTTAAACAAATCACTCGCACATGTTCACTCCTAGGGTTTACCTCTCTTCGGTTGCCTTCGGTAAACAATCATTAAGCATAGGAGATTTTAGTGGTTTCCCTCCAGTCTAAAGAGATCAAATTGTCCCATTTGAACGTTTCCTCGGAAATATCTTAAGACTCTAGGGTTATTACTAAAGTTTTCTAACTATTGTTTTAGTGATTGTACTTGTCCCTTTCGAATGTCCCTTACAAACTCCAACGACGGTGCTACCTACTCCTTAATAGTGGGATAGCGTTGTCTAAAGAAAATAGAACAGAAATGATCTTCTTTCGAGTAGGTAGATGCTAGTAGGTACTTGCTCAATGAAAACATTTCACACAAACACTTTTCAAAAATAAATTTTTAGAACAAACTTCGTCACATCCTTGAGGACTGATACAAGGGTTATCACGAAGTAAAAAAAAATTTCAAGACAAACACACACAAGCAATTTGAAAAAGTGAGCAAGTACCTAAGAGCCCGTAGATAACTACGGATAGAAAGGGTGCTAACACCTTCCCTTTCTATAATCTACCCCCCGTACTCAGAATATCTCGAAAAAAGGTTTTTTCTATTCTTTTTCCTTTTCCAAGATTGGATGAAATAAAAGTCGGTCGCGACTCTTACTTACCGCGACATTTTGCAAACAAAAAATGCAAAACTCAAACCAGTATTAAACAGTCAGTTCTGCCACTGTATCACATAACTGGCGTCTCTGCTAGGGAAAAAATATAAAGTGGGGTAAACCTTAGGATCTAGGTCATATTTAATTGCATTCTCTTGATTTGTCTTGCTTGCTTTATATTTATGGGAACTGTTTGGGTTACTTAATCCTACACCCGAATCTGGGGAACACCTTTTAGGTAAGTAGCAATAAAATGTGAGCGAACTATGATGGGGTACACCGGCATGGTTGAAGCAGTAGCTACGTTGATGTGGCACTTTGGTTGGTACCAGTAACCCTTGAGTCAATCGGGAAGAGTACGGGGCCGCCGCGTGGTGTCATGAAGCATCAACTGACCTTTAGAACCTTTAGTTGCCCAACTTGGCCATTAGAAAGTAGTGAGATATCCGGCCTCGGTGTAGAGCTGAGAATTGGTTGATACTCGATGCTAGACTCATTGAGATCAGATTTTCGGGATATTTCAGCTGCAAGAAAAGATTGCGTAATTTGAGACAATGCCGATAAAGGATGGTCAGTGATATAGAGATCCTTTAGAACTCGGTTACTATTTATAGGACAGGTTGAACCAATCCAACTTCAAGAGGGTACTACCTTAAAACCCATGCAAGCCTAAACCTAAGGCTGTTTGTGTGACTTGTGTGCTTTCAACTTGAACTACTTGCAGGGTTTTATTATCTGACAACATGAGTTCCTCGCAGGTTTTGTTTACATTCATTATCTAATAACTTGGATTTCTTTCAGGGTTTACTTGCTTACATCACCTTGCACTTTTGCTTAAACGCATAGCATACACATCATAACATCATGCCTTAACATTTCCTTAACCATTTCAAGGATCTCAAGGGTTTATGATGCAGGTTATGGTAAATCAGACGTCTAGAAAGGGGCAAGGGGATTTATTTTCCTCTAGCCAATGTCGTCTAGAGATCAAAACACGATAACTAGAGTCATTAGCTATGACCCACTCGATATGGTGAGCTTGACTCTCGTAGAAGGACTCTCAACGATACAAAGTTCTTCAATCAAAGCTACAAAATTCAACTTCTGACATTTCTTGTTTACCCTGTGAGATCCTTGAAAACATTGCATACGCATATCATCCATGACATTGCATAAACAGGTTTCATAATAGGTCTCTCATGTTCTCGTTGTTTATTTCAGCAATGGCTTTCCAACAAGACAACAAAGATCTTCAAACTCAAGAAGCTCAATTCAGGGAAATGTTCCTAAACCTATCCAAAGGGCAGGAAGATTTGAAAACACTCCTCGCTGGGAACTTGGTCAAGAAAAGTCTTGAAGACAATAAGGACGAACGGTTGGAACAACTGCAAGCTGAGGTAGAAGCAATGAGAACCCATATGTTGGGGCAGATGGATCTTATCCAAGGCCTAGCCCAGGGACAAGAAGAGCTGAGAGCCGTCATCAACCAACTTCATCAAGACGGACACAACCGTATGAAGCAAGCAGTCAAGGTCGGGGACCAAATAATTGATCAACCTCCAAGAAGATAAAAGGTTGGTTGGGTGAAGAGTGGACCTTTCCAAATTTCTACTACCTCACGGGTCCAACAACAATCTCTCCAAAAACAATGGGTTAATCAGAGTAAACCGGATATACCCAAAAAATAGTTTACCAAACTCAATGTGTCGTTGTCTTAAGCTTTGCAACACCTGTTGAGGATGAATATGATTACGTTGATAGGACCTCATCTGAATCCCAAGACTTCCTCTCCTGACTACAATCTGGATGCAAGGTGTGCTTATCATTCTAGCAGCCCGGGGCACGATACTAACGATTTTTGGGTGCTGAAATACAAGATTCAGAATATGATTGACACCAAGGAGATCGAATTCGACCCTCCGAAGACTCCCAACGTGATCACTGCTCCGTTGCCAAAACATGGCTAGGATTGAAAGCATTTTTGTTCATTTAATTCTCAAGTTGTATTTTCTTTGCTTATTCGAACAATTATTGTCATGTCAAAACTTTGTTATTTCATTAATGCATTACACATGTTTGTCTTGAATTAATCTATTTTCACTATGCTTAAATTGCTTTATACTTCCTTTTCGTGATATTTAAATCTCGATTAAAAGCTCTAAGCCTTAGAGGGAGGATGAAGAAAACGATACCACAATCTCTACAGTATGCTTTTGAACAGACCTTGTTGACGATGTACAGGCGTTGTTTCAAATCCTAAACAGTGGAGTTATAAGGAATATAATCCCTAGTCAACCCTTTCGAGCCAAAGAAGTAGGAGTTTTTCTTTTCACACATATTAAAACCCTTAATCATAACCTGGGGAAGGGTAGTTTTCTCAGTTAATTCAGAGGCGCATTCAGTCACAATCTGCCGCTTCGTACACAATGAATGACATCAAAGACGTCCTTCTGAAACAAAAGACAGTGATGGTTCCCTATAATCATCAAGACAGACAGTCATTATCTCTCGAAAGAAAAGCTCGCTAAGTCAAAACCTATGAAGGAGACTTAAGAAAAAAAACGGGGGCATCCCGCTGATTGTAAACACAAAAGAAACAGTTCAGGAAAAAGACAGGGATAATAAAATAAAAAAGAAAGAGTTCCTACAAACCCTCAATAAAAATGACTGCCTATTCAAAATAAACTGTCAATATCTGAACCATCACTGGAATATTAGAGCAAAGACTCAAACGGGATCTAAATGCACAATTAACTGAGCATAGGATCAAAGAACATCATGAAGAACGGGTGGGTACAAATAAAATTTGAGCCTTTATCCTTTGTTTCTTAAACCGTGAACCAGACCACGTTATAACCCTTAAAAGTCCTAGATGAAGTATGGGTTAGTTCCGAAGCATACTGTTACAAAAGGTATCCTAACTCCTAAAGGTTCGTTACAAATCCCGAGTTGATATCACATCTTTGCAAAATTCTATTTTACTAAAAAAACTGCATTTTCAAAACCTCAAGACAGACATAAGCTTTGCATTCTTAAAATAACATTGTTTGCATATGACTATTTGTTCAACAGCAGAGAAATTCGCATGACGAATATCTAGTGAACAAAAACCTTCTCAATAAAAAGGATCACCTCAAGTGGAAAAACACTTCCAACCAAGGGGCACGACATGATCATTGTCCATCATCTGGGGCAGTCAAGTCAAGATTCAAGGAATCTCTCAAAGATGCCAAATATCCAGGGGTAGATCTCCATCTGAATCACTTGGGGGCATTGGGTATGAATTCCAGCAACGAATCATGTATGATCAAACAAATATCTTCTGGTAGTGTGGCAACACAACACTACCGACAGTGATAACTCCCTACACCCTGAGAGCGTGGACATAGTCAGAAAATAATGTGCATGAATAAAGACCTGCTAGGTTGACTGGCCTAGGAAAAAATAAGGGAATCCCGATAAACCAAAAGGGTTCGGGCAAAAATTAGGGATAAAAACAAAAAAGATATGTACATCCGGCAAGCCGAAACCTGAAAAGGCGGCTTGGGCAAAAAAGGGTATCTCGGTGGACTGAAAATCTGAAAAGACAGTCCAGGCAAAAGTTAGGGATTAAAGCGTACGACTATGTCCCGTCATCTCGTCACTTGCCTATCAGTAGAAGACTTATCATTGCGATCGGAAGTTAACAAGCACCTCATAAGTTGGGAAAACACTCAATCCACAAGGCCTCCGCAGGAACTTTCTCCAGCAGGTACAGGGACAGAAATGTCTTGATGCGAAGTCACCATTATAACATACGTCCCAGTAACGTCTATGTCCCTCATAGAGTAGAGGCAACTAAAGCTTTAACATCAGCTTCCCCAAACAGGAGCTACGTTCCCCAACAAAGTTCCTTCAGAGAATCGACATCTATATTCCCCGACCGAATTTCATAATCGCAAGCAGTTTGTCAAGTTGTCTACCAAGAAGAGTTTATTTCTATGAATACAGAAGCTCAATCCCTAACAGAGTTTATTCCTCCGGCTATGGAAGTTCATCCCCCAGCAGAGTTTATCTCTCTGAATCGGAAAGATCTTCCAGCAAAGCATCTCCTCTCTCAAACAGAGTTATTCCCCCGCAGATTTATTCTCAAGCAGAGTCTCTCCTCGGAAGAATATCTGTAAACAAGGAGCAAATTCCACCATAGTGATCTTCGTTCACCATCCCCAGCGGAAGTAGAAGAACCACTTTTTCTACAATGGTCAGGAATTCAATTCTGGTACTCTCCAGCAGCAGTCGGGGATTTATTTTCCCAATCTCAGACATGTCACAATAGCATTTCATGTTCATACATCATGACCTGCGCACACATATCGCATACAGTATAACCTCATTTATTTTGAGAACATCATCATACAATGCATTTCATGCATCACATATAAATAATCATGTACCTTTTTCAGGAAAGATGGTTATCATTAACAATTTCCAGCACGTCCAAGATTAGCTCCTGAAACTAAACAGAGTAATTATTTGTGCGACCAAAGGCAGCTTTACACGGGTTCGTCATAAAGAAATCTTACATGAGTTTCTCCTAAATGCAGCTTCACACAGGTGTATCCTGAAAAATCTTACACGGGTCCCTTCTTATACATTTCCAAATAAAGGTTCACACGAACTTATCCCGAAGTAACCTCACCCTGGTTCCTCCTGAAGTTTCACACGAACTCGTCCCGAAGTAACCTCACCCAGGTTCCTCCTAAAGCCCTACACGGACTTATCCCGAAGTAACTTTACCCAGGTTCCCTCTGTAGTTTTACCCAAACTCCCTATGAAGCAACCTTACCTAGGTTCCTGCTCGGTTCAGATGCGGTTTTACCCAAACTTCTCACGAAGAAACCTTACCTAGGTTCCTTCTCGGTTCCGATGTAGTTTTACCCAAACTCCATACGAAGCAACCTTACCTAGGTTCCTTCTCAATTCAAATGCAGTTTTACCCAAACTCCCTACGAAGCAACCTTACCTAGGTTCCCTCTCAATTCAGATGCAGTTTTATCCAAACTCCATACGAAGCAACCTTACCCAGGTTCCTTCTCAGTTCAGATGCAGTTTTACCTAAACTCCCCACAAAGCAACCTTACCCAGGTTCCTTCTCAGTTCGGATGCAGTTTTACCCAAACTCCTCACAAAGCAACCTTATCCAGGTTCCTTCTCATAGCCCTACTATCCATGCTTTCACATCGAAGTAATCCTACTATCCAGGTTCCTTCTCTCAACCCTACTATCCAGGTTCCTTCTCACAGCCCTACTATCAAGGCTTTCATATCGAAGTAACCCTAATATCCAAGTTCCTTCTCATAGCCCTACTATCCAGGCTTTCATATCGAAGTAACCCTACTATCCAGGTTCCTTCTTACAGCCCTACTATCCAGGCTTTAAAATTGAAATAACCCTACTATCCAGGTTCCTTCTCACAGCCCTACTATCCAGGCTTTCATTTCGAAGTAACCCTAGTATCCAGGTTCCTTCTCACAGACCTACTATCCAGGCTTTCATTTCGAAGTAACCCTACTATCCAGGTTCCTTCTCATAACCTTACCATCCATGTTTCTTCTCTCTTATCTCTAGACAGCAGTCCACAACACTGTAAGACCTGGACCTGATCAAACCCGATCGGTTTCACATTTCCCCAGTAAATCATGGTGCAGCTTGTACCCCGACCAGATACGCAGTACACTTCCGCTTCCTCAAGTCGGAGTTATTCCCCAGTAGAGTAACGAACAACTGAAGCTCCTAAAACTCTAGTTCTCCCAAGACAGGAAATCAACATCCCCTAGATGGCATCTTTAAGCCCATCTCCAAAAAATCTCCATCGCATCCAGGATGGCATCTTTAAGCCCATCTCCGACAATCTTCAATCCTTGACCTCCAAATGGAATCTGTAAGCCCATTCCCGATATCACAGATGAAGTGCCACTTCATGCGAGTGCAAATTTCTGGGCACTCTAGTGTTCGATCATCTTCCACCTTCAGATCACAAATAGCAGAGCAGCCAATCTACATCCTCAGGTTTAAGAAGATTGAACAGGGGAAGCTATTGTACCCCAAAATTTTCCCTCTCATTTTACTCAATACATGTCAATTGAGGTCCCCAAGTTGCTCAAGGAAGTCCAAGAGTTGACTAGACCAACTCTCTCCTAAGGCAGTATACCTCAAATTAGGGTTTAATTTTTCATCAAGATGAGAGGACCAAAAAGGTCTCCTATGCTCTCCATGGTCCTAATATGTTCCCAAGACCCTACATGTCAAGTTTCATGCCTTGCACAAGAAGTTTTCCCAGCCAACTGCTCAGATGCTTGAGAATCGATTATACTAGGTCAAAAGTTAAATGTGGCCCACATACAGGCAAACTTCAAGATTTTTGGTCAACATCATTTTTTGAAGTGTTATCCATCGATTCCTCAAGGGATGCTCCAAATTCTTCAAAACCCAAAAGTTGCTAAATTAGGGTTTTATAGGAAAAGTCAACCCAACTTTGACCAAGCATAACCTCTTCATACTTTATCAAGAATTTTCCATCCAAAGCTCATTTTGAAGAGGATGCAATTCCCTACAACTCATCTTCAGTTTACAAGTTCAAAATATGTACTCACAAAAAGATATGAATTTTGACATTATAGGTCCTTTTGAAAAGTCAACAAAAACACCTTTTGGGTCAAAGCTTCATACATGAACATGGAAGACTCAATTGAAATGAGACCAAAAGGGTTTCTTAGGGTACATCCTAAGATTTCTAAAAAGTCCAAGAGCACCTCTCTAGGGTTATAATTGGAGGAGATATGCCTTGTCAAAGTTGACCTTTTTTACAAAATTGCCAAAAGTCAAATGGGCTCAAATTGCATTTTTTTGCCAAATTGGCCTAGCTTTTTATGCTTGCGTCCCACTTCCAATAGGGTCCACGACCTTTAAGTCCATTCTTACATTATTTTATTATTTATACTATTTATTTTTTATATTTTATCCAATAAAATGAAAAATTAAATAAAATGAATAAAAGGAATAATGTAAGATATTGATTTCAAATCTTTTTTCTCATCAAAGTAAGGAGCAAGATATGCTGGCATGGCAAGGAAAATTCGTGGAGACAGCAAGATTTGATTTGGTCCAAATGTGCAAGAAATCATGTTATTGAAAGCCATTATTTTTTCATTAAAAGCAAAGATTTCATCTAACTTTGTTAACCTAAATTTGATTCACTGTATATGTATGCCCACTCAGAAGCACAGGAGGAGGAGACAACCCTAAGTGCTCAAACAAAAATTGAAAAAATCATTCTAAATCATGAAAACAAAAAGAAAGAGTTCTAGCCTCTTTCAATCCAACCTAAGCATCCCATTCATACCCAGAGGTTCCCAAGAACACGTACCACCCTTTTAATCAAGCAATCACACGCCAGAACCACCACCCACGATCATCACCGTTTGGTAAACTTCTGGAAATTTAATCTTTCTTTTTTTGCATTTTTGAATGTTTTAATGCTTTGATTATTACTCAGGACCTTCATTAGGACAGGTTGGACGCTTTGCATTAGAGCATCAAGGCTTAAATCACGTGATGCCATTGTTAGGGTATCACGAACTGAAGCTTGCGAAAATTTTAATCTAAGGACCTTCAGGCCAAACTAACCCCATATTTGGATTCCTGGGAAAATTTCAGGGGGAGTAGGGTCTTTTGCACCTTCTAAATTCCACGTTTTGCAGAATTTGGGATTTTCACCCTCCCAGAGAAGACGACATGAGCGCAGCTCCGACGTCCTTGACTCGTCTCCCTCTGGTAAAGACATTCTGACTGCAGGCGTGGCGTTTCTTTATAATGTGATTGGTTCTGGAAATACTGACGCATTTATGTTTTGCTGACTGAGATCTAATGGCTTGTTTGATATATATTATTTTTATTTGATTATATGTATGAGTTTACATCCAATGCAGTTGGTAAGAGGAAGGAAGTCAGAAGATCATGTCCTGGGTTCGATCTCAGGCGTGAGCTTTTGGAATTTTCTCCATTATTTTCACTAGATCTAGCACACCTCACCTTCTGAGGATCATCACGCGCCCTCTAATATCATCCTCTAGATCCATCTTCAGCCAGATCCTGCACACCTCACCTTCTGAGGATCATCATCCTCTGGATCCATCTTCAGCCAGATCCAGCACACCTCACTTTTTGAGGATCATCACGCGCCCTCTGATCTCATCCTCTGGATCCATCTCCAGCCAGATCCAACGCTAGCATACGCAGGTCCACCATAAGTCCCCAGAAGATGGTCTCATTGGATCAGGCACCAGACTCTGGGCCATCCTTCTGGGTGTCAGAAGTTCAGCATACACCCCCCCAGATTTGCTAACAGCATGCCCATTTGGTTATTTCTACTATTTTTCTTTAATTTCTTTTCTTTAATTATTTTGTTTTTTTTAATCAATACAAAAATCATTTTATTAAATTAACAAATCAAAAAATCACAAAAAGACTTATTTTCTTAATAAACTTTTTTTTAATTAATAAGTTTAATTAATTTAGGGCAACTTTAATTTCTTTCATAATTTAAAAACAATTAGAAATTAGGTTTAAATAATTTGTGATTTAATTTATTTCTCAAATAAAAATCCACAAAAATTTATTTCTCTCAATTAAGGTTTTAAGTTATTAATTACTACCCTCGTATTCAATTTTCCGCACGCTTGTTAATTATTTTCTCCATTATTTTATAATTGTTCAGGGTTTGTAATAGTTAAATTAGGGTTTTATTTCTTACTTTAAATCCCCGATTTTTGGTTATGTAATTAATCCCCCTCCCTGAATCCTTGTTATAGCTAGGTTTTACTTCCTCGCACTTTTAATTTCTGTAATCTTTAACTGTTAGATGTCTGGCTAATAGGATTGTATGGCAAGAATGCATGAAAAATTAAAACAGTTAGAAAACCCTAATGTGCAAAGATTAAAATAACTGAAACAAATCACTAGCACATGTTCACTCTTAGGGTTTACCTCTCTTCGGTTGCCTTCGATAAACAATCATTAAGCATAGGAGATTTTAGTGGTTGCCCTCCCGTCTAAAGAGATCAAATTGTCCCATTCAAACGTTGCCTCGGAAAGATCTTAAGACTCTAGGGTTATTACTAAAGTTTTGTAACTATTGCTTTAGTGATTGTACTTGTCCCTTTCGAATTTCCCTTACAAACTCCAACGACGGTGCTACCTACTCCTTAATAGTGGGATAGCGCTGTCTAAAGGAAATAGAACAGAAACGATCTTCTTTCGAGTAGGTAGATGCTAGTAGGTACTTGCTCAATGAAAACTTTTCACACGAACACTTTTCTAAAATAAATTTTCAGAACAAACTTCGTCACATCCTTGAGGACTGATACAAGGGTTATCACGAAGTAAAAAAAAATTTCAAGATAAACACACACCAGCAATTTGAAAAGGTGAGCAAGTACCTAAGAGCCCGTAGATAACCACGGATAGAAAGGGTGCTAACACCTTTCCTTTCTATAATCTACCCCCCGTACTCAGAATATCTCGAAAAAAGGTTTTTTCTGTTCTTTTTCCTTTTCCAAGATTGGATGAAATAAAAGTCGGTGAAGACCCTTGCTTACCGCGACATTTTGCGAATAGAAAACACAAAATGCAAACCAGTATTAAATAGTCGGTTCTGCCACCGTATCACGAAACTGGCGACTTTGCTGGGGAAAAAATATAAAGTGAGGTAAACCTTAGGATCTAGGTCATATTTAATTGCTTTCTCTTGATTTGTCTTTCTTTCTTTATATTTATGGGAACTATTTGGGTTATTTGATCCTACACCCGGATCTGGGGAACACCTTTTAGGGAAGTAGCAATAAACTGTGAGGGAACTATGTTGGGGTATACCGGCACGGTTGAAGTAGTAGCTACATTGATGTGGCACTTTGGTTGGTACCGGTAACCCTTGAGTCAATCGGGGAGAGTACGTGGCCTCCGCGTGGTGTCATGAAGAATCAACTGATCTTTAGAACCTTTAATTGCCCAACTTGGCCATTAGAAAGTAGTGAGATAGTCGGCCTCAGTGTAGAGCTGAGAACTGGTTGATACTCGATGCTACACTCATTGAGATCAGACTTTCGGGATATTTCAGCTGCAAGAAAAGATTGTGTGAGTTGAGACAATGCCGATAAAGGATGGTCAGTGATATTGAGATCCTTTAGAGCCCGGTTACTATTTATAGGACATGTTGAACCAATCCAACTTCAAGAGGGTACTACCTTAAAACCCATGCAAGCCTAAATCTAAGGCAGTTTGTGTGACTTGTGTGCTTTCAACTTGAACTACTTGCAGGGTTTTATTATCTGACAACATGAGTTCCTCGCAGGTTTTGTTTACAGTAATTATCCAATAACTTGGATTTCTTGCAGGGTTTACTTGCTTACATCACCTCGCACTTTTTCTTAAATGCATAGCATACACATCATAACATCATGCCTTAACATTTGCTTAACCATTTCAAGGATCTCAAGGGTTTGTGATGCAGGTTATGGTAAATCAGACGTCTAGCAAGGGGCAAGGGGCAAGGGGATTTATTTTCCTCTAGCCAATGTCGTCTAGAGATCAAAACACGATAAATTGAGTCAGTGGTTATGACCCACTCGATATGGTGAGCTTGACTCTCGTAGAAGGACTCTCAACGATACAAAGTTCTTCAATCAAAGCTGCAAAATTCAACTTCTGACATTTCTTGTTTACCCCGCGAGATCCTTGAAAACATTGCATACCCATATCATCCATGACATTGCATAAACAGGTTTCATAATAGGTCTCTCATGTTCTCGCTGTTTATTTCAGTAATGGCTTTCCAACAAGACAACAAAGATCTTCAAACTCAAGAAGCTCAGTTCATGGAATTGTTCCTAAACCTATCCAAGGGGAAGGAAGATTTGAAAACACTCCTCGTTGGGAACTTGGTCAAGAAAAGTTCTGAAGACAATAAGGACGAACGGCTAGAACAACTGCAAGCTGAGGTTGAAGCAATGAGAACCCAAATGTTGGGGTGGATGGCTCTTATCCAAGGCCTAGCCCAGGGACAAGAAGAGCTGAGAGCCGTCATCAACCAACTTCATCAAGACGGACACAACCGTATGAATCAAGCAGTCGAGGCCGAGGACCAAATCATTGATCAACCTCCAAGAAGACAAAAGGTTGGTTGGGTGAAGAGTGGACCTTTCTAAATTGATACTACCTCATGGGTCCAACAACAATCTCGCCAAAAACAAAGGGTTAATCAGAGTAAGTCGGATATACCCAAAAAATAGTTTACCAAAGTCAATGTGTCGCTGTGTCAACCTTTGCAACACTTGTTGAGGATGAATCTGATTACGTTGATAGGACCTCATCCAAATCCCAAGACTTCCTCTCTTGACTACAATCTGGATGCAAGGTGTGCTTATCATTCTGGCGGCCCGGGGCACGATACTAACGATTGTTGGGCGCTGAAAACGACTAAACAAAAAATAGAATAAAATGTTAACCAACAAAATTGATTTATTCACACAAATCTTAAACTATATTTTAAAACTAAGAAAATTAGGAAAATTATCTAGTTAATAAACTATATTGATTCTAAAACTAGGTTAACTGAACTAATAAAACTAATAAAATAAATTACACTAAAATAGAAAATTTTGGTGTTTAAAACAGAAAATAAGGATGGAAGAAGTTGAATTTTTGGTGGGCTTTAAGTGAAGACAAACAATTCTGGCCCAAGTAATAAAAAAAGAAGATTAATTAAAATTAAAAAAAATTGGGCTTATAGTAATTGGAATGGGGCGGAGCCCAATGTTCTTGTTGTTATCAAACATAACATAAAAAAATGATCAAATAAAAGAAAACGAATTGGGCCTAGATAGTGGTTTAGATAAGGCCCAAACTATATAAAACAAACCTGAACGTTAATTAATATATATATATATATATATATATATATATATATATATATATATATATATATATATATATATATATATATATATATATATATATATATATATATATATATATATATATATATATATATATATATATATATATATATATATATATATATATATATATATATATATATATATATATATATATATATATATATATATATATATATATATATATATATATGCTGGACCAGACCGGGTCGGTTCCGGCCCCATTTCCTCACAAGTAGACGAGTTATATAACCTCAAAAAAAATCCAACGCCTCTCATCTATTTCTCAATGATCTTAACCTTACTTGATATTTCCTCTGTTCTACCTGTTACAAATCACCACCAATATCACCCCTTTTACTCAACCAAATCGACAACATTAACAATGATTTTTCAATCTTGAACAACATCCTTTCGATCTCGAGTCTCCCTCTTGATTCCGCTACAGTTCTTAGGTACATTCATCTTCTTTCAATCGATTTGTTCTCATGTTTACTCTGTTTTTGATTGCTTACTCAGTTCTCAAATTCAGTTAACGTACATGTGCAGAGAAAGACTCGTAAGAGAAAACATAACAAATAGTATTCACTAAAGCATAACAAGAAATATTTTAGAAAAACGCATGTTCATCAAACAAAATTAGCAAGCATATCATGAAAATGTTACCAATTCTGCGTTCTCAGGTACAGCTTCTCAAATCTCCAACTCTTCTTCTATTCTACTTCCTTCTGGATTCTTCTTGTTCTTTTGATCTGTGATTCTTTGTAGTGTTATGCGGTGTGAATCGATAGTATAACGTTTATGGGAAATAGCTTCGTCGTGTGAGGGTGGAAATGGCTCACGAAGAGATGCAGATGGAGGATCGGTTGTGAAGGTAGAAAATGATGAGGGTGGCTGGTAACGGTGATGATGGTTTTGTGGAAAATAAGGAATTACACTGAGGAGAAGAGGAATCTAGAGAGTGAATTCATAAGCGGAATTGGATAGCAGGTGTTTGGTTGTTTTTATAAAAATTGTAGGTTGTAGGTTAGAATAAGAAGGGTCTGTGTCATTGTGGTTGGCTGGTGGCAGAAGTATGTGGTGTTGAGTTAGATTGGTAATGAGCTTTTGCATGTTGGTTATAGGTAAACAAAATTTGAGCCCTTTGATTTACGAGTTCTTTTACATATTGAATGGAATGGTCAGATGAAAAATGTTGAGTTATATATTTTCCTTGTTTTCTGCTTAACCAAAACTCTTTTTTTCTGTAATCTGAAAAATGGTTTATGTAGGTGGATTAATGGGTGTTTTTTGGGGGGGAAATTGATGTGGTTTAATTTGTTTTGGCTACTATTTTTATTTCTTTTCTGATGTAGAAATGTTTTGCTGAATTTATGCAAATATTGGACTGATATGGTGCGGGTTTTTGGAATGCTATGCAGGGCTGTTTTGGACTAGTTATGCAGGGGCAACATGGCTGATTTTGGACAGCAAGGTGCAGAAACAGCATGGTTGTTTTTTGGGATGTTTTATGTAGGATTTGAGAGCAGGGAAACAACAACTAGTGCAGGGCTGGACAACAAGGTTTTGGCACAAATCAAATTGGCAACATGGGTTTTTAAGTCTTAGTAAATTAGGCTACATGTTATAACATAGTTTGTAATGTTCATTTGAAAGGAATTGAATATAATTTTCTTGAATCATGAATTGTGTTTTGTATATTTGAATGGAACTTGAATGAAGCTTGAATGAAAATTTGTCTTGAATGAATAAAACTTGTAATGAATCTTAAATGTATTTTGAACAATAAGCTTGAATGATACTTGTCCTTTTGATAAACTAAATAAATGAACATCCTCAAGTCTTGTTTAGTACTTGAATGGTGCTTAAATGATAAGAATTTTCATGTGAAAACCATGATGAATGCTTTCTTTTGTCAAGACAATTGTTTGTATCTTGAACTTCATGCAATTCTCGTGAACCTTCCTCCCACCTTTGTGTGCTTGAATTGGTATTTAGGAATAAACTACATGCCTTGAGAAATTAGGCTATGCGTTTGATAAATTGAATCCATTATGATACACGTCTCAAATTTATCCACATTTATGAAGTTTAAATTTAGGAGTTAAGAACATTCCAAGTCAAGAAATGACCTATAACGATTAAATAACTTTCAAGGTCTTCTAAGCACAGTTTGACTCCGATCTTTAAAGAAACTTGTAGATGACATTCCTTATGACAATGTGCAAAAGTAATCGTCTCAAGATCTTAAAAATTGATGAAGTTATGCTTCTTGGAAGTCAGGCACCAGTTACTTGAGATTAGATCAAAGTCCATAAAGCTACCTATAAAGTGTTCTAATTTTTGATGATCTTTCGCACATAATCGGCTCTTGACTTGTAAAGAGAAATTGGCGATGACGTCAAGGAGAGTCATACGCAAAAAGAACCACTCAAAAATATTAAATAATGAAGAAGTTATAATCGTTTGAACTTGGTCTTGAAAATGTTGACTTTTGGTCAATAAAGTTAACTTTTGATCATCCGAGCAATTGGCTGGGCGAACTTGTGATGCAAGGCATGAGATTTGATATGAGCATTCTTGAATACATATGAAGCACCATGAAAGCCACTTGAGCCTTGGAAACCCAATCTTTCTTGAGAAATACCAAACCCTAGTTGTGGAACCAATGCTTAGGAGGAGAATTCGCCTGATCAATTCTTGAGCCATCTTGAGCATTTAAGAAACCCTAGGAGAATATCTTGAATGAAAAATGGGAGGGAAAATTTTTTAGTACAACAACTGCCCCGATTCAATCTTCTTAAACCTGAAAAGTTAGATTGGCGTGTCCGCCATTCGCAGCTTGAAAGTAGAAGATGATTGAAGAATTAAGTGCCCAGAAATTTGCACTCGCATGTGTAAGAAGTAACTATTTCAGTTGATTATACTGAGAATGAATTTAAAGATTCCTTTTGGAGAGGTGACAGAGATTTGTCGGAGATGGTTTTATAGATGCCATCCAGGATAGTGACAGAATATTATCGGAGATGGGTTTATAGATGCCATCCAAAGTAACTGTTGATAGAGGCGTCACAATGAGTCTACGGTCGACTGTATCTGAAGAAGCATCAGAATAAATCTATGTTTGATTTAAAATGATCCCGGAAAGGTCTACTGGAAGAAGTATTAGAATAAACATTCGGTCGATTTAATCTGAGCCAAAAAAAGTATCTACTAGAAGAAGTATCAGAATAAATCTTTTGTCGATTTAATCTGAGCCAATAAATCATCTACTGGAAGAAGTATCAGAATAAATCTTTGGTCAATTTAAACTGAACAATAAAAAGTGTCTACTGTAAAAGAATCAGAATAAATCTTTGGTCGATTTAAACTGAGCAAGAAGATGTTTTTGTCTGTTTTTAACTGGGAGAAGTATCAGAATAAATCTTTGGTCGATTTAATCTGAGCCAGAAAAAGTATCAACTGGAAGAAGTATCAGAATAAATCTTTGGTCGATTTAAATTGAGCCAGAAGATGTTTGTGTTTGTCTTTAACAGGGAGAAGTATCAGAATAAATCTTTGGTCGATTTAATCTGAGCTAGAAAAGGTATCTTTTGGAAGAAGTATCAGAATAATTTTTTGGTCGACTTAATCATAGCCAGAAATAGTATCTACTGGAAGAAGTATCAGAATAAATCTTGGGTCGATTTAAACTGAGCTAAAAGATGTTTTTGCCCTTCATTAACTGGGAGAAGTATCGGAATAAATCTTTGGTCGATTTAATCTGAGCCAGAAAAAGTATCAACTAGAAGAAGTATCAGAATAAATCCTTTGTCGATTTAAAATGAGCCATAAGATGTGTGTGACTGTCTTTAACTAGCAGAAGTATTAGAATAAATCTTTGGTAGGCTTAATCTGAGCTAGAAAAGATATCTACTGGAACAAGTACCAGAATAAATCTTTGGTCGATTTAAACTGAGCCAGAAGATGTTTTTGTCTGTCTTTAACTGGGAGAAGTATCAGAATAAATCTTCGGTCGATTTAATCTGAGCCATAAAAGGTATCTACTGGAAGAAGTATCAGAATAAATATTTGGTCGATTTAAACTGAGCCAGAAGATGTTTTTGTCCATCTTTAACTGGGAGAAGTATCAGAATAAATCTTTGGTCGATTTAATCTGAGCCAGAAAAGGTATCTACTAGAAGAAGTATTAGAATAAATCTTTGGTCGATTTAAACTGAGCCAGAAGATGTTTTTGTCCGTCTTTAACTGGGAGAAGTATCAGAATAAATATTTGGTCGATTTAATCTTAGCCAAAAAAAGTATAAACTAGGAGAAGTATCAGAATAAATCCTTGGTCGATTTAAACTGAGCCAGAAGATGTTTTTGTCCGTCTTTAACTGGGAGAAGTATCAGGATAAATCTTTGGTCGATTTAATCAGAGCCATAAAAGGTATCAACTGGAAGAAGTATCAGAATAAATCCTTGGTCGATTTAAATTGAGCCAGAAGATGTCTATGTTTGTCTTTAATTGGGATAAGTATCAAAATAAATCTTTGGTCGATTTAATCTGAACTAGAAAAGGCATCTACTGGAAGAAGTATCAGAATAAATCTTTGGTCGATTTAATCTGAGCTAGAAAAAGGTATTTATTGGAAGAAGTATCAGAATAAATCTTTGATCGATTTAAACTGAGCTAGAAGATGTTTTTGTTCGTCTTTAACTGGGAGAAGTATCAGAATAAATCTTTGGTCGATTTAATCTGAGCCAGAAAAAGTATCAACTGGAAGAAGTATCAGAATAAATCCTTGGTTGATTTAAACTGAACCAACAGAGGTCTCGATTTTGTCTTTAACTGGAAAAGAATATGAATAAATCTTTTTTCAATTTAAATTGAACCAGAAAAAGTGTCTACTGGAAGAAGTATCAAAATGAATCTTTGGTCGATTTAAACTGAACCAAAAAAAGTCTAGTAGAAAAGAATCAGAATAAATCGTTTGTCAATTTAAACTGAACCAGCAGAGGTCTTGAATTTTCCTTTAACTGGATAAGAATCAGAATAAATATTTGGTCAATTTAAACTGAACCAGAAAAAGTGTTTACTACAAAAGAATCAGAATAAATATTTGTACGATTTAAACTGAACTAGCAGAGGTCTTGAATTTGTTTTTAATTGGATAAGAATCAGAATAAATCTTTGGTTGATTTAAACTGAACCAAAAAAAAGTGTCTACTAGAAAAGAATCAGAATAAATCTTTGGTCGATTTAAACTGAACCAGCAGAGGTCTTGAATTTGTCTTTAACTGGATAAGAATCAGAATAAATCTTTGGTCAATTTAAACTGAACCAGAAAAAGTGTCTACTGGAAAAGAATCAGAATAAATCTTTGGTCAATTTAAACTGAACCAGAAAAAGTGTCTACTGGAAAAGAATCAGAATAAATCTTTGGTCGATTTAAACTGAACCAGCAGAGGTCTTGAATTTGTCTTTAACTAGATAAGAATCAGAATAAATATTTGGTCATTTTAAACTGAACCAAAAAAAGTGTCTACTGGAAAAGAATCAGAATAAATCTTTGGTCGATTTAAACTGAACCAGAAAAAGTGTCTACTTGAAAAGAATCATAATAAATCTTTGGTCGATTTAAACTGAACCAGCAGATGTGTCTATTGGAAAAGAATCATAATAAATCTTTGTTCGATTTAAACTGAACTAGCAGATGTCTTGTATTGTCTTTAACTGGATAGGAATCAGAATAAATATGTAGTTAATTTAAACTGAACTAGAAAAAGTGTCTACTGTAAAAGAATCAGAATAAATCTTTGGTCGATTTAAACTGAACTAGCAGAGGTCTATGCTTAATTGTATTTGATTGTATCTAAAAAGTGAATCAGAATGAGTCTTCGCCCGATTGTATCTGAAAAATATATTAGAATAAGTATACGCCTGACTTTATCTAAAAAGTGAATCAAAATGAGTATCCGCCCGACTGTATCTAGAAAATCTATTAGAATGAGTCTACGCCTGATTGTATCAAAGAGGTGAATCAGAATGAGTCTCCTCCAGACTTTATCTGAAAAATGTATTAGAATGAGTCTACGCCTGACTGTATCTAAAAGTGGATCAGGATGAGTCTTCGCCCAACTGTATCTGAAAAATGTTTTCCAGAGTGATACTCTAGGAAAGTTTTTTGAATAGTTGCTCGTCATGTAGATAGTCACCCCATCCTATTTTGGGAATTGATCTACAATCAGTTTGTTGGTAAACTCGTCCTGTTTCAAGAGTTTATACCATCGGTGATAAAGCTAGTCGCCTCGTCCTATTTCAGGAATTGATCTTTATCTGACCAAAGAGAAAGAAAGATAGTTTCCCCGTCCTATTTCGGAAGTTAATCTTTAATTTGTACAGGTAGATAGTCACTCCGTCCTATTTCGGGAATTGATCTACAATCAGTTTGTTGGTAAACATGTCCTGTTTTGGGAGTTTATACCATCGGTGATAAAGATAGTTGCCCTGTCTTATTTTGGGAATTGGTCTTTATCTGACCAAAGAGAAAGAAAGATAGTTTCCCCATCCTGTTTCTGGAGTTAATCTTCAATCTTTTCATGTAGATAGTCGCCCCGTCTTGTTTCAGGAATTGATCTACAATCAGTTTTGTTTTACAGATAACTGCCATGTCTTGTTTTAGGAATTAATCTGGAACCTGCTTTTTGTTGGCTGTTGAGATAGTTGCCCTGTCTTATTTTAGGAATTAACCTTTGACCTGGTTGAAAACTGTTGATGATATTCATCTATTGATTGGTATTTCCTGAAAAGGTAAAGAGTTAGTTGTATGCAATGTCATAATGTATGAAATGTATTGCATAATGATGTTCTCAAAATAAATGAGATTGTGCTATATGTGTTTCGTATGCATATGTTATGAAATGTTTTTGAAGTGTATTTGTAAAATCATGCGGTATCTTTGTCTGGGAAAACAAATCCCTGACAATTATTGGGGATGAAGAGCATGTGTGTCTTCAATCTTGTCTAGAATGCTTTCGCTGAGGATTCCCACTTACTTGTTTGAGAAAACTCTGCAAGGGATGTATTGATTTCTGTTTGGGAAGTAGAGTTTAGGAACATTGGTCATCTGTTGCTATATTATTGAATTTATTTCTTATATATCCTGACTGGGGATAAAAGAGATGGTTAAACTTATGACTCGTCTGGGGAGGATAATTCTTATATACCCTGACTGGGGATAAAAGAGATGGATAACCTTTGAGGAAGATAGTTCTTATATACCCTGACTGGGGATAAAAGAGATGGATAACCTTTTGAGAAAGATAATTCTTAACTGACATCAGGTTCGATTCCAGGTTTTGCAGCAAGTCTCTGGGGATAGTGGTAACTTTACTGGGGAGAAGAATTTTGTCAGTGATTAGATGAGGAATTTATAGGTTGTTGGGGAAATAAACCTTGTTGGGGAAATAAACCCTTGTTGATGGAGAAGCTCTCTGCTGAGGAAACCTACTCTCTTGGGGGAATTGAATTTTGCTAGAGAGAATAACTTTGCAAGGTTTCTTTTTCAATTTTGGAGGACCGAACTTAGGTGGGGAAGAGTATTTCTATGAGATGTACTGATTTGGAACTCCATGGGTTGGTGATATTACCGTGGAGAAGATCATACTCTTTTATCTGCTAGGGGGTCTGTTGGTGAGTATGACTATGTTATCAGCTGGAAGATGCTCCACTTTCTATTTGAAGGCATTTTAGACCTATCGAGGAATGTATCCTTGTTGAAGATGAGTTGGTGAAGATGACTCTGTGGGGATAATCCCGTGGAGATTGCTTTGTGGGGATGACTTGAATATTGTCCTACCTCCTAGAGTTCTTGGTAAACATTGATCAGAGTGATAAGTCTTTTACTAATAGACAAGTTATGAGATAATATGACATAGCCGTATGCCTTAATCCCTAACTTTTGCATAGATCGTCTTTCTAGATTTTTAGTCCACCGGGATACCCTTTTTTGCCCAAGTCACCTTTTCAGGTTTTCGACTTTCTGGGTGTACATCTTTTATATATATCCCTAATTTTTTCCTGAACCTTTTTGGTTCATCGGGATGCCCTTATTTTTTCCTAGGCATGTCAACCTAGCGAGTCTCTTTTACGCGTAGTATCTTCTGACTATGTCTGTATTCACATAGTGTGGAGAGTTGTTACTATCTATGGTAGTAAGTGTTGTAGTAATTCCAGGAAATATTTTCTTGATTGCACGTGACATTTCATATGTGGGAGCCAATTTTCCCCTGGGGTTAGTCGGGTACACCTATTGTTTCGAAGCTTTTCTGATCAATTTTCTTTATAGTTTTGACTTTCCTCAATATTTTTCTAATAACTGTCATGGGAGGATCTGAAGACATGATACTGACACCACCTGATACTACTAGAAAAGATAAGAAATTTGATGATACCAAAGATTCAAATTTCAAAGTGGTTTTTGCTAGAACCCCTGATCAATGTAACATGCCCCAAGTGATTCAGACGGAGATTTTCCCCTAGCTATTCAGCATTTCTGAGAGATTCTTTGAATCTCGTCTTGACTGCCACAGGTGAGTTGGATAATAATATGTCATGCCCCTTGGACTATAGAAGGTTTTTCATTTGGAATTTCCTTTCCATTTGAAGTGTTTTCGTTTACTGAGAGGATTTCTAGTCATTGGACATTCGTCGTGCGAATTTCTCTATTGTCAAACAATTAGTTAAACAGTGGTATCATAAATGCAAAATGTATGCTTGTCTTTGAAGTTTTTAAAATTCATTTTTAGCAAGCAACAAATTTTTTTAAGAATATTAATTAAACTCGGGATTTATAGTAAACCTTACAAGAGTCAGGTTACCTTTTGTAACAGTATGCTTTCAAAGTAGTCCATGCTTCAGCTAGGACTTTTAAGGGTTGTAACGGGGCCTGGTTCACAGTTTAAGAAACAAAGGATAAGGCTCAAAGTTTATTTGTTCCAAACCCGTTCTTCGTGATGTTCTTCAATCATATACTCAATTAATTGTGCGTTTGGGTTCAAATTGAGTCTAGGATGATATTTTGGTGATGGTTCGGGTACTGAAAGCTTATTTGAGAAGGCAGTCACTTTTTGTAACATTTTTCTATTGTCGAGGATTTATTGCGGCCTCTTTTTGATTCTATTATCCCTACTTTTTTGAATGAACTCTTTCTTCCGTGATTACAGTCAGTGGGATGCCCTAGTTTTTCTTAAGTCTCCTTCATAGGTTTTGACTTAGCGGGCTCTTCTTTTGAAAGATAATGACTGCCTGTTTTAAGGGGAACCATCACCGTATTTTAATTTGGAAGGACGCCTCTGATACTATTTATTGTGTACGAAGTGAAAGCTTGTGACTGAATACGCATTTGAATTAAATGAGAAAGTACCCTACCCAAGGTTATGATTAAGGGTTCTAATTTGCGTGAAAAGAAAACTCCTACTTCTTAGGTTCAAAGGGGTTGACTAGGGATTATCTTCCTTATTACTCCACTGTTTAGGATTGGAAACAATGCATGTACATCGTCAGCAAGTGTTGTACCCCAAAATTTGCCCTCTCACTTTATCAAGATTCTCCTCACAAGACTTCTTGGACTCAAGACCAGATTAGGGTTTGCTCAGCTCAAGACCTCATCTTGCACTGATGACCTGAAATTAGGGTTTGAGTTTGCACAAGGATTTTTGTACTTCCAATGCCTCATGTGACTTTAATACTTCATGTTGGACCTCTAAGATTTGTCATACCAAGTTTCAAGCTTTGAATCACATTTTGGACCAGTGAGTTGGACAGTTGACCTAAAAATCAGCTGTATTGGGGAAAAAGTCAACCATGGCCAATTTACAGTCAAACCTCATAATTTTTTATCCACATCAACATTATAGACTCATATGAACCATTTTATCAAGTTTGGACCACAACTCCTCAAGAAATTTGATCAGATCATCAAAAGGGCAAAATGGTCAAAATTAGGGTTTTGATTGAGAAATGGCACTTTCTGATTTTTCACATAGCCAATGGAAAATTGGGTTCAAGAATGGTTTCAAGGACTCAATGGCATCATCTTGACCTAATCACAAGGTTCAAAAGATCTCAAATGCATTGGATTGACAGATGAATTTTCCAATCAACTGATCAAAAATCAATTGTACACTAAAAAGTCAAACTTTGACTTTTTGGTCAAAATCAAGTGCCAAGGGTCATATTTCATCAAAACATGTCAAAATGTGAAACTTGTTGACCAAGAAACCTAATTTTGAAAATTAGGGTTTTAATTTGAAAATTTTCATAACTTAGAATTTTTCTAAGTTATGAAAATTTCTTATTTTTTCCCAACTTTTCCCAACTTTTTCACCATGATGCAATTGGATTAAAAGAAAACTTCAAACATGAAAGTTGTAGTCCTCCACAAAATCTACAACTTTGATGCACAAAGTTTTCCCAAATTATGCTTGGATCTCATGTTATGATTTTGTGAATAGGGGTCCATAAACTTTTTAACTTAGTGAAATTTTGCCCTAGTTTAGGCAGATTTTTTACCTAACTTCATGGCAACTTTTCACCTAGTTCCAAGAGGAATCTAAAAATGTATTTCAAATATGGATTGTAGATCATGTTACAAGCTTTACAAAATGTCAAAGAAATCTCCAAGATCATTTATGGTTAGGGAGAATCGAAGAAAAGAAAATGGCAATTTGTCACTTTTTGTTCAAGGCATTTTTCACAATGGTGCAAGTTGCAAATTTTTCCTAAGCATGCTTGTACTTTGTTTTACAGGTCCTAATCCCTTCTACACTCCATAATTAAATGCAAACACATTGGATAATGGTCTTATTCTGATCTTTGAAGCTTTGTACATTGAATTAATCCAAAAATGGCATAAAGTGCATAATACCATTTTCATAAAGCTTGCTTTTACAACTTTGCATTTCTTGAGCCATGGACCTAATCTCTTTTTGCAAACAAAATCCAAAGTTATCAGGAAAAGTTTACCAACTATTTTCAGCTAGCAAGCAAGCCTGTATAGGCTTTGGAATTGTCACTTCCAACTTTTCTTCAAAAGCAAGAAACTTGCAAAAGTCAAGGGATCTCATCCATCTGATAAAGGCAAGCATTGGCATCATTTGAAACGACTTAAGAACATTGTAACAATCCTAAAGCACGAATTGTTAACCTCTCAAACACCCTCAAACACAAAAAACACCATTTCTGCCCAAAACAGGGCAACCTCTGCAAATCACTAGCCAAAACATTTTTTGCTCGTGCGTTTTTTGTTTCAAGGCTTCAAACACATTCCATACCTCCTACCTAAACTATCCAGGCCTTTGTTCAGCAACTGTAAACCCTGTTTCAAGCTTCACCATTTTCACTTTTTGAGTTTGCAGGTTGACTTCTATAGGAAGATTCAGGCATTTACAAGACCTGTTGAGCATTGGGATAGCTTGAGGGAACTTCAAGCAAGCTCACACGACCTTCAGGCCTCACTCAAAGTTGCTACATTGCCATATCCAAACTCAACTGAACAAGGTATTTTTCAAGTTTCTATCTCTCTATTTAGGCATCTTTAAGCTTAGGTTTGTGAAGCAAAAATGTAGTCCTTAACATGTTTGAGTTGTACATATGCGTAGATTCCATTTATATTAACTGAGCTAAGAGTATTTGGATGTTGAACATGCTGAAAAAACTAGGTCAGAAGTTAGGGCCATTAAAATTCTCCCTGATCTTTGAGAGTTAGGTCATGAATTTTATATCATTAGAATCGTGAGTTCATAAGCTATAATTTTTGTGTTATGAGTTTTTGATTTTATGCAAGCATGAGCAAGAACAGGTTTTAAAGGCAGAAGCACGCGTTTTGTTCTGGCTGGAGGACAGGGACGACAGGTCCTGGGCCTGGCGCACCTTGGGCCTGTTTGTCCTACTTTTTGCACCCCCCTATTTCCTTTTTGCACCCCTTTGTCCCATTTTCTATATTTTTGCATATTTTTCATTTCTTTTATATTTTTGACTTTATTTTTTTTTTCTGAACATTTAAAAATCTCAAAAATATTTTCTTAATTTTTTGCATTTTATTTTATTATTTTTTTGGGCATAAAAATAGTTTATTAATAATAACATACTTTATTTTCTTAAATAAAACTTGTAAATAAAATAAAAATATCATACATTTTTATTTTTATTATTTATACACTTAAAATAATATTTTCATACATATTTCAATTTTTTTAACTTTTTGTATATATTTTTATTATTTCCTTGTACATAAATGAAATAAATAAATAATTAGAAAACAATATTTTCTTTTAAAACAAAAATTAGGGTTTCCCCTTTCAAAAATAACATTTTTTTTCTTATTTTTAGAACTTAAATAAACTTATTTTTACATACATAAAATTAATATAAAAACATTTTTGCATATTTACATTTTATTGCACATTTAAATACTTGTTTATTTATTTATTTGTACATTAAATTCAATTTGGTTGTAATAGTTTTAGGGTTTTATTTTGTGTAAATATCCCCCATTCAAAACTTGTATCCCCCTCTCCATAATATTGTTGTAATAGTTTAGATTTACTTTACGCAATTTATTGCTTTCATCTACCATGATAGTAAACTAGGGTTTTGAATGAAAAGACCAAAAATCAAACAAATAGCATGACTTAATACAAGACAAAAAAATGAATGAAAAATGACAACACATTGCACACAAACACCTCTAGGGTTTCACCCACTTTGTTGCCTTAAAATGGCCATGGTGTGCATGCTAGGTATCTTGGCAAAACAAAACAAAACAAAAGATCATAGTCCCTCGATGACGCTAGACAAGGTTGCCTAAAAACAAATGATCTTAGTCCCTAAAACTTGCTAAGATACTTGGCACCATTACTATCATGGTCATACGATGACCCACGCCCGTCCCGTTTATCATCCAAAGATAGGGTTGTTTACCAAATACAATGGTAAAACAACAATGTCAAAGGAATAAAAATGTGTAGGAAAGACTTTTGAGTAGGTAGATAAGCTTCTAGTTACTTGATCAATTTTCAAATAATCCTTGCTATTTTCAAAAACACACACACAATTTCAAAACATTTTCAAACAACTTTCAAAACATTGAAACATTTTTAAAAAGACAAATATCTTTGTATACATTCTTACGAACGAGAATCATTACAAAGATTTCCTAAACAAATGGCCTCTTTTCAAAATACTTTCAAAACCACACAAAGCACCATTTCAAACAATTGGTAAAGCAAAGCAAGTGATCTAAACAAGTAACTAAGAGCCCATGGATAACCATGGATGAAAAGGGTGCTAGCACCTTCCCTTTTCATAATCTACCCCCCGAACTCAAGAAAACATCTCAAAGGTCTTTCATGTGCTTTTTGACCTTTCCTTTTGGATAAAATAAAAGTCGGTGGCGACTCTTGCTAAACTGAAACATTTGCGAACACAAACGCAAAATCTCAAGTCAGTTCTCCCACCGTATCACAGCAAGGTCTGTTCATAAGCATATTGTAGAGATTATAATTTGCACATTCGGAGTCCGGTCCGGTAAACTCTTGGGTTTCATTGTCAGCAACAAAGGCATCGAGGTTGATCTTGCCAAATTCAAAGTTGTACAAGAAATGCCTGCTCCTCGCACTGAGAAGGAGGTCAGAGGTTTCTTGGGACGCCTAAACTACATTGCTAGGTTCATTTCTCACCTAACATCTACCTGTGAACCAATCTTCAAGCTATTGAAGAAAGATCAGGTAGTTAAATGGAAGGATGACTGTCAAGTTGCTTTCGATAAAATCAAGGAGTATCTGCTAGAACCTCCTATCTTGATGCTACTCGTCGAAGGAAGACTGTTAATCATGTATCTGACTGTCTTAGAGAATTCAATGGGGTGTGTATTGGGCCAACATGACGAGTCTGGCCGAAAAGAGCATGCCATTTATTACCTTAGTAAAAAGTTTACCGACTGTGAGACCCGATACTAACTGCTCGAGAAAACTTGATGCGCTTTGGTATGGGCTGCTCGTCGGCTGAGGCAGTATATGTTGACTCATACCACTCTGCTGATATCTAAGATGCATCCGATCAAGTATATCTTTGAGAAGCCTGCTTTGTCTGGAAGGATAGCTAGATGGCAGATGATCCTGACAGAATACGATATACAGTACACGACCCAAAAAGTTATAAAGGGGAGTGTACTAGCTGACCATCTGGCTCATCAAGCTGTCGAAGATTACCAATCCATGAAGTTTGACTTCCCTGACGAAGACATCATGACATTGGACAACGTGGAAGATTTCATACCATATGACGGACCTGAACAAGGATCCCGATGGACCCTGTACTTTGATGGGGCCTCCAATGCACTTGGCAACAGTGTCGACGCGGTACTCATCTCCCCAGAGGGTTGCCATACTCCTTTCACCGCCAGACTTTGCTTTAACTGCACCAACAACATGGCCGAGTATGAAGCTTGCATCTTTGGTCTCAAGGTTGCGATAGACTTGGGAATCAAACCTTTGATTGTATTTGGGGACTCAGCTTTGGTCATCAGTCAGATCAAAGGAGAGTGGGACACTAAGCATCCAAACCTCATCCCTTACAAAGAACATGTCTTGACATTGCTACCACATTTCGAGCAGATTACCTTCGAGCACTTCCCGCGAGAAGAAAATCAGCTAGCAGATGCTCTAGCTACAATGTCATCCATGTTTAAACTTAACTGGGATAATGAGGCTCCCCAAATCACCATTGAACAGATGGATGAACCTGCACATTGTCACGAGATTAATACCGAAGAAATAGTGGACCAACCTTGGTTTCATGAAGTCAAAAGGTATCTCGAGGCTCAAGAATATCCTGAAGGAGCTTCAGTCAATGATAAAAAGTTCTTGAGGAGATTCTCAGCTAAGTTCTTCCTGAGTAATGGTATCTTGTACAAGCACAATCATGATTACATTCTGCTCCATTGTGTGGACAAGATTGAAGCTGAACAGATCATGGCTGAACTGCACAATGGTACCTTTGGCACTCACTCTAGCGGGCATACGATGGCTAAGAAGATCCTATGGGTAGGCTATTACTGGTCTACCATGGAAGCTGACTGCTATCAACATTCCAGGACTTGTCACAAATGTTAAATCTATGCGGACAAGGTACATATACCTCCAGTTCCTCTCAATGTCTTAACAGCTCCTTAGCCATTCGCTATGTGGGGGATCAACATGATTGGAGAGATCAAGCCTACATCTTCCAATGGACACCATTTCATTCTGGTGGCCATTGATTACTTTACCAAGTGGGTCGAAGCAGCTTCCTTCACATCTGTCACAAAGAATGTTGTTGCCCGCTTCATCAAGCAGAACCTCATTTGTCGGTACGGCATCCCTGAAAGAATCATCATTGGCAACGGTACAAACCTTAACAACACTGTGATCACCGCCTTGTGCGAGCAGTTCCAGATTCAACATCATAATTCATCTCCCTATCAGCCAAAGATGAACGGTGATGTCGAAGCTGCAAACAAAAATATCAAGAAGATCATACAAAAGATGACAGTCACCTACAAGGACTGGCATGAAATGTTACCGTTTGCTCTCCACGGATACTGTACCACGGCTCACACATAAACTGGGGCAACACCCTTTTCTTTGGTATACGGCAAGGAAGTTGTTTTTCCTATCGAGGTTCAGATTCCCTCCTTGAGAATCATGAAGGATGCAGGTCTGAGTGAAGACGATTAGGTCCAGACCTGACTTGATCAATTGAACTTAATTGACGAGAAGAGACTTACTGTTGTTTGCCATGGTCAGAAGTATCAGAAATGAATGATCAAGGCTTTCAACAAGAAAGTCAGGCACCAAGTGTATCAAGTTGGGGATCTCGTGATCAAGTGCATCATATTGCCACGAAGTGATCCCAGGGGCAAATGGACACCTACTTATGAAGGACCATTTGTGATCAAAAACATCTTTTCTGGTGGGGCAATGATCTTAACCACCATGGACGGTGATGACTTGCCGCACCCTGTGAACGCAGACATAGTCAAAAGATACTACGCATAAATGACCCGCTAGGTTGACACACCTAGGCAAAAAAAGGGCATCCCGGTGAATCAAAAACCCGAAAGGGCGGTTTAGGCAAAAATTAGGGATAAAACAAAAAAAATTGTACACCCGGCACGTTGAAAACCCGAAAGGGCGACTTGGGCAAAAAAGGGTTTCCCAGTGGATCGAAAACCCGAAAGGGAGGTCCAGGAAAAAGTTAGGGAATTAAAGCGTATGACTATGTCTCTTCGGATCACTTTAAGGACAATCTCTTCACCGACAAGCTCCGGGCTTCTGATCAACTCAATCATCTTCGGACGAAGCAACGAATGGACAAGATATTCAGAGTTGCGAAGGCTATAGCAGAATGGGAACCCCATGGAAGTTTTACACATATCCATCTTTCTTTGTATAAATTTTTCTCATTTTTATGACAATGTTCTCTTACTAGGATGTCTGTCTCCTTTGTACAAAATACTTACACAAAGTTAATACAAAGATACTTCAAAGTGCAGAAAACTATTTGTCTTTTCCTTTTTACACTTGTGTTTTATTTGAAAACGTGCAATGATTTATTAATGAGCATATGCATTTGAATATAATCACTGTTTACAAATAAACGAAATGGGAAATAATAATTACTGACAGGTTGAAAGTATATGAAAACGTCTTTAGGCTATTCCAGGGGCAATCCCTACAGTACATCATCTAGATCCCCAGCGGAGCTAAAAGCTTGAAATATATATCCCCAGCAAAGTTATAATTTCAAATCCTTAATCCCCATCAGAGTTAAAATTTCAAACTCCCAATCCCAGCGGAGCCAAAACTTTGAACTACAGATCCTCAGCGGAGATGAAACTTTCTTCCCCAGCGGAGCTAAAACTTCAACCTTTAAACCCCAATGGAAATCCTCCAGTTTCCTTAAATTCCCCTGCGAGTTATCTTAAAACCTTATAATTTCCCAGCAAGTTACTTTAGAGCCTGACAGCTAACCAGACGACAACTTCAGATAATTCCCCAGTAGATTGGCATACAACCCAAACTCCTGATCTCCCCAGCAGGATAGCTACTCCCCAGCAGGAAGCCTTCTTCCCCACAGAGTTTTTCACTCCCCAGCAAATTGAAGATTCTCATTTCCCCAGTGAAGTCACCAAAGTTTTTATCACTCCTCAACAGAATGAAGATTCTCATTCTTAGTTCCCTGCAGGAATCATCAGAATTTTCCCTATTCCCCATCCGAGTAAGGATTCCCATTATTTAACCCCCATTAGAAGTCTTCAAAGTTCTATGGATTTTCCAAGCACATTTCTCAAGCAGTTTGACATTACTCTCACAACAGATTTTGTCAATACTCCAACTTCAAGACATGAAGGATTCTCACATCCCCACAGAAGTTGTCAGGGATTTTCCATCCCCAACAGTCACCAAGGATTTCTCATCCTCAGCAATCAAAGATTTTGAATTTCCGGCAGCGGTCAAGGATTTATTTTCCCCGGAAGCAGTCAAGGGTTTTGTTATCCCCAGCTGTCAAGGAGTTATTTTCCTCAGCAATACAACAAATCAGCTTACATGCGCATACATTACACTCATGTATCATAAACATTGATAAAACACATTTTATTGCATCATACATGTCATGCAACATAACTTTGTGTTTCAGCTAACATTTTACCCTTTTCAGGATAAGATTAACAGCTATCTTTAACAAATATTCAAAGATTTCAGATACAGTACGGATACACTCCAGACGCGGAAGTCATTATGTTACTCATTCAGATCTCTTATTCAGATACAGTACGGATACACTCCAGGCGTGGAAGTCATTCTGTTATTCATTCATATCTCTTATTCAGATACAGTATGGATACACTCCAGATACGGAAGTCATTCTATTACTCATTCAGAATTCAAAGTCAAGATACAGTACGGATACACTCCAGACACAGAAGTCATTTTGTTACTCATTCAGACCTCAACTTCAGATACAATCCAGATACGCTCCAGACACGGTTGCCATTCTGTCACTTATTCTGACTGTTTCCCCAGCTCAAAGACGCTCTAGACACGGATGTCATTTTGTCACTTATTCAGATACATTCCAAGTATGCTCCAGACACGGAAGTCATTCTGTCACTTATTCAGATTCAAATCTCCAGATACAACTCAGATACGTTCCAGATACGGATACCATTCTGATGTTCATTCTCCTTATTTACAACAAGCATTATTGGATGGCATCTACAAGCCCATCTCCAACAAGATTCTATCACCTTTCCAAATGGAATATTTAAGCCAATTCCCTCAACTACTTCATCGAGTGCAAATTTATGGGCACTCTAGTGTCCAATCATCTTTTACCTTCGAGTCACGAACGACAAAACTTGCCAATCTAACTCTTCAGGTTCAAGAAGATTGAACAGGGGCAGCTGTTGTACCCCAAAATTTCCCCTCTCATTTTATCAAGATTCTCCTCACAAGACTTCTTGGACTCAAGACCAGATTAGGGTTTGCTCAGCTCAAGACCTCATCTTGCACTGATGACCTGATATTAGAGTTTGAGTTTGCACAAGTATTTTTGGACTTCCAATGCCTCATGTGACTTTCATACTTCATGTTGGACCTCTAAGATTGCTCATACCAAGTTTCAAGCCTTGAATCACATTTTGGACCAATCAGTTGGACAGTTGACCTAAAAATCAGTTGTATTAGGGAAAAAGTCTACCATGGCCAATTTACAGTCAAACCTCATAATTTTTTATCCACATCAACATTATAGACTCATATGAACCATTTTATCAAGTTTGGACCACAACTCCTCAAGAAATTTGATCAGATCATCAAAAGGGTAAAATGGTCAAAATAAGGGTTTTGACTAAGAAAGGGCAATTTCTGATTTTTCACCTAGCCAATGGCAAATTGGGTTCAAGCATGGTTTCAAGGACTCAATGGCATCATCTTGACCTAATCACAAGGTTCAAAAGATCTCAAATGCATTGGATTGACAAATGAATTTTCCAATCAACTGATCAAAAATCAAATGTACACTGAAAAGTCAAACTTTGACTTTTTGGTCAAAATCAATTGCCAAGGGTCATTTTTCATCAAGATGTGTCAAAACATGAAACTTGTTCACCAAGAAACCTGATTTTGAAAATTAGGGTTTAAAATGGAAAATTTTCATAACTTAGAAATTTTCTAAGTTATGAAAATTTCTTATTTTTTCCCAACTTTTCCCAACTTTTTCACCATGATGCAATTGGATTCAAAGAAAACTTCCAACATGAAAGTTGTAGTCCTCCACAAAATCTACAACTTGTATTCACAAAGTTTTCCAAAATGATACTTGGATCTCAAGTTATGATTTTGTGAATTGGGGTCCATAAACTTTTTAACTTAGTGAAATTTTGCCCTAGTTTAGGCAGATTTTTGACCTAACTTCATGGCAACTTTTCACCTAGTTCCAAGAGGAATCTCAAAATGAATTTCAAATATGGATTGTAGAGCATGTTACAAGCTTTCCAAAATGTAAAAGAACTCTCCAAGATCATTTATGGTTAGGGAGAATCGTAGAAAAGAAAATGGAAATTTGTCACTTTTTGTTCAAGGCATTTTTCACAATGGTGCAAGTTGCAAATATGTCCTAAGCATGCTTGTACTTGTTTTTACAGGTCCTAATACCTTCTAAACTCCATAATTAAATGCAAACACATTGGATAATGGTCTTATTCTGATCTTTGAAGCTTTGTACATTGAATTAATCCAAAAATGGCATTAAGTGCATAATACCATTTTCATAAAGCTTGCTTTTACAACTTTGTATTTCTTGAGCCATGGACCTAATATATTTTTGCAAACAAGATCCACAGTTATCAGGCAAAGTTTACCAACTATGTGCAGCTAGCAAGCAAGCCTGTACAGGCTTTGGATTGTCACTTCCAACTTTTCTTCAAAAGCAAGAAACTTGCAAAAGTCAAGGGATCCCATCCATCTGATAAAGGCAAGCCTTGGCATCATTTGAAACGACTTCAGAACATTGTAACAAGCCTAAAGCAAGAATTGTTAACCTCTCAAACACCCTCAAACACAAAAAACAACATTTCTGCCAAAAACAGGGCAACCTCTGCAAATCACTAGCCAAAACATTTTTTGCTCGTGCGTTTTTTGTTTCAAGGCTTCAAACACATTCCATACCTCCTACCTAAACTATCCAGGCCTTTGTTCAGCAACTGTAAACCCTGTTTCAAGCTTCACCATTTTCACTTTTTGAGTTTGCAGGTTGACTTCTATAGGAAGATTCAGGCATTTACAAGACCTGTTGAGCATTGGGATAGCTTGAGGGAACTTCAAGCAAGCTCACACGACCTTCAGGCCTCACTCAAAGTTGCTACATTGACATATCCAAACTCAAATGAACAAGGTATTTGTCAAGTTTCTATCTCTCTATTTAGGCATCTTTAAGCTTAGGTTTGTGAAGCAAAAATGTAGTCCTTAAAATGCTTGAGCTATACATATGCGTAGATTCCATTTATATTAACTGAGCTAAGAGTATTTGGATGTTGAACATGCTGAAAAAACTAGGTCAGAAATTAGGGCCATTAAAATTCTCCCTGATCTTTGAGAGTTAGGTCATGAATTTTATATCATTAGAATCGTGAGTTCATAAGTTATAATTTTTGTGTTATGAGTTTTTGATTTTATGCAAGCATGAGCAAGAACAGGTTTTGAAGGCAGAAGCGCGCGTTTTGTTCTGGATGGAGGACAGGGACGACAGGTCTTGGGCCTGGCGCGCCTTGGGCCTGTTTGTCCTACTTTTTGCACCCCCCTGTTTCTTTTTTGCACCCCCTTGGCCCATTTTCTATATTTTTGCATATTTTTCATTTCTTTTATATTTTTTACTTTTTTTTTCTTTCTAAACATTTAAAAATATCAAAAATATTTTCTTAATTTTTTGCATTTTATTTTATTATTTTTTTGGGCATAAAAATAGTTTATTAATAATAATATACTTTATTTTCTTAAATAAAACTTGTAAATAATATAAAAATATCATACATTTTTATTTTTATTATTTGTACACTTAAAATAATATTTTCATACATATTTCAATTTTTTTAACTTTTTGTATATATTTTTATTATTTCCTTGTACATAAATAAAATAAATAAATAATTAGAAAACAATATTTTCTTTTAAAGCAAAAATTAGGGTTTCCCCTTCAAAAATAACATTATTTTTTTTCTTATTTTTAGAACTTAAATAAACTTATTTTTACATACATAAAATTAATACAAAAACATTTTTGCATATTTACATTTTATTGCATATTTAAATACTTGTTTATTTATTTATTTGTACATTAAATTCAATTTGTTTGTAATAGTTTTAGAGTTTTATTTTTTGCAAATATCCCTCATTCAAAACTTGTATCCCCCTCCCCGTAATATTGTTGTAATAGTTTAGATTTACTTTACGCAATTTATTGCTTTCATCTACCATGATAGTAAACAAGGGTTTTGAATAAAAAGACCAAAAATCAAACAAATAGCATGACTTAATACAAGACAAAAAATGCATGAAAAATGACAACACATTGCACACAAACACCTCTAGGGTTTCACCCACTTTGTTGCCTTAAAATGGTCATGGTATGCATGCTAGGTATCTTGGTAAAACAAAACAAAACAAAAGATCATAGTCCCTCGATGACGCTAGACAAGGTTGCTTAAAAACAAATGATCTTAGTCCCTAAAACTTGCTAAGATACTTGGCACCATTACTATCATGGTCATACAATGACCCACGTCCGTCCCGTTTAACATCCAAAGATAGGGTTGTTTACCAAATACAATGGTAAAACAACAATGTCAAAGGAATAAAAATGTGTAGGAAATACTTTTGAGTAGGTAGATAAGCTTCTAGTTACTTGATCAATTTGCAAACAATCCTTGCTATTTTCAAAAACACACACACAATTTCAAAACATTTTCAAACAACTTTCAAAACATTGAAACATTTTTGAAAAGACAAACATCTTTGTATACATTCTTACGAACGAGAATCATTACAAAGATTTCCTAAACAAATGGCCTCTTTTCAAAATACTTTCAAAACCACACAAAGCACCATTTCAAACAATTGGAAAAGCAAATCAAGTGATCTAAACAAGTAACTAAGAGCCCATGGATAACCATGGATGAAAAGGGTGCTAGCACCTTCCTTTTTCATAATCTACCCCCCGAACTCAAGAAAACACCTCAAAGGTCTTTCCTGTGCTTTTTGACCTTTCCTTTTGGATAAAATAAAAGTCGGTGGTGACTCTTGCTAAACCGAAACATTTGCGAACACAAACGCAAAACCTCAAGTCAGTTCTCCCATTGTATCACAGCAAGGTCTGTTCATAAGCATATTGTAGAGATTACATTTTTTTTCTTCATCCTACCTCTAAAGGCTTATAACTTTTAACCGAGAGTTGAATATCACAAAAGGAAGTAAAAGCATAGTTTAAGTATAGTGAAAATGAATGGACTAACTCAAGACAAACATATGAAATTCATTAATAAGGACGACCAAAAGTCTGACATAAAGATAAATGTTTGAATCAACTAGAGAAATTACAATCGAAAATTCGAATAAACAAAAAGCTTCTCCGCCTAAACTTGTCACTTTACATGGTGTGCCTTGCAGCCTCGGCATTTGGGGGATAACAGAAGAACTCGATCTGACCATCTTGCATGAACTCGACTATTCCTTCGTCAATCAGGTCTTGAATCTTATTTTTCAATGCCCAACAGCTGTTAGTGTTGTGTCCAGGACTGTTGAAATGGTATACACACCTTACATTAGGATTATGACGGGAATAAGAAGTATTGGGCTTAGGATGAGGATCCTTTAAAGTAACCAACTCTGCCTTTAATATGTGTTGCAATGCTTGAGCCAAAGACATGTTGATTTCGGTAAATTGTCTTTTGGGGGTGTCCTGCTTATACTGATGACCCTGTTGTCATTGGCGAGGACGTTGTAGGACTTACGATGTAGTAGCAATCTGAAAAGGCCTACTTTTAACCAAGCTAACTTCCTGCCTCATTGGAGGTTAACTAATGATTTTATCCTCAATCCTAGTTGTTCATCCCATACAGTTGCATTTGTCTTGATGAAGCTCGCTGATGAGAGTTCTCAACTCTTCTTGTCCCCGAGCTAAGTTTTGTATAAGATCCATATTACCCATCATCTGGATTCTCATTGTTGCCATCTCATCTTGCAATTGCTCCAATTGGTCATCCTTGTTGTCTTCGGGATTCTTCTTGGCCATGCTCTTAGTGAGGAGTGCATTCAATTCTTCTTGCCCTTTGGATAGGTACAGGAACATTTATTCAAACTGAGCGTCTTGAGCTTAAAGATTCCTGAAGGTTTGCTCGAGTGCTATCTTTTACTGAAATAAACAGTAAGCAGATGAGAAAACCTGTATGGGGAGAACCTATTATGACATGATGCATGATATGTAGATGCAATATTTTTAAGGATCTCGCGGGGTAAACAGAAGAAAATGTTGGAAGTCGAATCTGACGGCAGTTTTGATTGAAGAACTTCATATCGTTGAATGTCTTTCTATGAGAATCAAACTCACCATGTCGAGTGGGTCATAGCCTTTGACTCAATATAACGTGCTTTGGCTTTTGACATCATTGGTTAGAGGAAAATAAATCCCCTTGCCCCTTGCTCGGTGTCTGGTTCATGATACTTTGACGTTATTTGGTTAGAGGAAAATAAATCCTCTTGCCCCTTGCTAGGAGCTTGGTTCATGATAACCTGCATCACTCCCCCTTGAGATCCTTGAGCTGGTCAGTGAAAATGATATGGTATGATGTTATGAGGTGTATGATATGCACCAAGCAAAAGTAAGGTAGTGAAAACAAGTAAGTTATGCAAAAAATCCAGGTTATTGGATAATGACTACAAACAAATCTTGTAAGGAGTTTTGTTAGATAATGAATACAGACAAACCCTGCAAGGAGTTCAAGTTTGTTAGATAATGCAAACAAGTCACGCGAGTAGCCTTAGGTTCCGGCTTGCATGGAGTTTGTAGGTAAGTACCCTCTTGAAGTTTACTTGGTTCAACCTGTCCTAGAAGAAGTAATCGGGTTCTAAGGAATCTTAATATCATTGATCTTTCTTTATTTGGAATTGTTTCAGCATAATTAATCTTTTCTTGCAGCCAAAATATCCTAGAAGTCAGATCTCAATGAGTGTAGTATCGAGTATCATCCAATCTTTAACTTTACACCAAATTCGGCTACCTCACTACTTTCTAATGGCTAAGTTGTTCAACTAAGGTTCTACGATTAGTTAGTACTTCATGACACCACACAGCGGCCTCGTATTCTCCTTGATTCAACACAAGGGACAACTGTACCAACAAATGTGTCACACTAACATAACCATCAATTCAATCGTGTTGGTATTACGCTGCACAGTCCCCACGATCTATTGCTACTTACCAAAAATGCCCCAGATCAGGGTGTAGGATCTTTATAAGAATAAACCCAACCATAACCCACAAATGTAAAGCAAGCAAGACAAACAAATAAATAAATAAAGGTGATCTATCTCTTAAGATAACCCCACTTTTTCAGTCTCCCCAGCATAGTCGCCAATTCTGTAATTTGGTGGAAGAACTGACTTGGTGTTTTGTGTTTTATCGTAATTGTTGCGGATAGAAAGAGTCGCCACCGAATTTTCTTTTATCCAATAAAGAAAAGGGTGAAAAGAACAGGAAAGACCTTTTGAGAATTTTCTTGAGTTCGGGGGGTAGGTTATGAAAAGGGAAGGTGTTAGCACCCTTTTCATCCGTAGTTATCTACAGGCTCTTAATTGCTAGCTCGCTTTTGAAATGCTTTTGTGAAGGTGTTTGTTTTTCTGAAAGTATTTTGAAAACTTCCTTCGTTTGGGAAAACTTTCTAATGATTCTCGTCTCTATAAGAATGCATACAAAGTGTTGACTTTGAAAATATTTCAAGAAAGTGCTGGTGTGTTTGAAAGTTATTGGTTTTGAAATGTTTGTGAGCAAGAAATTACGAGCAATCTACCTACTCAAAAAGTCTTTGTTCTTCTCCTCCTTTAGATAGTGTTTGTCTACCATTGATTGGTAGAGAGCCTTATCATTGGATGTGAGGGACGGGCGTGGGTCATCATACAGTCATAAAAGCAACTTGTAAGATGCTTTAGCAATTTACATAAGGGACTAAGATCGTTTACCAAAGGCAACATCGAAGGGTCATCGAGGGACTACAATCTTTTAATCAAGGGTCTTTTGCTAAAACATCCCACTTTCGAGGGACATGATTGTTTTTATCCGAGGCAACAAGTGTGGGTTACCCTAGAGGTGCCCGTGTGAAAATTATTTTGATTTCATGTATTTGTCTTTGATTAGGGTTGTCTAGCAGTCGATTTTAAATCTTGCCATATACGCCTAATTACTATACAGTATAAGGAAATGCGGTAAAGTGCGGAAAATAAAGTTATAACTATTGCAACGCTTCAGGAGTGGGGGTACAAATTTATGAATGGGGATGAGGTAAAAGCCTAATTAAACTATTACAAATCGTAAACAGTTACAATAATCAAAATAATGCGAAGATAGTAAATTACACAAAAAAAGGAAAAGGGAAATTGTTTTGTGATTTTATTGAATAAGGAAATTAAATCAATTAAAAGCTATGAACGGAAATTCAAGAATTAAAAATCTAAATAATATTTTTGGTATTTTTGTTTATCATGAAGAAAATAAAACAATTAAAAAAATTGACTAAACGAAAAATAGAATAAAATATTAACTCACAAAATTGATTTACTCACAAAAATCTTAAACTATTTTTTTAAAACTAAGAAAATTAGGAAAATTATCTAGTTAAGAAACTATATTGATTCTAAAAACTAGTTTAACTGAACTAATAAAACTAATAAAATAAATTTCACTAAAATAGAAAAAAGGTGGTGTTTAAAACAGAAAATAAGGATGGAAGAAGTAGAATTTTCAGTGGGCTTTAAGTGAAGACAAACAATTCTGGCCCAAGTAATAAAAAAATAAGATTTATTAATATTTAAAAAAATTGGGCTTATAGTAATTAGAATGGGGCGGAGCCTAATGCTCTTGTTGCTATCAAACATAACATAAAAAAAGTGATCAAATAAACGAAAACGAACTGGTCCTAGATAGTGGTTTAGATAAGGCCCAAACTATATAAAACAAAACTAAACATTAATATATATATATATATATATATATATATATATATATATATATATATATATATATATATATATATATATATATATATATATATATATATATATATATATATATATATATATATATATATATATACTGGGTCAGACCGGGTCGGGTCCGGACCCAGCTCCTCACTCAAGCAAACGGGTTGTATAACCCTAAAAAAAAGCCAACGCCTCTCATCTCTCTTTTAACAATATCAACCTTATTTGATATTTCCTTTGTTCTACCTATTAGGAATCACCACCAAAATCACCCCTTTTACTCAACCAAATTGACAACATTAACAATGATTTCTCCCTCTTGATTCCACTATAGTTCTTAGGTACATTCATCTTCTTTCAATCGATTTGTTCTCATGTTTACTCTGTTTTTTATTGCTTACTCAGATCTCAAATTCAGTCAGCGTACATGTGTAGAGAAAGACTCATAAGAGAAAACGCAACAAACAGTATTCGCTAAAGCATAACAAGAAATATTTGAGAAAATCGCATGTTCATCAAACAACGGTAGCAAGCATATCGTGAAAATGTTACCAATTCGGCGTTCTCAGGTACAAGTTTTCAAATCTCCAACTCTTCTTATATTCTACTTCCTTCTAGATTCTTCTTGTTCTTTTGATTTGTGATGCTTTTTTAATTGCAAGCTTCTCAAGTCATATTTAAAGCATGTGTTTTGATGAAGACAACATGGACATCAACATTCAAAGGATGTGCAAAAAGCTTATCAACATCATATAAAAGTCTTGAATATTATTGAAGAGTTATTGAAGAATCATCAAATGTCAAATGGTATAAATAATTCTTAATCTTGAATATAGATGTTCACAAAAATATGCATTCATCAACATATACATATCCCATAATTTTAACATCAAGAGAAACTTTGTTTGAAATATTTTTTAAAAAAGTATTTTTGAAAATAACCCTTTAGGAACCGGTTCCTCCCTAACAGGGAACCGGGTTCCAGACTTACTCAAAAAACATGTCCCTGGTTTTTGTACCAGGAACCGGGTTGTACCAATAGGGGAACTGGTTCCTGCGTGATATTTTTGAAATCTGACTTATAACGTTCACTAAGAACCGGGTTCTGTCAGTGTCGGAACCGGTTCCTAGCGAACCAGTGCAGCTTTTCTTTTGGTTTTTAAACATTTTTCAAGTGGTATCTTTTCATGAATGCATTGCAACTTTTCATATGAATTGGCATGAATGAAGAGGTTCTTATGACTTTATAAAATGCAGATTTTCAGATTTTAAAATGGACGTCAAAATGCATGTATCTTTTGATGAAACTAACCCCTCTAAGGAGGAAGTAGTTGTTTGTGATGATGATGATCCTATAGATTTACCCCCGGAAGATCTTTCAATTGATCAAATTAAGAAATCACCGGAAAATCAAGAAAACATTGTACAACAAGATTCAAACATCAATGATCTACCAAAAGAATGGAGAACTCATAGAGACCATCCTATTGACAAAATTACTGGTGATATTAGCCAAGGAGTATCAACAAGGTTGAATCTAAAAGATGCTTGCTTAAACATGGCGTTTGTTTCTCAAATTGAACCTACCAAAGTTGATGAAGCCTTAGGAGATGATCAATGGATTATTGCTATGCAAGAAGAATTAAATCAATTCGAGAGAAATCAAGTTTGGGAACTTGTTCCTAGACCAAGTGGTAAACACATCATAGGTACCCGATGGTTGTTTAAGAACAAACTTGATGAGAATGGTCTAATTGTTTGAAACAAAGCAAGGTTGGTTGCCCAAGGTTACAATCAAGAGGAAGGAATCGACTTTGAAGAAACATTTGCTCCGGTTGCAAGGTTAGAAGCTATACGTCTTTTAATTGCTTATGCTTGTTCGTTAAATTTTCAGCTTTTTCAAATGGACGTCAAAAGCGCATTCTTGAATGGATACATCAATGAAGAAGTCTATGTCAAACAACCCTCGGGATTTGAAGACTTCAAACATCCTACACATGTCTTTAAGTTGAGAAAGGCTCTTTATGGCTTAAAGCAAGCACCAAGAGCATGGTATGATAGACTTAGCAATTTTTTGTGTGAAAAAGGTTTCGAGAAGGGTAAGGTTGACAAAACCTTGTTCATTAAGAAAATCCAAAGTAACACTTTATTGGTTCAAGTCTATGTTGATGATATCATTTTTGGATCGACTAAAAAAGAAATGTGTGAGGAATTCTCATTGATGATGCAAGGAGAATTCGAGATGTCTATGATGGGAAAGATGAACTACTTTCTTGGACTACAAATCAAGCAACTAGAAGATGGAATCTTCGTCAACCAATCTAAGTATTGAAAAGAATTATTGAAAGAGTTTGATATGGACAATTGTAAAGCAATGAATACTCCAATGGGCTCCGGTACATATGTTGATCAAGATGAATCCGATACTCCAATTGATATTACAAAGTACAGAGGTATGATTGGTTCTTTATTGTATTTGACGGCAAGCCGCCCTGACATCATGTTTAGTGTTTGTCTTTGCGCTCGCTTTCAAGCAAATCCAAAGGAATCACACCTCATGGCTGTTAAAAGGATCATGAAGTATCTAAAAGGAACAACCAATGTCGGCTTATGGTATCCAAAAGGTAGTATTTGCACTTTAATTGGTTATTCTGACGCGGATTATGCAGGTTGTAAAACTGATCGTAAAAGCACAAGTGGTACTTGTCACATTATTGGAAATGCATTAGTATCATGGGCTTGTAAAAAGCAAGCATGTGTTGCTCTTAGCACGGCCGAAGCAGAATACATAGCAGCGGGTAGTTGTTGTGCACAAATTCTTTGGCTCAAGCAACAACTCCATGATTACGGACTTGATCTCGGATGCATTCCTCTTCTATGCGACAATACAAGTGCTATCAATATTACAAAGAATCCGGTCATGTATTCAAGAACCAAACATATAGATATTCGACATCATTTTCTCCGTGATCATGTTCTTAAAGGAGATGTCGAAGTCACTTTTATGGATACTCATAACCAACTCGCAGATATCTTCACTAAACCGCTTGCTCGAGAACCTTTCTTCAAAATCCGAAGAGAACTTGGTATTTTGGATGAAGGTGATATATAATGTTTCTCTTAAGATGCACGTCTTAATTCTTTTATATGTATTTATTTCACTCTTTTTCCCCATCCTTTTTTATGTTAACAAAGGGGGAGAAGAATATGCATATGTGTTGTTTTGTTTCAACAAAATTGCAGGCCCAAATATCTATTATACTATCTCCAAAATTCAAGGAATCATGGACTTAGGGGGAGCATACAATTTAGGGGGAGCCTTGCATTTGCTCAACATGTTGGCTATACAAAACAACATAAACATTTCAAGAAATCGTTTTCAAGACTTGGTTGTCATCATCAAAAGGGGGGAGAATGTAATTGCAAGCTTCTCAAGTCATATTTAAAGCATGTGTTTTGATGAAGACAACATGGACATCAACATTCAAAGGATGTGCAAAAAGCTTATCAACATCATATAAAAGTCTTGAAGATTATTGAAGAATTATTGAAGAATCATCAAATGTCAAATGGTATAAATAATTCTTAATCTTGAATATAGATGTTCACAAAAATATGCATTCATCAACATATACATATCCCATAATTTTAACATCAAGAGAAACTTTGTTTGAAATATTTTTTAAAAAAGTATTTTTGAAAATAACCCTTTAAGAACCGGTTCCTCCCTAACAGGGAACCGGGTTCCAGACTTACTCAAAAAACATGTCCCTGGTTTTTGTACCAGGAACCGGGTTGTACCAATAGGGGAACCGGTTCCTGTGATATTTTTGAAATCTGACTTATAACATTCACTAAGAACCGGGTTCTGTCAGTGTCGGAACCGGTTCCTAGCGAACCAGTGCAGCTTTTCTTTTGGTTTTTAAACATTTTTCAAGTGGTATCTTTTCATGAATGCATTGCAACTTTTCATATGAATTGGCATGAATGAAGAGGTTCTTATGACTTTATAAAATGCAGATTTTCAGATTTTAAAATGGACGTCAAAATGCATGTATCTTTTGATGAAACTAACCCCTCTAAGGAGGAAGTAGTTGTTTGTGATTATGATGATCCTATAGATTTACCCCCGGAAGATCTTTCAATTGATCAAATTAAGAAATCACCGGAAAATCAAGAAAACATTGTACAACAAGATTCAAACATCAATGATCTACCAAAAGAATTGAGAACTCATAGAGACCATCCTATTGACAAAATTATTGGTGATATTAGCCAAGGAGTATCAACAAGGTTGAATCTAAAAGATGCTTGCTTAAACATGGCGTTTGTTTCTCAAATTGAACCTACCAAAGTTTATGAAGCCTTAGGAGATGATCAATGGATTATTGCTATGCAAGAAGAATTAAATCAATTCGAGAGAAATCAAGTTTGGGAACTTGTTCCTAGACCAAGTGGTAAACACATCATAGGTACCCGATGGGTGTTTAAGAACAAACTTGATGAGAATGGTCTAATTGTTTGAAACAAAGCAAGGTTGGTTGCCCAAGGTTACAATTAAGAGGAAGGAATCGACTTTGAAGAAACATTTGCCCCGGTTGCAAGGTTAGAAGCTATACGTCTTTTACTTGCTTATGCTTGTTCGTTAAATTTTCAGCTTTTTCAAATGGACGTCAAAAGCGCATTCTTGAATGGATACATCAATGAAGAAGTCTATGTCAAACAACCCTCGGGATTTGAAGACTTCAAACATCCTACACATGTCTTTAAGTTGAGAAAGGCTCTTTATGGCTTAAAGCAAGCACCAAGAGCATGGTATGATAGACTTAGCAATTTTTTGTGTGAAAAAGGTTTCGAAAAGGGTAAGGTTGACAAAACCTTGTTCATTAAGAAAATCCAAAGTAACACTTTATTGGTTCAAGTCTATGTTGATGATATCATTTTTGGATCGACTAAAAAAGAAATGTGTGAGGAATTCTCATTGATGATGCAAGGAGAATTCGAGATGTCTATGATGGGAAAGATGAACTACTTTCTTGGACTACAAATCAAGCAACTAGAAGATGGAATCTTCGTCAACCAATCTAAGTATTGCAAAGAATTATTGAAAGAGTTTGATATGGACAATTGTAAAGCAGTGAATACTCCAATGGGCTCCGGTACATATGTTGATCAAGATGAATCCGGTACTCCAATTGATATTACAAAGTACAGAGGTATGATTGGTTCTTTATTGTATTTGACGGCAAGCCGCCCTGACATCATGTTTAGTGTTTGTCTTTGCACTCGCTTTCAAGCAAATCCAAAGGAATCACACCTCATGGCTGTTAAAAGGATCATGAAGTATCTAAAAGGAACAACCAATGTCGGCTTATGGTATCCAAAAGGTAGTATTTGCACTTTAATTGGTTATTCTGACGCGGATTATGCAGGTTGTAAAACTGATCGTAAAAGCACAAGTGGTACTTGTCACATTATTGGAAATGCATTAGTATCATGGGCTTGTAAAAAGCAAGCATGTGTTGCTCTTAGCACGGCCGAAGCAGAATACATAGCAGCGGGTAGTTGTTGTGCACAAATTCTTTGGCTCAAGCAACAACTCCGTGATTACGGACTTGATCTCGGATGCATTACTCTTCGATGCGACAATACAAGTGCTATCAATATTACAAAGAATCCGGTCATGCATTCAAGAACCAAACATATAGATATTCGACATCATTTTCTCCGTGATCATGTTCTTAAAGGAGATGTCGAAGTCACTTTTGTGGATACTCATAACCAACTCGCAGATATCTTCACTAAACCGCTTGCTCGAGAACCTTTCTTCAAAATCCGAAGAGAACTTGGTATTTTGGATGAAGGTGATATATAATGTTTCTCTTAAGATGCACGTCTTAATTCTTTTATATGTATTTATTTCACTCTTTTTCCCCATCCTTTTTTATGTTAACAAAGGGGGAGAAGAATATGCATATGTGTTGTTTTGTTTCAACAAAATTGCAGGCCCAAATATCTATTATACTCACTTCAAAATTCAAGGAATCATGGACTTAGGGGGAGCATACAATTTAGGGGGAGCCTTGCATTTGCTCAACATGTTGGCTATATAAAACAACATAAACATTTCAAGAAATCATTTTCAAGACTTGGTTGTCATCATCAAAAGGGGGGAGAATGTAATTGCAAGCTTCTCAAGTCATATTTAAAGCATGTGTTTTGATGAAGACAACATGGACATCAACATTCAAAGGATGTGCAAAAAGCTTATCAACATCATATAAAAGTCTTGAAGATTATTGAAGAATTATTGAAGAATCATCAAATGTCAAATGGTATAAATAGTTCTTAATCTTGAATATAGATGTTCACAAAAATATGCATTCATCAACATATACATATCCCATAATTTTAACATCAAGAGAAACTTTGTTTGAAATATTTTTTAAAAAAGTATTTTTGAAAATAACCCTTTAGGAACCGGTTCCTCCCTAACAGGGAACCGGGTTCCAGACTTACTCAAAAAACATGTCCCTGGTTTTTGTACCAGGAACCGGGTTTTACCAATAGGGGAACCGGTTCCTGCGTGATATTTTTGAAATATGACTTATAACATTCACTAAGAACCGGGTTCTGTCAGTGTCGGAACCAGTTCCTAGCGAACCAGTGCAGCTTTTCTTTTGGTTTTTAAACATTTTTCAAGTGGTATCTTTTCATGAATGCATTGCAACTTTTCATATGAATTGGCATGAATGAAGAGGTTCTTATGACTTTATCAAATGCAGATTTTCAGATTTTAAAAACAAGAACACAATAACATTTTCATACAACAAAAAACCTTCTTCAATAAACAATTTTCTCATTCATTCACATTTGAATTCATACTTTCATGTGTTCATAATTTTGTGAAACTTGCCATATACACTTTCATTATCATTACAAGTTTCATACATACATTGTGAACATATATATACATTGCTTGAGAATTGTTTATATCTTGAAGAAGAAGATCAATTGAAGATTGATAAAGCTCTCCATATACTTCAAATAAATCATTGTATTACTTAAAGACATTATTCCCTTACTATCCAGGATTGTTGGAAGTAAGTGTTGTGATTTGAAGAGGATTGTTCTTCATTCACATTAGTGTTTGTTTGGTCTTAAAGGTGTTAAGAACCTTTGATCACCCTATAGGTTAGATAGTAAGCATAGGCTGTACAATCATTCTAACTATAGTGAAATCTCTTTCGTGTTGGAAAGGGGACTGGAGTACTCTCGGATTGTGAGGGGAACCAGGATACATCATCGTGTTCTTTACTTTTCCGCATTTATCGCTTTCATCACCATAATCAGGAAAAGATAAAGATATAATCAAAACCTTCAAACACTTAACCAAAAATTACTACCAAGCATTCTCATAAAACCGAATAAATTTTTATAAGACCTAATTCACCCCCCCCCCCCCCCCTCTTAGGCACTCTGAGACTTACAATTGGCATCAGAGCAAGTTATAGGTAACTTGTTCCTAAAGATCCAGAATGGCTCCCGCAAATCATCAACCAGTTTTCAGAGATGGTGGTAGTAACAACAAGCCTCCTCTATTCTGTGGTGAATATTTTGACTTCTGGAAAATACGCATGAAGGCGCATTTAGAAGCGCAAGGAGAGGAAGTATGGGATGCTGTTGAAAATGGTCCATTTATCCCAATATCAGTAATCAATGGCATTGGTTCTGCAAAGCCCAAAACTGCATGGGACGACGATGATAAAAAGAAAGTTCTCTATGACAAAAAGGCAATAAACCTTCTTCAAGGTGCACTCAGTATGGACGGATTTTTCCGTGTCTCGAACTGCAAAACAGCAAAAGAAATATGGGATACCCTGGTTCAAACTCATGAAGGAACGGCTGAAGTAAAAAGATCAAGGCTAAATACCTTGAGTCAAGAATATGAACTATTTCAAATGCAGCCCGGAGAATCCATTCTTGACTTACAAAAGAGATTTGTGCATTTGACAAATCACTTAAATGCTCTTGGTAAATCCTTGACAAATGATGAACTCAACTTGAAAATCCTTAGATCATTGACTAGGGAATGGCAACCAAAGGTAACGGCAATCTCGGAAAAGAAGAGTCTCTCCGCAATGACTTCCGCTACATTATTTGGCAAACTTCAAGAATACGAAACGGAACTCGGTAGACTTGAAAAACATGAAAATTTAGAGAAGAAATCCAAAGGCATTGCTTTGAAAGTTGATTCAAAAGAAAGTCAAGATAAAAATGCATCGGAGGAAGATGAAAACTTCTTGCTTCTTGTAAAAAGGTTAGGAAAATATTTTGGTCATAAAAATAATCTTCATAATGCTAACTTTGTCAAAAGGAAGAAATTTTATAATCATAAAGATAAAGAAGCCTCCACATCAACACAAGATGTCACATGTTATGAATATGGAAAGCAAGGTCACATAAAGCCGAATTGTCCAAAACTCTCCAAGAAAAATGGATTCAAAGGCAAAAAGTAGTTAAGGAACAAAAAGGCTTATGTTGCATGGGAAGATAATGAGATAAGTTCTCCATCCGATTCGGAAAGCGACGAATGTGCAAATCTAGCATTAATGGCTTCACATCACTCCGACGATGAAGAAGAGGTTAGTAATGAATTTAATCTTTTTGATGATGATGTTCAAGATGCTATTGATGAACTCTTGAAAGAATGCAAAAGTTTATACAAAAAGGTGTCAAATCAAGAAAAAGAACTTCTAATTTGTTTAGAAAAAATTGACACCATGACTAAAGATTTTGATCTTCAAAAACAGAATTTTATTAAAGAAAAAGAAAACTTTGCATGCTCCAAGTGTGAATCAAATGTCTTTCAAATTGTTCAATTGAAAAGAGTCATTGAACGATATGAAAAAGGACAAATAGGATTGGAAGGATTACTAAGCCAACAACGTTATCCAAATGATAAAAGAGGTCTTGGTTATGTGAATTCTAAGAAACCAAGTAATAATCCCACTATTTTTGTAAAGGCTAGTAATAGTTCCAATCCCAAGAAAGTAGAAAAGAAGCAAGTTGTTCATAATCATCAAAAGAAAAAGGCTAATGTATCGAAAAAGAAGACATTTCCTAAGAAGAAATCTTATCCTTCTAGATATAGAAGCAACTTTGAACCTACTTGTTTTTATTATGGTATTAAAGGCCATACACCTAATGCTTGCTATGTTAGAAACTTTAGTATAGCAAGTGGGCATTATGTGTGGGTGAAAAAGGGAACTAACTATGAAGGACCCAAGGCAACTTGGGTACCTAACTAAGAATAATTTGTTTGTGTAGGTATGCTTGAAATCCACATCTAATGTTTGGTATCTTGATAGTGGATGTTCAAAGCATATGACAGGAGATGTACACCAATTTTCATATCTAGTACATAAAGCCAAAGGGTATGTCACCTATGGAGACAACACCAAAGGAAAGATTCTTGGCGTTGGAATAGTTGGCACACCTCCATCCAATCAAATTGAGGATGTTCTATATGTTAAAGGATTAAAGCACAACCTTCTTAGCATAAGTCAACTTTGTGATAGAGGGTTCAAGATTAAATTCAACAAAGAAGAATGTCTTATTATGGATGAGGCAACCAATGAGGTAAAACTCAAAGGTATAAGAACTAACAATATTTTTATGATTACTTTAGATGATTTGTCTCTGAAGGTACAATGTCTTATGGTAAACAACAATGACGCTTGGTTATGGCACAAGAGGATTGCTGACATTCACATGGAGCACTTGAACAAATTGATTAAGCATGACTTAGTTATTGGTCTACCAAAGATGAAGTTCATCAAAGACAAATTATGTAATGCATGCCAAAAGGGAAAACAGACCAAAACAACTTTCAAATCTAAGAATGTGGTGTCTACTACAAGGCCACTACAATTGTTACACATGGATCTCTTTGGTCCATCAAGAACAAAAAGCTTCGGAGGTAATGTATACGCTTTGGTCATTATTGATGATTTTTCTAGATATTCTTGGACTTTGTTTCTTGTGCAGAAAAGTGATGCTTTTAAAGCCTTTAAGAAGTATGCTAAGCAAATCCAAAATTAAAAATCACTAAAGATTGTATCCATAAGAAGTGATCATGGTGGAGAATTCCAAAATGCACAATTTGAAGAATTTTGTGAAGAACATGGTATCTCTCATAATTTTTCAGCACCAAGAACTCCACAACAAAATGGAGTAGTTGAAAGAAAGAATAGGTTTCTAGTGGAACTTGCAAGAACAATGCTTAGTGATGCAAATCTTCCTAAATATTTTTGGGCGGATGCGGTTAGTACGGCATGTTATGTTGGAAATCGAGTTATCATTAGACCTATAATAAAGAAGACTCCATATGAACTTTTCAAAGGAAAAAAGCCAAATATTGCTCACTTTCACATTTTTGGATGCAAGTGCTTTGTTCTTAATAATGACAAAGATAATCTCGGTAAGTTTGACGAGAAATCCGACGAAGGTATATTTCTTGGTTATTCACTGTCTAGTAAAGCATATAGAATTTATAATAAAAGAACTTTAACTATTGAAGAATCTATGCATGTATCTTTTGATGAAACTAACCCCTCTAAGGAGGAAGTAGTTGTTTGTGATGATGATGATCCTATAGATTTACCCCCGGAAGATCTTTCAATTGATCAAATTAAGAAATCACCGGAAAATCAAGAAAACATTGTACAACAAGATTCAAACATCAATGATCTACCAAAAGAATGGAGAACTCATAGAGACCATCCTATTGACAAAATTATTGGTGATATTAGCCAAGGAGTATCAACAAGGTTGAATCTAAAAGATGCTTGCTTAAACATGGCGTTTGTTTCTCAAATTGAACCTACCAAAGTTGATGAAGCCTTAGGAGATGATCAATGGATTATTGCTATGCAAGAAGAATTAAATCAATTCGAGAGAAATCAAGTTTGGGAACTTGTTCCTAGACCAAGTGGTAAACACATCATAGGTACCCGATGGGTGTTTAAGAACAAACTTGATGAGAATGGTCTAATTGTTTGAAACAAAGCAAGGTTGGTTGCCCAAGGTTACAATCAAGAGGAAGGAATCGACTTTGAAGAAACATTTGCTCCGGTTGCAAGGTTAGAAGCTATACGTCTTTTACTTGCTTATGCTTGTTCGTTAAATTTTCAGCTTTTTCAAATGGACGTCAAAAGCGCATTCTTGAATGGATACATCAAGGAAGAAGTATATGTCAAACAACCCTCGGGATTTGAAGACTTCAAACATCCTACACATGTCTTTAAGTTAAGAAAGGCTCGTTATGGCTTAAAGCAAGCACCAAGAGCATGGTATGATAGACTTAGCAATTTTTTGTGTGAAAAAGGTTTCGAAAAGGGTAAGGTTGACAAAACCTTGTTCATTAAGAAAATCCAAAGTAACACTTTATTGGTTCAAGTCTATGTTGATGATATCATTTTTGGATCGACTAACAAAGAAATGTGTGAGGAATTCTCATTGATGATGCAAGGAGAATTCGAGATGTCTATGATGGGAAAGATGAACTACTTTCTTGGACTACAAATCAAGCAACTAGAAGATGGAATCTTCGTCAACCAATCTAAGTATTGCAAAGAATTATTGAAAAAGTTTGATATGGACAATTGTAAAGCAATTAATACTCCAATGGGCTCCGGTACATATGTTGATCAAGATGAATCCGGTACTCCAATTAATATTACAAAGTACAGAGGTATGATTGGTTCTTTATTGTATTTGACGGCAAGCCTCCCTGACATCATGTTTAGTGTTTGTCTTTGCGCTCGCTTTCAAGCAAATCCAAAGGAATCACACCTCATGGCTCTTAAAAGGATCATGAAGTATCTAAAAGGAACAACCAATGTCGGCTTATGGTATCCAAAAGGTAGTATTTGCACTTTAATTGGTTATTCTGACGCGGATTATGCAGGTTGTAAAACTGATCGTAAAAGCACAAGTGGTACTTGTCACATTATTGGAAATGCATTAGTATCATGGGCTTGTAAAAAGCAAGCATGTGTTGCTCTTAGCACGGCCGAAGCAGAATACATAGCAGTGGGTAGTTGTTGTGCACAAATTCTTTGGCTCAAGCAACAACTCCGTGATTACGGACTTGATCTCGGATGCATTCCTCTTCGATGCGACAATACAAGTGCTATCAATATTACAAAGAATTCGGTCATGCATTCAAGAACCAAACATATAGATATTCGACATCATTTTCTCCGTGATCATGTTCCTAAAGGAGATGTCGAAGTCACTTTTGTGGATACTCATAACCAACTCGCAGATATCTTCACTAAACCGCTTGCTCGAGAACCTTTCTTCAAAATCCGAAGAGAACTTGGTATTTTGGATGAAGGTGATATATAATGTTTCTCTTAAGATGCACGTCTTAATTCTTTTATATGTATTTATTTCACTCTTCTTCCCCATCCTTTTTTATGTTAACAAAGGGGGAGAAGAATATGCATATGTGTTGTTTTGTTTCAACAAAATTGCAGGCCCAAATATCTATTATACTCACTCCAAAATTCAAGGAATCATGGACTTAGGGGGAGAATATTATTTAGGGGGAGCCTTGCATTTGCTCAACATGTTGGCTATACAAAACAACATAAACATTTCAAGAAATCGTTTTCAAGACTTGGTTGTCATCATCAAAAGGGGGGAGAATGTAATTGCAAGCTTCTCAAGTCATATTTAAAGCATGTGTTTTGATGAAGACAACATGGACATCAACATTCAAAGGATGTTCAAAAAGCTTATCAACGTCATATAAAAGTCTTGAAGATTATTGAAGAATTATTGAAGAATCATCAAATGTCAAATGGTATAAATAATTCTTAATCTTGAATATAGATGTTCACAAAAATATGCATTCATCAACATATACATATCCCATAATTTTAACATCAAGAGAAACTTTGTTTGAAATATTTTTTAAAAAAGTATTTTTGAAAATAACCCTTTAGGAACCGGTTCCTCCCTAACAGGGAACCGGGTTCCAGACTTACTCAAAAAACATGTCCCTGGTTTTTGTACCAGGAACCGGGTTGTACCAATAGGGGAACCGGTTCCTGCGTGATATTTTTGAAATCTGACTTATGACATTCACTAAGAACCGGGTTCTGTCAGTGTCGGAACCGGTTCCTAGCGAACCAGTGCAGCTTTTCTTTTGGTTTTTAAACATTTTTCAAGTGGTATCTTTTCATGAATGCATTGCAACTTTTCATATGAATTGGCATGAATGAAGAGGTTCTTATGACTTTATCAAATGCAGATTTTCAGATTTTAAAAACAAGAACACAATAACATTTTCATACAACAAAAAACCTTCTTCAATAAACAATTTTCTCATTCATTCACATTTGAATTCATACTTTCATGTGTTCATAATTTTGTGAAACTTGCCATATACACTTTCATTATCATTACAAGTTTCATACATACATTGTGAACATATATATACATTGCTTGAGAATTGTTTATATCTTGAAGAAGAAGATCAATTGAAGATTGATAAAGCTCTCCATATACTTCAAATAAATCATTGTATTACTTAAAGAAATTATTCCCTTACTATCCAGGATTGTTGGAAGTAAGTGTTGTGATTTGAAGAGGATTGTTCTTCATTCACATTAGTTTTTGTTTGGTCTTAAAGGTGTTAAGAACCTTTGATCACCCTATAGGTTAGATAGTAAGCATAGGCTGTACAATCATTCTAACTATAGTGAAATCTCTTTCGTGTTGGAAAGGGGACTGGAGTACTCTCGGATTGTGAGGGGAACCAGGATATATCACCGTGTTCTTTACTTTTCCGCATTTATCGCTTTCATCACCATAATCAGGAAAAGATAAAGATATAATCAAAACCTTCAAACACTTAACCAAAAATTACTACCAAGCATTCTCATAAAACCGAATAAATTTTTATAAGACCTAATTCACCCCCCCCCCCCCCCTCTTAGGCACTCTGAGACTTACAGCTTTATCGTGTTACGTGGTGTGAATCGATAGCATAATGTTTCTGGGCAATAGCTTCGTCGTGTGAGGGTGGAAATGGCTCGCAGAAAGATGCAGGCGGAGGACCGGTTGTGAAGGTAGAATATGATGAGGATGGCTGGTAACGGTGATGATGGTTTTGTAAAAAAACAAGGAATTACACGGAGGAGAAGAGGAATCCAAAGAGAGAATTCATGAGCAGAATTGGATAGAAGGTGTTTGGTTATTGTTATAAAAATTGAAGGTTGTAGGTTCGAATAAGAAGGTTCTGTGTCGTTGTGGTTGACTGGTGGCGGAAGTATTGGGTGTTGAGTCAGATTGGTAATGAGCTTCTGCATGTTGGTTACAGGTAAACAAAATTTGAGCCCTTTGATTTACGAATTTTGTTATATATTTAATGGATGGTGAGATGAAAAATGTTGAGCTGTATATTTTCCTTGTTTTCTGCTTAACCAAAACTCTTTTTTTCTGTAATCTGAAAAATGGTTTATATAGGTGGATTAATGGGTGTTTTTCTTGTGGGGGGGGGGGGGGGGGGGGGAATTGATGAGGTTTGAATTGTTTTAGCTACTGTTTTTGTTGCTTTTCTGATGTAGAAATGTTTTTCTGAATTTTTGCAAATATTGGACTGATATGGTGCAGGTTTTTGGACTGCAATGCAGGACTGTTTTGTAGCAGTTTTGAACTGGTTATGCAGGGGAAGCAGGGCTGATTTTAGACAGCAAGGTGCAGAAACAGCATGGTTGTTTTTGGGGCAGTTTTATACGGGATTTGAGAGCAGGGCAGCAGAAATTAGTGCACGACTGGACATCAAGGTTTTGGCATAAATCAAATTGGCAACATGGATTTTTAAGTCTTAGTAAATTAGGCTACATGTTGTAACATAGTTTTAATGTTCATTTAAAAGGAATTGGATATAATTTTCTTGAATCATGAATGGTGTTTTTATATTTGAATGGAACTTGAATGAAGCTTGAATGAAAAGTTGTCTTGAATGAATAAAACTTGTAATGAATCTTGAATTTATTTTGAACAACAAGCTTGAATGATACTTGTCCTTTTGATAAACGAAATAAATGAAAATCCTCAAGTCTTATTTACTACTTGAATGGTGCTTGAATGATAATACTTTTCTTGCGAAAACCATGATGAATGCTTTCTTTTGTCATGACAATTCTTTTGTATCTTGAACTTCAAGCAATCCTCATGTATCTTCCTTCCACCTTTGTGTGTTTGAATTGGTCTTTAGGAATCAACTACATGCCTTGAGAACTTAGGCTATGCATTTGATAAATTGAATCCATTATGATACGCGTCTCAAATTTATCCACATGAATGGAGTTTGAATCTATGAGTTAAGAACATTCTAAGTCAAGAAATGACCTATAACGATTAAATAACTTTCAAGGTCTTCTAAGCACAATTTGACTCTGACATTTAAAGAAACTTGTAGATGACATCCCTTATGACAATGTGCAAAAATAATCGTCTCAAGATCTTGGAAATTGAGGAAGTTACGATTCTTGGAAGTTAGGCACCAGTTACTTGAGATTAGATCAAAGTCCATAAAGCTATCTCTAAAGAATTCAAATTTTTAATGATCTTTCGCACATAATTGTCTCTTGGCTTATAAAGAGAAATTGGTGGTGACATCACGGAGAGTCATACGATAAAAGAACCACTCAAAAATATTGAATAATGAAGAAGTTATAATCGTTTGAACCTGATCTTGAAAATGTTGACTTTTGGTCAATATAGTTGATTTTTGATCATTCGAGCAATTGACTGAGCGAACTTGTGATGCAAGGCATGAGATTTGATATGAGCATTCTTGAATACATATGAAGCACCTTGAAATCCACTTGAGACCTTGGAAACCCAATCTTTCTTGAGAAATACCAAACCCTAGTTGTGGACCCAATGCTTAGGAGGAGAAATCGCCTGATCAATTCTTAAGCCACCTTGAGCGTTTAAGAAACCCTAGGAGAATATCTTAAATGAAAAATTAGAGGGCGGATTTTGGGGTACAACAGACGTCCCAAGAAACCTCTGACTTCCGTCTCAGTACGAGGAGCTGTCATTTCTTGGATAGCTTTGACTTTGGCGGGATCAACCTCAATTCCTTTGCCACTAACGACGAAGCCTAGGAGCTTTCCAGATCTTACCCCGAAGATGCATTTTTTGGGATTCAACCTTAGCTTATATTTCTTGAGCCTCTCAAACAGCTTGTGAAGATGATTAAGGTGGTCTTCTTCAGTTTGGGATCTTGTTATCATGTCATCCACATAGACTTCTATTTCATGATGAATCATGTCATGAAATAAAGCCACCATAGCCCATTGATAAGTTGCGCCTGCATTCTTCAACCCAAAAGGCATGAACTTATAATAGAAGGTGCCCCACTGTGTAACAAAAGTGGTTTTCTCCGTGTCCTCGGGTGCCATTTTGATTTGATTGTACCTGAAGAAGCCATCCATGAAGGAAAACACCTTGTGTTGAGAAGTGTTATCAACTAATACATCAATATGTGGTAGTGGGGAGTCGCCTTTGGGGCTTTCCCTATTTAAATCCATGTAGACTATGCACATATGGACCTTACCATCTTTCTTTGGTACTGGAACAATATTTGCAACCCATTAGGGATATGACGTCACTGCCAAGAAGCCTGCATTGAACTGTTTCACTACCTCAGCCTTGGTCTTTTCAGACATGTCAGGACACATGTGATGAACCTTTTGTTTGATCGAAGAACAACCCTATTTCATTGGTAGACGATGAACCACAATATCAGTATCGAGTCCCGGCATGTCTTCATATGACCAAGTGAATACCTCAACGTAGTCATGCAACATTTGAACCAATCTTCTCTTGACACTATCTTCCAAGTTGGCGCCGATCTTGACTTCTTTCTTATCTGCCTCAGTTCCCAAGTTTATCACTTCGACTGACTCTTTGTGCGGTTGGATGGCCTTTTCCTCTTGTATCAGGAGTCTGGTGAGTTCTCAAGGTATCTCACAATATTCTTCACCTTCGTCTTCGGCTTGATAGATTGGATTTTTGAAGTCATAAACGACAATAGCAGAATTGTTGTCAATGCGATCCAGAGTGGATGTGGATCTGCAAATGTATGTGTGTGCATGTAAGGTCACATGGCTATTTTTGAATGCAAAATCTTCCAATGTTTTCATTAAATGAACATATGATATATGAAATGAAAAATCCTTAACAAATGGATCATTGTGCCCTGGGAGAGGCACATGGTTTAAAGTCATTGTTTTAAAGGAAATTATACAGACAAATTTCTTAAAACAATAAAAACAGGAAATAGAAATTACTCCTGGATAAAGGAGATTGAGATGAAGTCTTTGGCCTTCCAGTTGTTGAGTTCGCCGTCGGGAGTTGGGAATATCCAATCGTCCAAGTCACCATCACTATCACTATCCTCCAGAGCATTGACTTCATTGTTGCTAATATGGAGAGGTGGTCCACCAGAACGAGCATGTCAAACCTCTTTCTGAGCCTTTAAAGTCAAAACCAATCCAAATTTGTCAGATTTGTAGGGGATGTCGGGAAGTTGTCCCCAAATAGTGCAGCCTTCATCTTCTACAATAGCCCTAGTATCCTTTAGAGAGGCTATTCTTGGGGTAGCATGCATAGCTTTAGCAACAACAATCATTGGAGGGATTACTTCAAATGCTTGACAGGGGGTTTCAATGAATTCGCCATCCATTTCAACGTATTTGAAAGAATTCAAATGACTAACCATATATTCTTCCTCTCCACAGACTATGACAACTTTCCCCTTCACTGGGTACTTCAGCATTTGATGTAGTGTAGAGGTAATTACACCTGCCCCATGAATCCATGGGCGTCCGAGCAAGCATGAATAGGTCGGGCGATTATCCATTACATAGAAAGTTGAATTGAAGACTTGAGATCCCACCTTGATCGGGAGATCAACCTCTCCATGGACTATCCTCTTTGACCCATCGAAGGCTCTTACCATAATATCATTGGGTTTTAGTACTAATCCATCACAGTCCAGTCTATCCAAAGCACCTTTAGGTAGAACATTGAGGAAGGACCCAGTATCTACTAACACATGCGCCAGAGTGGTGCATTTGCATTCAATAGAAACATGGAGAGATTTATTGTGATTCTTCCCCATCGGAGTTAAATTTGCATCAGAAAATCCCAAGCCATTATCAGCAGTTAGGCTTGCAACATAGTTCTCAAATTGATTGGCAGTGGTCTCTTGTGGTACATGGATATTCTTTAGAAATTTCAGCAAAGCTTAGGCATGTGCGTCAGAGCATAACAATAAGGATAACATGGATATTTTTTAGGGTGTCTTCCCCAGTTGTTCCACTATTTTGTAATCACTTTTTGAATGATCTTTAAAATTTCTTCCATCTATTATCTAGATGGGTCTTTAATTGTTACTTCTTTTGGTGGTGCCTCCGTCAGGGCAAACTCAGTAACTTTCTCTTTAACTCAATTGTCAGCAGTCGGTCTAACAGCAGGAAGGCAAACAGGTGTTGTAGTAGTTGTTAGAGGAGAGATCTCCGGATAGAAGACCTTTATTGTCCTAGTGACCTTACTAGTTCCAGCAATGTTTGTAGTATCAGGCTCTTCGTTTTCAATAATCCATGGCTCTTGCTTGACACCATGATAATAAACTTCTGCCCCATAGTTCTAAGGCACTACTTTGTCAGATGAATAGGGGACTGGCCCCGGTGTAGTGATGATTAAGGGATCCAATCTTGGCTCAGCAGGTTTCCTTATAGGGCCTTTAGAGGTGATTCTAATAGGAGTATTTGAAATGGTGATTATGGAAACATCTTGAGGTAAAAAATTTACGGATGGAGCTTTCTCGAACAGAATTTCATGGCTACCAATCAGGTGTTGGATACCTTTCTTCAACCATATACAACCATTGGTTTGGGAAGCACAATGATGACAATTTTTAAGGCAACCAGGAAATAAACCGGCTCTCAGCAAATTCTTCTTAACAGTCAATAAGGGAGTAGTTAAATCATTGATGGTGGAGACAAAGGAGGCATCGTCAATAGCATTGACACCTTTACCATGACTGGGCATGGGAGCAGTAATGACATTAGGGGTTTGTGGAGGGTCAAACTTAATCACTTTGTTATCAATCAAATCTTGGATCTTTCTCTTTAAGGCCCAAGAATCATTGGTATCGTGTCTAGAGCTATTGGAATGATAGGCACATTTTGCATTCGGGTTATATTTCGGAGATGAAGTATTAGGGTTTTGAGGAGGGTTCCTCAGTGTTACCAATCTTCCTTCAATGAATGTTGTACAGCTTGAGACAGTGGCATGTTAATTCTAGTGAATTGCCTCCTTGGTACATCGGGCCTTTGTTGATTGTTTGATTGTTGTGGTCGTTGAACTGGGGTTGGATTTGAAATCAATACAACTCTTACCGATTGATGACGATCATTCTTAATATGGCTCCTTTGTCCATAAACAACATTAGTTTATTTCTTGCAAACAAATGGTTTCTTTACAGCAATAGAGGTTGAGGCCATGGGGATCTTTCCGCTTTTTATTCCATTTTCCACTCGCTCACCAGTCAAGATTAATTCAGTAAACCCTGACGAGGAACTCCCAATAAACAAATTAAAGAATGGACCAGTCAAGGTGCCCATGAACATCTCCACTAATTCTCTGTCAGTCAATGGGGGTTGCACCCTTCTAGCCAGGTCCCTCCACTTTTGAGCATACTCTTTAAAACCTTCATTTGAACCTATAGTCATATTCTACAACTGCACACGAGTTGGTGCAAGATCAGCGTTGTATTGGTATTGTTTGTGGAAGGCAGTAGCTAGATCCTCCCAAGTGTGTATATTAGTCCCCTTAAGTTGATAGAACCATTCCAACTATGTTCTGGACAAGTTTTCTTTGAAGAAGTGCACCCCTAAATTTCTGTCAGTGGTGTGCAGTTGAATCTTGTGGACATAAGACCTCATATGCATCTTTGGACAAGAGACTCCATCGTATTTGGCAAAGACTTGGACCTTGAATTTATGGGGAATGACCACACCAGGGACTAGACCTAAGTCTCCAAAGTCCAAATCAGACACTGTTTGGATCTCAACAGCCTTGAGTCGGTCTTCTAGCTGCTTGTATTTCTCATTCGCTGGTGGATACTGCTCTTCGAAGTAGTCTTCTTCCTCAGTAATCTGGTTATTTACACCCCATCTCTAGTGCTTCTAACTTTATCGTCTTTATTGTCTTCATCCTCATAAGAATCCTCTTATATTTGAGCCAGTCGAACGGGCCCTTTGAACCTTCTTCCCATGTTGAGGATAACAACCCTCTTCTTGGTCTTCTTCTTGGTGGCAAGGAGTGTCATCATTTCTTGCTGACCTTTGGCTAGGTTGAGGAGAGTCTCTTAGAATTGTGTGTGTTGAGTTTGCAGATCTTTGATGGTTTGCTCTAGAGCCATCTTATACTGAAATAAACAGTGAAAAGATAAGGAAACCTGTATTAGAAAACCTGCTTATGATATGATGCATTCTATGCGGGTGTGATGTTTTCAAGGATCTTAAGGAATTTAAATTTGCTAGCCAAAAATGAAACAAACACAACAATTCTATTAATGAGTTTAGATATTATAAATGCCCTTTGGGCTTACAATGAAAAAAAGCAAAAGGTCTCAAAGAGACAACATAAAAGACTCCTAAAACAAAAGACTCAAGTCTCCCACAGGCGCTTCCTCTTTGGTGCAATGTAGGAATTCAGGCTTTGCTCCTTGTGAAGTTTCCTTGTAAGCTCCAACATTTTCTTCTCATTTGCGTAGAATCGAGCTTCAAAGGTGTCTCGTTCCCCCTTGAGCTGAATCCACAATCTTTGCAATTCTTCTAGGTCGGTAGGGATATCTAGATCGAGAATAGTATAAGAAGTTTCTCCATCGACAACGGGCTCCACAACTATTGGTAGGATGGCAGGATATAGTATCATGAGGCTTTAAGCGTGAGCTCGGATTCATTTAAGATAAGGCTCCAAAGGAATGGAGTTCTTATGCCCAAAGTCTTGCTATCTACCTTGTTCACCATGCCCCAAGCTTATACAAACCTTTGACGATAACCTTGGACATCGTTCTCATAGTCGAATATAATACCATGGATAAGTGCATCATGATGACCATCTCTTCGAGCATAGCCAAATTTTCGTAGAGCTAGTGAAGGGTTATAAGTAATACCTCCCCTAATTCCCAAGAGTGCAACATTAGGGAACTCCCCACAATGTTCAATGATAGTAATGTCCTCTAGAGATCGGGAACACCAACGAATATCTGAGTGAGAAAGTGACATCAACCTTTGAGACCACGTCAAGCCTTGTTCATTCTTCAATACTGATTGAGGAAGGTGCGAAATAAACCACCTAGACAGAAACGGTATGCAACATATAAGAGCTCCTCACTTCCTCATAGTGCGAATGTGAAGATAACGTAGAATGTCTCCAAGCAAAGTAGGCACGGGGTTACGAGAAATAAAAATCTTGACAGCATTCTCGTCTATGAGTTGGTCCGGATTAGGGAACAAAACCAAACCATAGATTAGAAGAGCCAAGACATCTTCAAAAGCTTGAAAATCTATATCTTCCCAAAACAGTCGAGCCTTCTTATCAAGAACTTGGCTAGAAAACCCTCGACTCTGCTCCTTGTTTCCCAATTAGTTATACTGTAAGATCTCTTCAAATGCAAGGCCTTGGCAATAACTTCAAGCTTTGGAGTTTCCTCTGAACCGGTGAATGTTATTTGATCAATCACAAGAACTCCTAATAGTTGAGAGAATTCTTCCAGTGTGGGAACCAATTGGTAATCGAGAAAGGTGAAGCAATGATGCATAAGATCAAAGAACTGAAAGAGCACACACATCATTTCTACTTGAAAGCTTAAGGTAGCCAAACTGAGAAGTCGACCATATATTTTGGTGAAGGGAGAATCTTCAGGAACCCTTGATGCTAACTCTTTGAGTTGAGAAGGCACTTTTATGAAGTTGACTCAGATGGTATTTCTACGAGCGAAATCCATATCCTATAAAACAGAATAAATATAAATTCCTAGATCCTTGAAATGGTTAGTGAGAATTCTATGGCATGATGTCATGATGTTTATGATGTCATTAATAATTATTTATAAACAAATCACACAATGACCTTAGGTTTAGGCTTGAATGGGGTTTATAGGTAGTACCCTCTTGAACTTTAGTTGGTTCACCCTTAAAAGAAGTAATCAGGTTCTAAGGAATCTCAATATCATTGATCTTTCTTCATCGGGCACTGTTTCAGCACAATCAATCTTTTCTTGCAGCCAAAGTATCCTGAAAGTCTAATCTCAATAAGTGTAGTATTGAGTATCAACCAATCTTCAGTTTTGCACCAAAGCTGGCTATCTCACTACTTTCTAATGGCCAAGTTGTTCAACTAAGGTTCTACGGTCAATTAGTGCTTTATGACACCACATAGTGGCCCCGTATTCTCCTTGATTTAACACAAGGGACACCGGTACCAACAAATATGTCACACTAGCGTAGCCATCGCTTCAACCATATCGATCTATGTTGTACAATTTCCACGATCTATTGCTACTTACCTAATGTGCCCTAGATTAGGGTATAGGATCTTTACAAGTAATAAACCCAAGCATTACCCATAAATTTAAAGAAAACAAGGCAAACAAAATAAAGCAAATAAAGGTGATCTAACTCTTAAGGTAACCTCACTTTTAGTTTATACTCCCCAGCAGAGTCGCCAGTTCTGTGGTACGGTGGGAGAACTGACTTGGGTGTTACGTTTTATCGCAAATGTTGTGGATAGCAAGAGTCACCACTGACTTTTCTTTTATCCAATAAAGGAAAGGATGAAAAGAACATGAAAGACCTTTTGAGATATTTTCTTAAGTTCGGGGGGTAGGTTATAAAAAGGAAAGGTGTTAGCACCCTTTTCATCTGTAGTTATCTACGGGCTCTTAATTGCTTGATCGCTTTGAATATGCTTTGTGTTTGTGTAGGTTTGAAAATATTTTGAAAACGCCTAAGTTTGGAAAACTTTTCAATGATTCTCGTATTGTTGAGAATGTATACAAAGTGTTTGTTTTGAAAATATTTGTTGAAAGGAAGTGTTTGGAAAGATGTTTTGAAAATGCCAATGTAAGGCCCTTTTGTAATGATTCTCGTATCATTGAGAATGTATACAAAAATGCTTGTTTTGAAAGATGTTCTGAAGGTGTGAAGTGTGGAAATGATTTTTTTTGTGAGCAAGCAATTACGAGCAATATACCTACTCAAAAAGTCTTTGTTCTTTTCCCCCTTCTTTAGATAGTGCTACTTTACCATTGGTTGGTAAAGAACCATATCATTGGATGTGAGGGACATGCGTGGGTCGTCGTATAGTTATAGAAGGTAACTTGTAAGAATTTTTTTAGCAATTGTTGTAAGGGACTGAGATCATTTACCGAAGGCATCATTGATGGGTCATCAAGGGACTATGATCTTTTAATCGAGGGTCTTTCGCTAAAACATCTCACGTTCGAGGGACATGACTATTTTTATTTGAGGTAACAAGTATGGTTACCCTATAGGTGCATGTGTTTAAGGTGTATTGTTTTCAATTATTTTTATTGAATTAGGGTTTTGCTAAGTTTGATTTTAAATCTTGCCATACAAACCCTAATTACTAGCAATAATAAGGAAAGCGGTAAATTACGGAATTTAAATGTCCTACGCTATTAAAATATTTTTGGGGATGGGGATACAAATTTACAAAATGGGGATGACAAGTAAAATAAATCCCTAATTAATATTACAACCATTGAATATGAATTACAATAGTATACAAAATGTAAAGGTGAAGGGAAGAAGAAATCAATTGTTTTTAGGGTTTTTGATGAAAAGGTTTGGAGATTAGCCTAATTAAGCTAATTAATTTAATTACAAGAAGAGTCAATTAATTATTTAACAAAACATAAAATCTAAATTACTCAAATTTAAGAAGAAAATAAACCTACTAAAGTAATTTTATTTAGAAAATAGTATGAATGTTAGTTGTTAATTAAAAAAAATATTCTACAATAATAAAATTCAATTTGACAAAAATAAAATAAAATACTTAAATTAAAATATTTAATAAAAAATATATTTTTTTGTATAAAATTAAATTAAATGAATAAATTATAGAGAAAAAATAAAGAATATAAAAATGTTGGGCTGGGAGGTTGAAAAATAAAATGGGTGTGAAAAAGCAATTTTGGCAGGCCCAATATAAGTCCTTTTTTTTAATTCAGAAAAAAGAAGAAAAAGTTTGTAATATAAAGAAACATTGGGCCTGCGTTGTAGCAAGTAAAAGGGGGTGATGGAAAGGAAAAAATGGTGAGGCCCAAAGCCACGGAGGCCCACGCACGCTAGAACAAAACAAAGAACAAAAAAATGTTAGAAAAATAACAAAATGGGATGTTGGGGTTCGAACTCAGGTTCCTAAGGTGACAGGCGCGTGCTTTAACCACTCGGGTGGTGATACATTTGTTAACTTATGCACAACCAACACATTATATTACAAACTCGCTCATGATTGTGTCATCTTCTTCTTCCTCGTATCAGTTGCTTCAGCAACATTTTTGAATTTTCAAACTTGCTCATTTCTCAACCATTTCAGAAAGTGTAAACATCAAACTTGTTAGAAATTTCATCACGATTTCAAATATGTAAATAACTTAAGCTATGGTTCAAAAATAAGCATGAATTTTGCTTGTTACCAAATTCTGACCTAATTTTTCAAAAAGTTCAAACTCAAAATTCGTATCACTCTGGCAACATAAATGAAATCTAAGGGCATGGTTAGCTTCAGGGCTATGATATCTACATTTTATATTTTGAAATCAGAGACAAATGATGCTTGTATAAGGATTTGAAAGTTTGGAAAACTTACCTTGAAAATGGAAATCGTGTTTTGAGTTTGAGCACTCCTGGAAGTGTTGTGATGATCTGAATAGCTTCATTAGACCTCTAGGAAGCTAATGCAATGCTTAATTTGGGTCGAGAGTGGTTGTGTTGTTATGGAGAAGTCAATGTGCAAGTTATTGCTTTTGGTTAGGGAAGATGAGGAATATGATGTTACAATTGTGTTGCGGGCATTTGGATAGCTTTAATATGTGATATAGAAGCTTTGTGATAGATTAGAAATGGAAACACACGATGGAATTTGAATTGAGGTTTATGGCAATTGAGATGAGGAATATGATGTTACAATTGTGTTGTACCCTACCATCCAGATCTCTCCACTTTTTGGCGTATCCTTTGAAGCTTTCGTTGGAACCCATGGTCATGTTCTGCAACTGCACACGAGTTGGTGCAAGATCTGCATTATACTGATACTGCTTATAGAAATCAGCAGCTAAATCCTCCCATGTGTGGATGCGAGAACTCTATAATTGATAGAACCATTAGAGTTGAGTCCCTACAAGGCTTTCTTGGAATAAATGGATCCAAAGCTTCGGATCAGTTGTGTATGGTTGAATGTTGAGGACATAAGACTTTAAGTGCATCTTAGGGCAAGAGACTCCATCATGCAGGGAAAAGGTAGGGACTTTGAACTTTGGCGGGATGACCACTCCAGAAACCAAACCCATGTCTCCTAAATCCAAGCCAGATATTTGTTGAATATCCATAGCACTGAGGCGATCCTCCAACTGTTTGTACTTGTCATCAGTGGGAGGATATTGTTCCTCAGAGTATTCAGCTTCAACTTCATCAATCTCCAAATTATGGTCTTCTTCAATACTACCCCCTATGTTGGATGGAGTTGAAAGATCTAGAGCTTTAGGTCTTCTTCTCAAGTTCAGGACGCCTACTGACTTTTTGGACTTCTTCCTCTTGTCTTTGAGAAGGAGAGCTTTCAGGTCCTCTTTCCCCTTAGCCATAGCCAGAAACATTTGTTGGAATTGAGCGTTTTGAGCTTAGAGATCTTTTACAGTTTGTTCCATATCCATCTTACTGAAATAAATAGTAGGATGATAAGGAGAACTGTATGGGAGAAACCTGTCATGATATGATGCATGATATGTGGATGCATGTTTTCAAGGATCTCGCGGGGTAAACATAAGAAAAAGTTAGAAGTTTGAACTTTGATGAATCGTCTTTGATTGGAGAACTTTGTATCGGTGGATGTCCTTCCACGAGAATTAAGCTCACCATATCAAGTGGGTCATAGCCCTTGACTCAAGTTTGTTGTACTTGATCTTTGACAGTGTTTGGTCCGAGTAAAATAAATCCTCTTGTCCCTTGATAGACATCTGGTTCAACGTGACCCTACATCATAGGCCCTTGAGATCCTTGAAACAGTTATTTGAAAATGCTATGGTATAATGTTATGATGTTATGCACAAGTATGCAAAGTAAACAAGCTTATACAAATAATCATATACACGTAAAGCAGACAAGTCCTTAGGTTTAGGCTTGCATGGAGTTTGTAGGTAAGTAAGTACCCTCTTGAAGTTTAGTTGGCTCAACTTGTCCTAATAATAGTAATCGGGTTCTAAGGAGCTCAATATCACTGGATTGTTTCCTTGGTCATTGTTTCAGCTCAAGCCTCTTTAATGGCGACCGAAATATCCCAAGAAACCAAACCTCAATGAGTGTAGTATCGAGTATCTACCAACTTCGGACTGCACCAAAGTCGGTCATCTCACTACATCCTAAAAGGCCAAGTCGGTCAATTAAAGGGTTCTAGAAGTTCATTAGTGCTTCATGACATCACTCAGCGGCCCGTATTCTCTTTGATTGACTCAAAGGCTACCGGTACCCACAAACATGTCGCACTAACATAGCTATTGCTTAGACCATGTCGGTATACCCTGCACAGTTTCCACAACATATTGCTATTTACCTATAATGTATCCCAAATCTGGGTAGAGAATTTCACACCCAAACAAAGAACCATAATGTAAAGCATACAAGTCAAACAATGTAAGCAAATAAATGTGATCTAGCCCTAAGGTAACCCCACTTTTATAAGATCCCCAACAGAGTCGCCAGTTCTGTGATATGGTGGGAGAACTGACTTGAGGGTTTGCGTTTGATCGCAAATGTTGCGGTTTAGCAAGAGTCGCCACTGACTTTTCTTTTATCCAAACGGAAAGGTGAAAAAGCACAGGAAAGACCTTTAGAGATGTTTTTGAGTTCGGGGGGTAGATTATGAAAAGGGAAGGTATTAACACCTTTTTCATCCATGGTTATCCATGGGATCTTAGTTACTTGCTAGATCACTTGCTTTTGTTTGAATGTGCTTGTGGTGTGTGTTTTGAAAGTATTTTTAAAAATGGAACTTTGTAATGGTTCTCGTTTCTATAAGAACGCCTACAAAGTGTTTGTTTCAAAAATAGTTCAAAGGTGTGTTTGTGAGATGTGATTTTGAAAGTATTTTGAAAATGTAACTTTGTAACGATTCTCGTTTCTATATGAACGCATGCAAAGTGTTTGTTTAGAAAATCGTTCAAAGATGAGATTGTGGGTGTATAAAAATGTTTTTGTTGTGAGCAAGCAAGTAACTAGGAGCGAATCTACCTACTATAATGGTCTTAAATGTGTTTTTCCTCCTCCTTTAGATGTGGCTATCTTACCATTGATTTGGTAAGAAGCCCCATCATTGGATGCGAAGGGACGGGAGTTAGGACGTTTGTATAGTCATAGAAGGCAACATATGGGACGTTTTAGCAATGTCGTTTTAGGGAATAGATCGTTTACCGAAAGCAACATCGAGGGTCATCGAGGGACTACGATCTTTTATCGAGGGTTTTTGCTAAAACGCCCATGCTCGAGGGACATGACTATTTTCCGATAGGCAACAAGTGGAATTACCATAAGGGTGTAAGTGTGAAAATGTGTTTTATTTACATGAATTTAGTCTTGATTAGGGTGATCTATTTGTTGGTTTTATCTTTCCATACAAACCCTAATTTACTAGCATTGATATGAAAGCGATAAATTGCGGAAAGTAAAATTACTACGCTATTACATCATTATGGGGATGGGGTATACAAATGTACAAATGGGGATGACAAGTAAAGTAAACCCTAATTACTATTACAAGGCTTTGACAATTACATAATTTATAATGCAAAAAGAATAAAATATGCAAGAAGATGTGAAGTGAGAGAAATTGCTTTTTAGGGTTTTTTTTATAGAAAAAGGCTTGGTAATTAATTTCATTGAAGGAAAAACCTAAGTCTAAGTTAATTGTTTAGAAAAATGTTTTTTGAGGTTTCATTTGAACAAAAAGGTTTTATAAAGTTAGGTCATTTCCAAGTAATGCAATATGTCCAAAAGAACCTAAACAATCTCTAAAAAACAAGAAATTTGGTGCCTAAGCTGACACGGGTCGTGTCGAGGAACATGGGCACCCGTGTCAGGACCTGTCCATGACTTTTATGCATTTTTTTGGTCCCAGCCATCCTGACACGGGCGCCCGTGTCATCCCCTGTTCATCTTTTTTTGGTCATGTACGCACCAGTAACTCTGACACGGGCCGTGTCGATTGACACGAGCACCCGTGTCAGCCTCTGTACCTGCATTTTACTATATTTTTCAACCCAAATAAGCTGACACGGGCCGTGTCGTGTGACATGGGCACCCGTGTCAACCTCTGGTCTGGCTTTTTATTAGTTTTTTCTCTTTGATATGTCTTGTTATATCTTTTGAGCGCAAAAAGCAAATGATGTATAAACAATGAGATCACGGTTTGAGAAAGTTTACCTCTCGAAGCGGGAGCTTTAGGACACGTACAGAGGTATTCAGGTGCAAAGTGGTGATTGATCGAGCTCCTTTGAACCTTCTTGAAGTAACTCCAACCTTCCTTTTATACTGAAAATGGTTGAACCACTCCAACCAAGTCAAGTTGCAGTGTATGTTTTTTTTTAGTTTAGAAGATGGTGGTAGTGATGTTACAGAATTATTCTTATGTTTGAACAACTTCTATATGGTGTATGTGAAGTGTTTGTATGGTTTGTTTGGAGAAAACTTACAAGGTATGAGATTCAAAGATTTGAACTTCAAAGCTCAAAAATGGAGGTTTTGTGGAAAAATCTGGTTTTTGACAGCAAAAATGATTTTGAGTGTTAGTTTCTCCTTCTATTTTTTCTGGCCTCTCTCTGTTTTTTCTAACCTCTCTCTCTCTATTTTTTCTAACCTCTTTGTCTTGCAAATGCTTCTTCTATTTATAGGCAAAGGACTTGTGAACAAAGTCTGAATAGGTTTACAAGACAACACGTTATGGTTTGGTTGGGATGTAAGTATCAAACTATGTCAAGTACTCCATGGTTCCAAGATGAAGTACCAAAGTTGTTGGTTTAGTGGGGTTGATTTCCATGTTTTATGGTGGAGTAAAATCAGAAACAAATAAAGTATGGGCTCAAGACAAGTTTTGTACAAAAAACTTGCTTTTCAAGAATAGCAATGGTGCCTTTATGCCATAAATGGAAAGATCCTTTGGACAATGCTTAAACCAAATGGACCATAGCTCAAAAGTTTGTGTAAGAATTAAATTATGGTAAGATTTGAAAGTCACAAGGCCTGCAAAGTAAGATTATGCGGCACACCATGCCAATTGGATTATGTGTTCTTCAACAAAGATGGCTTGCGGTTCAAGAATGAATGCCCAACTTCAGGCCCTTGAATCTCCTAGCTCAAATATGATAAATTCATGCTCTTGGATGTTTTGGAAAGCTTGAAACACCCTCTAAATCTTTCATGTTGACCACTTTTGTTAAATCAAATTAGACATTAATGAAAATTGGCCAAGAAGTTGGGATAAAAACCTGACCAAAACTGCTGAAAATTTCTCTAAGTGTGAAATGAAAATGTCATGACTTCATAAATTTATAACTTGAGATCCATGCATATTTAGTAGAAGTTGTGTAAAGAAATGTTATAGATATCATGGAAATCTACAACTTTCATGTTGAAAGTTTCCCTTAAACCGTCTTGCATCTTGGTGAAAGAATGGCATGAAGTGATGAAATTATCATGTATAAAAACACTTAGAAAATTTCTAAGTCTTGGAAATCTTGACTTTTCAAGTTGACATTTGACTTTCTTGACTTCTTGATGATTAAGCTTGATATTCTTGAATGTCTTCATGAAATTTTATCTTTGAAATCTAATGTTGACCGAAAAGTCAAAGTTTGACTTTCTAGTATGCAATTGACCATTTTTCCCTTGTGCCAATTTCAAGCCTAAATTGATGCATCAGTGCTGCAAACTTGATGTCATAGAAGATCTTGTGAGCAAATACTTGACAAATGAGAGGGAAAATTTTGAGGTACAACAGCTTCCCCTGTTCAATCTTCTTAAACCTGGAGAGTTAGATTGGCGAGTTTTGCCATTCGTGACTCGGAGGTAAAAGATGATTGGACACTAGAGTGCCCAGAAATTTGCACTCGGCAATGCGATGATAGGAGGAATGGGCTTAAAGATGCCATTTGGAGAGATGATAGAATCTTTTTGGAGATGGGCTTGTAGATGCCATCCAAGAATGCTTGTTGAATTGTAATTTGTAAGTTGAAAGAATGAGTATCAGGATGGCATCTGTATCTAGAGTGTATCTGAACTGTATTTGAAAGTTGGATCTGAATGAGTATCAGGATGGCATCTGTATCTGGAGCGTATCTGAACTGTATTAAAAGGTTGGATCTGAATGAGTATCAGGATGGCATCCGTATCTGGTGCATATCTGAACGGTATCAAAAGGTTGAATCTGAATGAGTATCAGGATGGAATCCGTATCTGGAGCATATCTGAACTATATATGAAAGCTAGATCTGAATGAGTATCAGGATGGCATTCGTATCTGGAGCGTATCTGAACAGTATCTGAAAGGTTGGGTTATTTGAGCTGGACGAGTAGATATTTGTCCTGTCTGGTTTCAGGAATTAATTCTTGACTTGAGAAAGATAGTTTTCCTGGATTATTACAGGTGTTAATCTGGAACTTGAAAAGGTTGGTAGACGAGGTAGTTGTCCTATCTGGTTTCAGGTATTAATCTCTGACCTTTGAAAGAAAGATAGTTTTCCTGACTTGCTACAGGTATTAATCTATAATAAGTCGTCCACAGATAGGTTTCCTGGCTTGCTACAAGTATTAATATAGAACTTGAAAAGGTTGGTCGACGAGATAGTTGTCCTGTCTGGTTTCGGGTATTAATCTCTGACCTGAGAAATATGGTTTTCCTGGCTTGTTACAGGTGTTAATCTGGAAGTTAAAAAGGTTTGTCGACGAGATAGTTGTCCTGTCTGGTTTCAGGTATTAATCTCTGACCTGAGAAAGAAAGATAGTTTTTATGGCTTGTTACAAGTGTTAATCTGGAACTTGAAAAGGTTGGTCAATGAGATAGTTATCCTGTCTGGTTTCAGGTATTAATCTCTGACCTGAGAAAGAAAGATAGTTTTCCTGGCTTGTTACAGGTATTAATCTTTAATCTCTCGTCCACCGATAGTTTTCCTGGCTTGCTATAGGTATTAATCTGGAACTTGAAAAGGTTGGTCAATGAGATAGTTATCCTGTCTGGTTTCAGGTATTAATCTATGACCTAAGAAAGAAAGATAGTTTTCCTGGCTTGTTACAGGTATTAATCTTCAATCTCTCGTCTACAGATAGTTTTCCTGGCTTGCTACAGGTATTAATCTAGAACTTGAAAAGGCTGATGGTAGCCATCTGTTGATTGACCTTTTCCTGAAAAGGTAAAACATTAGCATGTATGCAATGTCATGATGTATGAAATCCATGATGTCATGATGTTCTCAAAATAAATGAGATCGTGTCGTATGCACTTATCATGTATGTAAATAGGAGGTATGAAATGTGAAATGTTTATGAATGTATTTTTGTCTGGGAAAATAAATCCTTGACAAATGTCGGGGAGTTTGTTAAATCCTGGAGTACTGTTGAAGAGTATGTGTGTCTTCAAACTTTGCTTAGAATGTTTCCACCAGGGATTCCTGTTTTGTTGTTTGAGGAGAAACTCCGCTGGGGAGTATTGAGAACTCTATGGGGAGAACGTTTATTCCTGCTTGGGAAAAGAGTTCAGGAGTCTTAATTTTCTGTTGCTCTACTAGGGAGTCAAAGTTGAACTGATATCTGGTCGGGTCCAGGTTTCACAGTAACTTGCTGGGGATTGTAGAGTAGTCTACTGGGGAAGAGGAGTTGTGGTCCTTTGATTTGTAGTAGTTGGAGAGGACACCTCAAGCTGGGGATTTCTGCCGTTTGTTGGGGAAATAAACCCTATTGTCGGTCTGCTAGAGAGGTGACAACTTCGTTGGGGAAAGTCCTTGAGGACTCTTGAGGTTGTCTCAGCTGGGGAAAGGTTTTTAGAGATTAAACTTTGGCTGGGGAATCATCCTATGAGAATGACTTTGGGGAGATTTGTCACAGCCCCTAGCAGCGAGTGTATTGTGGCACTGCCTGGAAATGTTTGACTGTATGTAACCTTTTGTCGGGATTGACGTTCAATGCCCCAAGTGACGGAGATGGAGACTTGCCCCTGGTTACTCTGCACTTCTTGAGAGATTTTCTTGGAATCTTGACTGGATTTACCCAGGTTTGCTGGATAGTGACATGTCATGTCCCCTTGTCGATAGGAGATTTGTCAATGGAAGTGTCATCCTTCTAGAAGTGATTTGGTTCACTGAGAGAGCTTTCGTTCACTGGATATTCATTGTGTGAATTTCTCTGTTGTCAAACAAATAGCCATATGCAAACAGTGACATTCAAGTAATGCAAAGTTTATGTTTGTCTTGAAGTTTTGAAAAATGTGTTTTTAGCAAGTGAAGGAGTTTGTAATTCAACTTTGGATTTTTGAGTAAAGCCTTACAGGAGTCAGGATACCTTTTGTAACAGTATGCTTTCGAACTAACCCATGCTTCAATTAGGACTTTTGAACGGTTGTAACGTGGCTTGGTTCACGGTTTAAGAAACAAAGGATAAAGGCTCAAAGTGTATTTGTATTTGCCCGCTCTTCATGATGTTCTTTCGTCATAAGCTCAGTTAATTGTGAATTTGAATTCCAATTAAGTCTCGGAATGACGTTTTGGTGATGGTTCAGACAAGTTAAATTTATCGGAAGGCATTCATTTTTTTACAAACTTTTTCATGTTGTTAAGGATTTGTAGTGACCTCTTTTTGATTTGTTATCCCTGATTTTTGCCTGATTGTTCTTGTTTTGAGATTACAGTCAGCGGGATGCCCCTGTTTTCTTAAGTCTCCTTTGTAGGTTTTGACTTAGTTGGCTTTTCTTTTTGAGAGATAATGTCTGCCTATGTGATAGGGAACCATCACCGTCTTTTGATTCTAGAGGAATGTTTTGATGTCATTTGTTGTATTACGAGATGAGAGTTTGTGGTTTGAACGCGCATTTGAATTAACTGAGAGACTACCCTGCCCCAGGTTTTGATTAAAGGTTTCAATTGTGCAAAAAAGAAAACTTCTACTTCTTTGGCTCGAAGGGGTTGACTAGGGATTATCTTCCTTATAACTCCAATGTTTAGGATTTGAAAGAACGCATGTACATCGTCAACAAGGCTGTCCAAAAGCATACTGCATGAGATTATGGCATTGTTTTCGTCACCCTCCCTCTAAAGGCTTGTAAATTTTAGTAAGAGTTAAATGTCATGAGTAAAAAGCATAGCTTAAATGTAATGAAAATGAGTGGATCAAATCAAGACAAACATATGCAATGCATTAATGAAAACAAAGTTTGACATTAATAGATAATTGTTTGAATAACAAAAGACATTACAACTTGAAAATTCAAATGAACAAAAGCTTTCAATGATTTGTCATAGGAGCAGTGATTATGTTTGGAGTCTCCGGAGGGTCAAACTCAATCTCCTTGGCATCAATCATGTCTTGGACCTTATTCTTCAGAGCCCAACAGTTGTTTGTGTCATGCTCTGGGCTACCAAAATGATAAGCACACCTTGCATCCGGGTTGTAGTTAGGAGAAGAAGTCTTAGGGTTCGGATGAGGAGCCTTTAAAGTGATCAGCTTTTCCTTCAACATGTGTTGTAAAGCTTGAGCCAGTGACATTTTGATCTTAGTGTATTGTCTTTCAGGCGCGACCTCCTTACGTTGATGCCTCTGTCTTTGTTGAGCAGACGTAGGATTAGAGATCAAGATTGCTCCTACGTGTTGGTCATGACGACTCTTTTGACCATACATAGCATTGGACTCTTTCTTCCCATTGTATGGCTATTTCTGAGCATCATAAGGTGTAGCTCCTTGGATCTTTCCACTTTTGATGCTAGCTTCGACCCTTTCTCCGGTCAGTATTAGCTCGGTGAACCCAGCTGAGGAGCTTCCGATCAAGTGATTGAAGAAAGGTCCTGTCAAAGTCCCCATGAAGATGTCAATCAGCTCCCTGTCAGTTAAAGGGGGTTGTACCCTACCAGCCAGATCTCTCCACTTTTGGGTGTATCCTTTGAAGCTTTCGTTGGAACCCATGGTCATGTTCTGCAACTGCACACGAGTTGTTGCAAGATCTGCATTATACTGATACTACTTATAGAAAGCAGCAGCTAAATCCTCCCATGTGTGGATGCGAGAACTCTCCAATTGATAAAACCATTCAAGTTAATTCCCTACTAGGCTTTCTTGGAAGAAATGGATCCAAAGCTTCGGATCAGATGTGTATGGTTGAATCTTGCAGACATACGACTTTAAGTGCATCTTAGGGCAAGAGACTCCATCGTACAGGGTAAAGGTAGGGACTTTGAACTTTGGTGGGATGACCACTCCAGAAACCAAACCCGTGTCTCCTAAATCCAAGTCAGGTATTTGTTGAATCTCCATAGCACTGAGGCGATCCTCCAACTATTTGTACTAGTCATCAGCGGGAGGATATTGTTCCTCAGAGTAGTCAGCTTCAACTTCATCAATCTCTAAATTGTGGTCTTCTTCAAGACTACCCCCTATGTTGGATGGAGTTGAAAGATCTAGGGCTTTAGGTCTTCCTCTCAAGTTCAGGACGCCTACTGACTTTTTGGACTTCTTCCTCTTGTCTTTGAGAAGGAGAGCTTTCAGGTCCTCTTTCCCTTTAGCCATAGCCAGAAACATTTGTTGGAATTGAGTGTTTTGAGCTTAGAGATCTTTTACAGTTTGTTCCATATCCATCTTACTGAAATAAACAGTAGGATGATAAGGAGAACTGTATGGGAGAAACCTATCATGATATGATGCATGATATGTGGATGCATGTTTTCAAGGATCTCGCGGGGTAAACACAAGAAAAAGTTAGAAGTTTGAACTTTGATGAATCGTCTTTGATTGGAGAACTTTGTATCGGTGGATTTCCTACCACGAGAATTAAGCTCACCATATCAAGTGGGTCATAGCCCTTGACTCAAGTTTGTTGTACTTGATCTTTGACGGTGTTTGGTCGTAGGAAAATAAATCCTCTTGTCCCTTGATAGACATCTGGTTCAACGTGACCCTACATCATAGGCCCTTGAGATCCTTGAAAGGGTTATTTGAAAATGCTATGGTATAATGTTATGATGTTATGCACAAGTATGCAAAGTAAGCAAGCTTAAACAAATAATCATATACACGCAAAGCAGACAAGTCATTAGGTTTAGGCTTGCATGGCGTTTGTAGGTAAGTACCCTCTTGAAGTTTAGTTGGCTCAACCTGTCCTAATAATAGTAACCGGGTTCTAAGGAGCTCAATATCACTGGATTGTTTCCTTGGTCATTGTTTCAGCTCAAGCCTCTTTAATGGCGACCTAAATATCCCAAGAAACTAAACCTCAATGAGTGTAGTATCGAGTATCTACCAACTTCAGACTGCACCAAAGCCGGTCATCTCACTACATCCTAAAAGGCCAAGTCGGTCAAGTAAAGGGTTCTAGAAGTTCATTAGTGCTTCATGACATCACTCAGCGGCCCTGTATTCTCTTTGATTAACTCAAAGGCTACCTGTACCCACAAATATGTTGCACTAACATAGCTATTGCTTAGACCATGTCGGTATACCCCGCACAGTTTCCACAACATATTGCTATTTACTTATAATGTATCCCAAATCCGGGTAGATGATTTCACACCCAAACAAAGAACCATAATGTAAAGCATACAAGTCAAACAATGTAAGCAAATAAATGTGATCTAGCCCTAAGGTAACCCCACTTTTATAAGATCCCCAGCAGAGTCTCCAGTTCTGGGATACGGTGGGAGAACTGACTTGAAGGTTTGCGTTTGATCGCAAATGTTGCGGTTTAGCAAGAGTCGCCACCGACTTTTCTTTTATCCAAAAGGAAAGGTGAAAAAGCATAGGAAAGACCTTTACAGATGTTTTTGAGTTCGGGGGGGTAGATTATGAAAAGGGAAGGTATTAGCACCGTTTTCATCCATGGTTTTCCATGGGATCTTAGTTACTTGCTAGATCACTTGCTTTTGTTTGAATGTGTTTGTGGTGTGTGTTTTGAAAGTATTTTTAAAAATGGAACTTCGTAATGGTTCTCGTTTCTATAAGAACGCCTACAAAGTGTTTGTTTTGAAAATAGTTCAAAGGTGTGTTTGTGAGATGTGTTTTTGAAAGTATTTTGAAAATGTAACTTTTTTAACGATTCTCGTTTCTATAAGAACGCATACAAAGTGTTTGTTTCGAAAATAGTTCAAAGATGAGAGTGTGGGTGTATAAAAATGTTTTTGTTGTGAGCAAGCGAGTAACTAGGAGCGAATCTACCTACTCGAAAGGTCTTAAATGTGCTTTTCCTCCTCCTTTAGATGTGGCTATCTTACCATTGATTTGGTAAGAAGCCCCATCGTTGGATGTGAAGGGACGGGCGTTAGGACGTTTGTATAGTCATAGAAGGCAACATCAATGGTCATCGAGGGACTACGATATTTTATCGAGGGTCTTTGATAAAACGCCCATGCTCGAGGGACATGACTATTTTCCGATAGGCAACAAGTGGAATTACCCTAAGGGTGTAAGTGTGCAAATGTGTTTTATTTACATGCATTTAGTATTGATTAGGGTGATCTATTTGTTGGTTTTATCTTTCCATACAAATCCTAATTTACTAGCATTAATATGAAACTGATAAATTGCGGAAAGTAAAATTATTATGCTATTACATCATTATGGGGATGGGGTATACAAATGTACAAATGGGGATGACAAGTAAAGTAAACCCTAATTACTATTACAAGGCTTTGACAATTACATAATTTATAATGCAAAAAGAATAAAATATGCAAGAAGATGTGAAGTGAGAGAAATTGCTATTTAGGGTATTTTATAGAAAAAGATTTTGTAATTAATTCCATTGAAGAAAAAACCTAAGTCTAAGTTAATTGTTTAGAAAAGTGTTTTTTGAGGTTTCATTTGAACAAAAAGGTTTTATAAAGTTAGGTCATTTCCAAGCAATGCAATATGTTCAAAAGAACCTAAAAACTCCCCAAAAATCAAGAAATTTGGTGTCCGAGCTGACACGGGCCGTGTCGGGGAACACTGGAACCCGTGTCAGGACCTGTCTATGACTTTTATGCATTTTTTTGGTCCCAGCCATCCTGACACGGGCGCCTGTGTCAGCCCTTATTCATCTTTTTTTGGTCATGTACGCACCAGTAACTCTGACACGGGCCGTATCCATTGACACGGGCACCCGTGTCAGCCTCTGTACCTGTATTTTACTATGTTTTTCAACCCAAATAAGCTGACACGGGCCGTGTCGTGTGACACGGGCACCTGTGTCAACCTCTAGTCTGGCTTTTTGTTAGTTTTTTCTCTTTGATCTGTCTTGTTATATCTTTTGAGTGCAAAAAGAAAATGATGTATGAACAATGAGATCACGGTTTGAGAAAGTTTACCTCTCGAAGCGGAAGCTTTAGGACACGTATAGAGGTATTCTGGTTCAAAGTGGTGATTGATCGAGCTCCTTTGAACCTTCTTGAAGTAACTCCAACCTTCCTTTTATACTGAAAATGGTTGAACCACTTCAACCAAGTCAAGTTGCAATGTATGTTTTTTTAGTTTAGAAGATGGTGGTAGTGATGTTACAGAAGTTATTCTTATGTTTGAACAACTTCTATATGGTGTATGTGAAGTGTTTGGATGGTTTGTTTGGAGAAAACTTGCAAGGTATGAGATTCAAAGATTTGAACTTCAAAGCTCAAAAATGGAGGTTTTGTGGGAAAATCTGGTTTTTGACAGCAAAAATGATTTTGAGTGTTAGTTTCTCCTTCTATTTTTTCTGGCCTCTCTCTGTTTTTTCTAACCTCTCTCTCTCTATTTTTTCTAACCTCTTTGTCTTGCAAATGCTTCTTCTATTTATAGGCAAAGGACTTGTGAACAAAGGCTGAATAGGATTACAAGACAACATGTTATGGTTTGGTTGGGATGTAAGTATCAAACTATGTCAAGTACTCCATGGTTCCAAGATGAAGTACCAAAGTTGTTGGTTTAGAGAGGTTGATTTCCATGTTTTATGGTGGAGTAAAATCAGAAACAAACAAAGTATGGGCTCAAGACAAGTTTTGTACAAAAAACTTGCTTTTCAAGAATAGCAATGGTGCCTTTATGCCATAAACGGAAAGATCCTTTGGACAATGCTTAAACCAAATGGACCATAGCTCAAAAGTTTGTGTAAGAATTAAATTATGGTAAGATTTACAAGTCACAAGGCCTGCAAAGAAAGATTATACAGCATACCATGCCAATTGGATTATGTGTTCTTCAACAAAGATGGCTTGCAATTCAAGAATGAATGCCCAACTTCAGGCCCTTGAATCTCCAAGCTCAAATATGATAAATTCATGCTCTTGGATGTTTTGGAAAGCTTGAAACACCCTCTAAAACTTTCATGTTGACCACTTTTGTTAAATCAAATTGGAACTTGATGAAAATTGGCCAAGAAGTTGCGATAAAAACCTGACCAAAACTCCTGAAAATTTCTCTAAGTGTTAAATGAAAATGTCATGACTTCATAAATTTATAACTTGATATCCATGCATATTTAGCAGAAGTTGTGTAAAGCAATGTTTTAGATATCATGGAAATCTACAACTTTCATGTTGAAAGTTTCCCTTGAACCGTCTTGCATCTTGGTGAAAGAATGGCATGAAGTGATGAAATTATCATGTATAAAAACACTTAGAAAATTTCTAAGTCTTGGAAATCTTGACTTTTCAAGTTGACTTTTGACTTTCTTGACTTCTTGATGATTAAGCTTGATATTATTGAATATCTTGATGAAATTTGATCTTTGAAATGTAATGTTGACCAAAAAGTCAAAGTTTGACTTTCTAGTATGCAATTGACCATTTTGCCCTTGTGCCAATTTCAAGCCTAAATTGATGCATCAGTGCTGCAAACTTGATGTCGTAGAAGATCTTGTGAGCAAATACTTGACAAATGAGAGGGGAAATTTTGGGGTACAACACTGACCCTCTCAGTTTCCCTAGTTTCCTTCACATGCGTGCACAGATGGTTGAACAGAAGGTATGGCAGATCAATCTTTACATTTGTTCCAAGACAGAACAGAAGGTACTATTAATCAGCATTAATGTAATCAGGAGAACTAGTTTCCTTCCAGTGATGTATGCAACCATGGATGATTCTTGCCTAGATTTTATAGTATCTCTTCAAGTCTCTGACCTTGTTTGAAGCTTGCCCAGAAATAAAGATTTCAGCATAGACCTTAGACATATCCATTCGTCCACTAGAGATTCCAGTAACGCCATGTCCTTCAAAACCTAGAAGCTTCCTGATGAGATTCTCAGTTATAGAAATCTCTTTGCCCATGACAAAAGGATGACTTTTGGGGAAGCAATAGCATGAATTCAGAATTCCTTAACTAGATGAGGGAATACTGGTCCTACAAGACGATCAAAGAAGTTTTTCCAACCTTGGAACTCCACAGCTGGGAGCAAGTCAAACCCATTTTCCTTCAGATTATCAAAATCTACCATAAGTTCAACCACCACTTCCAAGCTGTCCACTGGAATCAGCGTCGTTCTCTCAGGAGTCTTGTACCCCAAAATTTGCCCTCCCTTTCTTCAGGAAACCATCTTGGATTTTCAAGGTCCCTCTGAAACAAATCCAAGTCCTGAGTTATCCTTTTGCCCAAGCAAGCCACTTACAAGAGCAAGATGATCTCACGAACTCCAAAAACAACGCTTTTATATTGAGAAAAATCAAATTCTAAGTACTTAGAACGTTTCTCTAAAATGAGTGTTTAAGAAAAAAATCAGCGCTTCAGAACTTCTGGACCCATTCCAGATAAAAACGGTCAGAAGTTGCAAGCTTGGCTCAGCGTGGTCAGAAGTTGGCTTTTCAGCAGCTACATCAGTTCAATCAGAAGTTGTAAACGTGGTTCAGTATGTAAGCCTCGAACAGAACATGCCCCTTCAGCAGTTACACAAGCTCAGTCAGAATTTGCTAAAGGAATGCAAGAGAAGCAGGGAAATCTGAAGGCTCCTTCAAAACATGCTGAATTCAGAAGATGAAAAGGTCAGAAGAATGGGTGTTACACTGATACAGAATCTCTAAGCCCAGGAGGTCCAGAAGTAAATCCAAGGAACGTACCAGAAAACCAGGAGAATCTCCAGAGCTTACAGGAAGCCAAGGCCAGAGCATGGTCTACGCTGCTGATTCAACGTTGGTTTCCATTACCAGAATATTGATGTTGATAGGTCTTATCACCATTTAATGCCCATTAATGCTTCCAACCACTCCTGAACATTCATGTGTGGCTTGGAAAACGCTTTTGTGCAGATTCTGGCATGGGTCTACATGCCACCGCCCACTTCAGAGGTCACTTCTCCCCAATCTACGCCTGCTGCTGCAGCCTAGGCTGAAAGCTAGCTGTTATCACAACTTCCCAGGAATTTCTGTCAAAGAACAAATTCAAACTCTGTTGGCGCTTTAATGTTCAAGGCATCCACAAGAACTTTGCTTATAAATAGAGAGTCTTCACCACTGCAAAAGGGGTTCAAAAAAAAAGAAACAGAAATTGCTAAGTGAGAATCAGAACTCTTAGCAACGTAGCATTCTGAAACTCTGTCAAAATCTCCAGTTTTGTTTCATAACTTTGAGTTTCTCACCTTTAAACTTCATCAAATATCCAGTTTTTTCTGTAAACCAAAAACACCCTTTCCAAACTTCTGACCCTACATATGTATACGCCTTTACCAGCCTTTTCAAAGAAAATCTGTCCAGAACACTACCAGAGCCAAAAGCTAAACTCCACCCACCAACTTTTCCAACAAGTCAGGTAAGCACCTGCTGACCCTCATCACGCTGTTAAGCATCATCAGCTGTGCATACTCAAATAAACATAATGTAAATATTCATGTTATTGCTGTTTATGTTCTGAGGATTTTCATACCTCAGAACGTTCTGAGCCAGTATAGGACTTGCCTGTGACCTTGGTGATTCTGACCTCTGAAACATTTTTTGGTATTTGCTGGATCTGTTCCAAATATGTTTCCTGTTTTGTGGAGTAACAACAGAATTGCAGATGTTCTGACTAGTACAGGGAAAAGCCAAGTGGTGACTTTGACGTTAGCACATCTGAAGCCTGTTTTGCTGTCAATGATATCAGAACCTCTGAGAGTTATTGCCTTTTTAGCAGAATCAGAACTTCTGGTTTCTCCACTAACAAACTTCTGTCTTGCAGCGCAGGGGAATCAGAACTTCTGATTTCCCCACTAACAAGGTTCTGTTTTGCAGGTGCCAGAGTCAGAAGTTCTGACTCATACAGTTTAACCAAGAGGTTGATCATCTGGCAGCGGATCTGAGTCAGAACTTCTGATGACCTCCCAGCAGCGCACGGGCCCCCTCTCTCTCTCTCTCTATATCTTATTTTTTGCTATTTTCTTTTTTGTCTATTTTTCTCGTTGAACCCCCCATGTACAAATGTGTATCCCCCTCCCCTAATTGTTGTAATAGCGTAGGATTTTATATTTCCGCTTCTTATTACTAGTAATTAGGACATGTATGGCAAGATAAAATCAATGAAATAGAAAAACCTAATTCAAAGAAAAAACTCTTGTATGCAATAAAACACACTCGCACACTAACACCCCTAGGGTTACATCCACTTGTTGCCTTTCAAAATTAGGCCATATTGCATGTTAGGTCTTTTTGGGCAAAGCAAAAATCAAATGATCATAGTCCCTCGATGACGCTTTCGAAAGTTGCCTAAAATGATCAAAGTCCCTTTCAAAGAAAAAAATTGCCCAAGGATACTTAGCACTATTGCAATTATGGTCTAAACGATGACCCGCGCCCGTCCCCTTCACATCCTAACACAAGATTGTCCACCAAATACAATGGTGGAACAAAATTGTTAAAAGGGTTAAAAACATAGCAAAGATCTTTGAGAAATTTAGGATAGATAGCTTTTGGTTACTTGTCAACTTGCAAAACAAAAACACTTGCCTATTTTTTCAAAACCATACATCATAACACTTTCAAAACAACTTTCAAAAATATGGAAAACTTTTCAAAAGACATACACCTTTGTATACATCCCAACATGGATCATTACAAAGGTTGCCACCACATTGGCTTCTTTTCAAAACATTTTCAAACCCACACACACGAGCACCATTTCAAACAATTGAAAACAAAAGGCAAGTGATCTAAGCAAGTAACTAAGAGCCCAAGGATAACCATGGATAGAAAGGGTGCTAATACCTTCCCTTTATATAATCTACTCCCCGAACCCAAGAAAACATCTCAAAAGGTTTTTGCTGTGCTTTTTTAACCTTTCCTTAGGATAAAATAAAAAGTCGGTGGCGACTCTTACTCAACCGAAACATTTGTGAATACAAACGCAAAACTCTAGTCAGTTCTCCCACCGTATCACAGAACTGGCGACTCTGCTGGGGAGAATTTTAAAAGTGGAGTAACCTTAGGGATTAGATCACCCTCTTGCATGATTAATTGTTTGAATTGTTTGCTTTATATCTTGGCTCTATTGTTTGGGTTTGTAATCCTACACCCGGATTTTGGGAAACATTCATAGATAGCAATACGTTGTGGAAACTGTGCGGGGTATACCGACACGGTCGAAGCAATAGCTATATTGGTGCGACATATTTGTGAGTACCGGTAACCCTTGAGTTCAATCAAGGAGAGTACGGGGCCGCTGAGTGATGTCACTAAGCACTAATGACCTAGAACCTTACTTGACCATCTTGGCCTTTATTAGGGGTAGTGAGATGACCGACTTTGGTGCAGTCCGAAGTTGGTAGATACTCGATACTACACTTATTGAGGGTCGTTTTCTTGGAATATTTTGGTCGCTAGTTAAGTGGCTAAACCAAAACAATGAACATTGAAAATAATCCAATGATATTGAGCTCCTTAGAACCCGGTTACTATTTATAGGACAGGTTTTTAAGCCAACTACACTCAAGAGGGTACTTACCTATGAAACCTCATGCAAGCCTGAAACTAGGGTTTGGTGTGATTTGCTTGTACATATGTTTTGTGCATACATCATAAACATCATAAAGCATCATATGCATTCACTAACCATTTCAAGGGTTTGGATCTTCATCTTTGTTCCTGTTTTGTAGGTCATGGAAGTTCCTCGCAGAAAAACCATTCAAGTCAACCTTGTGAGAATCTCTCCTCAACTCAAGGAGCTCACCTCAAGAATTCCGGAAAGCTCATCCTTCAGTGAAAGACATGGTAGACTGCTCAGCCTAGTCAACACCAACATTGAAGAAGACATGATGAAAGTGCTATTCCAAATCTTTGACCCTCTTCACCACTGTTTCACTTTCCCCGATTACCAGTTGGTGCCCACTTTGGAGGAGTTTTCTCAACTCCTGAGAATCCCTATCCTTAATCAACTACCCTTCAATGGTACGGAAAAGGAACCAAAGCCAGAAGATGTTGCTCGAGCATTACATCTACAACCATCCGACATCAAGGGGCATTGGGAAACCAGAAGCGGCGTCAAGGGATTCTTAGCAAAATTCTTGTTTGAGAAGGCACAAGAATGTTGGAACTCATTGGACCTACAAGCCTTTGAAGAAATTGTGGCACTCCTTATCTATAGGTTGGTATTGTTCCCAAATCCTGACCAATTGGTAGATGTCAATGCCGTCAAAATCTTCTTGTCCAGAAATCCGATACCAACATTGCTTGGGGACATCCTTCACTCATTTTACACACGAACAATGAGAAAGAGGGGGTTCTAATGTGCTGTACTCCTCTCTTTGCAAGGTGGTTTATTTCGCACCTTCCACAATCTGTCTTGAAGAACAACCAAGGCTCAAGGTGGTCCCAACGGTTGATGACTCTTACTCACTCTGATGTACATTGGTGTTCTCGGTCCAGAGAAAATGTCATCATCGTCGACCGTTGCGGAGAATTTCCTAATGTTCCTTTACTTGGAATTATAGGAGGTATCACCTACAATCCTTGCCTAGCTTTGAGACAATTTGGATATGCATGGAGGGATGGCCCTCATGACATGTTGATTCCTGACCTAGTTTTTGACTTCGACAACGATGCGCAAGGACTTCGCCAAAGATTCATCAGAGCTTGGGGAAAACTCAACAAGGTTGATAGCAAGACTCTGGGACACAAGAACTCCATCCCTCTTGAGCCTTATCTCAAGTGGGTACGAGCCCGAGCCCAAAGTTTGATGATGCCTTATCCTCATGTTCTCCCTGTGATTAAAGAGCCCGTCAATGAAGGAGAGGTTCCCTACACCATCTTACATCCAGACATGCCTACATCGTGGGAGGAAATGCAGAAAAGTTAGATCCAGCTCAAGGAGGAACGGAAAACTTTTGAAGCTAGCTTCTACGCCAGTGAGAAGAAGGTTCTAGAGCTTACCCGCCGACTCCAGGAGCAAGAGGCCCTCAACACCTACATTGCGCCAAAGAGGATGCGCAATGTCTTTTTACCTTAAGAAGTTTATTTTGTAATATTTGGCCCATAGGGCTTTTATGTACTGACAAATTTCTTCTTATTAATATGACGTGCGTTCTTCTTTGTCTGAAACAATTTTGAATGTCCTAAATCCTTGAATGCATTGCATACATAAGCATACCATTCATCATGTGCATAAGCAGGTCTCATTCCAGGTTTCCTTATCTGTCTGCTGTTTATTTCAGTAGGATGGATCTCGAGCAAACAGTCAAAGACCTACAAGCCCAAAATGCACAGTTCCAGCAACTCCTGATGACCTTGGCTAAGGGTCAGGAGGATATCAAGAATCAATTGGGGAACAAAGACCCAGTGAAAAAGAAGAAAAAAAGACTCGGGATGGATACCTTGGGGAGAAGATTTGACGGAGAAGCCCGGAGAGTGCTTGAATTTCCTCCTATCTCTGATGAAGGAACCAGCAAAGGAGGTGGAGTTGCGGTACCTTCCGAGTCTGATGCGGAAGAAGAGGAGGTCGAAGAGGATGAAGATTATACTGATCAACAATACCCTCCAGCTGATGATAAATACAAAGGGCTAGAAGACAGGTTGGCCGCCATGGAGCTACAAAGAGTACCGGGTTTGGATTTTGAAGACTTGGGTTTGGTTGCCGGGATTGTGATTCCCCCAAAATTCAAAGTGCCAGTGTTTGTAAGGTATGATGGGCTGTCCTGTCCCAAAATGCATCTCAGGTCCTACGTGAGAAAGATTCAACCCTATACGGCAGATAAAAACCTTTGGATTCATTTCTTTCAAGACAGTCTTTCTGGAGCTCAGTTGGAGTGGTTTTATCAGCTAGAGGGAACCAGCGTTCGAAATTGGGAAGATTTAGCCACCGCTTTCTACAAACAATACCAATACAATTCTGACCTCGCCCCTACTCGTGCCCAACTTCAGGGTATGTCGCTAGGAACAAGCGAGGGATTCAAGGAGTACGCACAAAAATGGAGGGATTTGGATGGCAGGGTGCAGCCTCCTTTAACCGATCGTGAACTTGTTGATATGTTTCTAGGGACCCTATCTGGGCCATTTTTCAATCATCTGATTGGTAACTCTTCCGCGGGGTTTACCGATTTGATCTTAACAGGCGAAAGAATAGAAGCTGGCATCAAGTCAGGAAAGATTCAGAAGGGTGTTGCTGCAAGTACTGAGAAGAGGCCTTTTAAGAAAGAAGTAAGTGTCGTCTATGGTCCTAGAAGACAAGTCAAGCCAGAAAGTCGCCAAGCCGTCAATGCTCTGGTCATTTCAAAACCTGTTGCTGCTCCTCAGCAGTACAATCAACAAAGAGGTGAAAGGCCCAAGAGGCAGTATACTCGACTGAGTATGACCTTATCGCAAATTTTACCCCAACTGTTATCAACCAACTTGGTGACCACCAAAGAAGCTCCTAAAGTCGTGAATACTGCATCTCCTAAGTATAACCCAAATGCCCGTTGTGCTTATCATTCTGATAGCCCCGGGCATACTACTGATGATTGCTGGGCCTTGAGAAACAAAGTGCAAGATCTTATTGACGCAAAGGAAATTCAGTTTGAAGCGCCTGAAAGACCGAATGTTGTAACTGCTCCTATGCCCCAGCATAGAGTAAATGCCATTGAAGAAGAGTTGTATGCTGTTTCAGTGAATGATGTTGCTACCCCCCTGTTGACTGTTAAGAGGAACTTGCTACTAGCCGGTTTATTTCCGGGTTGTAGTAAGGGTTGCCTCCTGTGTGCTGTTATCCCTACCGATTGTCCACTGCTGAAATCAGGCATCCAAAGCCTGATGGATAGCAAGGAAATGCTATTCAAGAAAACTGTTGTTCCGTTTGTTTCCGTTGAAGAAATATCTGTTGTCACAATTTACAATCCTGCCAAAGCTCCCATGAAGAAACCAGTACAAACTATGTCTGTTGCACCCATTACTAGTACTGTTCCGGGGCCTCTCCCCTATGAGTCTGATAAAGCGGTCCCATGGCATTATGGGGCCGACGTGTATGTGCTTGGGGTGAAGCAGGAGTTCAACACCAATACCAGTATCAGTAACATCACTGGTCCCGCCAAGATTACCCGCAGTGGCAGGCTCTTCTCGCCTGACATTGCACCGCCAGTTATCCGAAAACCTCTCACCATCACACCCGCAAGTGTGCATGTTCCAATTCAAGTTCCTGTGTCTACTACTGCCGCCGAGTCCTCTGATACTCGGGGCAAAGAAGTTGCTACCGGTTTGCCTGCCAGGACGGAGGCACCAAAAAAGACTGCTGTAGAAGCCTCCCAACAAGAAATGGAGGAAATTCTTAAAATCATCAAAAGGAGTGACTTTAACGTTGTTGAACAATTGGGGCATACTCCCTCCAAAATCTCTATGCTATCATTGCTGCTATGCTCAGAGGCCCATGCAAAAGCCCTGATTTCATTTCTAAAAACGGCCCACGTACCGCAAGAGACCTCCGCGGACCAATTCACCGACTGTGTGGCTAATTTGACAGCTGACAATGGCTTGGGGTTCTCAGATGCTGACCTCACCCCCAAAGGGAAAAATCACAATGATGCCCTGCATGTTTCCATAGAATGCAGGGGCACTACTCTCGCACACGTGTTAGTGGATACCGGCTCTTCCCTGAATGTTTTGCCTAAGAAGGCATTGGATCGCTTGGATTGTGAGGATTTGGAATTAAAGCCTAGTAACATCATTGTTAGAGCCTTTGACGGTTCTAAGAGGATGGTGCATGGCGAGGTTGACATTCCTATTCGTGTGGGTTCCCAAGTCTTTGACTCAACGTTCTATGTAATGGATATTTGCCCATCTTACTCCTGCTTATTGGGTCGACCCTGGATTCACAAGGCTGGGGCAGTAACCTTCACTCTACACCAAAAGCTCAAGTACCCTGTCAAAGGGAAGATTGTTACTGTGCAGGGTGAGGAGGAATACATGGTTAGTCACTTGAATTCATTCCGGTATATCGAGATGGACGGGGAGTTTATTGAAACCCCCTTTCAGCATTTTGAGGAAGTACCTCCAATTTTGGCATCAGCTGAAGCAGTGGCTGAAGAGGACTTTCCGTTGAAGATGGCATCTTTGAAGGATGCCCGGGCTGTAATCGAGAAAGGCAATTGTGCGAACTGGGGTCAGCTTCCTGACTTCACCCAAAAGAACGACAAGTTTGGGCTAGGCTTTACTGTAGAGGCTCAGAGGGCTGTGCGCAAGGAAAAAAATCAGAAAGGCTCCAGTGTTTATCACCAGTCCAAGGGTGAATGCTATTAAGGAGGATGTAGAGGAAGCAGAGTTTGACAGTTGGATCTACCCGACTACCAGCAACTGACCAAGCAACTGGACGGCAAAGGATTTTACACCTATCACATTTGTCACGCAGTAATTATTTCTTTTGATTTTCAATTTGTAACAAACAATGTGTTAAAACTTTTATTGGCTCGGTGTCCTACCCGGGGCATCGTAGCTCCATTTGTGAGGGCTTTTTGTATGACATTTCCATATATCATCAATCAAAACATTGGACGTTTGTTGCATTTCAAATCTTGTGCTCTTTTCTTTCTGTGATTGCAAAACAGCTATATTTACACACACTCACTTATACAGGTTTCAATCCACTCTAGATCTCACTGGTAACAGCTCTGCTACCGCCAGTTATGACTTCGAGAATCCGATCAACTTGGCCGAAGACGAAGGTGAAGATGATTGTGAAGTGCCTGGTGAACTCGCAAGACTGTTACTCCAGGAAGAGAGGGCTATTCAACCACATGAAGAGCCAGTGGAAACAATTAACCTGGGTACGGAGACAGATAGGAAAGAGGTCAAGATTGGGGCTAATCTAGAGCTCAGCGTGAAGCAACGATTGATCCAAATGCTACACGATTACATGGAGGTATTTGCTTGGTCCTATGAAGATATGCCTGGTTTGGATGCCGACATTGTAGTTCATCACCTGCCAACCAAGGAAGACTGCCCTCCGGTAAAGCAAAAGGTTCGCCGCATGCGCCCAGAGATGTCTGAAAAGATCAAGGCCGAGGTTATGAAGCAATTCGATGCCGGATTTCTAGCAGTAACTTCTTACCCTCAGTGGGTTTCCAATGTAGTGCCGGTGCCGAAGAAGGACGGTAAAGTCAGAATGTGTGTTGACTACAGGGATTTAAACAGGGCAAGCCCCAAGGATGATTTTCCTCTACCTCACATTGACGCTCTTGTTGACAATACTGCTCAACACAAGGTTTTCTCCTTCATGGATGGTTTTTCAGGGTATAATCAGATCAAGATGGCCCCGGAAGATATGGAAAAGACTACCTTTGTGACTCAGTGGGGCACTTTCTGTTACAAGGTCATGTCGTTCGGATTGAAAAATGCTGGGGCAACCTATCAACGTGCCATGGTTGCTTTATTTCATGATATGATCCATCATGAGATTGAGGTATATGTTGATGACATGATTGCAAGGTCTCAAACTGAGGAGGAGCACCTTGATCATCTGAGGAAGCTATTCGACCGACTGAAGTTATATAAGCTGAGGTTGAATCCCAACAAATGCACCTTTGGGGTGAGGTCCGGAAAATTGCTAGGTTTCATTGTAAGTGATAAAGGTATTCAGGTGGACCCTGCCAAGGTAAAAGCCATACAAGAGATGCCAACTCCAAAGACAGAGAAAGAAGTCAGAGGCTTCCTGGGACGACTGAATTACATTGCCCGATTCATCTCACATCTGACTGCTACTTGTGAGCCAATCTTCAAATTACTGAAGAAAGATCAAGTAGTACGCTGGAACGATGAATGTCAGGCTGCCTTTGAAAAGATAAAGGAATATCTCCAAGAGCCACCCATTCTTACGCCACCAGTGGAAGGAAGACCTCTGATACTATATTTAACAGTACTTGACAATTCAATGGGGTGTGTGCTGGGACAGCATGACGAGTCCGGCCGAAAAGAGCACGCCATTTATTACTTGAGCAAAAAGTTTACCGACTGTGAGTCTCGTTACTCACTGCTTGAGAAAACTTGTTGCGCTCTAGTATGGGCTGCTCGCCGGCTGAGACAGTATATGCTGACTCACACTACTCTATTAATTTCAAAGATGGATCCCATCAAGTATATATTTGAAAAGCCTGCTCTGTCTGGGAGAATAGCAAGATGGCAAATGATCTTAACAGAATATGATATCCAGTATACAACTCAGAAAGCAATTAAAGGAAGTGTACTGGCAGATCATTTGGCACACCAACCTGTGGACGATTACCAATCATTGAACTTTGATTTTCCAGACGAAGACATCATGGTGATAACTGACTGTGAAGTACCTGGACTAGATGAAGGACCTGAGGAAAGATCCCGATGGTCTATGCATTTTGACGGAGCTTCCAATGCTTTGGGTAACGGCGTCGGCGCTGTAATCATGTCTCCCAAAGGAACGCATACTCCACTCACCGCCCGACTGTGTTTCAACTGCACCAACAACATGGCAGAATATGAGGCATGTATCATGGGTCTACAAGCTGCAATCGACTTAAGGATCAAATTTCTGAGTGTCTTCGGAGATTCCGCTCTCGTGATCAATCAGATCAAAGGCGAGTGGGATACGAAACACCCAAATCTTATTCCTTACAAGGAGTATGTGTTGACCTTGCTTCCCCACTTTGAAGAAATAACTTTTGAGCACTTCCCAAGAGAGGAGAATCAGCTAGCGGACGCACTGGCTACGATGTCTTCAATGTTCAAGGTTAAATGGGACAATGAGGCTCCCCGGATCATTATTTGGAAGATGGACGAACCAGCATACTGCTGCGACCTCGAGGCCGAGAAGACAACTGAAAAACCCTGGTATCATGAGGTGAAGAGGTACTTGGAAGCTCAGGAATACCCTGAAGGTGCATCTGTCAATGACAAGAAGTTCATGAGGAGGTTTGCGGAAAAATTCTTCCTCAGCAACGGCATCCTCTACAAACGGAATCATGATTCAACTCTACTACGTTGTGTGGATAAGGCTGAAGCAGAGAAAATCATGATAGAACTGCATGAAGGTACATTCGGAACACATTCCAGGTGACACACCATGGCAAAGAAAATCCTTAGGGTAGGATATTTCTGGTCCACCATGGAAGCCGATTGTTACCAACACTCTCGAACTTGTCACAAATGCCAGATCTATGCTGACAAGGTGCACATCCCTCCGGTTCCTCTGAACGTCCTGACGGCACCTTGGCCTTTTGCAATGTGGGGCATTGATATGATCGGTGAGATCCGACCAACGGCATCCAACGGGCATCGCTTCATCTTGGTAGCGATCGATTACTTCACGAAGTGGGTTGAGGCAGCTTCCTACGCCACAGTAACCAAGAGCGTCGTGGCACGTTTCATCCGGCATAATCTGATCTGTCGGTACGGCGTCCGGGAAAGAATCATTACAGACAATGGTACCAATCTCAATAACAAAATGATCACTGAACTCTGCGAGCAATTCAAGATACAGCACCACAATTCTTCTCCCTATCGGCCGAAGATGAATGGGGCTGTAGAAGCAGCTAATAAAAATATCAAGAAAATTGTGCAGAAGATGACAGTGACCTATAAGGATTGGCACGAAATGTTACCATTTGCTCTTCACGGGTACCGTACCTCAGCAAGGACATCAACCGGGGCAACTCCTTTCTCCTTGGTCTATGGCATGGAGGCAGTCCTGCCAATTGAAGTCCAGATACCCTCTCTCCGGACAATGAAGGGTGCAAACTTGAATGAAGATGACTGGATCCAGACTCGACTTGATCAATTAAACCTGATTGACGAAAGGAGGCTCACCGCTATCTGTCATGGTCAGACGTATCAAAAACGAATGATCAGGGCATTTAACAAGAAGGTCAGACCACAAGAGTATCAGGTTGGGGACCTGGTAATCAAGCGCATCATCCTTCCTCAAAGTGATCCCCGGGGCAAATGGACCCCTACTTACGAAGGGCCATTTGTGGTTAAACATGTGTTCTCAGGAGGAGCCATAATCCTAACCACCATGGATGGTAACGACCTTCCTCACCCCGCCAATGCAGACATAGTGAAAAGATACTACGCATGAATAAAAGACCCGCTAGGTTGACATACCTAGGCAAAAATAAGGGCTTCCCGGCGAACCAAAAGGGTTCGGGCAAAAATAAGGGATGAAATGAAAAAATCTGTACACCCGGCAAGTCGAAAACCTGAAAAGGCGGCTTGGGCAAAAATGGGTATCCCGGTGGACTGAAAACTCGAAAGGGCGGTCCAGGCAAAAGTTAGGGATAAAGCGTAACACTATGTCTCATTGGATCATTTCGCATCCGGAATTCGGCATCAACTATCTGGCTCAGGTTTCGGCATCGACCAACCAGCTTCATCTTCAACTAGGCAGCAAAGCGATGAGACGCTTGGGGACATAAAGGCGATAGCAGAGTTGGAACCCAGTGGGATTGTTCACATAGCTATTTTGTTTTCAAAATTGTAAATTCTGTGTTATTCGGCGGTGTCCTCTTACTAGGATGCCAGCCTCTTGTACAAAAACGCCTTTTCACAGGCAAAATTCAAATCAATACAAAGTCACTTGTCATACAAATCGCCATTGTTTTTCCTTTTTCTGTTTTGTCTTGCGAAGAACCTCCAATGTTCATTTTTGATATATGCATTTGACATTAAATTGCTGATTCATAAATATTTGCAAAAGATTAATTACAGGTGACATCAGGAACAGGGGCAATGTAAGGTTGTCTGATGCAGTCTGTTTGCTTTGTCTGCCAAGGTACCAAGGTAGATTCGACTGAAGAATGTGACCAAATCATCTCTCTCCCCGCAGATTAAGACAAGATTCCACAACGCTTTCCCCAAGCGGAGTTGACTCCCCGTCAATCCTGAAAAGGCACAACTTTCCCTGGCAGGTCTTAAAGCTTATCCCCAGTAGATTCTGGAAGCTTGTTCCCTGCAGAATACGGACGTCTCTCCCGAGCTTTATTCAGAGTTATTCCTCACAAGGGCTTATAACTGGGTTATCCTCAGCTAATTGCCACGGAAGATCGCCCTCAACAAAGTTCTTTCAATCCCCAACAGAGTTTATCATCATTATCCCCAGCGGAATTCATCATTGAAGTCCTCAGCAGGCCTCTCATCAAAAACTTCAGCAAAGTATCTCTTCCACAGAACAATTCCCCGGCCGATCGTCAAGGATTTATTTTCCTAAGACGAAAATACATTCATAAACATTTCACGTTTTCATACATCCTGCTTACATACATGATAAAGTGCATACAACACTGTCTCATGTTAAAACATCATGCATATCATACATCATGACATTGCATACAACTTATGTTTCGCCTTTTCAGGGAAAAAGACAATCCCAAAGACAACTGCCTTCGACTGTCAATTCCAGATTCGATACCTGTATCTAGCCAGGGCATATCTGAGAGTGATCAGTTTCCAGACTCGATTCCTGTATCTAGCCAGGGCACGTCTGAAGAGTTCGAAGATTCGATTCCTGTATCCAGCCAGGGCACATCTATCAACTACAACATTTCCAGACTCGATTCCTGTATCTAGCCAGGGCACGTCTGAAGAGTTCGAAGATTCGATTCCTGTATCCAGCCAGGGCACATCTATCAACTACAACATTTCCAGACTCGATTCCTGTATCTAGCCAGGGCACGTCTGAAGAGTTCGAAGATTCGATTCCTGTATCCAGCCAGAGCACATCTATCAACTACAACATTTCCAGATTCGATTCCTGTATCCAGCCAGGGCATATCTATTGACGACTATTTCCGGATTCGACTCCTGTATCCAGCCAGGGCACATCTGTGAGCAACCGATTGTAGATTCGATACCTGTATCCAGCCAGGGCATATCTGTATAAGGAGGTTGAAGATCAAACACATGTAACAAGCCAGGAAAACATCTGCCTTTCTCAAATACATAAAGTTCTCGCTAAAGGAATCTCTTGTGCGATCATCACTTCCAAATGGCATCTATAAGCCCATTCCCGACAAGGTTCTGTCACATCTCCAGATGGCATCTATAAGCCCATCTCCCTATCCACCACCTATCCAAATGGCATCTATAAGCCCATTCCCGACATCACATTGTTGTTACTCCAACATGCGAGTGCAAATTTCCGGGCACTCTAGTGTCCAATCTCCTTTTACCCTCGAGTCACGAAAGGCAAACGTGCCAATCTAGCTCTTCAGGTTCAAGAAGATTGAACAGGGGCAACTGTTGTACCCCAAAATTTGCCCTCCCTTTCTTCAGGAAACCATCTTGGATTTTCAAGGTCCCTCTGAAACAAATCCAAGTCCTGAGTTATCCTTTTGCCCAAGCAAGCCACTTACAAGAGCAAGATGATCTCACGAACTCCAAAAACAACGCTTTTATCTTGAGAAAAATCAAATTCTAAGTACTTAGAACGTTTCTCTAAAATGAGTGTTTAAGAAAAAAATTAGCGCTTCAGAACTTCTGGACCCATTCCAGATAAAAACGGTCAGAAGTTGCAAGCTTGGCTCAGCGTGGTCAGAAGTTGGCTTTTCAGCAGCTACATCAGTTCAATCAGAAGTTGTAAACGTGGTTCAGTATGTAAGCCTCGAACAGAACATGCCCCTTCAGCAATTACACAAGCTCAGTCAGAATTTGCTAAAGGAATGCAAGAGAAGCAGGGAAATCTGAAGGCTCCTTCAGAACATGCTGAATTCAGAAGATGAAAAGGTCAGAAGAATGGGTGTTACACTGATACAGAATCTCTAAGCCCAGGAGGTCCAGAAGTAAATCCAAGGAACGTACCAGAAAACCAGGAGAATCTCCAGAGCTTACAGGAAGCCAAGGCCAGAGCATGGTCTACGCTGCTGATTCAACGTTGGTTTCCATTACCAGAATATTGATGTTGATAGGTCTTATCACCATTTAATGCCCATTAATGCTTCCAACCACTCCTGAACATTCATGTGTGGATTGGAAAACGCTTTTGTGCAGATTCTGGCATGGGTCTACACGCCACCGCCCACTTCAGAGGTCACTTCTCCCCAATCTACGCCTACTGCTGCAGTCTAGGCTGAAAGCTAGCTGTTATCACAACTTCCAGGGAATTTCTGTCAAAGAACAAATTCAAACTCTGTTGGCGCTTTAATGTTCAAGGCATCCACAAGAACTTTGCTTATAAATAGAGAGTCTTCACCACTGCAAAAGGGGTTCAAAAAAAAAGAAACAGAAATTGCTAAGTGAGAAACAGAACTCTTAGCAACGTAGCGTTCTGAAACTCTGTTAAAATCTCCAGTTTTGTTTCATAACTTTGAGTTTCTCACCTTTACACTTCATCAAATATCCAGTTTTTTCTGTAAACCAAAAACACCATTTCCAAACTTCTGACCCTACATACGTATACGCCTTTACCAGCCTTTTCAAAGAAAATCTGTCCAGAACACTACCAGAGCCAAAAGCTAAACTCCACCCACCAACTTTTCCAACAAGTCAGGTAAGCACCTGTTGACCCTCATCACGCTGTTAAGCATCATCAGCTGTGCATACTCAAATAAACATAATGTAAATATTCATGTTATTGCTGTTTATGTTCTGAGGATTTTCATACCTCAGAACGTTCTGAGCCAGTATAGGACTTTCCTGTGACCTTGGTGATTCTGACCTCTGAAACATTTTTTGGTATTTGCTGGATCTGTTCCAAATATGTTTCCTGTTTTATGGAGTAACAACAGAATTGCAGATGTTCTGACTAGTACAGGGAAAAGCCAAGTGCTGACTTTGACGTTAGCACATCTGAAGCCTGTTTTGCTGTCAATGATATCAGAACCTCTGAGAGTTATTGCCTTTTTAGCAGAATCAGAAGTTCTGGTTTCTCCACTAACAAACTTCTGTCTTGCAGCGCAGGGGAATCAGAACTTCTGATTTCCCCACTAACAAGGTTCTGTTTTGCAGGTGCCAGTAAGAAGTTCTGACTCATACAGTTTAACCAAGAGGTTGATCATCTGGCAGCGGATCTGAGTCAGAACTTCTGATGACCTCCCAGCAGCGCACGGGCCCCCTCTCTCTCTCTTTATATCTTGTTTTTTGCTATTTTCTTTTTTGTCTATTTTTCTCGTTGAACCCCCCATGTACAAATGTGTATCCCCCTCCCCTAATTGTTGTAATAGCGTAGGATTTTATATTTCCGCTTCTTATTACTAGTAATTAGGACATGTATGGCAAGATAAAATCAATGAAATAGAAAAACCTAATTCAAAGAAAAAACTCTTGTATGCAATAAAACACACTCGCACACTAACACCCCTAGGGTTACATCCACTTGTTGCCTTTCAAAATTAGGCCATATTGCATGTTAGGTCTTTTTGGGTAAAGCAAAAATCAAATGATCATAGTCCCTCGATGACGCTTTCAAAAGTTGCCTAAAATGATCAAAGTCCCTTTCAAAGAAAACAATTGCCCAAGGATACTTAGCACTATTGCAATTATGGTCTAAACGACGACCCGCACCCGTCCCCTTCACATCCTAACACAAGATTGTCCACCAAATACAATGGTGGAACAAAATTGTTAAAAGGGTTAAAAACATAGCAAAGATCTTTGAGAAATTTAGGATAGATAGCTTTTGGTTACTTGTCAACTTACAAAACAAAAACACTTTCCTATTTTTTCAAAACCATACATCATAACACTTTCAAAACAACTTTCAAAAATATGGAAAACTTTTCAAAAGACATACACCTTTGTATACATCCCAACATGGATCATTACAAAGGTTGCCACCACATTGGCTTCTTTTCAAAACATTTTCAAACCCACACACACGAGCACCATTTCAAACAATTGAAAACAAAAGGCAAGTGATCTAAGCAAGTAACTAAGAGCCCATGGATAACCATGGATAGAAAGGGTGCTAATACCTTCCCTTTCTATAATCTACTCCCCGAACCCAAGAAAACATCTCAAAAGGTTTTTGCTGTGCTTTTTTAACTTTTCCTTAGGATAAAATAAAAAGTCGGTGGCGACTCTTGCTCAACCGAAACATTTGTGAAAACAAACGCAAAACTCTAGTCAGTTCTCCCACCGTATCACAAGGAGTAACATACCTTTCTGCTTGTTGAGCTCTGTTTGAGGACATATGAATGCTTGAGGAAGGAGATGAAGATGAAGCCATTTGAATGATTAGGTTTTAGAATTTTAGAAGGGAGTTGAGAGAGTTTGCACAAAAACGTAGAGGTGGTTTGAAGTTTGAGAAAGAAAGTAAAAAATAGAACAGGGATTTTGCAAGGGTATTTATAGCTAAAAATAATCTTTAAAATAATGAATAGTTTAAGAATTGGAAACGATTTAAAAAACATAATAATTATAGACAATTAATGATATTTGACATTTAAGGGGGTGCGTGATTTTGATAAAATCTGAACAGTTACCTAGGAACGGCGTCTCAATAGTAGTGCACGCATGCGTGACCTTTCAAAATTGAAACACGTGGTCAACTTCTTAGGGTAGCGTGAGACAGCTGGTTTAATATAATGAACTTCTGACCATTCTAGTAATGAAATGTTAGACACATTTTAGAACATGATGAATGGCTTCTGATGTAACTCCTTTTCTAACTTCTGAAGAGCAGTCAATCAGAATATTCATTTCAGAACATTATGGAAACACATATAAAAGAAAAAAAATATTTTTATTAAGGACAAAATTCCATGCTGATGTTTTTCAGAATGAATTTGAATCTATCTTCAGCAAGGGGTTTGGTAAAAATGTCAGCCCATTGATGGTCTGTGCCTATAGAATTTAAGTTTAAAATTCCCTTCTGAATGCAGTCCCTTATGAAATGATGTTTGATTTCTATATGTTTTGCCTTAGAATGTAAGATAGCAGAGGTATTATCATAGAAGATAGGAATCTTACTTTCATATAGATGATAATCTTCCAACTGGCTATTCATCTAGATTATCTGAGTGCTACATCCAGCAGCAGATATATATTCAGCTTCAGTGGTTGATAGTGCAATAGTAGCTTGCTTATTGTTGTACCATGAGATGACGTTATCACCCAGAAACTGACAGCTTCCAGAGGTGCTTTTGCGTTCTATTCTATCTCCAGCAAAGTCAGCATCACAGTAACCTACTAGTTTAAAATCTTTGGACCTTCTGTAACATAGTCCAAGGTTAGTAGTACCTTTCAGATACCTCAGAATTCGCTTAACAGTAGTTAAGTGAGATTCTTTAGGATCTGATTGGAATCTAGCATATAGACATGCACTGAATAGAATATCTGGTCTAGATGCAGTCAGATAGAGAAGAGATCCAATCATACCTCTGTAGAGTTTCTGATCTACCTTCTTACTTACCTCGTCTTTTCCCAGAGTGCATGTGGGATGCATTGGGGTCTTTGCTTCTTTACTTTCTGATAGCTAGAATTTATTCATAAGTTCCTTGACATACTTTGTTTGATGTATGTAGGTACCTTCTGGCATTTGATTTATTTGAATTCCTAGAAATAATTTTAGTTCTCCCATCATGCTCATCTCAAATTCAGCCTGCATAGATTCAGCAAATTCTCTTCCAAAAGAGACATTAGAAGTTCCAAAAATAATATCATCAACATATATTTGACAGATTAAAATGTCATTTTTAAATGTTTTTTTAAATAAGGTTGTGTCCACTTTGCCTCTGCTAAAATTCTTTTCTAAAAGAAAGTTACTCAGTCATTCATACCAAGCTCTGGGAGCTTGTTTCAGACCGTACAAAGACTTTTTCAGTTTGAAAACATGTTCTGGACATTTTGAGTCATCAAAACCCGGAGGTTGGTGGACATAGACTTCTTCTTCTATGTAACCATTTAAAAAGGCACTTTTAACATCCATTTGATATAATGAGATTTTGTGTTGAACGGCAAAAGAAATTAACAATCTAATTGATTCTAACCTGGCGACTGGAGCAAAGGTTTCATTATAACCAATTCCTTCTTGTTGACTATAACCCTGAGCCACCAGTCGTGCTTTGTTTCTGACAACCTCTCCTTGCTCATTCAGCTTGTTTCTAAAGACCCATTTAGTTCCAATGATATTAAATCCTTTTGGTTTTGGAACAAGATCCCACACATCATTTCTTGAAAATAGATTTAATTCCTCTTTCATAGCTAAGATCCAATCATTATCCATCAGAGCTTCATCTATTGTAGTTGGCTCAATCAGCGAGACCAATCCAAACAATGACTATTCATTGTTTCTGAAGGAAGATCTTATTCTGATGGGATCTTCTTTCTTTCCTATAATCACATTTTCTGGGTGTGATGTGATTTTGGGGAATTTATTTTATGAGGATTGTTCATAAATTCTTAGATTTTCCATAGCATTTTCAATAGGAGGATCTTCTGAGATGTCTTTTTCTTCTGACTCATCAGAGTTTGTAAGGTGGTCTTCTGTTCCTGCAGAATTTTCAATTTGCTTTGGCTTTTGCTGGCCAAGCTTATCATCAAATCTGACTTTGATTGATTCTTCAACAATCAGAGTTTCTGTGTTGTATACCCTATAGCCTTTTGAGCGTTCAGAATATCCAAGCAGAAAGCACTTTTATTCCTTAGAATCAAACTTGTTCAGATTATCTTTAGTATTCAGAATATAGCAAGTGCATCCAAAAGGATGGAAATATAAAATATTGGGTTTTCTGTTTTTCCATAATTCATAATGAGTCTTTTCAAGAATAGGTCTTATAGAGACTCTATTTTGAATGTAACACGTTGTGTTAAATGCTTCTGCCCAAAAGTGTTTAGCCATATTAGTTTCATTGATCATGGTTTTGGCCATTTCTTGCAAGGTTCTATTCTTTCGTTCTACAACTCCATTTTGTTGGAGAGTTCTAGGACAAGAGAAATCATGAGAAATTCTATTTTCTTTAAAAAACTTCAAAATAATGATTTTCAAATTCTCCTCCATGATCACTTTTAACTTTTATGATTCTAAAATCCTTTTCATTTTGAACTTGGATGCAGAAGTCAAAGAACACAGAATGTGACTCATCCTTGTGTTTTAAAAACTTAACCCATGTCCATCTGTTGTAGTCATCAACAATGACCAATCCATACTTCTTGCCTCTGATGGATGTAGTTTTAACTGGTCCAGACAGATCAATATGAAGAAGTTCCAATGGCCTAGAGGAAGAAACAACATTTTTTATTTAAAAGAAGGTTTTGAAAATTTTCCTTTCTGACAAGCTTCGCACAGAGCTTCTGAGTTAAATTTCAGATTAGGGAGTCCTATGACCAGATTGAGTTTGCTAATTTGAGATATTCTTCTCATTCTAACATATCCCAATCTTCTGTGCCAGACCCATTGCTCGCCTCTAACAGACATAAGGCATTTTACATTTTGAGTTTTAAGATCAGAAAGATTAATTTTATAGATGTTGTTCTTTCTCTTGCAAGTAAAAAGGATCGTTTCATCTTTTTGACTAATAGCTCTACAGGATTTTTTATTAAAGATAATGTCATAACCGTTGTCACTTAATTGACTTATGGACAACAAGTTATGAGCTAATCCTTCTACTAAAAGAACATTAGTTATAGAGGGAAGGTTACCGTTTCCGATGGTTCCAGAACCAATAATCTTTCCTTTTTTATTACCTCCAAATTTGACATCACCTCCAGATTTAAGTTCCAGACTTTGGAACATAGACTTTGTTCTCGTCATATGACGCAAGCATCCAGAGTCTAGGTACCATGACTGGTGTTTCAACTGAGCTGTTAAGAACATCTGCAACATAGATTATTTTCTCCTTAGGTACCCATTTCTTTTTGGGTCCTTTTTGGTTAGAGTTTCTATAGTTCAGATTGAACTTTGATTTTGCATAGGAATTTTCAGAGTGAGAAGTGTATTTGATATCATGTGTGTGCCCAAAATTAAATTGCTTGTGTAGTGGTTTATATGATATAACCATTTCCTCAACGGGCTTAGGTTTATATATTTCTTTCCCTCTGGGAGCTTTATATCCAATACCTCTCCTGTCATTTCCCCTAACACCATAGATCATTGAAGCCATTTTGCTTCTATCTATGCTTTTAGAGAGAAATGTTTGAAAACTGGAGTCATATTCTTTTAGAATATCTTTTGAACTTGAAGCAGAATCTGAAATAGAGTTCTTTTCGAATTTTTGAACATCTTCTTTGAGTTTAAAAATGTTTTCTTTAAGTTCAGAGTTTTCTGTTTCAAGTTTCTCAAGATCATATGCAAGATTCTTTTTGAGTTTCTTGTATTTGATTTTGAGTTTACTGTAGTTTTCAAGCAGTTCAGATAGGCTTTCAGTAAGTTCAGTTCTAGAGAATTCATAGAATGCCTCTTTTGGTTCTGAGTTTGAGTGTGAGTCATCTATTGTGGTAGACATAAACGATGGATTAGCGTGTTCATCTTTTGAGTCAGCTTCAGCTTCAGATGATTCTGAATCATCCCAGGTGGCCATCATGCCTTTCTTTTTACCAAACTTTTTCTTGGGTCTTTCTCTTTGCAGCTTGGGACAGTCACTTCTGTAGTGTTCAGGTTCTTTGCATTCATAGTAGACTACATCTCTTCTGCTTGACTACTTATGTCCAGAAGATTCTGGTTTATCTCCTGACCTCTTGTAGTTCATGAACTTCTTTTGTCTATGCTTCCACATATGATTGATCCTTCTGCAGAGCAGAGATAACTCGTCTTCTTCTGATGCAGAATCTTCAGAGTTTCCTTCTTCTGCCTGAAAAGCGTTAGTTTCAAATTTTTTAATAGATTTAAGAGTTACAGACTTACCTTTCTTCTGAGGCTCATGTTCATCAATTTGTATCTCGTGACTCCTTAAAGCACTGATAAGTTCTTCAAGGGAAACGTTATTCAGATCTTTTGATACCTTGAATGCAGTGACCATAGGTGCCCATCTTCTGGGTAAACTTCTGATGATTTTCTTAACATGGTATGCCTTGGAGTATCCTTTGTTCAGAACTCTTAGGCCAGCAATCAGAGTTTGGAATCTCGAGAACATAACTTCAATAGACTAATTTTATTCCATTTTGAATGCTTCATGCTTCTGAACGAGAGCCAGAGCTTTTGTCTCTTTTACTTGAGCATTTCCTTCATGAGTCATTGTGATACGGTGGGTGAACTGATTTAAGGTTTTGTGTTTTTTCGTAAATGTCTCATTTAGCAAGAGTCGCCACCGACTTTTCTTTTATCCAAAAGGAAAGGTAAAAAAGCACAGGAAAGACCTTTGAGATGTTTTCTTGAGTTCGGGGGGTAGATTATGAAAAGGGAAGGTTCTAGCACCCTTTTTATCCATGGTTTCCCATGGGCTCTTAGTTACTTGCTTAGATCACTTGCTTTATTTATTTTGAAATGGTGTTTGGTGTGGTTTTGAAAGTATTTTGAAAAGAGGCCATTGTTTAGGCAATCTTTGTAATGATTCTCGTTTGTAAGAATGTATACAAAGATGTTTGTCTTTTGAAAAATGTTTCAATGTTTTGTAAGATGTTTTTAAATGTGTGTGTTTGTTTTTGAAAATAGCAAGGATTGTTTAAAATTGGAGCAAGTAACTTAGAAGCTATCTACCTACTCAAATGTCTTTCTTGTGCATTTTTATTCCTTTGACATTGGTGACTTACCGTTGATTTGGTAGACAACCCTATCTTTGGATGTAAACGGGACGGGTGTGGGTCATCGTATAACCATGATAGCAATGTTACCAAGTATCTTAGCATTTTTGAGGGACCAAGATCATTTTGTTTATGCAACCTTTGAATAGCGTCATCGAGGGACTGTGATCTTATACTTGTTTTGTTTTGCCAAGATACTTAGCATGCATAACATGACCATTTTATTTTAAGGCAACCAAGTGGGAGAAACCCTAAGGGTGCTTGTGTGCAAAGTGTGTCATTTTCATGCTTTTGTCTTGCATTTAGGTTTTTTCTATTTGTTTTGTTTTTTGTTCTTGTCATGCAAACCCTAATTATTAATCATGGTATAAAAGCGATAAATTGCGTAAATGTAAATATACTAAGCTATTACAACAATTATTATGGAAGGGGGGATACAAGCTTGAATGGGGATTTGCACAAATATAAAGCTAAATATATTTATTACAACCAAATCGAATATGCGCGAATTTAAATAAATATAGTACAAATATTTAAAATGCAATGCAGTGTTTATGTAAAAAAATGTTTTGTTTTTGTTTTTTGTATGAGAAAAAAATGATTTAATTTAAACCCTAAAAAAAAGGAAGAAATAATATTATTTATGGAGGGGATGAAACCCTAATTTTTTTTATTCAAAGAAAATAATGTTTCATATTATTATTTTGTACATTTTTTTGTATAAGAAAATAATAAATAATATTATATGTAAATATTAAAAATTAAGTATGTATAAAAATAAGTATTTATGAGTATAAATAGTATAATAAAAATATTAAGTATTTTTTATTGTATTTATAAACTATTTAAGAAAATAAGTTCTATTCATCAAAATAAACTATTTTTCATGTGAGAAAATAATAATAAAATAAAATAAAAAATGTGAAAATAAATAAATCATTTTTGGTATTTTTTATCATTAAGAAAAATAAATGAAAATATTAAATATAAAAATGTGAAGAAAAATGCAAAAATATATTTAAAAAAACTAGTCAAGGGGGTGTAGTAGCAAGTAAGGGGTGTGATTAGTAAAAACAAAAAGGCCAAAGCTGCCAAAAAGCCCAGGACTTCATCCCTGACCTACGTCCACCTCTTCTGCGCGCGTTTTCCAGTTCAACCTGCATCTCTCTTATGCTTGCACAAAAACAAAAACTCATAACATGACAAATGTGGCATTTAAGCTCACGATTCTAACCATATAAATTTTGTAACCTAACTCTTAAAGATCAAAGAGAATTTTGGAAGCCCTAATTCGTGACCTAATTTTTTCAGAGTTTTTAAGCTTCAAATTCTCTTAGCACAAGTAATATAAATGAAAAGTAATGATATGTACAGCTTTGTTATGATAAGGACTACATTTTTCCTTCACAAATCGTGGCTTGAAGTTGCCTATTCAGAGAGATAGAGTTTAAGAAAATACCTCCTTCAGCTGGATTCGAGTAGGGCAATGTAGGGACTTTAATGGAGGTCTGATGACTCTTTGAGCTTCCTTGAACTTCCTTCAAGCTATTCCAATGCTTATATTGCTTTGAGGATGGCTGGAACTTTCTAGACAAGTCAAGCTGCAAGCTTCCAAAGTGAAAATGGTGGATGCTGAAACAGGGGCTACATAACCAGAGTGATGGCTTGGATTGATTAGTTATCAAGTGTATGAGATGTTTGAAGTGATTAAACATAAAACGCACGAGCCAAATGAGAGTTGGCTGTGCTTTTGCAGAAACTCTGTATTTAGGCAGAAATTTGGTGTTTTTGAGTTTTAGAGAGTTTCAAGTCCAAGAAAATCATGTTATACCTTGTAACAGGTTTGTATATTTGTATAGAAGTGATCCAAAGTCAGCCCTTACTAGCTGTGCAAGCTTTGGACCTTTTTGCAACTTTCCTTGCATTTGAAGTAAAGTGAAGTGACTAATCCCACATGCTTGTACTGGCTAGATTGAGGGATGATAAGAGTTGGTACACATTTCCTGAGACCTATGTGTATTGCTTGTATCAAGGAGACAGGTTCAATTCACAAGATTGAAAAAGTTGCAAAAGTTCCTCTTTATGAAAATGGCATTGTGAACTTTTTGCCCAAAATGGAAATGCCTCTTGTGTAAAGCTTCAAAAGCAAAGATAAAGCCTTTATCAACTGAGTTTGCATTTAATTATGGAGTGTATAGCAAGCTTAGGACCTGTAAAGCAAGATATAACCAGCATAGATTTTATTTGCAACTTGATGCTATGTGAAAAAGGCTTGATCAAAAGTGAGAAAATGCCAACTTCCCTTCTTCGATTCTCCCTACTCAAAAATGATCTTGGAGATTTCTTAGACATTTTTGAAAGCTTGAAATGTGATCTAAAATCCATCTTTGAAATGCAATTTGAGATACCTCTTGGAACTAGGTGAAAAATGTCCATGAAGTTGGGTCCAAAACCTGCCTAAATTAGGGTAAAATTTCACTAAGTTATTTAGTTCATGGCCCTATATTCACAAATTCATAACTTGAGATCCAAGCATCTTTAGGCAAAAGTTTGTGAATCAAAGTTGTAGATTTCATGGAGGAATAAAACTTTCATGTTGGGAACTTTTCTTTAATCAAAATGAATCATGGTGAAAAAGTGGTGAAAAGTTGAGAAAAAATAAGAAAATTTGTATACTTAGAAAAATTCTAAGTTATGAAAATTTTCAAATTAAAACCCTAATTTTTAAATTTGGTTTTCTTGGTGAAAAAGTTTCACATTTTGACATATCTTGATAAATTATGACCCTTGGCACTTGATTTTGACCAAAAAGTCAAACTTTGACTTTTCAGTGTACGGTTGACTTTTGATCAGTTGACTGCAAAATTCATCTGTCAATCCAATGAACTAGAGATCTTTTGAACCATGTAATTAGGTCAAGATGATGCCATTGAACCCTTGAAATCATGCTTGAACTTAATTGGTCATTGGCTAGGTTAAAAATCAGAAATTGCCCTTTCTCAGTCAAAGCCCTAATTTTGACCATTTTGCCCTTTTGAAGATTTAATCAAATTTCTTGAGGAGTTGTGATCCAAACTTGATCAAATGGTACATATGAGTCTAAAATGTTTATGTGGATAAAAAATTATGAAGTTTGACTGTAAATTGGCCATAGTTGACTTTTTCCCCAATACAATTGATTTTTAGGTCAACTGTCCAATTGACTGATCAAAAATGTGGTTCAAGGCTTGAAACTTAACATGAGAAATATTAGGGGTCCAAAATGGTGTATGAAAGTCATATGAAGAATTGATGGTCCAAAAATCCTTGTGCAAACTCAAACCCTAATTTTAGGTTATCAGTGCAAGATGAGATGTCTTGAGCTGACCAAACCCTAACCTTGTCTTGAGTCCAAGAAGTCTTGTGAAAAAAGTATTGATAAATGAGAGGGAAAATTTTGGGGTACAACAGCTTCCCCTGTTCAATCTTCTTGAACCTGAAGAGTTAGATTGGCAATTTTTGTCGTTCGGGACTCGAAGGTAAAAGATGATTGGACACTAGAGTGCCCATAAATTTGCGCTCGACGAAGTGTTGCTGAGGGAATGGGCTTAAAGATGCCATTTGGAGAGGTGATAGAATCTTGTTGGAGATGGGCTTCTAGATGCCATCCAAGAATGTTTGTTGAATTGTAAGTTGTAAGTCAGAAGAATAAGTATCAGAATGGTATCCGCGTTTGGAACGTATCTGAACTGTATCTGGAGACTGAATTTGTATGAGCAATGGAATAGCGTCCGTGTCTGGAGCGTATCCGAGTTGTGTCTGTACTTCAATCTGAATGAGTAACAAAATGACTTCCGTGTCTGGAGTGTATCTGTATTGTATCTTGAAGTTGAATCTGAATAAGTGATAGAATGGAAACTGTGTCTGGTGTGTATCTGATTTGTATCTTGAAGTTGAGGTCCGAATGAGTAATAGAATGGCTTCCGCGTCTGGAGTGTATATGTACTATATCATAAACTTGGGAACTGAATTGGTGACATAATGGCTTTCGTGTCTGGAGCGTATCTGTACCGTATTTGAACTTGGAATCTGAATGAGTAACAGAATAACTTCCGTGTCTGAAGTGTATCTGTATTGTATCTAGAATCTTTGAACATTGTTAACGGTAGTTGTTAATCTTATCCTGAAAAGGGTAAAATTTTAGCTGAAGCACAAAGTTATGTTGTTGTTGGCTCCTAAATTCGACACCCACGTTTTATTATCATATAGATCATTAATTATGAGTCAGAAGAGTTTCCTACACAAGAAGGCTTCGACCAGCTGATCACGTCGAAGGCTCATCAAAGAATGACAAGATACTTAGAGAAATTCCTTTAAGTTGGAATCTTGTTGTCTTCGACGTAGAAGGAGCAACCTCTCGACCAAGGTCCCTGATGCCCAAGATCGAACGGTTTGAATTTTGAATTATTGGAGGGAAGACGGTTCCCAGCAGTTACCAAGCACAATGTGTCGTGCACGTAGGCGTCGAAGGTTGTGAGCATGCCATGTGGTGTCATCATGAAGCGGTGTAACTGCCCAGCAGTTACTTAGGATTTTTTTTTAGTATAAATACTAAGTGTTCACGAAGTTATTAGTGTGTTCATCATTGTATACAAGTCACTCATTTAGATTCAAGTACCCAGCGTGAGAGAAAGAATCATTGAGAATGTATGTGTGAAACACCATTTACCTTAATCAAAGTCTTTTACATTCAAGCAATTTATCGCTTTCACTCATTTACTTCAGTCGAAGTCATTTATTTAACAACTCTTTAATGCTTTTTATTTACTTTATCAAGCTTTTCTCCATGCAATTTATTTAAAGTGTCTCTACTTTACTTGCATTAATCACCATTAGGATTAATCGAAACTCTTTATTTCAAAGCCTTTAAACTCCAAAAATCAACCATGTCTTAGGATCAATCTGATCGATCCTGCGAGTCACCAAATAAGTAACCTTTTGGAAGATCAGCGGTTGTTTACCATTTTTCACGGTAAACAAATTGGCACACCTGGTGGGACCTTGTGTTGATTCTTTCACGTTTAATCGTCTTATATAAAATATCCTTCTTTTTCGAGAGTATTGCATGTTATTGAGAAGTGGTAGAATATACACCAACGTAACCAATACTAGGAGAAGAGTTAGTGAAATGGCGAATCCGCCAAACAATGGAGAAATCCCACAAACAAACGTGGGAGCAACGGTTATCCCAACCGTAAGTGAAGTGGTAACCGCTGGTTCGATGCCAGCAGTAACGATTACACAAACAGGACCATTACCTCCATTTACAGGCCCCAGAATGCCCTTGGGAACTCCCCCACCTAGGGGAAACCAAGGAACAAGACCATATGTTCCCCCAGGTTTTTAGACAGTCGGGTTAAATCGAGAACCACCCTACGGCATGCCAACTTCTGAATTGGCTAGCCTGACGAACGCTACGTCAACCTTTTCAGACCCTCTAGTGAGCGCCTCTTCGCCACTCCAAGGCTCTGGGGTTGGTATGGCGAACAGGGGTAGGAACCAACTCTTAGGAGGAACGTCCCACGTAATTCCTGGCCTTACGAATGCCTCGACAGCAGTCTTGAGGCAGAAAATGGACGAAAGCAACCACGACACGGTTCAAATGTTGGCACAAACTTTAAGTACAATGCTAAATCCTCTAATACAGAATACCACCCATTTGAATCAGCAAATGACAGTGCAAATGTCGCGTCTGGCTGATTTTTTTAGGGTACCCCAACAAATTCGACAGCCCCAAAGGGCACAGATAAGGAGAAACCAAGGCATACTTCTAGAGGAAGAAACCACTATTAACCAAGTCCAGCAGCCTGTCGAAGAGAACCTTAGGGTACAACTAGAACAACCTGGGGTCGAAGAGCCGAGAGTCATAGCCCCAGAAATAAGGATGGTTAATAGAAACCAAAACGCTGACGAAGTAGTTCAGCAAATCCAATACCAGAATGTTGGTTTGGAGAATAACTTGACAGCCATGATTGAAAGAATCATGATGCAAAACGGGATGAATACGGGCTTCCGTAGGCCCAACTTCACATCCCCGCTGTCGGAATATGTGTTACAAACGGACTTTCCTCCTAGATGCAAAGTCCCTAAGTTCACTAAGTTTTCAGGGGACACGACAGAATCCACTGTCGAACATGTGGCAAGATATTTAATCGAAGCGGGAGAAATCTCAAACAATGAGAACCTAAGGATTAAGTATTTCCCAAGTTCCCTAACAAAGAATGCGTTTACTTGGTTCACAACTCTCCCTCCCAATTCGATCCACCATTGGACTCAGTTAGAGAGATTGTTCCATGAGCAATTCTGCATGGGACAAACCAAGATAAGCCTGAAAGAGTTGGCCAGTGTAAAGAGGAGATTCACTGAGCCTATAGACGAATACTTAAATAGGTTTAGATTGCTCAAGGCAGGATGCTTTACGCAAGTTCCAGAGCACGAGTTAGTCGAAATAGCCGCGGGAGGTCTAGATTACTCCATTAGGAAGAAATTAGACACTCAGTATCTGAGGGACATGGCCCAATTGGCCGATAGGGTTCGACAGGTAGAACGCCTTAAAGCTGAAAAAGCCAGGGCGACGAAAACTCATAAAAGAGAAAAGATAGCATATGTCGAAATGGACGAAGAAGATCCAGAAACATTCGACGAACTTATAGCCGTCGAAGAAAGTGAGGTCGATTTGGCTGAGTTAAAATAAGGGCCACCATACTCTTGCAAATTACTAGTCCCCTCAAGTGGAAAAAACCCCACTGGGTCTGAAAAGGCCAATGATAGGTTCCCTAAAAAGACTTACAGTTTCGATATTACGAAATGTGATGAAATTTTTGATTTACTTGTAAAAGATGGCCAAATGATAATACCCCCAGGGGTAAAAGTGCCTCCTCTTGATCAAAGAAAGAAAAGAGGCTATTGTAAATATCATAACTTTCTGGGCCATAAAACATCTCAATGTTTTCTTTTTAGGGATCTCGTGCAAAATGCTATCGAAGAAGGGAGGTTAAAGTTTGCTGATAAGGCCCCCGGGAATGTGGATTCGAACCCTTTACAGGCGGAAGCCCACTATGTTGAACCTTCAGAGGTCAATGTGATCGAAGCTTCCAGGAGTCAGGTGAAAAGGCCAGGGATAACTATGGTTGAAGTCACCAAAGATCATATCAATATGCCAATATTTGGATGTTTTTCTGGGAACCTTTCTAGAAAAACAATCGAGGCAGTCCAAAAGGCCGCTGAGGGCCCAAAACTAGAAACAGGTGGAGTCTCAAAATCTGGAACTAAACCCACTTCCTACTTGGCTGCGGTGCAAGGCCACACAAAAGACCTGGAGGCTCAAATGAAGCAAATGACTCTTGCTACTAAAGACAACATGAATGTTAACATGGTCGAAATTTCTGAATCAAAAGTCTCAGAGGAAGCCATCAGGCAAGAGCAAGCAAACAGGACAGTGTTCCCCCTAGAGAAAGAAAATCTGGCAGAATTCTTACAACGATGCCAGAAGAAGAAATCAGAAGTAATGTTGTGTCCTCGATGCAGCTCTATTTTTGACAAGAAAGTTGTTGAACACATCGAAGGTATGAGAGCAGCAAACAAGAAATAGAGCAGAAATGCCCAAAAAAGTGCAGACTCTGATGTTTGACACAATCCTAGAAGAACCTATCAAAAGGGTTCAAGTCAGGAAAAGAGGCCACTAACTTTCAGGCCTCCAACCAATGTGCCAGTCGATACATGGCTCAAAACATCGGGTCGAAAGAGACCCAACGAAGAAAGGTGGCACCCCTTTGAAGTGCCAAGAGGTTCATCTTTGATACTCAAGAAAGAACCTCATGCAGGTGACACCAAAGTTGCTCAAGTATCGAGTAATTACAAGGGAAAGAACCCAATGTCCTGATCCCAGTGGAGAAGGTACCAAAGGCGGCGCAAGGCTGAGAGAGAGGCTATCAAGGAACCAAAACCAAAGTCGAGTTCAAATGTCCCCCAGCGAAAGCAAAGAAAGCCTTTGGAGAGGGAACCAGTAACCAATAGATTGGTATGGCCTGATCAAGACGAAGCTGGTGACGAAGGTAGTCTCGAGTCCGACGACACATTAGACATCATGGTAAATATAGTTTCGGTCTTGCCAAGAGAATTCGACCGCCAAATGGAAGTCGAATCAAACGATTGGGAAGTCGAACAAGAGATGGCCAAGCATAGGCCAGTATGCTACTTTGTCATGGGTAATGGCTGCACTGAAGAGCAAAATGGTTTCTTCGAACCACCAACTGAGGCGATGAAGAGTCACCTCAAGCCTTTATTCATAAGGGCAAAGCTCGAAGAGGCCACTGTAAACAAGATCTTGGTGGACTGTGGGGCGACTATCAACATAATCCCCCACTTCATGATAAGAAAAGTAGGCAAGAATGATGAAGACATTAAGCCTCATAATATGGTCCTATCGAACTACGAAGGTGGAATAGGGACCACCATGGGTGTGATTCAACTAGACCTCAAAGTGGGATCCATCCTTCGACCAACCATGTTCATGGTCATATCGGCGAAACAAAATTACAACCTATTATTAGGCCGAGAATGGATACATGGTGTAGGAGCAGTACCATCATCGATGCACCAAAGGTTGATATTATGGCGTCCTGATTGGATTGTTGAGAATGTAGAAGCAGATCAGAGCTACTACTTAGGCGAAGTTAATCACCTAGGGAGAGCTGACTTCGACAAAAATTTGGCTCACATTGGACAATGTCCAGCACCTGACTTCGACATGGCGCCAGCGCCAAATGCTTTTTGTTCCTTGTACCTGCATCCTGATCATGGGTTTCAATGGGATAAAGAAGACTTGTCCCACATTGATTTCAGTGGGCTGACTGACATCCAGCCAACTGGTTGGGGAAGTGAATTCAGTGATAATGACTGAGTCACAAGTGTTACAACAAATTTCGGCTTATGTAGCCGAAACAAGAATGATAACGGCTCTTGAAGCCGAAGTAAAATATATGGCCACCAAGGCCAATGACCAGGAGCCATCAGATATAGGTCCTGGAAAAGATTTCGACCCAGAACCTCCCGATATCATGACAGAGGGAATGCAGGAACAGAGGCTCGATGCCATCTACGACGATGAGCCTTTGGGTTTCGAAAAGGACCCCCTGGCGAACAACATCAGAATGTTAGCACAGGATCCTTTAGAAGAAATCGATTTAGGCGAAGGGTTAGATAAAAGACTCACTTACATCAGCGCCAGAATAGACCCAGAGCTCAGGGTTGAAGTGATCCAATTACTGAAGGAGTTCAAGGACTGCTTTGCATGGGATTACAACGAAATTCCAGGACTCGACAGAGGATTGGTAGAACTTCAGTTGCCAATCAAACCTAGGAAAAAGCCTGTCAAACAGACTCCAAGACGCTTCGCTCCAGAAATACTGTCGAAGATCAAAACGGAAGTCGAAAGACTGCTGAAGTGCAAATTCATACGAACTACGAGGTACGTCGAATGGATTGCAAACATTGTACCAGTGATTAAGAAAAATGGTACATTGAGGGTGTGCATAGATTTCAGAGATCTGAATGCTGCAACACCCAAAGATGAATATCCTATGCCTGTGGCAGAAATGCTTGTCGACTCTGTCGCTGGCCACGAGTACCTGAGCATGCTCGGCGGTTACTCAGGATACAATCAAATTTTCATTGCTGAAGAAGATGTGTCGAAAACAGCTTTTCGATACCCTGGGGCCTTAGGCACTTACGAATGGATGGTAATGCCTTTTGGCCTAAAAAACATTGGGGCAACATATCAGCGAGCAATGAACTCTATCTTCCATGATTTTATTAACACTTTCATGCAAGTATATATTGACGATATTGTTGTAAAATCTGTTTCCAGGAAGAACCATATAGACCACCTTCGACAATCATTTGAAAGAATGAGAAAGCATGGTCTGAAAATGAACCCTTTGAAGTGCGCGTTCTGTGTGAAAGCTGGAGATTTCTTGGGCTTCGTCGTCCACAAGAAAGGAATCGAAATTAACCAAAACAAGAAAAAGGCAATCTTGGAAGCGAAAGCACCAACAAACAAGAAGGAACTGCAATCTCTGTTGGGCAAGATAAACTTCTTGAGGAGATTTATATCTAACCTAAGTGGAAAAGCGCAAGCCTTCTCACCCTTACTTCGATTGAATAAGGAAAGATTCGAGTGGGGGCAAGAGCAACAAGATACCTTCGACAAGATCAAAGGGTACCTCACCAAGCCACCTATTTTGGTGCCTCCTTGTAGCAATAGGAGTATGAGATTGTACATAGCTTCATCCGACAAAACTTTGGGAAGCATGTTAGCCCAAGAAGATGAAAATGGAGTCGAAAGACCCATTTACTACCTTAGCAGAGTTTTGAACGATGCAGAAACTAGATATAGCGAAGTTGAAAAATTATGTCTATGTCTTTATTTCTCTTGTACAAAGCTCAAATAATATATCAAACCAATTGATGTGTATGTTTCGTCCCATTTTGATGTTTTCAAATACATGTTGTCGAAACCCATCTTGCACAGTCGAATTGGCAAGTGGGCGCTAGCATTAACTAAGTATTCGTTGACCTTTATGCCTCTTAAGGCAGTAAAAGGACAAGTGGTAGCAGACTTTATAGTCGACCACTCAATTCAGGTTGAAAATATAAATCACTTGGAGATAGAACCCTGGAAATTTTACTTCGATGGTTCCAGCCATAAAGATGGAACGCGAGTAGGGATCTTAATTATTTCTCCAGACAAAATTCCAACAACATTCAAGTACAAGATAGAAGGTACTTGTTCGAACAATGAGGCTGAATACGAAGCTCTAATTACTGGCCTTGAAATATTGTTGGAATTGGGGGCAACTCGAGTCGAAATAATGGGAGACTCAGAGTTAGTCATTAAGCAAGTCACAAAAGAGTACAAATGTATAAGGGAAAATCTCATTATGTACTTTGTGATAGCAAATTATTTATTGAAAAAATTCGAAGTGGTTAATATTCGACACATACCTAGATTGGAAAACCAAGTAGCCAATGATTTGGCACAAATTGCATCTGGGTATAAGATTTCAAAAACGAGATTACAAAGAGCAATCAAAGTCCGAGAAAAAATAACAGCAACCAGCTTGTCTCCAACCGATTTGGAATCGACAAGACTAGGATATGCCGATCAAAGGAATTTCGAAATTACGTTCATAGACAATTTATCGGAGCAAGATTGGAGGAAACCCATTGTAGATTACCTACAAAATCCAGCAGCTTTGACAGAACGAAAAATAAAATATAGGGCGTTAAGTTACGTACTCATGGGGAATGAGTTGTTCAAAAAGACGCCTGAAGGGGTATTATTAAAGTGCTTAAGCGAAACCGAAGCATACATAGCCCTTTCGACTACGCATGCTGGAGCATGTGGAGCTCACCAAGTAGGTCATAAGATGAAATGGTCGTTGTTTCGACAAGGACTATATTGGCCTACTATCTTGAAAGATTGTGTCGAGTTCGCGAAGGGTTTCCAGGAATGCCAAGTCCACACTGGTATCCAACATGTACCAGCAAGCGAGCTTCATTCAATAGTGAAACCTTGGCCTTTTAGAGGATGGGTGTTGGATCTTATTAGAGAGATTCGACCAGCATCATCGAAGAGCCAGAAGTATATACTGGTAGGCATTGATTATTTCACTAAATGGATCGAAGCTATCCCTTTAGTCAACGCAGACCAAGAAAATGTCATTGAATTTATTCAAAAGAACATTATCTACAGATTTGGAATCCCCAAGACTATAACAACTGATCAAGGGTCAGTATTCACTGGTCGGAAGATGCAGGAATTCGCTCAAGAAGCAGGCTTCAGACTCCTAACATCAACACCTTATTATGCGCAGGCAAATGGTCAAGTCGAAGCAGCGACTAAAATAGTGATTGGCCTGATCAAAAAGCATGTGGGAAAGAAGCCAAAAAATTGGCATAAAACGTTAGACCAGATCTTGTGGGCCTGTCGAACGTCCCCAAAGGAGGCCACAGGTACAACACCATATCGGCTAACTTACGGTCATGACGCAGTACTTCCAGCAGAAATTTGTCTTCAATCAGTAAGGGTTCAGAGACATCAAGATATTCCCTCTGAGGTTTATTGGGATATGATGTTAGACGAATTGGTAGATTTAGATGAAGAAAGACTACGAGCTCTCGACCTACTGAGAATTCAGAAGAAAAGAGTGGAAGACTCTTACAATAAGAAAGTAAAACCTAAGGCATTCTCGCCTGAAGAACTAGTTTGGAAGGTAATTCTTCCTATGGATCGAAAAGATCGAAGCATGGGAAAATGGTCACCCAAGTGGGAAGGACCCTTCAAAATTATTCAAACTTTTTCTGGTGGAGTATATGAGGTCGAAGAGTTAAGCGAAGATAAAAGACTCTTGAGGGTAAACGGCAAATATTTGAAAAAATATAAACCTATGCTCCAAGAGATCAAAATAAATAACAATTAATGACTAAGTTAACCATAAGGCCAAAATGGAAAATAACATTGATTAACCAAAATGGCTACATTGTATTACAAAAATTACAGTACATGGTCAATGAAGTACAGAGCAAATTAAAAAGGGACAGAAGCTTTGAGACAAAGATATTTGGCTCGCTGTAACTCCAGTCGTTTGTTACACAAGGCATTCGCCTGAGAGATTTTGGCAATCTGGTCATCTAGAGTCTGGGCCCTTTCAGCGAACTCTAGGCCTCGAGCAACTTCATCTTGGCTCTCTGCGTCTGAAACAGTCGAAAGAAGTTCTTCCTTGCTCTTAGTATTAGCGTTTAACCTGGCTTCCAACTCCTCGATCTACGCCCGTATAGAGGCATTATCCTGATCTATGGCTTCGATTTCCCGTTGCTTGGACGTTCTTTGTTTCGACAATTCTGCAATTCGAGAAGTCAATTCAGCTACTTCAGTCTAAGAAAAAGAACTCTTGCCATGCAGCGTTTCGAGTTGGTTGTTGAACCCCCTTCGACGATTGTAGTCCGCAGAGACTTGGTCAATAATGGAATATAACTCCAAGATGAAGTTGGAAATCTCTGGAGAAACAGCAAGCAAATGGACTTCACCCAAGACAGCCCCCAAACAAGACTGGGCAGTAGGATCCCCATCCAAAGCCTTCATTAGATCCCTCTTAAATAATTGAGCCTTAACTTTCTTCAAGACATCATCAAGAGGAGAAGTCGAAGTAGACTTACCTGATGCAGTAGAAGCATCATGACTAGGGTCAGATGAATTTTCCCTACTCTCGACGATGGCGTTCAGATAGCCAATTGGATCATTTTGCTTCAAGAGGGCCAAGTCCTCTTTAGATATGGGCTTTGTCGAGGTAACCTTTTCTGCAGCAATGGTGGCTTGGGGCTGAGCATTTTCAGCAGCATCGACGTTAACATGACCCTCTTCATCATGTTGCTCTTCTGTCTCGTTGACCACGTGAGCTTCCTCCTGGTGATGCTTCTCAGGGGCATCCTCTGTTTCAGCAAGAAACTCATCATCCACCAGTTCCTCTTCGCGTTGTCTGTTATGGTCAGCAGAGTCCTGCGGCTCCGAAGTTTGATTCACTTCGTTAGCAGAACTGACGAAAGAAGAAGGATTGTAGGTGGGTTCCCCTGCGCTGTTTATGAAGGTATCAGAACCTTCGACAGGATGCCCAGCTGGCGCTGAAGTTCCAGCCCATCCTCAGTAGGAGTCAATAAGGCAAGCCTGGTGCCTTCGATGCGCCTTCTAGCTATCTCAGGAGCCTGTTCATTTATTTGAGGCTTCTGGGGAAGAAAAGACTCGAAAGTGGCATTCAACCAGAGTTGAAGTAGCCAGAAGGGACCAGCAAGCAGCAGGCTGGCTCTATTTTCAATTACTTTTAATTGAGCCGCTCCATTGCTTATCGACTCATACAAGTTCGCCAATATTAATTCTGCCAAACAAATGTTTTGGCCGTGATGAAGCTGAGTAGCGAGGGTGACCATTTTCTTCGTCACCTGTAGGGATTTCATGCAGAACACGAAGCGTGACAGCCATAGGGCTAGAAACGCGATGTGCTCCACATCAGTCACCACAGCTGTCGATTTGTCATGGTAATGGTTGGTGTAAGTGGTGTAAGTGGGTTTGGTAGCAGAAAACCTAATCTGGTCTTCAGACATTTCCTCTGGGTCGAAGTAGTCCCCAGTTGGTCGAAGGCCAGCAATTGCGGCCACATCGAAGAGGGTGGGCGTAACCATTCCACAAGGCAAGTGGAAAGTATAGTGAGTATAGTCCCAAAACAGCAATGAAGCTACCATCATGTCGGGACAGTAGTTTAGACCAGTTTTGGACAACATGACTAGGTCATAAATGCCCATGCCTTTCCAAATCGAAGCCTGGCACTTCTCTATCTTGTTGAGCCAAGCGGTATATTCTGGTGTAAGACTAGGGCTAGATCGAAAAGCCCTAACCCCCCTGTTAAAAAACCGAAGATCTATTTTCTCCTTCGTAGGATCTTCAGTGTCATCTTTTGCTTTCTTTGAGCACCCAATAGGTTTGAGTGCCGCATGCGCGGGGAAGAAACCCTCAATTTTTGTGGGGTCAGTGATGCATGTTGAAAGAGGGCCTGACATGGCAAAAACCTGGTTGGAATATCCAACGGGAATCAGCAGTTGAGAGCCATAGGTTTCACGTTCAGCCTCACCCATGGGTTCAGGAACCCTTCGCATTCCCATGGAATTAACTACCGGAGCGGTTAAGAAAATTTCTGGTTGAGCAGTCTTGGAGGGATTGCTAACTCTTGGGGCATTGGGAGCACGAGTGCGTGAAGCCATTTTTTGGTTTGAGATGAGGGTGGATGAAGAATAAAGATTACTGGGATTGGAGAGGAAGAAGCAAAGGTTTATTTGCATAAAATTTCGTTCGATCGAAGGTTTGGATGCAAGAAAGCGTAAAGAGTCCAACTGAGGCACTTAGTGCTATTTATAGTGATTGAAAAAATCACAGGGCTCGAGGTCATTTAATGCCACAGACAAGAGTGGGGCATGTGGCACGTATTTGGCGCTGTAACCGTTTTGAAAAACGGAAACGTTGCAGCATGCTTCCTCGATTTCAAAGAATGGTCATGATGACAGCATATGAAAGGCCATCGTGCGTGCAAAGTGCCTTACTGAAGTGACGTCTTGGGAAAAGGTGAAATGATGACTTTTTGAGTTTGTCAGTTGGTTGGTAGGAGATGAAAAGCACACAAACTAATTTGTTGCTGAAAGTGAAGGACAGGTGTCGAATGGAATATCAAAGAATGCCTCTTTCTTTTAAGCGTCGAAATAAGACATTCTTGGGGGGAAATTTGTTGGCTCCTAATCTCGACACCCACGTTTTATTATCATATAGATCATTAATTATGAGTCATAAGATTTTCCTACACAAGAAGGCTTCGACCAGCTGATCACGTCGAAGGCTCATCAAAGAATGACAAGATACTTAGAGAAATTCCTTTAAGTTGGAATATTGTTGTCTTCGACGTTGAAGGAGCAACCTCTCGACCAAGGTCCCTGATGCCCAAGATCGAACGGTTTGAATTTTGAATTATTAGAGGGAAGACGGTTCGCAGCAGTTACCAAGCACAACTTGTCGTGCACGTAGGCGTCGAAGGTTGTGAGCATGCCATGTGGTGTCATCATGAAGCGGTGTGACTGCCCAGCAGTTACTTAGGATTTTTTTTTAGTATAAATACTAAGTGTTCACGAAGTTATTAGTGTGTTCATCATTGTATACAAGTCACTCATTTAGATTCAAGTACCCAGCGTGAGAGAAAGAATCATTGAGAATGTATGTGTGAAACACCATTTACCTTAATCAAAGTCTTTTACATTCAAGCAATTTATCGCTTTCACTCATTTACTTCAGTCGAAGTCATTTATTTAACAACTCTTTAATGCTTTTTATTTACTTTATCGAGCTTTTCTCCATGCAATTTATTTAAAGTGTCTCTACTTTACTTGCATTAATCACCATTAGGATTAATCGAAACTCTTTATTTCAAAGCCTTTAAACTCCAAAAATCAACCATGTCTTAGGATCAATCTGATCGATCCTGCGAGTCACCAAATAAGTAACCTTTTGGAAGATCAGCGGTTGTTTACCATTTTTCACGGTAAACAGTTGCATGAAATGTATGATGCAATATATGTACTTTATCAGTGTTTATGATATATGGATGTAATGTATGCGCATGTAAGCTGATTTGTTGTATTGCTGATGAAAATAAATCCTTGATTGCTGAGGATATGTAGATTCTTCATGTCTTGAAGTTGGCAAAAATTCCATTGTGAGAGTAATGCCATATACTTCTTGAGGAATCTGCTTGGGGAATCCAGAGAATTTTGATGACTTCTACTGGGGATTAATGACGGGAGTCTTTGTTCTGTTGGGGAGCAATAAAAACTCTGTGGGGAAAAAGCTTATTCCTGTTTGGAAAAAGTTCAGCAGTTTCGGTCGTATGCCACTCTACTGGGGAGTTATCCTAGGTTGGGGAGAAACAGAAGTTAGCTGTTATCCGATTGATTTTCCGGCTTCAAGATAACTTGCTGGGGAGTTTGGAGAAACTGGATGGTTTCCACTGGATTAATAGTTTGAAGTTTTAGCCCCGCTAGGGATCTTAATGATGTACTGTAGGGATTGTTCATGGAATAACCTAAAGACGTCTTCCTATTCTTTCAACTTGTCAGTAATCGTTTTTTTTCATTTCATTTATTTGTAAACAGTAGTTATGTTCAAATGCATATGTTCATTAATGAATCATTGGACGTTTTTGCAAATACAACACAAATGTAAAAAGAAAAGAACAAATAGTTTTATGTACTTTAAAGAGATATCTTTGTATTTACTTTGAATAATTATTTGTGTACAAAGGAGACAAACATCCTAGTAAGAGGATGGTGTCATAAAAAATAAGAAAAATTTATACAAAGAAAGATAGCTATGTGTAAAAAATCCCGTGGGGTTCCCATTCTGCTATAGCCTTTGTATCTCCGAATATCTTTTCCATTTGTCACTTCGTCCGAAGATGATTGAATTGGTCAGAAGCTCCGAGTTTATCTGTGAAGAGATTGTCCTTAAAGTGATCCGACGAGACATAGTCATACGCTTTAATTCCCTAACTTTTGCCTGAACCGCCCTTTCAGGTTTTGGATTCACCGGGAAACCCTTTTTTGCCCAAGTCGCCCTTTCGGGTTTTCAACTTGCCGGGTGTACAGATTTTTTTATTTTATCCCTAATTTTTGCCCGAACCTTTTGGTTCTCTGGGATGCCCTTGTTTTTCCTAGGTGTGTCAACCTAGCGGGTCTTTTATGCATAGTATCTTTTGACTATGTTTGCGTTCGTAGGGTGTGGCAGGTCGTCACCGTCCATGGTGGTTAAGATCATTGCCCCACCAGAAAAGATGTTCTTGATTACAAATGGTCCTTCATAGGTAGGAGTCCATTTTCCCCTGGGATCACTTTGTGGCAAGATAATATGCTTGATCACTAGATCCCCAACTTGATATACTTGGCATCTGACTTTCTTGTTGAAAGCTTTGATCATCCGTTTTGATACATCTGACCATGGCAAACAACAGTAAGTCTCTTCTCATCAATTAAGTTCAACTGATCAAGTCAGGTTTGGATCCAATCATCTTCACTCAATCCTACATCCTTCATGATTCTTAAAGAGGGGATCTGAACCTCAATAGGTAGAACAGCCTCCATGCCATAAACCAAAGAATAGGGTGTTGCCCCAGTTGATGTGCGAGTCATGGTACGGTACCCATGGAGAGCAAACGGTAGCATTTCATGCTAGTATTTGCAGGTGACTGTCATTTTCTGTATGATCGTTTTAATGTTTTTATTAGCAGCTTCGACTGCACCATTCATCTTTGGCCGATAGGGAGATGAATTGTGATGTTGAATCTTGAACTGCTCGCACAAGGTAGTGATGATAGTATTGTTAAGGTTCGTACCGTTATCAGTGGTGATCCTTTCTGGGATACCGTACCGGTAAATGAGATTCTGCTTGATGAAGCAGGCAACAACATTCTTAGTAACAGATGCGAAGGAAGTTGCTTCGACCCACTTTGTGAAATAATCAATGGCCACTAGAATGAAGCGGTGTCCATTGGAGGCTGTAGGCTTGATCTCCCCAATCATATCGGTTTCCCACATAGCAAAGGGACAAGGAATTGTTAATACATTTAGAGGAACCGGAGGCACGTGCACCTTGTCTGCATAGATTTGACACTTATGACAGGTCCGGGAGTGTTGATAGCAGTCTGCTTCCATGGTAGACCAATAATAGCCCGCCCATAGGATTTTCTTCGACATCTTATGCCCACTAGAGTGAGTGCCAAAGGTACCTTCATGTAATTCAGCCATGATCTTTTCAGCTTCAATCTTGTCCACACAACGGAGCAGAATAGAATCATGATTGCGTTTGTACAGGATGCCATTACTCAGGAAAAACTTAGCAGAGAATCTCCTTAAAAACTTTTTATCATTGATTAAAGCTCCTTCAGGATATTCTTAAGCCTCGAGATACCTTTTGACTTCATGAAACCAAGGCTGGTCCACTACTTCTTCAGTATTAATCTCATGATAGTGTGTTGGTTCATCCATTCGTTCAATGGTGATTTGGGGAGCCTCGTTATCCCAATTAAGTTTAAACATAGATGACATTGTAGCTAGAGCATCTGCTAGCTTATTTTCTTCTCGTGGGAATAGCTCGAAGGTAATCTGCTCGAAATGTGGTAGCAATGTCAAAACATGTTCTTTGTAAGGGATAAGGTTTGGATGCTTAGTGTCCCATTCTCCTTTGATCTGATTGATGACCAAAGCTGAATCCCCAAACACATCTAAAGATTTGATTCCCAAATCTATGGCAGCCTTGAGACCAAAGATGCATGCTTCATACTCTGTCATGTTGTTCGTACAGTTGAAGAAAAGTCTAGCAGTAAAAGGAGTATGGCATCCTTCCGGAGATATGAGTACAGCACCGATACTGTTACTAAGTGCATTGGATTCCCCATCAAAGAACAGTGTCCATCAGGATCCTTGTTCAGGTCTGTCATATGGTCTGATTCCTTCACAGTTGTCTAATGTCATGATGTCTTCGTCAGGGAATTCAAACTTCATGGACTGATAATCCTCTACAGCTTGGTGAGCAAGATGATCAGCTAGCACACTGCCCTTTATAGATTTTTGGGTTGTGTATTGTATGTCATATTCTGTTAGGATCATCTTCCATCTAGTTGTCCTCCCAGACAGAGCAGGCTTCTCAAAGATGTACTTTATAGGATCCATCTTAGATATCAACAAAATGGTATGAGTCAACATATATTGTCTTAGCCGGCGAGCAGCCCATACCAGAGCGCAGCAAGTTTTCTCGAGCAGTGAATATCTGGTTTCACAGTCGGTAAACTTTTTGCTCAGGTAATAAATAGCATGCTCTTTTCGGCCAGACTCGTCATGATGCCCCAATACACACCCCATTGAGTTCTCTAAAACGGTCAGATACATGATTAGTGGTCTTCCCTCGACTGGAGGCATCAAGACAGGAGGCTCTTATAAATACTCTTTGATTTTGTCGAAATCAATCTGACATTCATCGTTCCATCTAACTACTTGATCTTTCTTCAACGGCTTGAAGATTAGCTCACAAGTAGATGTTAGGTGAGAAATGAACCTGGCAATATAGTTTAGGCGTCCCAAAAACCCTCTGACTTCCTTCTCAGTGCGAGGATCAGGCATTTCTTGTATCGCTTTAACCTTGGCAGGATGAACCTCGATGCCTTTATTGCTGACAATGAAACCTAAGAGTTTACCAGACCGGACTCCGAATGTGCACTTGTTCGGGTACAACCTTAATTTGTACTCCTTCAATCTGACAAACAGCTTTTGCAAGTGATCAAGGTGTTCTTCTTTAGTTTGTGATCGGGCTATCATGTTATCTACGTAGACCTCTATCTCATGATGTATCATATCATGAAACAAAGCTACCATGGCGTGTTGATAGGTTGCCCGACATTCTTCAGTCCGAATGGCATCACTTTGTAGCAGAACATACCCCACTGTGTGACAAATGTAGTTTTCTCTATGTCCTCAGGTGCCATTTTGATCTGGTTATAGCCTGAGAATCTGTCCATGAAAGAAAATACTTTATGCTGAGCTATATTGTCAACCAAGATGTCGATGTGTGGAAGTGGAAAATCATATTTAGGGTTGGCCCTGTTTAAATCTCTATAATCCATGCACATTCTTACTTTGTCGTCCTTTTTAGGCACGGGAACAATGTTGGCAACCCATTGTGGGTAGGAAGTAACAGCCAGAAATCCATCATTGAACTGTTTCATGACTTCCGCTTTGATCTTTTCTGACATGTCAGGTCTCATGCGGTGGACTTTTTGCTTCACTAGTGGACAGTCTTCTCTTGTGGGTAGATGGTGTACCACAATGTCTGTATCGAGTCCCGGCATGTCTTCGTATGACCAGGCAAAGATCTCAACATAATCATGCAACAGCTGAATTAGGCGCTCCTTGACACTCGGCTCTAGATTGGCACCCACTCTGATTTCCTTTTTATCTTCCTTGGTACCCAAGTTGATTGTATCCAACATCTCCTCATGAGGCTGAATAGCTTTTTCCTCTTGTTGTAGTAGTCTGGCCAATTCCCCTAGCACCTCATAATCTTCCTCACCTTCGTATTCGACTTGGTAGATCAGATCTTCAGAGTCACTGAAGGCTATAGCAGTATCGTTACCCATGGGATCCGGAATGGAAGGGTACCTGCATTTATGAGTGTGGGTGTGTGTAAGGGTATAGCCATCTTAAAACAATAAAATGTAAAAAAAGACAATGAGAACAAAAGGTTTATATGTGAAAAAGCGTCCATGATTCATTGAATGTCATATGAAGATGAAATAAAAACCCTTACAAATAGACCATTGTGCCTCGGGTAAAACACAAGGTTGAAAATGTACGAATTGTTTGTGAATATTACAAGTCCAACAGAAATGTAAAAGATAAATTACTAAGAGATGAAAGTTATGGGGACAAACTCTTTGGCTTCCCAGTTGCGAAGTCCTCTGCTGACAGTAGGAAATATCCAATCTTCCAAGTTGTCATCTTCTTCACCGTCTTCCACTGCATTGACCCCTTGGTTACTGATCTTCACAGGTGTCCCTCCGGCACGGGTGCGACGCACAGCCTTTTGAGCAGTTGAAGTAAACCCCAAGCCAAATTTATCTGACTTGTATGGCATGTCTGGAAGCTGCCCCCAGATGGTGCATCCGCCCTCTTCCACTACTGCCTTTGCATCCTTTAGTGATGAATCCGAAGTGTAGGTCTTATGATCATAGGAATTGAAGATACCTCCTTGGTCGCCGCTATTTCCTGAGAGACTTCTTCAAAATGTTGGAAAGGGGTTTCAATGAACTCGCCATCCAATTCCATATACCGGAAAGAATTCAGATGACTAATCATGTACTCCTCTTCCCCGTGGACAGTTATGATCTTCCCTTGGACAGGGTACTTCAGCATCTGATGCAAAGCAGAGGTGACAGCACCGGCATTGTGAATCTAGGGGCGTCCTAACAGACAGGAATAAGAAGGACAGATGTCCTCAGGATTTCTTCCATTTCCTTCTTGGATGTTTAAGGGATAGATTGAGCCTTCGTCCGGACAGGCTCTTCTTGCACGTTTTTCCTTTATTCTCAGCAGTGGAAGTAGGGATAGGAATTGTGTCGTCTTTGTTGGTAGGTACACTTGCAGGTACAATCACTAGTGCATAGGTAATCTTCGGAACAGCCACGGGTCCAAATACTGCCTTTGGAGGGGCAATCTCTGGAGAGAAGATTCTCCCACTACGGGTAATCTTGCTTGTTACATCAATGTTACTGATGTCGGAATTGTCCTCTTCGGAGCTCTCTTCTTCGGCAGTCATTTCATCCTGTTTGGTACCATGGTAGTAGATTTCTCCACCAAAATTCCATGGTACTATTTTATCTGACTGGTACGGGACCGGCCCGGGCATTATAATCTTAAGTGGAGTAGTCATTGGAGCAGATGTAATCCTAACGGGTCTTTTAGGGACCCTGGAAGGATTGGCGTAGATGGTTATTATTGAAACTTCTTTAACTGGAACGGGTAAAATAGGAGCTTTCTCAAACAAAATTTCTTGGTTATCAATCAGTTGTTGGATACCTTTTTTCAACAGAGGGAAGTCAAATGATGAGGATAGGAAAATATGGCAGTCTTTGTCACAACCTGGGAATATTCCAGCTTTCAATAGATTTAACTTGATGATCGGGAGCAGAGTTAACAGTTCATCCACGGTGGCAACAAATAAATCTTCCTCAACAGCATTAGCATTGTGACCATGCCTAGGCATTGGAGCAGAAATAACATTCGGTTTCTCAGGGCGCTTTAAACTCAACTTCCTTCGCATCTATCAGGTCTTGAATCTTGTTCTTCAGAGCCCAACAGTTGTTGGTGTCGTGCCCTGGACTTTCAGAATTGTATGCGCATCTGGCATTCGGATGGTAATGAGGAGATATAGTATTGGGATTCTTTGGGGCCTCTTTTAAATTTTCCAGATTCAATTTCAAAAGGTGTGGTAGAACCAGAGCTGGAGTCATGTTAATCTTGGTGAATTGCCGCACTGGCCTTTCCACCCTTGGCTGATTATTTCTTGGCTGGTTATTTCTTGACTGGTCTGATGCAGGCTTTGAAATCATAACAGCCCCCACCGTTGGCCGGCGTTCAGTTCTTCCTTGATTTCTATGTGAATAGACAGCAGACACTTCCTTCTTCCCAGTGAAGGGCTTTTTCACAGCAGCAGAGGCAGATGCGTCTTTCTGAATCTTCCCACTTCTTATACCAGCTTCCACCCTTTCGCCGATTAAAATCAATTCAGTAAACCCTGCAGAGGAGCTCCCAATCAGATGATTAAAGAAAGGGCCTGATAGAGTTCCCAGGAACATGTCCACCAACTCCCTTTCAGACAAAGGGGGTTACACCCTTCTGGCTAGATCCCTCCATTTTTGTGCGTAGTCTTTGAAGCCCTCATTTGACACTGTTGTACCCCAAAATTTTCCCTCTCATTTATCAAGATTTTCCTTACAATACTTCTTGGACTCAAGACAAGATTAGAGTTTGCTCAGCTAAAGACATCCCCTTGCACTGATAACCTGAAATTAGGGTTTGAGTTTTCACAAGGATTTTTGGACCATAAATGATTCATGTGACCCTCATACACAATCTTGGACACCTAAGTTTGTCCATGTCAAGTTTCAAGCCTTGAATCATATTTTTGCCCAGTCAATTGGACAATTGACCTAAAAATCAGTTGTATTGGGGAAAAAGTCAACCATGGCCAATTTACAGTCAAACTTCATAATTTTTTATCCACAACAACATTTTAGACTCATATGTACCATTTGATCAATTTTGGATCACAATTCCTCAAGAAATTTGATCAAATCATCAAAAGGGCAAAATGGTCAAAATTAGGGTTTTGACTGAGAAAGGGCAATTTCTGATTTTTAACCTAGCCAATGACCAATTGGGTTCAAACATGATCTCAAGGACTCAATGGAATCATCTTGACATGATCACATAGTTCAAAAGATCTCAAGTTCATTGGATTGACAGATGAATTTTGCAGTCAACTAATCAAAAGTCAACAGTACACTGAAAAGTCAAACTTTGACTTTTTGGTCAAAATCAAGTGCCAAGGTTCATAATTCATCAAGATATGTCAAAATATGAAACTTGTTGATCAAGAAAACTCAAATTGCAAATTAGGGTTTTAATTTGAAATTTTTCATAACTTAGAATTTTTCTAAGTATGAAAAATTTCTTATTTTTCCTAACTTTGCACCATTTTTTCACCTTGATGCAATTGGATTCAAAGAAAACTTCCAAAATGAAAGTTGTATTCCTCCATGAAATTTACAACTTTGGTTCACAAAGTTTTCCCAAAATATGCTTGGATCTCAAGATATAAATTTGTGAATAAGGGTCCATGAACTAAAAGACTTAGTGAAAATTTGCCCTAATTTAGGCAGGTTTTTGACCTAACTTCATGGACATTTTTCACCTAGTTCCAAGAGGTATCTCAAAATGCATTTCAAATATGGATTGTAGATCATGTTTCAAGATTTCCAAAATGTCCAAGAACTCTCAAAGATCATTTGTGGTTAGGGAGATTCGAAGAAGAGAAAATGGCATTTTGTCACTTTTGTTCAAGCCATTTTTACAATGCACCAAGTTGCAAATCAGATCCTAGCATGCTTGTACCTTGCATTACATGTCCTAAATCCCTTATGCACTCCATAATTAAATGAAAACTCATAGGATAATGGCTTTGTTTTGGCTTTTGGAGTATTGTACAAAGATTAATTCCATAAATGGCCAAAAGTTCACAATGCCATTTTGATAAAGCAAGCTTTTTGCAACTTTGCTATCCTTGAGCCTTGGACTTGTTATTTTGTCACAAGCAATGTCCACAGATATCAGGCAAAGCATGCTAACTCTCTGCAGCTAGCAAGCAAGCAAGTACAAGCCTTTTGCATAATCACTTTAACTTTTCTTCAAATGCAAGCAAATTGGCAAAAGGGATCAAAACTTGCACATTTGTTAAAAGAGTGGACTTGGCCTCATTCAAAACAACTTCACAAACTTATCTCAAGCTAGAACATGAAAGCTTATGCTCTGAAACATTCCAAAAATCAAAAACACAAATTTCTGCCCAAATAGGGCACCTTCTGCAAAACTCTTGCCAATTCAATATTTGCTCGTGCGTTTTGCCTTATAACACTTCAAACACTTTCCAAACATCACATCCAAACCATCCAAGCGTTTTCACTGCAACTGTGTGCCCTGTTTCAGACATCACCATTTTCAAACTTGAAGGTTGCAGGTTGACTCTTGCAGGAAGTTTCAAGCATCCTCAAGGCTAGCTAAGTATTGGAAAAGCTTGAGGGAACTTCAAGGAAGCTCACACGATCCTCAGGCCTCACTCAAAGTCCCCACATTGACATATCCAAATCCAGCTGAAGGAGGTATTTTTCAAAACTTTATCTCTCTATTTAGGCATCCTCAAGCCACGATTTGTGAAGCAAAAATGTAGTCTCTAGCATGGTGAAGTTGTACATATGTATAGTTGTCATTTATATTAATTGAGTAGTGAAAATTTGAAGCTTGAAGTTCATGAAAAGATTAGGTCAGAAATTAGGGCTACAGAAATTCTCCCTGATCTTTGAGAGTTAGATTATGAATTTTATATCATTGGAATCGTGAGATTCTAAGCTACATGTTTTGTGTTATGGGTTTTTGCTTTTGTGCATGTATGTGAGAGTTGAAGGTTTGTACATAGAGCGCGCACAAACTGAAGGACATGGATGAAGATGAGCTGGCTTGGGCTTTTTGTTGCTTCTGGCCTTTTTTGTTTCTAGTTTTTGCACCCCCTATTTTACTTTTGCACCCCCCTGACTTATTTCTTATATTTTCATATTTTTCTTGCATATTTTTATTTTATTGCTTGCATTTATTTTTTCCAATGATAAAAAATCCCCAAAAATAATTTATTTATTTTCACATCTTTTTTTTTTGCATAAAATAATAGTTTATTAGGATAATATGCTTTATTTTCTTAAATAAATTGTAAATACAATTTAAAAATACAATACATTTTTATTTTTATTATTCATACACATAAAATATTATTTTCATACATATTTTAATTTTTAATATTTGTTAATAATATTATTTATTATTTCTTGTACATAAATGGATAAAATAAATAATATAGAACATATTTTTCTTTTAATAAAAAAAACTAGGGTTTCACCCTTTCAAAAATAACAATATTATATTTCTTATTTTTCGGACTTAAATAATTTTATTTTTTCATACATAAAATTAATACAAAACATTTTTTGCATAAATACATTTTATTTGCATATTTAAATAATTGTGTATTTATTTATTGTACAATATTCAATTGGGTTGTAATAGCATTTTAGGGTTTTATTTTGTGCAAATATCCCCATTCAAAACTTGTATCCCCCCTCCCAAAATAATTGTTATAATAGCTTAGATTTATTTTACGCAATTTATCGCATTATATACATGTTTAGTAAAACTAGGGTTTGCATTATAAGACAAAAATCAAACAAATAGAATGACCTAATCCAGGAAAAATGCATGTAAAATGACAACACATTGCATACAAGCACCCTTAGGGTTTTACCCACTTGGTTGCCTAAACAAAAATGGCTATGGTATGCATGCAAAGTATCTTGGCAAAACAAAACAAACAAATAATATCATAGTCCCTCGATGACGCTATCAAAAGGTTTCCTAAAACAAAATGATCTTGGTCCCTCAAACATGCTAAGATACTTGGCAACATTGTTATCATGGTCATATGATGACTCACGCCCGTTCCGTTTAACATCCAAAAGATAGGGTTGTTTACCAAAGCAATGGTAAATCAACAATGTCAAAGGAATAAAAATGTATAGGAAATACATTTGAGTAGGGTAAATAGTTCCTAGTTACTTGCTCTCTTCAAAACAAATCCTTGCTATTTTCAAAAACATCACACACACATTTCAAAACATTTCCAAACAACTTTCAAAAACATTGAAACATTTTTCAAAAGACAAACATCTTTGTATACATTCTTACGAATGAGAATCATTACAAAGATTGCCTAAACGAAAGGCCTCTTTTCAAAATACTTTCAAAATCACACCAAACACAAAGCACCATTTCAAACAATTGCAAAATCAAAGCAAGTGATCTAAGCAAGTAACTAAGAGCCCATGGAAAACCATGGATGAAAAGGGTGCTAGCACCTTCCCTTTTCATAATCTACCCCCCGAACTCAAGAAAACATCTCAAAGGTCTTTCCTGTGCTTTTTACCTTTCCTTTTGGATAAAATGAAAGTCGGTGGTGACTCTTGCTAAACCAAAATATTTGCGATGAAACGCAAAACCTCAAGTCAGTTCTCCCACCGTATCACAGAACTGGCGACTCTGCTGGGGTAAATTATAAAAGTGGGGTTACCTTAGGGTTTAGATCACCTTTATTTGCTTACCATGTTTGCCTTATTTGCTTTACACTTTGGTTCTATTGTTTGGGTTTAAATCCTCCACCAGGATTTGGGAAACATTCATAGGTAAATAGCAATACGTTGTGGAAACTGTGCGGGGTATATCGACATGGTCTAAGCAATAGCTATGATAGTGTGACATATTTGTGGGTACCGGTAGCCTTTGAGTCAATCAAAGAGAATACGGGGCCGCTGAGTGATGTCATGAAGCACTAACGAACTTCTAGAACCTTTACTTGACCAACTTGGCCTTTTAGGATGTAGTGAGATGACCGGCTTTGGTGCAGTCCGAAGTTGGTAGATACTCGATACTACACTCATTGAGGGTTGGTTCCTTGGAATATTTCGGTCGCCAGTAAAGAGGCTGAATTGAAACAATGAACAAGGAAACAATCCAGTGATATTGAGCTCCTTAGAACCCGGTTACTATTTCTAGGACAGGTTAAGCCAACTAAACTTCAAGAGGGTACTTACCTATGAAACCCCATGCAAGCCTAAACTAGGATCTTGTGTGATTTTCTTGTACATATATACTTGTGCATAACATCATGGACATCATGAAGCATCATATGCATCCACTAACCATTTCAAGGATTTTGGAAATTCATCTTTGTTCCTGTTTTGTAGGTTATGGATTCACTTCGCGGGAAAACTATCCAAGTCAACCTTGTAAGAATTCCTCCACAACTCAAGGAGCTAGCTTCAAGGATACCTGAGAACTCTCCATTCACCGAGAGACATGGTCATCTTCTCAACTTAGTCACTTCCAACACAGAGGAAGACATGATGAAAGTTCTTTTCCAGTTCTTTGACCCTTTGCACCACTGCTTCACATTTCCTGACTACCAGCTTGTGCCCACTTTGGAGGAATTTTCTCAACTCTTGAGAATTCTTATTCTCAATCAACTACCTTTCAACGGCACCGAAAGAGATCCAAAACCAGAGGAGATTGCTCAAGCTCTGCACTTGCACTCATCTGATGTCACAACCCATTGGGAAACTAGAAGTGGTGTCAAAGGCTTCTTGGCAAAGTTCTTGTTTGAGAAGGCCCAAAGCTGCTGGAATTCTTTGGACTTACAAGCTTTTGAAGAGATTGTATCTCTTCTCATCTATGGGATGGTCTTGTTCCCTAACCCTTACCAACTCATAGATGTGAGTGCTGTCAAAATCTTCATGTCACGCAACCCGATGGCTACATTGCTTGGAGATATCTTGCACTCTTTTCACACTCGAAAAATGAGGAAAAGAGGTGTTCTCATGTGTTTCACTCCTCTACTAGAAAGATGGTTTGTTTCTCATCTTCCCCAATAAGTTTTGAAGAATGAGCAAGGTTTGAGGTGGTCATAACGATTGATGACTCTTACACATTCAGATGTTCATTGGTGTTCTCGATCCAAAGAGAATGTTATCATCATCGACCGTTATGGGGAATTCCCTAATGTCCCTCTACTTGGCATTAGGGGAGGCATCACCTACAACCCCTTCTTGGCTCTAAGACAGTTTAGTTATGCCCAAAGGGATGGCCCACATGACATGCTAGTTCAAGGTTTAATTTTCGAATTTGACAACGACGATCAAGGACTTCGACAAAGGTTCATCCGAGCTTGGAGGATGCCAAACAAAGTAGATAGTAAGACCTTGGGACACAAGAATTCCATCCCTCTTGAGCCTTACCTCAAGTGGGTACGAGCTCGCGCCCAAAGTCTTATGATGCCTTACCCCTCTATTCTCCCAGTGATTATAGAGACTGTTAAGGAAGGAGAGGTTCCATACATCCTCCTACATCCTAATATGCAAACATCACTCGAAGATATACAAAGGAGTTGGATACAGCTCAAGGGAGAATGCGATACTTTTGAAGCCCAATTCTACGCCAGTCAGAAGAAGGTTTTGGAACTTACTCAGTTACTTCATGAAGAGCAGACTCTCAACACCTATATTGCACCAAAGAGGATGCGCAACGTCTTTTTATCTTAGAATTTTGTACTATTTTCCCCTAGGGGCATTGATGTAAACATATTCTATTTTATTAATATAACGTTTGTTCCTTTTTGTTTAACACAAATTTGAATTTTCTAAATCCTTGAAAGCATTACATGAATACATATCATTCATCATATGCATAAACAGGTCTTTGCAAGAAGTTTCCTCATCCTTCTGCTGTTTATTTTAGCAACATGGATCTTGAACAAACGGTTAAAGACTTGCAAGCTCAGAATTCACAATTTCAACAGCTACTCTTGACCTTAGCCAAGGGGCAGGAGGAGCTCAAAACTATGCTAGAGAAAGAGAAAGAGAAAAAGAAGAAGAAGCGAGTCGGTGTATTTATCATGGGCAGAAGGTTTGAAGGACAAGCCAGACGGACTTTGGAATTTCCATCAACCTCTGAGGAAGGGGAAAGAAAAGGTAAAGAGAATGCAGTGCCTTCAGATTCTGAAGTAGTAGAAGAGGAAGATGAGGACTACTCTGAATAACAATACCCTCCGGCGGATGACAAATACAAAAACCTGGAAGAGCGTCTAGCTGCTATGGAGATACAGAGAGTACTGGGGCTGGACTTTGAAGAGTTAGGGTTGGTATCTGGAATTGTAATCCCTCCTAAGTTTAAAGTACCACTATTTGCTAAGTATGATGGGTTGTCTTGTCCCAAGATGCACCTACGATCTTATGTCAGGAAAATTTAGCCACATTCTGCTGACAAAGATTTATGGGTCCATTTTTTCCAGGACAGTTTGTCAGCAACGCAGCTTGATTGGTTCTACCAGTTGGAAAGGTCTGATGTGCATAATTGGGAAGACTTGGCAGCCACCTTCTATAAACAGTATCAATACAACGCCGACTTGGCACCAACCCGTACTCAACTCCATAGTATGGCCATGGTGTCCAATGAGGACTTCAAAGACTATGCCCAAAATGAAGGGATTTAGCCAGAAGGGTGCAACCACCTTTATTTGAAAGAGAGCTAGTGGACATGTTTTTTGGGACTCTGTCAGGTCCTTTCTTTAATCACCTGATTGGAAGCTCCTCTACAGGTTTCACGGAGTTGATTTTAACTGGCGAGAGGGTGGAAGCCGGTATTAGAAGCGGGAAAATTCAGAAAGATGTGTCTACCTTTGTTGTTGTAAAAAAGCCCTTCACTAGAAAGAAGGAAGTGTATGCTGTCTATGCATAGAAAAATCAGGGAAGAACCGAATGACGACCAACTGTGGGGGCCGTTATGATTCAAAAGTCTACATCAGACCAGCCAAGAAACAATCAACCGAGAAATGATCAGCCGAGAAATAATCAGCAAAGGGTGGAAAGTCCTGTAAGGCAATTCACCAAGATAAACATGACTCCTGCTCAAGTCCTACCACATCTCCTAAAGTTAAATTTGGCCATGCTAAAAGAGGCCCCTAAAAATCCCAATAATATATCTCCACACTACCATCTGAATGCCAGGTGCGCTTACCACTCAGAAAGTCCAGGGCACGACACCAACAACTGTTGGGCTCTGAAGAACAAGATTCAAGATCTGATCAATGCAAAGGAAGTTGAATTTGAAGCTCTTGAAAAACCGAATGTTATCTCCGCTCCAATGCCTAGGCATGGACACAATTCTAGTGTTGTGGAAGAAGATTTGTTTGTTTCTATTGTGGATGAACTGTTAACTCCTCTCCTAACCATCAAGTTGAATTTGTTGAAAGCTGGGGTGTTCCCAGGTTGTGACCAAGATTGTCGTACTTGCCTGTCCTCATCATTTGACTGTCCTTTGTTGAAGAAAGGTGTCCAACAACTGATTGATAATCAGGAAATTTTGTTTGAGAAAGCTCCTATTTCACCCATTCCAGTTCCAGAAGTTTCAATAATAACCATATACGCCAATCCTTCCAGGGTTCCTAAAAAACCCGTTAGGATTACATACGCTCATATGACTACTCTGTTGAAGATACCAATGCCCGGGCCAGCCCCATACAAATCAGATAAAATGGTACCATGGAACTATGGTGGAGAAATCTACTACCATGGTGTCAAACAGATTGAACAGACTGCCGAAGACGAGAGCTCTGAAGAAGACAATTCTGACATCAGTAACATTGCTGGAACAAGCAAAATTACTCGTAGTGGAAGAATTTTCTCTCCAGAGATTGCGCCACCAAAGGCAGTCTCTGGACCCATTGTCGTTCCGAAGATTACAGTTGTACCAGTAATTACACCTGCAAGTGTACCCGCCAACAATGACAATGCAATTCCTATCCCTACTTCCGCTGCTGAGAATAAAGGAAAGAATGTTCAAGAGGATCCTGTCCTTACGAAGGCTCAGTCACTAGTTATTCCTGAGACGTCCAAAAAGAGATGGAAGAAATCCTGAAGATCATTAAGAAAAGTGATTATGATATGGTAGAACAACTGGGGCAGACCCCCTCCAAAATCTTTATGTTAGCCCTGTTGCTGTGCTCTGAGGCACATGCTAAAGCTTTGGTAAAGTTCCTGAAGACGGCTCATGTCCTGCAAGAGACGTCTACGGATCAATTCCAAAAGTGTGTAGCCAGTTTAACAACCGACAATGGCCTGGGTTTCTCCGATGCTGACTTGACCTCCAAAGGGAGAAAACATAACGATGCACTACATGTATCAGTGGAGTGTAGGGGAACCACCCTAGCCCATGTTTTGGTCGATATTGGATCATCTCTGAATGTCTTGCCAAAGAAAGCCTTGGATAGGTTGGATTGTGAAGGCCTAACCCTAAAACCCAGCAATATAATTGTGAGAGCATTTGACGGCTCTAAAAGGATGGTCCATGGAGAGGTGGACATCCCGATCAAGGTGGGTACCCATACATTCAATTCAACATTCTACGTGATGGAAATCTGTCCTTCTTACTCTTTCCTGTTGGGACGTCCCTGGATTCATAATGCCGGTGCAGTCACCTCGACTTTGCATTAGATGTTGAAGTATCTCGTCCAAGGGAAAATCATAATTGTCCATGGTGAAGAGGAATACATGATTAGTAATCTGAATTCTTTCCGATATGTAGAATTGGATGGCGAATTCATTGAGACCCCTTTCCAACATTTTGAAGAAGTCTCTCAGGAAATAGCAGCAACCAAAGCGGTGTCCTCAACTCCAGCGATCATAGGACCTGTACCTCGGATGTCTTCTCTAATAGACGCAAGGGCAGTGGTGGAAGAAGGTGGATCCACTATCTGGGGGAAGCTTCCCGACTTCCCTTTCAAATCAGACAAGTTTGGCCTGGGATTTACTTCGACAGCTCAGAAGGCCGTGCGTCGCGCCCGTGCCGGAGGGCCACCTGTGAAGATCAGTAACCAAGGGGTTAATGCACTAGAGGACATTGATGAAGAGGGCAGCTTGGAAGACTGGATTTTTCCTACTCTCAGCGGAGGATTGTGCAACTGAGAAGCAAAAGACTTTGTTCCGATTACTTTCATACCGCAGTAATTTATCTTTTCCATTTCTGTTGGATCTGTAATAATTCACAAACAATTCATACTTTTTCAACCTTGTGTCTTACCCGAGGCACATAGGTCCATTTGTAAGGGTCTTTATTTCATTTTCATATGTCATTTCAATGAATCATGGATGCTTTTTCATATAAACCTTTTGTGCTCATTGTCTTTCTTTTATATTTTGTTGTTTTAAGATGGCTATGCCCTTACACACACCCACACTCACAAATGCAGGTACCCTTCCACTCCGGAACCCATGGGTAACGATACTACTATAGCCTTCAGTGACTCTGAAGATTTGATCTACCAAGCCGAATACGAAGGTGAGGAAGATTGTGAGGTTCCAGGGGAATTGGCCAGACTTTTGCAACAAGAGGAAAGAGCTATTTTGCCTCATGAGGAGCTGTTGGATACAATCAACTTGGGCACTGATGAAGACAAAAAGAAAATCAGAGTGGGTGCCAACCTAGAGTCGAGTGTCAAGGAGCGCCTAATTCAGCTGTTGCATGAGTATGTTGAGATCTTTGCCTGGTCATACGAAGACATGCCAGGACTCGATACAGACATTGTGGTACAACATCTACCCACAAGAGAAGACTATCCGCCGGTGAAACAAAAGGTCCGCCGCATGAGACCTGGCATGTCAGAGAAGATCAAAGCCGAAGTTATGAAACAGTTTAATGTTGGGTTTCTTGTTGTTACTTCTTATCCATAATGGGTTGCTAACATTGTTCCCGTGATTAAAAAGGACGGCAAAGTCAGAATGTGCATGGATTATAGAGATTTAAACAGGGCCAGCCCTAAAGATGACTTTCCGCTTCCGCACATTGACATCCTGGTTGACAACACAGCTCAGCACAAAGTATTTTCTTTCATGGACAAATTCTCAGGCTATAACCAGATCAAAATGGCACCTGAGGACATGGAGAAAACTACACTTGTTACACAGTGGGGTACGTTCTGCTACAAAGTGATGCCATTCGGACTGAAGAATGCCAGGGCAACCTATCAACGCGCCATGGTAACTTTGTTTCATGATATGATACATCATGAGATAGAGGTCTACGTAGATGACATGATAGCCCGATCACAAACTGAAGAAGAACACCTTGATCACTTGCAAAAGTTGTTTGTCAGGTTGAAGGAGTACAAGCTAAGATTAAACCCTAACAAGTGCACATTTGGAGTCTGATTCGGTAAGCTCTTGGGTTTCATTGTCAGCAACAAAGGCATCGAGGTTGATCCTGCCAAAGTCAAAGCTATACAAGAAATGCCTGCTCCTCGCACTGAGAAGGAAGTCAGATGTTTCTTGGGACGCCTAAACTACATTGCTAGGTTCATTTCTCACCTAACATCTACTTGTGAACCAATCTTCAAGCTGTTGAAGAAAGATCAGGTAGTTAAATGGAATGATGACTGTCAAATTGCTTTCGATAAAATCAAGGAGTATTTACAGGAGCCTCCTGTCTTGATGCCTCCCGTCAAAGGAAGACCGCTAATCATGTATCTGACCGTCTTGGAGAACTCAATGGGGTGCGTACTGGGGCACCATGACGAGTCTGGCCGAAAAGAGCATGCCATTTATTACCTTAGCAAAAAGTTTACCGACTGTGAAACCAGATATTCACTGCTCGAGAAAACTTGCTGCACTTTGGTATGGGCTGCTCGCCGGCTAAGGCAGTATATGTTGACTCATACCACTTTGTTGATATCTAAGATGGATCTGATAAAATACATCTTCGAGAAGCCCGCTTTGTCTGGAAGGATAGCTAGATGGCAGATGATCCTAACAGAATATGACATACAGTACACAACCCAAAAAGCTATAAAGGGCAGTGTGCTAGCCAATCATCTGGCTTATCAAGCTGTAGAAGATTATCAATCTAAGAAGTTTGACTTCCCTGACGAAGACATCATAACATTGGACAATGTTGAAGATTTCAGACCATATGACGGACCTGAACAAGGATCCCGATGGACCCTGTACTTTGATGGGGCCTCCAATGCGCTTGGAAACGGTATCGGTGTTGTGCTTATATCTCCAGAGGGTTGCCACGCTCCTTTTACCGCCAGACTTTTCTTCAACTGGACGAACAACATGGCAGAGTATGAAGCATGCATCTTTGGACTCAAGGCTGCCATAGACTTGGGAATCAAATCTTTAGTTGTGCTTGGGGACTCAGCTTTGGTCATCAGTCAGATCAAAGGAGAGTGGGACACTAAGCACCCAAACCTCATCCCTTACAAAGAACATGTCTTGACATTGCTACCATATTTCGAGCAGATTACCTTCGAGCACTTCCCGCGAGAAGAAAATCAGCTAGCAGATGCTCTAGCTACAATGTCATCCATGTTTAAACTTAATTGGGATAATGAGGCTCCCCAGATCACCATTGAACGGATGGACGAACCTGCACACTGTCACGAGATTAATACCGAAGAAATAGTGGACCGACCTTGGTTCCATGAAGTCAAAAGGTATCTCGAGGCTCAAGAATATCCTGAAGGAGCTTCAGTCAATGACAAAAAGTTCTTAAGGAGATTCTCAGCTAAGTTCTTCCTGAGTAATGGCATCATGTACAAGCGCAATCATGATTCTATTCTGCTTCGTTGTGTGGACAAGATTGAAGCTGAAAGGATTATGGCTGAATTGCATGAAGGTACCTTTGGCACTCACTCTAGCGGGCATATGATGGCTAAGAAGATTCTAAGGGCAGACTATTACTGGTCTACCATGGAAGCTGACTACTATCAACACTCTCGTACCTGCCATAAATGTCAAATCTATGCGGACAAGGTACACGTGGCTCTGGTTCCTCTAAATGTCTTAACAGCTCCTTGGCCATTCGCTATGTGGGGAATCGACATGATTGGAGAAATCAAGCTTACAACCTCCAATGGACACCACTTCATTCTAGTGGCCATTGATTATTTCACAAAGTGGGTTAAAGCAGCTTCCTTCGCATCTGTGACTAAGAATGGTGTTGCCTGCTTCATCAAGCAGAATCTTATTTGCCGGTACAGTAGCCCCAAAAGGATCATCACTGACAACGGTACGAACCTTAACAATACTATGACCACTGCCCTGTGCGAACAGTTCAAAATTCAACATCACAATTCATCTCCCTATCGGCCAAAGATGAATGGTGTTGTCGAAGCTGCAAACAAGAATATCAAAAAGATCATACAAAAAATGATAGTCACTTACAAATACTGGCATGAGATTCTACCGTTTGCTCTCCACGGGTACCGTACCATGGCTCGTACATCAACTGGGGCAACACCATATTCTTTGGTGTATGGCATGGAGGCTGTTTTACCTATTGAGGTTCAGATCCCCTCTTTGAGAATCATGAAGGATGCCGGTTTGGGTAAAGACGATTGGATCCAAACCCGACTTGATCAGTTAAATTTAATTGATGAAAAGAGACTTATTGTTGTTTTCCATGGTCAGACGTATCAAAAGCGGATGATCAAGGCTTTCAACAAGAAAGTCAGACGACAAGTGTATCAAGTTGGAGATCTAGTGATCAAGCGCATCATCTTGCCACAAAGTGATCCCAGGGGCAAATGGACTCCTACCTATGAAGGACCATTTGTAATCAAGAATATCTTTTCTGGTGGGGAAATGATCTTAACCACCATGGACGGCGACGACCTGCCACACCCTGCGAACGCAGACATAGTCAAAAGATACTACGCATAAAAGACCCGCTAGGTTGACACACCTAGGCAAAACAAGGGCATCTCGGTTAATCGAAAACCCGAAGGGGCAATTCAGGCAAAAATTAGGGATAAACAAAAAAATTTGTACACACGACAAGTTGAAAACCTGAAAGGGCGACTTGGGCAAAAAAGGGTTTCCCGGTGGATCAAAAACCCGAAAGGGCGATTTAGGAAAAAGTTAGGGAATTAAAGCGTATGACTATATCTCGTCGGATCATCTTTAAGGATAATCTCTTCACAGACAAACCCGGAGCTTCTGGTCAATCTAATCATCTTCAGACGAAGCAACGAATGGACAAGATATTCGGAGATGCAAAGGCTATAGCAAAATAGGAACCCCATGGATTTTTTTTTACACATAGCTATCTTTCTTTGTATAAAATTTTTCTCATTTTTTATGACACCGTCCTCTTACTAGGATGTCTAACTCCTTTGTACAAAATACTTATTCAAAGTTAATACAAAGATGCCTCTTTAAAGTATAGAAAACTATTTGCCTTTTTCTTTTTACACTTGTGTTTTATTTGCAAAAACGTCCGATGATTCATTAATGAACATATGCATTTGAACATAATTACTGTTTACAAATAAACAGAATGAAAAAGAACAATTACTGACAGGTTGAAAGGATAGGAAAACGTATTTCGGCTATTCCATGAGAAATCCCTACAGTACATCATCTAGATCCCCAGCAGAGCTAAAATTCAAACCCTTAATCCCCATCAGAGTTAAAACTTCAAACTCCCTGATCCCCAGCGGAGCCAAAACTTCAAATTATCAATCCACAGCAGAAATCATCCAGTTTCTCCAAATTCCCCAGCAAGTCATCTTAAAGTCTGAGAATCAACCAGATAACAGTTAACTTTTGACTCTCCCCAACCTAGGTTGATTCCCCCGTAGAGTGGCATACAACCCAAACTCCTGAACTTACTCCCCAGCAGTAAGCCTTCTTCCCCGCAGAGTTTTTATTGCTCCCCAGTGAAGTCACCAGAATGAAGACTCTCATTCTTAACTCCCTGCAGAAGTCATCAGAGTCTTCTCTATTCCTCAGCAGAACAAGGATTCCCTTTGTGTAATCCCCAATAGACGTCATCAAAGTTCTCTGGATTCTCCAAGCAGATTCCTCAGGCAGTACATGGCATTACTCTCGCAATGGAATTTTTTTCGAATACTCCAACTTCAAAACATAAGGGATCCCTATGTCCCCAGAGAGGTCATCAAGAATTTTTATCCCCAACAGTCGCCAAGGATTTATTTTCCCCGGCAGCAGTCAAGGAGTTATTATCCCCAGTCGCCAAAGATTTTCTTATCCTCGGCGGTCAAGGATTTATTTTCCTCAGCAAAACAGCTAATCAGCTTACATGCGCATACATTACATTCATAATCATAAACATTGATAAAGCATATTTGTTGCATCATACATTGCATGCAACATAACTTTGTGTTTCAGCTAACATTTTACCCTTCTCAGGATAAGATTAACCGCTACCATTAACAATGTTCAAAGATTCCAGATACAGTTCAGATACGCTTCAGATACGGGTGCCATCCTATACTCATTCAGATCTCAATTTCAGATACAGTACGGATACACTCCATACACGGAAGTCATTCTGCTACTTATTCAGATTCTAGTCCAGATATGCTCCAGACACGGTTGCCATTCTGTCACTTATTCTGATTTTCCCCAGCTTAGATACGCTCCAGAAACGGATGCCATTCTATCGCTTATTCAGATTTCAGATTCAGATACAATACATATACACTCCAGACACTGAAGTCATTCTGTTATTCATTCAGATTCGAATACAGTTACAGCTCGGATACGCTCCAGACACGGACGCCATTCCATTGCTCATTCAGATTCGAGTACAGTTACAGCTCGGATATGCTCTAGACACGGACGCCATTCCATTTCTCATTCAGATTCAGTCTCCAGATACAGTCCAGATACGGACACCATCCTGATACTCATTCTTTTGACTTACAACCTACAGTTCAACAAACATTCTTGGATGGCATCTACAAGCCCATTTCCAACAAGATTCTATCACCTCTCCAAATGGCATCTTTAAGCCCATTCCCTCAACTACAATTTGGCGAGTGCAAATTTACGGGCACTCTAGTGTCCAATCATCTTTTAACTTCGAGTCACGAATGACAAACTCGCCAATCTAACTCTTCAGGTTCAAGAAGATTGAACAGGGGCAATTGTTGTACCCCAAAATTTGCCCTCTCATTTATCAAGATTTTCCTCACAAGACTTCTTGGACTCAAGACAAGATTAGAATTTGCTCAGCTCAAGACATCCCCTTGCACTGATAACCTGAAATTAGGGTTTGAGTTTGCACAAGGATTTTTGGACCATTAATGCTTTATATGACCCTCATACACCATCTTGGACCCCTAAGATTTTCCATGTCAAGTTTTAAGCCTTGAATCATATTTTTGCCCAGTCAATTGGACAGTTGACCTAAAAATCAGCTGTATTGGGGAAAAAGTTAACCATGGCCAATTTACAGTCAAACTTTATAATTTTTTATCCACAACAAAATTTTAGACTCATATATACCATTTGATCAATTTTGGATCACAATTCCTCAAGAAATTTGATCAAATCATCAAAAGGGCAAAATGGTTAAAATTAGGGTTTTGACTGAGAAAGGGCAATTTCTAATTTTTAACCTAGCCAATGACCAATTGGGTTCAAACATTATCTCAAGGACTCAATGTCATCATCTTGAACTAATCACATAGTTCAAAAGATCTCAAGTTCATTGGATTGACAGATGAATTTTGCAGTCAACTGATCAAAAGTCAATTGTACACTGAAAAGTCAAACATTGACTTTTTGGTCAAAATCAAGTACCAAGGGTCATAATTCATCAAGATATGTCAAAATATGAAACTTGTTGATCAAGAAAACTCAAATTTCAAATTAGGGTTTTAATTTGAAATTTTTCATAACTTAGAATTTTTCTAAGTATGAAAAATTTCTTATTTTTTCCTAACTTTGCACCATTTTTTCACCTTGATGCAATTGGATTCAAAGAAAACTTCCAACATGAAAGTTGTAGTACTCCATGAAATCTACAACTTTGTTTCACAAAGTTTTCCCAAAAGATGCTTGGATCTCAAGATATAAATTTGTGAATAAAGGTCCATGAACTAAAAGACTTAGTGAAAATTTGCCCTAATTTAGGCAGGTTTTTGACCCAACTTCATGGACATTTTTCACCTAGTTCCAAGAGGTATCTCAAAATTCATTTCAAATATGGATTTTAGAGCATGTTGAAAGCTTTCCAAAATGTCCAAGAACTCTCCAAGATCATTTATGGTTAGGGAGATTCGAAGAAGAGAAAATGGCATTTTGTCACTTTTGTTCAAGCCATTTTTACAATGCACCAAGTTGCAAATCATATCCTAGCATGCTTGTACCTTGCATTACAGGTCCTAAATCCCTTCTAAACTCCATAATTAAATGCAAACTCATAGTATAATGGATTTGTTTTAGCTTTTGGAGTATTGTACAAAGAATAATTCCATAAATGGCCAAAAGTTCACAATGCCATTTTGATAAAGCAAGCTTTTTGCAACTTTGCTATCCTTGAGCCTTGGACCTGTTATTTTGTCACAAGCAATGTCCACAGATATCAGGCAAAGCATACCAACTCTCTGCAGCTAGAAAGCAAGCAAGTACAAGCCTTTTGCATAGTCACTTCAACTTTTCTTCAAATGCAAGCAAATTGGCAAAAGGGATCAGAACTTGCACATCTGTTAAAAGAGTGGACTTTGCCTCATTCAAAACAACTTCAAAAACTTATCTCAAGCTAGAAAACGAAAGCTTATGCTCTGAAACATTCCAAAATTTAAAAACACAAATTTCTGCCCAAACAGTGCAGCTTTTGCAAAACTCTTGCCAATTCAATATTTGCTCGTGCGTTTTGCCTTGTAACACTTCAAACACTTTCCATACATCACATCTAAGCCTTTGCACTGCAACTGTGTGCCCTGTTTCAGACATCACCATTTTCAAACTTGAAGGTTGCAGGTTGACTCGTGCAGGAAGTTTCAAGCATCCTTAGGGCTAGCTAAGTATTGGAAAAGCTTGAGGGAACTTCAAGGAAGCTCACATGATCCTCAGGCCTCACTCAAAGTCCCCACATAGCCATATCCAAATCCAGCTGAAGGAGGTATTTTTCAAAACTTTACCTCTCTATTTAGGCATCCTCAAGTCACGATTTGTGAAGCAAAAATGTAGTCTCTAGCATGGTGAAGCTGTACATATGCATAGTTGTCATTTATATTAACTGAGTAGTGAGAATTTGAAGCTTGAAGTTCATGAAAAAATTAGGTCAGAAATTAGGGCTACAGAAATTCTCCCTGATCTTTGAGAGTTAGATTATGAATTTTATATCATTGCAATCGTGAGATTCCAAGCTACATGTTTTGTGTTATGGGTTTTTGCTTTTGTGCACGTATGTGAGAGTTGCAGGTTTAAATATAGAGCGCGTGCAAACTGAAGGATGGGGATGAAGATGAGCTGGCTTGGGCTTTTTGTTGCTTCTGGCCTTTTTTGTTTCTAGTTTTTGCACCCCCTGTTTTACTTTTGCACCCCCTGACTTATTTCTTATATTTTCATATTTTTCTTGCATATTTTTATTTTATTGCTTGCATTTATTTTTTCCAATGATAAAAAATCCCCAAAAATAATTTATTTATTTTCACATCTTATTTTTTTTTTTTTTTTGCATAAAATAATAGTTTGTTAGGATAATATGCTTTATTTTCTTAAATAAATTGTAAATACAATTTAAAAATACAATACATTTTTATTTTTATTATTCATACACATAAAATATTATTTTCATACATATTTTAATTTTTAATATTTCTTAATAATATTATTTATTATTTCTTGTACATAAATGGATAAAATAAATAATATAGAACATATTTTTCTTTTAATCAAAAAAACTAGGGTTTCACCCTTTCAAAAATAACAATATTATTTTTCTTATTTTTAGGACTTAAATAATTTTATTTTTTTCATACTTAAAATTAATACAAAACATTTGTTGCATAAATACATTTTATTTGCATATTTAAATAATTGTGTGTTTATTTATTTATTGTACAATATTCAATTGGGTTGTAATAGTATTTTAGGGTTTTATTTTGTGCAAATATCCCCATTCAAAACTTGTATCCCCCCTCCCATAATAATTGTTGTAATAGCTTAGATTTATTTTACGCAATTTATCGCATTATATACATGTTTAGTAAAACTAGGGTTTGCATGATAAGACAAAAATCAAACAAATAGAATGACCTAATCCAAGACAAATGCATGTAAAATGACAACACATTGCACACAAGCACCCTTAGGGTTTCACCCACTTGGTTGCCTAAACAGAAATGGCCATGGTATGCATGCAAAGTATCTTAGCAAAACAAAACAAACAAATAAGATCATAGTCCCTCGATGACGCTATCAAAAGGTTTCCTAAAACAAAATGATCTTGGTCCCTCAAACATGCTAAGATACTTGGCAACATTGCTATCATGGTCATACGATGACTCACGCCCGTCCCGTTTAACATCAAAAAGATAGGGCTGTTTACCAAAGCAATGGTAAATCAACAATGTCAAAGGAATAAAAATGTATAGGAAATACATTTGAGTAGGATAAATAGTTCCTTGTTACTTGCTCTCTTCAAAACAAATCCTTGCTATTTTCAAAAACATCACACACACATTTCAAAACATTTCCAAACAACTTTCAAAAATATTGAAACATTTTTCAAAAGACAAACATCTTTGTATACATTCTTACGAACGAGAATCATTACAAAGATTGCCTAAATGAAAGGCCTCTTTTCAAAATACTTTCAAAATCACACCAAACACAAACACCATTTCAAACAATTGCAAAAGCAAAGCAAGTGATCTAAGCAAGTAACTAAGAGCCCATGGAAAACCATGGATGAAAAGGGTGCTAACACCCTCCCTTTTCATAATCTACCCCCCGAACTCAAGAAAACATCTCAAAGGTCTTTCCTGTGCTTTTTACCTTTCCTTTTGGATAAAATAAAAGTCGGTGGCGACTCTTGCTAAACCGAAACATTTGCGACGAAACGCAAAACCACAAGTCAGTTCTCCCACCATATCACAGACACCATAGCCATACTCTGGAGTTGAGTACGGGTAGGCGCAAAATCAGCGTGGTACTGATACTGTTTATAGAAAGTTGCTTCCAGGTCTTCCCAATTGTGGATGTCATCCCTTTCCAACTGGTAGAACCAATCAAGTTGCGTTCCTGATAAACTATCTTAGAAAAAGTGAACCCACAAGTCTTTGTCAGCTGAATGCGGCTGAATCTTCCTGACATACGACCGAAGGTGCATTTTGGGACAAGACACCCCATCATACTTGGAAAATAATGGCACTTTAAACTTTGGCATGATTACTATTCCTGACACCAGCCCCAATTCCTTGAAATCTAGCCCCGGTACTCTATGTATCTCCATAGCAGTTAGACGCTCTTCCAGGTGTTTGTACTTATCATCAGCCGGAGGGTATTGTTGTTCAGAGTAGTCATCTTCTTCCTCTTCTTCTCCTTCAGAATCTGATGGTACTGCTGTTTCCTTTCCTTTTCTTTCCCCTTCGTCAGACGTTGTTGGAAAATCTAAGGTCCTTCTGGCTTGTCCCTGAAACCTTCTGCCCATGATAACAACACCAGCTGGCTTCTTCTTCTTTTTCTCTTTTTCTTTTTCTAGCAGAGTCTTTAGCTCCTCCTACCCCTTGGCTAAGGTCAAGAGTAACTGTTGAAATTATGTATTTTGAGCTTGAAGGTCTTTAACCGTCTGTTCGAGATCTATCTTGCTAAAATAAACAGTAGAAGGATGAGGAAACTTGTTGCAAAGACCTATTTATGTTTTATGATGAATGATATGTATTCATGCAATGCTTTCAAGGATTTAAAAATTCAAATTTGTTTCAAACAAAAAGAACACACGTTATATTAATAAGATAGAATTTGAGTACATCAATGCCCCTAGGGCAAAATAATACAAAATTCTAAGATAAAAAGACATTGCGCATCCTCTTTGGTGCAATGTAGGTATTGAGAGGCTGCTCTTCATGAAGTAGCCGAGTGAGTTCCAAAACCTTCTTCTCGCTTGCGTAGAATTGGGCTTCGAAAGTATCGCGCTCTCCTTTGAGTTGTATCCAATCCCTTTGCAGGTCTTCGAGTGATGTAGGCATGTCAGGATGTAGGATTGTGTATGGAACCTCTCCCTCCTTAACAGGCTCAATAATCACTGGGAGAATGGAAGGATAAGGCATCATAAGACTTTGAGCGCGGGTTCATACCCACTTGAGGTAAGGCTCAAGAGGGATGGAATTCTTATGTCCCAAAGTCTTGCTATCTACCTTGTTTGGCATCCTCCAAGCTCGGATGAATCTTTGGCGAAGACCTTGATCGTCGTTGTCGTAGTCAAAAACCAAGCCTTGAATCAGCATATCATGTGGGCCATCCCTTCGGGCATAACCAAACTGTCTTAGAGCCAAGCACGGGTTGTAGGTGATGCCTCCCCTAATTCCAAGTAGAGGGACATTAGGGAATTCCCCACAACGGTTGACAATGATAATATTCTCTTTGGATCGAGAACACCAATGAATATCGGAATGCTTAAGCGTCATCAACCTTTGTGACCACCTCAAACCTTGCTCATTCTTCAAGACTGATTGGGGAAGATGAGAAATAAACCATCTTGCCATGAGAGGAGTGCAACACATGAGAACACCTCTTTTCCTCATTGTACGAGTGTGAAAAGAGTGTAAGATATCTCCAAGCAATGTAGGCACCGGATTGCGTGACATGAAGATTTTGACAGCGCTCACATCTATGAGTTGGTCAGGATTAGGGAACAAGACCATCCCATAGATGAGAAGAGCAATAATCTCCTCAAAAGCTTGCATGTCCAAGGAGTTCCAACAACTTTGGGCCTTCTCAAACAAGAACTTCGCCAAGAAGCCTTTGACACCACTTCTAGTTTCCCAATGGGTTGTGACATCAGATGAGTGCAAGTGCAGGGCTTGAGCAATCTCTTTTGGCTTTGGATCTCTTTCTGTACCGTTAAAAGGTAGTTGATTGAGAATAGGAATCCTCAAGAGTTGAGAGAATTCTTCCAAAGTAGGCACAAGCTGGTAGTCAGGAAATGTGAAGCAGTGATGCAAAGGATCAAAGAACTGGAAGAGAACTTTCATCATGTCTTCCTCTGTGTTGGAAGTGACCAAGTTGAGTAGACGACCATGTCTCTCGTTGAATGGAGAATTCTCAGGAATCCTTGAAGCTAACTCCTTGAGTTGTGGAGGAATTCTTACAAGGTTGACTTGGACAGTTTTCCTGCGAAGTGAATCCATATCCTACAAAACAAGAACAAAGATGAAATTCCAAAATCCTTGAAATGGTTAGTGGATGTATATGATGCTCATGATGTCCATGATGTTATGCACAAGTATATATGTACAAGCAAATCAAACAAGTTCCTAGTTTTAGGCTTGCATGGGGTTTCATAGGTAAGTACCCTCTTGAAGTTTAGTTGGCTCAATCTGTCATAGTAATAGTAACCGGATTCTAAGGAGCTCAATATCACTGGATTGTTTCCTTGTTCATTGTTTCAGTTCAAGCCTCTTTACTGGCGACCGAAATATTCCAAGAAACCAACCCTCAATGAGTGTAGTATCGAGTATCTACCAACTTCGGACTGCACCAAAGTCGGTCATCTCACTACATCCTAAAAGGCCAAGTTGTTCAAGTAAAGGGTTCTAGAAGTTCGTTAGTGCTTCATGACATCACTCAGCGGCCCCGTATTCTCTTTGATTGACTCAAAGGCTACTGGTACCCACAAATATGTCACACTAACATATCTATTGCTTAGACCGTGTCGTTATACCCCACACAGTTTCCACAATGTATTGCTATTTACCTATAATGTTTTCCAAATCCGGGTGGAGGATTCAAACCCAAACAATAGAACCAAAATGTAAAGAAAACAAGTCAAACAAGGTAAGCAAATAAATTTGATCTAAACCCTAAGGTAACCCGACTTTTATAATTTTCCCCAGCATAGTCGCCAGTTCTATGATACGGTGGGAGAACTGATTTGAGGTTTAGCGTTTTGTCGCAAATGTCGCGGTTAGCAAGAGTCACCATCGACTTTTATTTTATCCAAAAGGAAAGGTAAAAAAGCACAGGAAAGACCTTTGATATATTTTCTTGAGTTCGGGGGGTAGATTATGAAAAGGGAAGGTGCTAGCACCCTTTTCATTCATGGTTTTCCATGGGCTCTTAGTTACTTGCTTAGATCACTTGCTTTGTTTTGTTTGAAATGGTGTTTGGTGTGGTTTTGAAAGTATTTTGAAAAGAGGCCATTGTTTAGGCAATCTTTGTAATGATTCTCGTTTGTAAGAATGTATACAAAGATGTTTGTCTTTTGAAAAATGTTTCAATGTTTTGTAAGATGTTTTGAAATATGTGTGTTTGTTTTTGAAAATAGCAAGGATTGTTTGAAATTGGAGCAAGTAACTTAGAAGCTATCTACCTACTCAAATGTCTTTCTTGTGCATTTTTATTCCTTTGACATTATTGACTTACCATTGATTTGGTAGACAACCCTATCTTTGGATGTAAACGGGACGGGCATGGGTCATCGTATAACCATGATAGCAATGTTGCCAAGTATCTTAGCATTTTTGAGGGACCAAGATCATTTTGTTTAGGCAACCTTTGAATAGAGTCATCGAGGGACTATGATCTTATACTTGTTTTGTTTTGCCAAGATACTTCGCATGCGTAACATGGCCATTTTATTTTAAGGCAACCAAGTGGGAGAAACCCTAAGGGTGCTTGTGTGCAAAGTGTGTCATTTTCATGCTTTTGTCTTGCATTTAGGTTTTTTCTATTTGTTTTGTTTTTTGTTCTTTTCATGCAAACCATAATTACTAATCATGGTATAAAAGCGATAAATTGCATAAATGTAAATATACTAAGCTATTACAACAATCATTATGGGAGGGGGGATACAAGTTTGAATGGGGATTTGCACAAATATAAAGCTAAATATATTTATTACAACCAAATCGAATATGCGCGAATTTAAATAAATATAGTACAAATATTTAAAATGCAATGCAATGTTTATGTAAAAAAATGTTTTGTGTTTTGTATGAGAAAAAATGATTTAATTTAAACCCTAAAAAAAAGGAAGAAATAATATTATTTATGGAGGGGATGAAACCCTAATTTTTTTATTCAAAGAAAATAATGTTTCATATTATTATTTTGTACATTTTTTTGTATAAGAAAATAATAAATAATATTATATGTAAATATTAAAAATTAAGTATGTATAAAAATAAGTATTTATGAGTATAAATAGTATAAGAAAAATATTAAGTATTTTTTTATTGTATTTATAAACTATTTAAGAAAATAAGTTCTATTCATCAAAATAAACTATTTTTCATGTGAGAAAATAATAATAAAATAAAATAAAAAGTGTGAAAATAAATAAATCATTTTTGGTATTTTTTATCTTTAAGAAAAATAAATGAAAGTATTAAATATAACAATGTGAAGAAAAATGCAAAAATGTAAATAAAAAAAATTAGTCAAGGGGGTGTAGTAGCAAGTCAGGGGGTGTGATTAGTAAAAATAAAAAGGCCAATGCTGCCAAAAAGCCCAGGACTTCATCCCTGACCTTCGTCCACCTCTTTTGCGCGCGTTTTCCAGTTCAACCTGCATCTCTCTTATGCTTGCACAAAAACAAAAACTCATAACATAAAAAATGTGGCATTTAAGCTCACGATTCTAACCATGTAAATTTTGTAACCTAAGTCTTAAAGATCAGAGAGAATTTTGGAAGCCCTAATTTGTGACCTAATTTTTTCAGAGTTTTCAGGCTTCAAATTCTCTTAGCACAAGTAATATAAATGAAAAGTAATGATATGTACAACTTTGTTATGATAAGGACTACATTTTTCCTTCATAAATCATGGCTTGAAGTTGCCTATTCAGAGAGATAGAGTTTAAGAAAATACCTCCTTCAGCTGGATTCGAGTAGGGCAATGTAGGGACTCTAATGGAGGTCTGATGACTGTTTGAGCTTCCTTGAACTTCCTTCAAGCTATTCCAATGCTTATCTTGCTTTGAGGATGGCTGGAACTTTCTGGACAAGTCAAGCTGCAAGCTTCCAAAGTGAAAATGGTGGATGATGAAACAGGGGTTACAGAACCAGGGTGATGGCTTGGATTGATTACTTATCAAGTGTATGAGATGTTTGAAGTGATTAAACACAAATCGCACGAGCCAAATGAGAGTTGGTTGTGCTTTTGCAGAAACTCTGTATTTATGCAGAAATTTGGTGTTTTTGAGTTTTAGAGAGTTTCAAGTCCAAGCAAATCGTGCTATGCCTTGTAATAAGTTTGTATATTTGTATAGAAGTGATCCAAAGTCAGCCCTTACTAGTTGTGCAAGCTTTGGACCTTTTTGCAACTTTCCTTGCATTTGAAGTAAAGTGAAGTGACTAATCCCTCATGCTTGTACTGGCTAGCTTGAGGGCTGATAAGATTTGGTACACATTGCTTGAGACCTGTGTGGATTGATTGTATCAAGGATACAGGTTCAATGCTCAAGATTGACAAAGTTCCAAAAGTTCCTCTTTATGAAAATGGCATTGTGAACTTTTTGCCCAAAATGGAAATGCTTCTTGTGTAAAGTTTCAAAAGCAAAGATAAAGTCTTTGTCAAATGAGTTTGCATTTAATTATGGAGTGTATACAAGCTTAGGACCTGTAAATCAAGATATAACCAGCATAGATTTTATTTGCAACTTGATGCTATGTGAAAATGGCTTAATCAAAAGTGAGAAAATGCCAACTTCCCTTCTTCGATTCTCCCTACTCAAAAATGATCTTGGAGAGTTCTTGGGCATTTTGGAAATCTTGCAATGTGATCTATAATCCATCTTTGAAATTCAATTTAAGACACCTCTTGGAACTAGGTGAAAAATGTCCATGAAGTTGGGTTCAAAACCTGCCTAAATTAGGGCAAAATTTCACTAAGTTATTTAGTTCATGGCCCTATATTCACAAAGTCATAACTTGATATCCAAGCATCTTTAGGGAAAAGTTTGTGACTCAAAGTTGTATATTTCTTGGAGGACTACAACTTTCATGTTGGGAACTTTTCTTAAATCAAAATGCATCATGGTGAAAAGTGGTTAAAAGTTGAGAAAAAATAAGAAAATTTTTATACTTAGAAAAATTCTAAGTTATGAAAATTTTCAAATTAAAACCCTAATTTTCAAATTTGGTTTTCTTGGTGAACAAGTTTCACATTTTGACATATCTTGATGAAATATGACCCTTGGCACTTGATTTTGACCAAAAAGTCAAAGTTTGACTTTTCAGTGTACAGTTAACTTTTGATCAGTTAACTGCAAAATTCATTTGTCAATCCAATGAACTTGAGATCTTTTGAACCATGTAATTAGGTCAAGATGATTCCATTGAACCCTTGAAATCATGCTTGAACTTAATTGGTCATTGGCTAGGTTAAAAATCAGAAATTGCCCTTTCTCAGTCAAAACCCTAATTTTGACCATTTTGCCCTTTTCAAGATTTAATCAAATTTCTTGAGGAGTTGTGATCCAAACTTGATCAAATGGTACATATGAGTCTAAAATGTTGATGTGGATCAAAAATTATGAAGTTTGACTGTAAATTGGCCATAGTTGACTTTTTCCCCAATACAGCTGATTTTTAGGTCAATTGTCCAATTGACTGATCAAAAATGTGGTTCAAGGCTTGAAACTTAACATGAGCAATCTTAGGGGTCCAAAATGGTGTATGAAAGTCATATGAAGCATTGATGGTGCAAAAATCCTTGTGCAAACTCAAACCCTAATTTTAGGTTATCAGTGCAAGATGAGATGTCTTGAGCTGACCAAACCTTAACCTTGTCTTGAGTCCAAGAAGTCTTGTGAGAAAAGTCTTGATAAATGGGAGGGAAAATTTTGGGGTACAACAGTCATATTGAGGGATTCAAACATGTCATGTGTCGTATCTCTGTTGGTGATTTTCTCATATTCATTTTTCGAGATAGCGTTTAGAAAGATGTTTCTGGCTCTGTGGTGATTCTTGAAATCTAGCTTTTGTTGTTTATCCATGTTCCTTCTGTCAATTTTGCTTCCGTCTTTATCTTCTGGATGAGTGTACCCGTCAAGGACCAAATCCCATAGATCAGCATCGTGACCTAGAAAGAAACTTTCTAGTTTATCCTTCCAGTATTCAGAGTCTTCTCCATCATACACAAGAGGTTTGGTGTAGTTGTTGTTGTTTTGTTCAGATGCCATAGTGTTTTCCTTCTGGATCTTTTTCTGACACTGTTAGGTGTTTGCACCCAGAACTAGAGCTCTGATGCCAATTGAAGGTTGAGAAAACACTTATAAGGGGGGGGGGGGGGGGGGTTGAATAAGTTTTTCTTCTTTTCTAGCGCAATACTAATGGAAGGACACTATTAATTTTATCCTGGTTCGTTTGAAACTAAAACTACTCTAGTCCACCCGCCAAGGTGATTTCGCCTCTCTCAACGAGGACTTAATCCACTATAATCAAACTGATTACAAGCGCACAACCAAACTGGTGTGACTAACAATACAATGCACAAGCTAACTGCAAGTGACTAAAACCTCTAAGACTCAACTAGTCCTAGCCCTCTTGAGAAATCTAACCCAATTGGTCTCTCAAGGAACACTTACAAAATGTCTCTTAATAGTAGTGAAAATATTTGCTTCTAAAAAGCTTTATCACAACTGTGAGTTTTCACTAAGATTGTTGCCCAATGCTTAAGAACTATCCATTATACAGTATTAGTTTACAAGTATGAAAATAGTGAGTGTAAGTATATTTCATGTAAGTCAGTAACCTTTCTTTGATACAAAAGGTCTTCTATATATAGCTTTCAATTGACCGTTAATGCCTTGATGATGGTGCGTGCATTTAATGAATCGTGTTTTTAATGATGCGTGTAGCAAGTAGATTTGGTCTTTATGTTTCAAATTCTAGTGCGTGTAGTATACTTAAGTGTGTTAGTCGTCTTAGCATTTAATAACCAACGGTACTGTTAGAGCTTGTCTCTGGAAGTTGAAGTGTTTGCTTGCAGCGTTGCTAATTCAGAGTTTACTAGATCTATTCTTCTATCAGAATATTCTTCAATATGTGATCATCAGAGTTTTCTTTAATCTTGCATTTATCATATGTTGCTTTCAGCGTGCTTCTATCAGATCTTTGCTTCAGCTAGCTTTATCAGAAGTTTCTTAGGATTACTCTTCATCAGAGTTTTCTTTGGAGTGCTTCCTTCTGAGTTTGCTTTATACCTGTGTAGAATGTTGTTTCTTTCTAAGATGCGTAAGACAGAACTTCATCTGATCTTAGAGAACATACAAGTCAGAGTATAAAATATATATCACAAAATTTATTTCATTATTATCATCAAAACTCTAAGATATGATTAGAACCAAACTTTGTTCTAACACGTCCTTCTCATTACACGCCTCAGTCTCAACCTACTGCGTTGCGCTTCAATCCTGTTAGCATAATAGAAACCAAACAATATATAATAAAATATGTGAACCGGAGAAGCGCCAGAGCCCTAGCTCCGGTCGTCTTCTCCGGTGAGGTCATTTTCACATATGCAAAAATAACATGTGCTAGAGATAAAGAGGGGAACTATCCCCCTAATTTGGACCTCCTGAATCCAATGGTGATATTTTTTTGGCTAATTCATCCTATACAATGAGATATGATCAAAATAAAGCAAAACGATGTAATAATGGTAATGGAGTATTCGTGCATCATGGGCCTCAATCAAAGGGACAAAACCTGCACTATTTTGTCTCAGGAACACATTGAAACCATTATTTTAAATCAAAGTATCACAAATATTAAAATATGAATTTCATAAAATATGTCAAACCGGTGATGTTTTGAATGCACGTTTTAGGGACATTTGATCATTAGAATGATTGAAACTTACCTTATGATACCTCAGGGATCATTTTGAATGGTTACTTAGCCTTGAGGATGTATGTAAACAAGAATTCAAATTCAACCTTTCCTTGCAAATTTTCAATCTCCAAACCCTTATTTCTTGAGCAGCCTTGCGTCTCATTTTTGGTCTGAATATGTAGTGTACTTATAGGAGAAAAGATTAGGTTAAGAGGTGGGATTGGACAACATGTGAAACATATCTTTGATTTTGTTTGAAAATAAGTTTAATTATTACAAATCCATGAATATTTGATTCACAAATAGGTATACACAGTTTGTAGCGTGACCCTAGGCCTCTAAAAGATTCAAATCACAAGTCTTTTATGCCTTATACATTTATTTAATATTTATTTGATTTAATTTTGAATTTAAATGAATAAAAATCAAAATAAATGAAATAAAAATTAAGATGATGCATTAATGGACTTAGAGGTCCTCTATGAGGTCAGGAACACGTTTGGACTTTAAAAGATAGACCCATCAGCCCAAAAATTCAAACTTGCTCAATTTGGATTTCATGCATTTTCTCAAAATTGCCCAACTTGCACCAATCATAACTCACACAATTTTTGTCATATGAAAGTGATCTTTGACTTTTTAGAAAGATCAATATATCTCATACAACATTCATGTTGGTCATTTTTTCATTTGAAGCTTTTAACTTGATGTAAATTATTTTAACAAAAAGTTTCTTTTTGTTGACTTTTAAAATGACCTGTAATGTTTTGGCCCATATCTCTCAAATGAAGCATTTTGGCCTTGATCTTAGAGAGACAAATTGTAGATAATTGAATTTACTTAAAATTGAGCTTTGGTTGATAATTTTCTAATGAAGCATGTGAAAGTTATGTTTGGTCAAAGTTTAGTTTACTTCTCCTTAAGAAAACCCTAATTTAGTAACTTTTGACTTTTGATGAATCTTGAGTTTTCTTGATGAATCATGATCAACCTTTGATCAAATGATGAATATGACTTTAAAATCTTGATGTTGACCAAAAATCTTGAAGTTTGACTGTAAATTGGTCAAAGTTGACTTTTTGTCCAATATAGTTGATTTTGAATCATCTGGCTAATTGATTGAGCAAACTTGTGCTGCAAGGCTTGAAATTTGGCATGAGGGTACCTTGATACATATGAGAAACCATGAAATTCACTTGAGGCATTAGAAGTCCAATTTCTTTTGAGTAAAGTAAAACCTTAGTTATAGGTCACTGCTTAGGAGGAGAGTTTGTCTGGTCAATCTTTGAGTAGTCTTGAGTGTTTGAGAACCCTAGTAGTATGAGGAGATATCTTGAATCAATTTGTCTTTAAAAATGGGAGGGCAAATTTTAGGGTACAACAACTATAATTCAAGTTCTTATTTTGTTTCATCATGTTTATGCTTCTACTATTGATATGTATTCTCTAGTTTCAAATATGTCTTAGTAGATTTTTGTAGGATTTAGGGTCATGAAGATTGTCCTTTGATAGACCACATGTAGATTTTATGTAATTCCATCACGAGAAAATCACAAGGGTTATTCTGGATTTCTATTTTACACATATGTGTGATACGGTGGCAGAACCGACTGTTATATTGGTTTTGCATTTTGTATTTGCAAATGTTGCGGTAAGCAAGAGTCGCCACTGACTTTTCTTTTATCTAACAAAGGAAATGGTGAAAAGAACAGAAAAAATACCTTTCGAGAGTTTCTGAGTAAGAGGGGTAGATTATGGAAAGGGAAGGTGTTAGCACCCTTTCCATCCGTAGTTTTCTACGGGCTCTTAAATGCTAGCTCATGTTTTTAAAATTGCTTGTGCTTTGTGTGTTTTGAAAATTGTTGTGAAAATACCTTAGTACGGAGATTCGCTTTGTGATAACTCTTGTATCAGTCCTCAAGAGTGTTGACAAGGCGAACCTTTCGATCCTTTCTCCAGTCAGAACCATCTCAGTGAACCCGGATAAGGAACTCCTAATCAGCAGATTAAAGAATGGGCCTGTCAAAGTGCCCATGAACATGTCTACCATTTCCCGATCATTCAGAGGAGGTTGTACCCTGCTAGCTAGATCCCTTCATTTCTGCGTATATTCCTTGAACCCTTCTCTTGAGCTCATGGACATATTCTGCAGTTGCACTCGAGTTGGTGTCAGGCCAGCATTGTATTGGTACTGCTTGTAGAAAGTAGCAACCAAGTCTTCCCAGGTATGGATTTCAGTTTCTTCTAGCTGATAGAACTAATCCAGTTGAGTGCCAGCCAAACTTTCTTGGAAGAGATGGACCCATAGCTTCCGGTCAGCAGTGTGATGTTGTATCTTTCTGACATATGACCTTTAGTGAAGCTTGGGACAGGAAACACCAACATATTTTGCAAAGATATGGACCTTGAACTTAGGTGGGATGACCACCCTTGGAACCAAGCCTAATTATTCAAAATCCAGAGCAGGCACCCTTTAGATCTCCATGGCATTGAGCCGATCCTCCAGTCGTTTGTATTTATCGTCAGTAGGAGGATATTGCTGCTCGGAATAGTCAAGTTTATCTTCTTCAGACGATGGATTGTTGTCTCCTTCCTATGATTCCTCGTCATCTTCCTCTTGATTATCCCCCTCCTTGGGTGGGGTTGCAAAATCTAGAGCTCGGTTAGCTGGTCTTCTTCTTCCCACACTCAAAATACAAACTGGTTTATTTGCCTTCTTAGTCTTGTCTTTGAAGATCAGAGCTTTCAGGTCTTCTTACCCCTGGGACAGAGCCAGGAACATTTGTTGGAACTGAGCGTTTTGAGCTTGAAGGTCTTTGATTGATTGTTCAAGAGCCATTTCCTTTTACTGAAATAAACAACAAAAAGATAAGAAACATGCCTGGGGAATACCTGTTATGTAATGACATGTATGATATGCAAATGTTTTCAAGGATCTCGCGGGTTAAATAAGAAAATGTCAAAAGTTGAATTTTGCAGCTTTGATTGAAGAACTTGGCATCGTTGAAAGTCCTTCTACGAGAGTCAAGCTCACCATATCGAGTGGGTCATTACCCTTGACCCAAGTTGTGACTTTGGTCTTTTGACAGTGTTGGCTAGAGGAAAATGAATCCCCTTGCCCCTTGCTAGACGTCTACTTTATCATAATCTACATCACAGGCCCTTGATATCCTTGAAATGGTCAAGGAAATGCTATGGTATAATGCTATGATGTGTATGTTATGCATCAAGCAAAAATGCAGGGTAAGAAACCAATTTATTGGATTTATACAAACAAGGTCCTGCAATGAATACAAATAAAGCCCTGCAATGAGTTCAAATTGTTAGGCAAAGAAATAAAACAAGTCACACAAGTAGCCTTTGGTTTAGGCTTTCATGGATTCCATAGGTAAGTACCCTCTTGAAGTTTAGTTCGCTCAACATGTCTTAGAAATAGTAATCGGGTTCTAAGGAGTCTCAATATCACTGATCTTTCTTTATCGAGTATTATTTCAGCTTAGCAAACTTTTCTTGCGGCTGAAACATCCCGAAAGTCTGATCTCAATAAGTGTAGTATCGAGTATCAACCCATTCCCAGCATTACACAGAGGCCGACTATCTCACTACTTTATAATGGCCAAGTTTGTTCAACTAAGGTTCTAAGGTTCGTTAGTGCTTCACGACACCACACAGCGGCCTCGTATTCTCCTTGATTCAACACAAGGGATACCAGTACCAACCAAAGTTTCACACTAACATATCTATCGCTTCAACCATAGTGGTCTACACCGTACAGTCTCCATGATCTATTGTTATTTACCTAAAGAGATGCCCCAGATCCGGGTATAGGATCTTTACAAGAATACCCCAACAAACCCTCAAAGATAAAGCAGTCAAAGCAAACAAAGAAAGCAATTTTAAAATGATCTAGACCCTAAGGTAAACCCCACTTTATAAATGTCCCCAGCAGGGTCGTCAGTTCTATGATACGGTGACAGAACCAACTATTATACTGGTTTTGCATTTTGTATTTACAAATGTTCCGGTAAGCAAGAGTCGCCACCGACTTTTCTTTTATCCAACAAAGGAAAGGGTGAAAAGAATAGAAAAAAGACCTTTTGAGAGTTTCTGAGTAAGGGGGTATATTATGGAAAGGGAATGTGTTAGCACCCTTTCCATCCGTAGTTTTCTATGGGCTCTTAAATTCTAGCCCGTGTTTTAAAAATTGCTTATGCTTTGTGTGTTTTGAAAATTGTTTTGGAAATACCTTAGTGCAGAGATTTGCTTTGTGATAACTCTTGTATCAGTCCTCAAGAGTGTTGACAAGGCGAATGTTTTTGAAAGTGTTTTGAAATATTTTTGTGTAGATGCAAAAAGTTATTTTGAGCAAGCATCTAAGAACTTATCTACTTATACTCGAAAAGGTCATTCTTTTCTCCCTATCCTTTAGACAGTGCTATCCTACTATTAGTGAGTAGGTAGTCATATTGTTGGATGTATGATGGACAAGTGCAGGTCATCGTTATGGTCATAGAAGGCAACAAATAGGGATACCTTAGGATTTCAAAGGGACTGTCATCATATATTCGTAGGCAACATCGAAGGACAAGATCATTTCTCGTAGGCAACTCGAGGGACATTGAGGGACTATGATCTTTATGATGAATTTAATTGAGGGTCTTTGCTAAGGGTATCCCTACGTTCGAGGGACATGACCGTTGTTTTTCCGAAGGCAACAAGTGAGGTTACCCTAGAGGTGCAAGTGTGCAAATGATTCAGTTCAGTTATTTATCTTGAAATTAGGGTTTTCTATCGTTCATTTTTATCTTTCCATACAATCCTATTAATCTAAGCATTGCATAAAATATAGTAGCTGAAGGTAAAGGCGGAAATGTAAACCTAGGCTATTACAGAGCTTTGGGGCAGTTACATAATGTGAAGAGTGCGGAAAAGAAATCCTAAAACTATTACATCCCGAAAGCAATTACATGATAATGATAAAAAAAAAGCAGGAAAAATAAAGCTAAGCTATTACAGTTGAATGCACCTTATAGACTTTATCTAGGAAAATAAAAATAAGATGAAAATAGCAAAAAAAATATTTTGGTGATTTTTTATGAAAAAAATAATTTATGATAATTAATTAAATAAACCTAAAAAACCTAATTAATTTTAATTAATAAAAAATGTTAATTTTAACAAAAGGTTAATTAAAATACCTAAAACCTAATTAACTCGAATTAAAAAAAAGATTAATTTTGAAAAAAAGGTTAATTAAAAAACCTAAAAACCTAATTAATTTTAGTTTAAAAAAAGTTTTAAAAAAAAGCTTATGTCTAATGATTAACAAAAAAGAATTATGTTTGCCAAAAAATAGATAGAGGAAGAAGCATTAATAGAAAATAGGGTTAGAAAATAAAAATAATGCAAATGTCAGGGGTGGGTGTTTAACCAAAAATTAATTTAAAACCTAAAATTACATTAAAAAACCAAAAATTAATTATTCGAGTTTATTATGAAAAGTCAAAGGTTTGTGAACGCCCTTAGCCTCCTCAAGATGCCTGCCTTGCCATGAGCCATGCATTGGTTGTTGTTCTATTTTGGCATCAATGTTTTGTAATAAACCTGCATGGAGCTATTAGATGGTCCAAACCTGTAGTGTTGAATCTCATGAACACATTAAACAAATTAGTATACCATGAAATACAAAGAAAATAAATATATGAAATTTTGTAATGTTAAAACCGATATGGCATGTATGAATACTTCTACACCCTTTTGATCATGAAGATCAAATCAGCCTTATCCTTACTGGAGAATCAGATGGCTTGTTTGTAGTGAGATGGGGGTTTCTGTTTGTAGTGAGATGGGGGTCTGTAACAAGGATTTCAAGATTTCTAGGATTCTTGAAAGAATTTGATATTTTGACAAGGTTGTGGCAAAGGTTCTTTTTTGTGTCCTGTTTGTGTGAAAAGAATGAGATTATATAATGGAAATTAGAGCAAAGATATGGGCTTTGAATGTACAATTGGGCCTCCAATAACCACAAGCAATAGTGCAGATTTTTATTCACTTGAGTCTGACACGTTTCAGGATAAATCGCAGGGACTTAAGTGCAATTTTTGAAGTTGAAATGCGAAAACAAAATGTAGCCGACATCGAGAATAAACTCCTGTACGAAAATGGGCTCAATTGGATAAATGGTGAATTAGTTATGAATTTTTAAAGTTTTGCCTCATACAAACTTATTTTGGGCTCTAATGTCAACTCTGACACGTTCTTCAATAAAAAACTGGTATTGATTGGAGCAGAACCCAGTCTCGAATTTGGAAGCAAAATTATAGATCTATGAGTCACTGACCTTGTGTAAAAAGATGGGTCCAATCCGATAAAAATTGACCGAGTTATGAATTTTCAAAGTTTTGACCCAGATGAAATAATATTCAGCATTCAGGATTTTCGGCGCGTCACGCGCACTCTGGGCAAAAAACGAAGGACTTTTAGATACCATTCGAACTCGATACCTCCTGTGAAAACGTATCCAACTCAATTTTTGAAATTTTGGCGCTGGAACCAGCTCAATACGATGAAAATCTACCAAGTTATGATTTTCTGAACATGATGCAAAAAACTTGTCACAAATTTTTTGTACGAAAATACTTGATAAATCCACATTTTTGTAGACATTCTGGTCGAAATTGGCTTCCATCCGTGAGAGATGAAAACGTAGATGACGTCAAGACGGAATTTTGGCCACCAGAACGGGTTCAAAACGGGTCACGATCTTCAAGTTATGAATTTTTTAGTGCGTAAAACTGCACTTTCAGCACACTTTTTCACCATATTTCTTCGAGAAAAAATCGCACATTCGAAGACCTTCTTTAAAGAATTGACTCTCGAGCCGAACTTGAATTTGAGAATATGTTATCAGGGATATCTTGGCGAAAGAACACTTGAATATGACGCGTCGGGTTGGACTTGTGAATATTTGAACCCCGAATCGTTGCGAAACGGTGAACCGATCTTCAGCACAGAAAATACTTTGAGAACTTCCATTGGCAAAATAAACGTCACTTGTAACCCGAAGAAGCTTGCTAAATATACCTTGATTCCATAACCATAAAACCAATGATATGCGTGTATATAATAATGAAAATAAAGAGGGTAAATTTTGGGGTACAACAGTTGCCCTTGTTCAATCTTCTTAAACCTGAGGATTTAGATTGGCTTGTCTGCCTTTCGTGATCTGAAGGTGGAAGAGGATTGAACACTAGAGTGCCCAGAAATTTGCACTCACATGAAGTAACATTGTTGGTCGATGCTAATCGAGAATGGGCTTACAGATGCCATTTGGAGAAGCTGACTAAAAGTCGTCGGAGATGGGCTTAAAGACGTCATCTAGAGATATGGCGGAGAGTCGTCAGAGATGGGCTTAAAGATGCCATACAGAGTAGATGCTGACTTCATAAGAGGTCTCTTTGTGGGGATTCCCGTTCTTGTTGTCTGAGGAGGAGTCCACTGGGGGATGTTGATTTCTGTTGTTTTCCTGTTTGAGGAAAACTCTGTGGGGAATAAAGTCTAGGAACTTCAGTTGTCCATGGCTCTACTGAGGGGTTATCTCTGGATTGGAGAGATGAAAGTTTGTTGTTTTCTGGTTGAAATCCAGGCTTCACAGTAATTTGCTGGGGAGAATGAAATTAATTGCTATCTAGAAATGTATCAGAAGAAACCTGTGTAGGGCTGTTTCAGGATGAGTCTAGGTAAGACTTCATCTGGAAGTATATGAGAAGGAACCCTGGTAGGGCTGTTTTAGGAGATATATGAGAGGGAGCCTGTTTAGGGCAACTTCAAGATGATTCAGGGTAAAACTGCATCTTGAAATTGTAAGAAGGAACCTGGGTAGGGTTACCTCAGGATGAGTCCGTGTAAAACTGCATCTGGAAATTGTAAGAAGGAACCTGGGAAGGGGTGCCTCAAGATGAGTCAGTGTAAAACTACATCTGGAAATTCAATAGAAGGAACCTGGGGTAGGGTTGCCTCAGGATGAGTCTGTGTAAAACTGCATCTGGAAATTCAAGAGAAGGAACCTGGGTAGGGTTGCCTTAGGATGAGTCTGTGTAAAACTGCATCTGGAAATTCAAGAGAAGGAACCTGGGTAGGGTTGCCTCAGGATGAGTCCATGTAAAACTGCATCTGGAGATTGTGAGAAGGAACCTGGGTAGGGTTGCTTCAGGACGAGCCCGTGTAAAACTACAGAAGGAGGGAGAAGGAACCCGTGTAAGATTTCTTCATGAATAGCCCATATAAAGCTGTATTTGGAAGTCAGAAGAAACCCGTGTAAGATTGTTTCATGATGAGCCCGTGTAAAGCTGTATTTAGAAGTCAGAAGAAACCTGTGTAAGATTGCTTCATGATGGGCCCATGTAAAGCTGTATTTGGAAGTCATAAGAAACCCGTGTAAGATTGCTTCATGATGAGCCCGTGTAAAGCTGTATTTAGAAGTCAAAAGAAACCCGCGTAAGATTGCTTCATGATGAGCCCGTGTAAAGCTGTATTTGGTCGCACAGATAATTACTTTGTTTTGTTTCAGGAGCTAATCCTGGACCTGTTGAAAATTGTTGATGATAAATATCTGTTGATTGATCTTTCCTGAAAAGGTAAAGCATTAGTTGTATGCAATGTCATGATGTATGAAATGCATTGTGTAATAGTGTTCTCAAAATAAATGAGATTGGGATGTATGCATTTGTACTGTAGATGATATGACGTTTGTAGAATGATGTATGAATGCAATGTTGAACATATCAGCTATTCTATTGCAGTATTGTTGAACCAGGGAAAATAAATCTCTGATTGTTGTTGGGGGTGAAGAATGTAGGTCTTCAAATATGTTGAAGTTAAAACGCTAGGAGATAAACTTCCGTTGATAGAGAAATAAACTCTGTTGGAGAAGGTAAACTCCGTGAACTGAACTGTTGCTAGAAGATAGTCTGGAATAAGTATCAGGATGACATCCATTTCTAGATCGTACCCAAACCGTTTCTAGACGAGAATCTGAAATAAGTGTCAGGATGACATCCGTCTTTGGATCATACCTGAACCGTTTCTAGATGAGAATCTGGAGTAAGTGTCAGGATGACATCCATCTTTGGATCATACCTGAACCGTTTCTAGATGAAAATCTGGAGTAAGTGTCAGGATGACATCCGTATTTGGATCGTACCTGAACCATTTCTAGATGAGAATCTGAATAAGTATCGGGATGACATTCGTCTCTGGATAGTACCTGAACCGTTTCTAGATGAGAATCTGGAGTAAGTGTCAGAATGACATCCATCTCTGGATCGTATCTTCATCGTTTCTAGATGAGAATCTGGAGTAAGTGTCAGAATGACACCCGTCTCTGGATCATATCTGCACCATTTCTAGATGAGAATCTGGAGTAAGTGCTAGAATGACATCCGTCTCTGGATAGTATCTGCACCGTTTCTAGATGAGAATCTAAAATAAGTGTCAGAATAACATCTGTATTTGGACCGTACCTGAACTGTTTCTAGATGAGAATCTAAATAAGTATCAGGATGACATCCGTCTCTGGATCGTACCTGAACTGTTTCTAGAGGATAATTTGCTTTACTCAGAATGTTTCCACTGGGGAAGGGAAACTCTGTAATCCTCTTGGGGAATCCCGAGAAGCTTAGCGATGTCATTAGGGAATTTTCGTTGGAGCGGTAATTTGGAGATTTTGCTCTACCGAGGGTATGAGAACACTTGACATCAATAGGTTGCATGCTAAGAACATGGCAGTGGCCTTGTAGTATAATACCCTTGCCTCTGTACCTGCTGGAGAAGGTATCTGCTGGGATTTTGTAGATGGTATGACTGTTATCCCAACTCCTGGGCTTTTAAGTAGATGCAGATTGTGACACCCCAAATTTATTCAAGTGTTAAATAATTAGGAATTTAATTATTAAATTAATTAAAGGCTTAATTAATAATATTTTGGATTAAATGGATGAATTAATTATGAAATTAAAAAGGAAGACGGGGGGTGTAAGGTTGAATTAGAGGTGTGTGAAGTAAAAAACTCTACTAAATAATAACTAATTTATTACTATTATTTGGAAAATAATAAAAGGAAATAAAAAGAAGGATAAAAAGGAAAAGAAAGAAAAAGAAGGTTATTTGGAAAGAAGTCATTGTACGTGAAATTGGAGAAGAGAAGAGAAGAGAGGAAAAAGCCAAACGCCATGAATTCGAAGGATCATCGCGAGGTAAGGGGTGATTTCAATTATTTAATATACCTTATAGATTTTGAGATAAATAGAATTGATTAAGCATGTTAGGAATCTCGATTTTTGGAATTTTAGGTTTGTGGGATTATCCCTAATTGTGTCAGAGTATAGGAATTGCAACCATTAATGTGATGAATAATTAATAGGAGCGATGGAAACATGATTTATGATGTTGTATTGATGTGTATTGGTTGCATTTTTGTGTTCCAAATGTTATAATTCATATGGGTATGAATTGGATGGGATTGGAATGAATAATGCTGTCAAAATAGCAGATTTTGACTCTGCAGGTCGTGGGAACCGGTTCCCAGTGGGGAGGAACCGGGTTCCACTGTGTAAACGTACAAAAACTAGCAAAATTGTACGTAGGAACCGGTTCCTGTATAGGTAGGAACCGGGTTCCAGTACATTTTCCAGAAACGTAACTTTTTGAAAAATACTAAACTTTGAAAATTCATAACTTTCAAACCGTAAGTCCGATTTGAGTGCCGTTTTCGGCAGTATTTCTTAAATTAAAAATACTATCTTATAAAATAATAAAAATATTATTTTATGAAAATTATTTTAAAAAGAGTCGAATTCCCGATTTTTGTAAACTTTGGTATTTTGAGAACGATGTAGAATTGTTTGTAAATTATTCTGATTTGGTGAATGAGAACTGATACTTATGTGTTGTGCCTGCTATCCATTATGATTGAGATGTGATCATGTGATATATTGGTTTTGGCATTATTTGGAATTATGTTGTGATCATATTACGTTGATTTGATGTTGACTTTCCGATTACGCGGTTTGTTATTATGTGCATATTTGGTGTATATGCAATGGTGTATCCATGATAATTGATTGTATCAGGCCCTTGTGGATGAAGTGCATGTTTATGCTATTTGATGTGTGTATGATAAATAATGATATCATGTTTCTTTTGGTTTTGGTTCAGTTATGATAAATTGATGTATTTCATAGACTGATTTGATGTTGCATGCTGGTGATGTGCATGCATATGCATTGTTTTGGTGAAGTTAATTCCCATTGTGTGGAATTTGACTTGTATTGCCGTTAACCGATACCCGGGTGATGATGGGTGGTTAGGCTGGATTCGTGTCCGGTGTTTATGGACGAATCGATGGATTGTTGTATCCGGTTGATAATGGATCAGCTGGATTCGTGTCCGGTGTTTATGGACGAATCGATGGTTGCTGTATCCGGTTGATGATGGATCAGTGTTGGGTGACTTGGTCACGTGATTGGTTCCACATGCATTGTGTCTGCATTTGTGTTTGCATGGAATTGTAACATGTTAGGATGTCTTCCAGTGTTACAATTCTTTGGTTGGTTATTGATTTGTGCATAAGGACTGGTATGATTGAAATTGTGTGTTGAATCTGGATTTATGCTAAAATGGGTGAAATAATATGCTTGTGATATAATGTTGATTGAGAAGCTTATAATGCATGTTAATTATGAGAAATCTCACCCTTACTTTAATGATTTCAGATTAAAGTTAGCAGCTCAGGAGTTGGTGAGGATGGCTCTAGAGCTATGTTACTTTAAGTCCGCGTGTCAGTGTCGTGCTCTGATAGGTTGTAACACTGGGGGAAACGTTTGAATGATGAGTTTTATTTTATACTCTATTGTTTAATTTATGTTGGGAATACTTATGAAGTGAAGTTATTCCGGTTTTGAGATATTTCCGCTGTGTAGAACATGATGTTGATTTGAATATTTATCTTAATAATTCCTTCAGTAAAGCATGACAACTGTAGATTTGAGGTTTTTATATTTATCCTGAATTGTGACATCCTTGTTTTCCATGTTACTCTGATTTAATTAATATATTTGCGGGTTATTTAGAAGGGGTTTTACAATAGTGGTATCAGAGCAGGTCGGTCTATCGGCCAGGTTGTTTATGTGTTTACTCCCTTTTGGTATGCGACATGGGTGTGAAACACTGTCGGTACTTGATTGTTTCCTTTTCGTTGTCTGCATAGGTACGTGTGAAATAAGTGGGGGTGAAGTTTCTTCTCTGAAGTTTTGTGCAAGAGGTTGGTTCAGTATACCGCCGATTGTAAGATGTAAGTATTGCCGAGCAGTTGATGCTTCAAGCATGGTTATGTTTAAGTAGCTTGAAGGGTAAGATTGAAGATGCTGTTGTGGTTTGGTAACGATGGTTGATGCCACCTCATGATTGTTGACTATCTATTGACAAATTGAGGAACTGATCACCCTTAATCTCTTGTTGATAGTAGTCGGGATCGCGTTGGATGGGATGTACTTATTATGCCAGCTTTACAGTGTGTGAAATTAGTTGAGTCGGCAAGAAGAGAAGCGTTATGGTTTGCGTAACGAGAGATTTAGATCTCGGCGAGAGCAAGATAAAGGCATGTGACCTATTGGATGTAATTTTTTATGAAGTGTTCCGTGATGAAGTATGTGGAACGGTGTGAGAGTGCAAGGTGAAGTCTTAATGGGTTTTGTTACTAGAACTAGTTCGAATTCGAGGATGCCTATAAGAGGTCTGCTTCTAGATTGAGAAAGTTGAAGAGTCAACTTGAGGATTTGTTTGAGAAGAAGTTTATTCGTCCGAGTGTTTCGCCGTGGGGTGCTCCAGTGTTGTTGGTTAAGAAGAAAGAAGGTTCAATGAGATTATGTGTTGATTACAGACAGATGAATAAAGTTACAATCAAGAATCGGTATCCTTTGCCGAGGATCGATGATTTGATGGATCAACTAGTTGGAGCTTGTGTATTTAGTAAGATTGATCTGAGATCTGGATATCATCAGATTCGTGTGAAGTCAGAAGATATTCATAAAACTGCATTTAGAACGAGGTATGGACATTACGAGTATTCTGTTATGCCGTTTGGAGTTACTAATGCACCTGGTGTTTTCATGGAGTATATGAACATGATATTTTATCTGTATCTTGATAAGTTTGTGGTGGTGTTCATTGATGATATTCTAGTTTATTCGAAGAGCGATGAAGAGCATGCAGAATATCTCAGAGTTGTGTTGGAATTGTTGAAAGAGAAGAAGCTTTATGCGAAGTTGTCCAAGTGTGAATTCTGGTTAAGTGAAGTAAGTTTTCTTGGCCATGTAATTTCCAAGAATGGAATTGCTGTGGATCCTACGAAGGTAGAAGCAGTATCTCAGTGGGAAGCGCCGAAGAATGCTTCTGAGATTCGTAGTTTTCTGGGTCTTGCAGGTTATTACAGGAAGTTTATAGAAGGATTTTCCAAATTAGCGTTACCGTTGACTAAGTTGACCAGGAAGGGTCAGATGTTTGTTTGGGATGTTGAATGTGAGAAAGGGGTTTCAAGAGCTGAAGAGGAGGTTGACAAGTGCTCCGATCTTGATTTTGCTAAATCCGACTAAGTCTTTTGTTGTGTATTGTGACGCATCATTAATGGGATTAGGTGGTGTGTTGATGCAATATAAGCAGGTGGTGGCTTATGCTTCGAGACAATTGAAAGTACATGAAAGGAATTATCCGACTCATGATTTGGAGTTGGTAGCTGTTGTGTTTGTTTTGAAGTTGTGGAGGCATTATTTATATGGTTCTCGGTTTGAGGTATTCAGTGATCACAAAAGACTGAGGTATCTCTTTGATCAGAAAGAGTTGAATATGAGGCAGAGGAGATGGTTAGAATTTCTAAAGGATTATGATTTCGGTTTAAATTACCATCCCGGTAAGGCAAACATTGTTGCGGATGCCTCGAGTAGGAAGTCCTTGCATATGTCGATGTTAATGGTCCGCGAGTTAGATTTGGTTGAGCAGTTCAGAGATTTAAGTTTGGTATGTGAAACTACTCCGAATAGTGTTAAATTGGGCATGTTGAAACCGACTAGTGGTATTCTGGAAGAAATTCGGAATGTACAGAATTCTGATGTTGGGTTAGTTGATAAATTGACATTGATCAATCAAGGTCAAGGAGGCGAGTTCCGGATTGATGAGAATGGTGTTATGAGATTTGGTAATAGGGTGTGTGTTCCGGATGTTGCAGAGATTAGGAAGAGTATTTTGGAAGAAGGACATCGTAGTGGATTGAGTATTCATCCTGGTGCTACTAAAATGTACCATGATTTGAAGAAGTTGTTTTGGTGGCCGGGAATGAAAAAGGAAATTTCTGAGTTTGTGTATGCTTGTTTGGTTTGTCAGAAGTCGAAGATTGAGCATCAGAAACCGTCAGGATTGATGGAACCGTTGTTTGTTCCGGAATGGAAATGGGATGGAATCTCTATGGATTTTGTGTCTGGTTTGCCAAGGACATCGAAGAATTGTGATTCTATCTGGGTTATTGTTGATCGGTTAACGAAATTTGCTCACTTTATTCCGATAAGAATGGATTATCCGATGGAAAGGTTGGCAGAATTGTATGTTGAGAAGATTGTGAGTTTGCACGGTATTCCTTCTAGTATTGTGTCGGATCGAGATCCGAGGTTTACATCTAAATTCTAGACGGGATTGCAAGAAGCTTTGGGTACTAAGTTGCGTTTGAGTTCCGCTTATCATCTACAGACAGATGGTCAGACGGAGAGAACGATTCAGTCGTTGGAAGATTTGTTAAGAGCTTGTGTGTTGGAGAAAGGTGGAGCTTGGGATAGTTATCTACCATTGATTGAGTTTACCTATAACAATAGTTTTCATTCGAGCATTGGTATGGCTCCGTTTGAGGCATTGTATGGTAGGAGGTGTCGGACACTGTTGTGTTGGTATGAATCTGGAGAGAGTGCTGTGATTGGACCGGAAATTGTCCAACAGACTTCGGAAAAGATTAAGATGATTCAGGAGAAGATGAGGACTTCTCAGAGTCATCATAAAAGTTATCACGATAAGAGGAGGAAAGATCTTGAGTTTAGCGAAGGAGAACATGTTTTTATGCGAGTTACTCCGATGACTGGTATTGGTCGAGCTTTGAAGTCAAAGAAGTTGACTCCATGTTTTATTGGTCCGTTTCAGATTACCAAGAGAGTTGGGAAAGTTGCTTATCAGATTGCTTTGCCGCCGTCACTTGCAAATTTGCATGATGTTTTTCATGTATCTCAGCTAAGGAAGTACATTGCTGATCCGTCTCATGAGATTCGGGTAGACGATATACAGGTACGAGAGAATTTGACTGTGGAAGCGGTACCTGCGAGAATTGAGGATCGGAAGTTGAAACAGTTGCGAGGCAAGGAGATCGCGTTGGTAAGAGTGGCTTGGGGAGGACCAGCAGATGGAAATGTCACTTGGGAGCTGGAGAGCCAGATGAAGGACTCGTATCCCAAACTGTTCGTCTAAGGTATGTTTTCAAGGACGAAAACTCTTTTAGTTGGGGAGAGTTGTGACACCCCAAATTTATTCAAGTGTTTAATAATTAGGAATTTAATTATTAAATTAATTAAAGGCTTAATTAATAATATTTTGGATTAAATGGATGAATTAATTATGAAATTAAAAAGGAAGACGGGGGGTGTAATGTTGAATTAGAGGTGTGTGAAGTAAAAAGCTCTACTAAATAATAACTAATTTATTACTATTATTTGGAAAATAATAAAAGGAAATAAAAAGAAGGATAAAAAGGAAAAGAAAGAAAAAGAAGGTTATTTGGAAAGAAGTCATTGTACGTGAAATTGGAGAAGAGAAGAGAAGAGAGGAAAAAGCCAAACGCCGTGAATTTGAAGGATCATCGCGAGGTAAGGGGTGATTTCAATTATTTAATATGCCTTATAGATTTTGAGATCAATAGAATTGATTAAGCATGTTAGGAATCTCGATTTTTGGAATTCTAGGATTGTGGGATTATCCTTAATTGTGTCAGAGTATAGGAATTGCAACCATTAATGTGATGAATAATTAATAGGAGCGATGGAAACATGATTTATGATGTTGTATTGATGTGTATTGGTTGCATTTTGGTGTTCCAAATGTTATAATTCGTATGGGTATGAATTGGATGGGATTAGAATGAATAATGCTGTCAAAATAGCAGATTTTGACTCTGCAGGTCGTGGGAATCGGTTCCCAGTGGGGAGGAATCGGGTTCCACTGTGTAAACGTACAAAAACTAGCAAAATTGTACGTAGGAACCGGTTCTTGTATAGGTAGGAACCGGGTTCCAGTACATTTTCCAGAAACGTAACTTTTTGAAAAATACTAAACTTTGAAAATTCATAACTTTCAAACCGTAAGTCCGATTTGAGTGCCGTTTTCGGCAGTATTTCTTAAATTTAAAATACTATCTTATAAAATAATAAAAATATTATTTTATGAAAATTATTTTAAAAAGAGTCGAATTCCCGATTTTTGTAAACTTTGGTATTTTGAGAACGATGTAGAATTGTTTGTAAATTATTCTGATTTGGTGAATGAGAACTGATACTTATGTGTTGTGCCTGCTATCCATTATGATTGAGATGTGATCATGTGATATATTGGTTTTGGGATTATTTGGAATTATGTTGTGATCATATTCCGTTGATTTGATGTTGACTTTCCGATTATGCGGTTTGTTATCATGTGCATATTTGGTGTATATGCAATGGTGTATCCATGATAATTGATTGTATCAGGCCCTTGTGGATGAAGTGCATGTTTATGCTATTTGATGTGTGTATGATAAATAATGATATCATGTTTCTTTTGGTTTTGGTTCAGTTATGATAAATTGATGTATTTCATAGACTAATTTGATGTTGCATGCTGGTGATGTGCATGCATATGCATTGTTTTGGTGAAGTTAATTCCCATTGTGTGGAATTTGACTTGTATTGCCGTTAACCGATACCCGGGTGATGATGGGTGGTTAGGCTGGATTCGTGTCCGGTGTTTATGGACGAATCGATGGATTGTTGTATCCGGTTGATAATGGATCAGCTGGATTCGTGTCCGGTGTTTATGGACGAATCGATGGTTGCTGTATCCGGTTGATGATGGATCAGTGTTGGGTGACTTGGTCACGTGATTGGTTCCACATGCATTGTGTCTGCATTTGTGTTTGCATGGAATTGTAACATGTTAGGATGTCTTCCAGTGTTACAATTCTTTGGTTGGTTATTGATTTGTGCATAAGGACTGGTATGATTGAAATTGTGTGTTGAATCTGGATTTATGCTAAAATGGGTGAAATAATATGCTTGTGATATAATGTTGATTGAGAAGCTTATAATGCATGTTAATTATGAGAAATCTCACCCTTACTTTAATGATTTCAGATTAAAGTTAGCAGCTCAGGAGTTGGTGAGGATGGCTCTAGAGCTATGTTACTTTAAGTCCGCGTGTCAGTGTCGTGCTCTGATAGGTTGTAACACTGGGGGAAACGTTTGAATGATGAGTTTTATTTTATACTCTATTGTTTAATTTATGTTGGGAATACTTATGAAGTGAAGTTATTCCGGTTTTGAGATATTTCCGCTGTGTAGAACATGATGTTGATTTGAATATTTATCTTAATAATTCCTTCAGTAAAGCATGACAACTGTAGATTTGAGGTTTTTATATTTATCCTGAATTGTGACATCCTTGTTTTCCATGTTACTCTGATTTAATTAATATATTTGCGGGTTATTTAGAAGGGGTTTTACAATAGTGGTATCAGAGCAGGTCGGTCTATCGGCCAGGTTGTTTATGTGTTTACTCCCTTTTGGTATGCGACATGGGTGTGAAACACTGTCGGTACTTGATTGTTTCCTTTTCGTTGTCTGCATAGGTACGTGTGAAATAAGTGGGGGTGAAGTTTCTTCTCTGAAGTTTTGTGCAAGAGGTTGGTTCAGTATACCGCCGATTGTAAGATGTAAGTATTGCCGAGCAGTTGATGCTTCAAGCATGGTTATGTTTAAGTAGCTTGAAGGGTAAGATTGAAGATGCTGTTGTGGTTTGGTAACGATGGTTGATGCCACCTCATGATTGTTGACTATCTATTGACAAATTGAGGAACTGATCACCCTTAATCTCTTGTTGATAGTAGTCGGGATCGCGTTGGATGGGATGTACTTATTATGCCAGCTTTACAGTGTGTGAAATTAGTTGAGTCGGCAAGAAGAGAAGCGTTATGGTTTGCGTAACGAGAGATTTAGATCTCGGCGAGAGCAAGATAAAGGCATGTGACCTATTGGATGTAATTTTTTATGAAGTGTTCCGTGATGAAGTATGTGGAACGGTGTGAGAGTGCAAGGTGAAGTCTTAATGGGTTTTGTTACTAGAACTAGTTCGAATTCGAGGATGCCTATAAGAGGTCTGCTTCTAGATTGAGAAAGTTGAAGAGTCAACTTGAGGATTTGTTTGAGAAGAAGTTTATTCGTCCGAGTGTTTCGCCGTGGGGTGCTCCAGTGTTGTTGGTTAAGAAGAAAGAAGGTTCAATGAGATTATGTGTTGATTACAGACAGATGAATAAAGTTACAATCAAGAATCGGTATCCTTTGCCGAGGATCGATGATTTGATGGATCAACTAGTTGGAGCTTGTGTATTTAGTAAGATTGATCTGAGATCTGGATATCATCAGATTCGTGTGAAGTCAGAAGATATTCATAAAACTGCATTTAGAACGAGGTATGGACATTACGAGTATTCTGTTATGCCGTTTGGAGTTACTAATGCACCTGGTGTTTTCATGGAGTATATGAACATGATATTTTATCTGTATCTTGATAAGTTTGTGGTGGTGTTCATTGATGATATTCTAGTTTATTCGAAGAGCGATGAAGAGCATGCAGAATATCTCAGAGTTGTGTTGGAATTGTTGAAAGAGAAGAAGCTTTATGCGAAGTTGTCCAAGTGTGAATTCTGGTTAAGTGAAGTAAGTTTTCTTGGCCATGTAATTTCCAAGAATGGAATTGCTGTGGATCCTACGAAGGTAGAAGCAGTATCTCAGTGGGAAGCGCCGAAGAATGCTTCTGAGATTCGTAGTTTTCTGGGTCTTGCAGGTTATTACAGGAAGTTTATAGAAGGATTTTCCAAATTAGCGTTACCGTTGACTAAGTTGACCAGGAAGGGTCAGATGTTTGTTTGGGATGTTGAATGTGAGAAAGGGGTTTCAAGAGCTGAAGAGGAGGTTGACAAGTGCTCCGATCTTGATTTTGCTAAATCCGACTAAGTCTTTTGTTGTGTATTGTGACGCATCATTAATGGGATTAGGTGGTGTGTTGATGCAATATAAGCAGGTGGTGGCTTATGCTTCGAGACAATTGAAAGTACATGAAAGGAATTATCCGACTCATGATTTGGAGTTGGTAGCTGTTGTGTTTGTTTTGAAGTTGTGGAGGCATTATTTATATGGTTCTCGGTTTGAGGTATTCAGTGATCACAAAAGACTGAGGTATCTCTTTGATCAGAAAGAGTTGAATATGAGGCAGAGGAGATGGTTAGAATTTCTAAAGGATTATGATTTCGGTTTGAATTACCATCCCGGTAAGGCAAACATTGTTGCGGATGCCTCGAGTAGGAAGTCCTTGCATATGTCGATGTTAATGGTCCGCGAGTTAGATTTGGTTGAGCAGTTCAGAGATTTAAGTTTGGTATGTGAAACTACTCCGAATAGTGTTAAATTGGGCATGTTGAAACCGACTAGTGGTATTCTGGAAGAAATTCGGAATGTACAGAATTCTGATGTTGGGTTAGTTGATAAATTGACATTGATCAATCAAGGTCAAGGAGGCGAGTTCCGGATTGATGAGAATGGTGTTATGAGATTTGGTAATAGGGTGTGTGTTCCGGATGTTGCAGAGATTAGGAAGAGTATTTTGGAAGAAGGACATCGTAGTGGATTGAGTATTCATCCTGGTGCTACTAAAATGTACCATGATTTGAAGAAGTTGTTTTGGTGGCCGGGAATGAAAAAGGAAATTTCTGAGTTTGTGTATGCTTGTTTGGTTTGTCAGAAGTCGAAGATTGAGCATCAGAAACCGTCAGGATTGATGGAACCGTTGTTTGTTCCGGAATGGAAATGGGATGGAATCTCTATGGATTTTGTGTCTGGTTTGCCAAGGACATCGAAGAATTGTGATTCTATCTGGGTTATTGTTGATCGGTTAACGAAATTTGCTCACTTTATTCCGATAAGAATGGATTATCCGATGGAAAGGTTGGCAGAATTGTATGTTGAGAAGATTGTGAGTTTGCACGGTATTCCTTCTAGTATTGTGTCGGATCGAGATCCGAGGTTTACATCTAAATTCTAGACGGGATTGCAAGAAGCTTTGGGTACTAAGTTGCGTTTGAGTTCCGCTTATCATCTACAGACAGATGGTCAGACGGAGAGAACGATTCAGTCGTTGGAAGATTTGTTAAGAGCTTGTGTGTTGGAGAAAGGTGGAGCTTGGGATAGTTATCTACCATTGATTGAGTTTACCTATAACAATAGTTTTCATTCGAGCATTGGTATGGCTCCGTTTGAGGCATTGTATGGTAGGAGGTGTCGGACACTGTTGTGTTGGTATGAATCTGGAGAGAGTGCTGTGATTGGACCGGAAATTGTCCAACAGACTTCGGAAAAGATTAAGATGATTCAGGAGAAGATGAGGACTTCTCAGAGTCATCATAAAAGTTATCACGATAAGAGGAGGAAAGATCTTGAGTTTAGCGAAGGAGAACATGTTTTTATGCGAGTTACTCCGATGACTGGTATTGGTCGAGCTTTGAAGTCAAAGAAGTTGACTCCATGTTTTATTGGTCCGTTTTAGATTACCAAGAGAGTTGGGAAAGTTGCTTATCAGATTGCTTTGCCGCCGTCACTTGCAAATTTGCATGATGTTTTTCATGTATCTCAGCTAAGGAAGTACATTGCTGATCCGTCTCATGAGATTCGGGTAGACGATATACAGGTACGAGAGAATTTGACTGTGGAAGCGGTACCTGCGAGAATTGAGGATCGGAAGTTGAAACAGTTGCGAGGCAAGGAGATCGCGTTGGTAAGAGTGGCTTGGGGAGGACCAGCAGATGGAAATGTCACTTGGGAGCTGGAGAGCCAGATGAAGGACTCGTATCCCAAACTGTTCGTCTAAGGTATGTTTTCAAGGACGAAAACTCTTTTAGTTGGGGAGAGTTGTGACACCCCAAATTTATTCAAGTGTTTAATAATTAGGAATTTAATTATTAAATTAATTAAAGGCTTAATTAATAATATTTTGGATTAAATGGATGAATTAATTATGAAATTAAAAAGGAAGACGGGGGGTGTAATGTTGAATTAGAGGTGTGTGAAGTAAAAAGCTCTACTAAATAATAACTAATTTATTACTATTATTTGGAAAATAATAAAAGGAAATAAAAAGAAGGATAAAAAGGAAAAGAAAGAAAAAGAAGGTTATTTGGAAAGAAGTCATTGTACGTGAAATTGGAGAAGAGAAGAGAAGAGAGGAAAAAGCCAAACGCCGTGAATTTGAAGGATCATCGCGAGGTAAGGGGTGATTTCAATTATTTAATATGCCTTATAGATTTTGAGATCAATAGAATTGATTAAGCATGTTAGGAATCTCGATTTTTGGAATTCTAGGATTGTGGGATTATCCTTAATTGTGTCAGAGTATAGGAATTGCAACCATTAATGTGATGAATAATTAATAGGAGCGATGGAAACATGATTTATGATGTTGTATTGATGTGTATTGGTTGCATTTTGGTGTTCCAAATGTTATAATTTGTATGGGTATGAATTGGATGGGATTAGAATGAATAATGCTGTCAAAATAGCAGATTTTGACTCTGCAGGTCGTGGGAATCGGTTCCCAGTGGGGAGGAATCGGGTTCCACTGTGTAAACGTACAAAAACTAGCAAAATTGTACGTAGGAACCGGTTCTTGTATAGGTAGGAACCGGGTTCCAGTACATTTTCCAGAAACGTAACTTTTTGAAAAATACTAAACTTTGAAAATTCATAACTTTCAAACCGTAAGTCCGATTTGAGTGCCGTTTTCGGCAGTATTTCTTAAATTTAAAATACTATCTTATAAAATAATAAAAATATTATTTTATGAAAATTATTTTAAAAAGAGTCGAATTCCCGATTTTTGTAAACTTTGGTATTTTGAGAACGATGTAGAATTGTTTGTAAATTATTCTGATTTGGTGAATGAGAACTGATACTTATGTGTTGTGCCTGCTATCCATTATGATTGAGATGTGATCATGTGATATATTGGTTTTGGGATTATTTGGAATTATGTTGTGATCATATTCCGTTGATTTGATGTTGACTTTCCGATTATGCGGTTTGTTATTATGTGCATATTTGGTGTATATGCAATGGTGTATCCATGATAATTGATTGTATCAGGCCCTTGTGGATGAAGTGCATGTTTATGCTATTTGATGTGTGTATGATAAATAATGATATCATGTTTCTTTTGGTTTTGGTTCAGTTATGATAAATTGATGTATTTCATAGACTAATTTGATGTTGCATGCTGGTGATGTGCATGCATATGCATTGTTTTGGTGAAGTTAATTCCCATTGTGTGGAATTTGACTTGTATTGCCGTTAACCGATACCCGGGTGATGATGGGTGGTTAGGCTGGATTCGTGTCCGGTGTTTATGGACGAATCGATGGATTGTTGTATCCGGTTGATAATGGATCAGCTGGATTCGTGTCCGGTGTTTATGGACGAATCGATGGTTGCTGTATCCGGTTGATGATGGATCAGTGTTGGGTGACTTGGTCACGTGATTGGTTCCACATGCATTGTGTCTGCATTTGTGTTTGCATGGAATTGTAACATGTTAGGATGTCTTCCAGTGTTACAATTCTTTGGTTGGTTATTGATTTGTGCATAAGGACTGGTATGATTGAAATTGTGTTTTGAATCTGGATTTATGCTAAAATGGGTGAAATAATATGCTTGTGATATAATGTTGATTGAGAAGCTTATAATGCATGTTAATTATGAGAAATCTCACCCTTACTTTAATGATTTCAGATTAAAGTTAGCAGCTCAGGAGTTGGTGAGGATGGCTCTAGAGCTATGTTAATTTAAGTTCGCGTGTCAGTGTCGTGCTCTGATAGGTTGTAACACTGGGGGAAACGTTTGAATGATGAGTTTTATTTTATACTCTATTGTTTAATTTATGTTGAGAATACTTATGAAGTGAAGTTATTCCGGTTTTGAGATATTTCCGCTGTGTAGAACATGATGTTGATTTGAATATTTATCTTAATAATTCCTTCAGTAAAGCATGACAACTGTAGATTTGAGGTTTTTATATTTATCCTGAATTGTGACATCCTTGTTTTCCATGTTACTCTGATTTAATTAATATATTCGCGGGTTATTTATAAGGGGTGTTACAATAGTGGTATCAGAGCAGGTCGGTCTATCGGCCAGGTTGTTTATGTGTTTACTCCCTTTTGGTATGCGACATGGGTGTGAAACACTGTCGGTACTTGATTGTTTCCATTTCGTTGTCTGCAGAGGTACGTGTGAAATAAGTGGGGGTGAAGTTTCTTCTCTGAAGTTTTGTGCAAGAGGTTGGTTCAGTATACCGCCGATTGTAAGATGTAAGTATTGTCGAGCAGTTGATGCTTCAAGCATGGTTATGTTTAAGTAGCTTGAAGGGTAAGATTGAAGATGTTGTTGTGGTTTGGTAACGATGGTTGATGCCACCTCATGATTGTTGACTATCTATTGACAAATTGAGGAACTGATCACCCTTAATCTCTTGTTGATAGTAGTCGGGATCGCGTTGGATGGGATGTACTTATTGTGCCAGCTTTACAGTGTGTGAAATTAGTTGAGTCGGCAAGAAGAGAAGCGTTATGGTTTGCGTAACGAAAGATTTAGATCTCGGCGAGAGTAAGATAAAGGCATGTGACCTATTGGATGTAATTTTTTATGAAGTGTTCCGTGATGAAGTAAGTGGAACGGTGTGAGAGTGCAAGGTGAAGTCTTAATGGGTTTTGTTACTAGAACTAGTTCGAATTCGAGGATGCCTATAAGAGGTCTGCTTCTAGATTGAGAAAGTTGAAGAGTCAACTTGAGGATTTGTTTGAGAAGAAGTTTATTCGTCCGAGTGTTTCGCCGTGGGGTGCTCCAGTGTTGTTGGTTAAGAAGAAAGAAGGTTCAATGAGATTATGTGTTGATTACAGACAGCTGAATAAAGTTACAATCAAGAATCGGTATCCTTTGCCGAGGATCGATGATTTGATGGATCAACTAGTTGGAGCTTGTGTATTTAGTAAGATTGATCTGAGATCTGGATATCATCAGATTCGTGTGAAGTCGGAAGATATTCAGAAAACTGCATTTAGAACGAGGTATGGACATTACGAGTATTCTGTTATGCCGTTTGGAGTTACTAATGCACCTGGTGTTTTCATGGAGTATATGAACAGGATATTTCATCCGTATCTTGATAGGTTTGTGGTGGTGTTCATTGATGATATTCTAATTTATTCGAAGAGCGATGAAGAGCATGCAGAACATCTCAGAGTTGTGTTGGAATTGTTGAAAGAGAAGAAGCTTTATGCGAAGTTGTCCAAGTGTGAATTCTGGTTAAGTGAAGTAAGTTTTCATGGCCATGTAATTTCCAAGAATGGAATTGTTGTGGATCCTACGAAGGTAGAAGCAGTATCTCAGTGGGAAGCGCCGAAGAATGCTTCTGAGATCCGTAGTTTTCTGGGTCTTGCAGGTTATTACAGGAAGTTTATAGAAGGATTTTCCAAATTAGCGTTACCGTTGACTAAGTTGACCAGGAAGGGTCAGATGTTTGTTTGGGATGTTGAATGTGAGAAAGGGGTTTCAAGAGCTGAAGAGGAGGTTGACAAGTGCTCCGATCTTGATTTTGCTAAATTCGACTAAGTCTTTTGTTGTGTATTGTGACGCATCATTAATGGGATTAGGTGGTGTGTTGATGCAAGATAAGCAGGTGGTGGCTTATGCTTCGAGACAATTGAAAGTACATGAAAGGAATTATCCTACTCATGATTTGGAGTTGGCAGCTGTTGTGTTTGTTTTGAAGTTGTGGAGGCATTATTTATATGGTTCTCGGTTTGAGGTGTTCAGTGATCACAAAAGTCTGAGGTATCTCTTTGATCAGAAAGAGTTGAATATGAGGCAGAGGAGATGGTTAGAATTTCTAAAGGATTATAATTTCGGTTTGAATTACCATCCCGGTAAGGCAAACGTTGTTGCGGATGCCTCGAGTAGGAAGTCCTTGCATATGTCGATGTTAATGGTCTGTGAGTTAGATTTGGTTGAGCAGTTCGGAGATTTAAGTTTGGTATGTGAAACTACTCCGAATAGTGTGAAATTGGGCATGTTGAAACTGACTAGTGGTATTCTGGAAGAAATTCGGAATGGACAAAAGTCCGATGTTGGGTTAGTTGATAAATTGACATTGATCAATCAAGGTCAAGGAGGCGAGTTCCGGATTGATGAGAATGGTGTTATGAGATTTGGTAATAGGGTGTGTGTTCCGGATGTTGCAGAGATTAGGAAGAGTATTTTGGAAGAAGGACATCGTAGTGGATTGAGTATTCATCCTGGTGCTACTAAAATGTACCATGATTTGAAGAAGTTGTTTTGGTGGCCGGGAATGAAAAAGGAAATTGTTGAGTTTGTGTATGCTTGTTTGGTTTGTCAGAAGTCGAAGATTAAGCATCAGAAACCGTCCGGATTGATGGAACCGTTGTTTGTTCCGGAATGGAAATGGGATGGAATCTCTATGGATTTTGTGTCTGGTTTGCCAAGGACATCGAAGAATTGTGATTCTATCTGGGTTATTGTTGATCGGTTAACGAAATTTGCTCACTTTATTCCGATAAGAATGGATTATCCGATGGAAAGGTTGGCAGAATTGTATGTTGAGAAGATTGTGAGTTTGCACGATATTCCTTCTAGTATTGTGTCGGATCGAGATCCGAGGTTTACATCTAAATTCTGGACGGGATTGCAAGAAGCTTTGGGTACTAAGTTGCGTTTGAGTTCCGCTTATCATCCACAGACAGATGGTCAGACAGAGAGAACGATTCAGTCGTTGGAAGATTTGTTAAGAGCTTGTGTGTTGGAGAAAGGTGGAGCTTAGGATAGTTATCTACCATTGATTGAGTTTACCTACAACAATAGTTTTCATTCGAGCATTGGTATGGCTCCGTTTGAGGCATTGTATGGTAGGAGGTGCCGGACACCATTGTGTTGGTATGAATCTGGAGAGAGTGCTGTGATTGGACCAGAAATTGTCCAACAGACTTCGGAAAAGATTAAGATGATTCAGGAGAAGATGAGGACTTCTCAGAGTCGTCAGAAAAGTTATCACGATAAGAGGAGGAAAGATCTTGAGTTTAGCGAAGGAGAACATGTTTTTATGCGAGTTACTCCGATGACTGGTATTGGTCGAGCTTTGAAGTCAAAGAAGTTGACTCCATGTTTTATTGGTCCGTTTCAGATTACCAAGAGAGTTGGGAAAGTTGCTTATCAGATTGCTTTGCCGCCGTCACTTGCAAATTTGCATGATGTTTTTCATGTATCTCAGCTAAGGAAGTACATTGTTGATCCGTCTCATGAGATTCGGGTAGACGATATACAGGTACGAGAGAATTTGACTGTGGAAGCGGTACCTGCGAGAATTGAGGATCGGAAGTTGAAACAGTTGCGAGGCAAGGAGATCGCGTTGGTAAGAGTGGCTTGGGGAGGACCAGCAGATGGAAATGTCACTTGGGAGCTGGAGAGCCAGATGAAGGACTCGTATCCTAAACTGTTCGTCTAAGGTATGTTTTCGAGGACGAAAACTCTTTTAGTTGGGGAGAGTTGTGACACCCCAAATTTATTCAAGTGTTAAATAATTAGGAATTTAATTATTAAATTAATTAAAGGCTTAATTAATAATATTTTGGATTAAATGTATGAATTAATTATGAAATTAAAAAGGAAGACGGGGGGTGTAAGGTTGAATTAGAGGTGTGTGAAGTAAAAAGCTCTACTAAGTAATAACTAATTTATTACTATTATTTGGAAAATAATAAAAGGAAATAAAAAGAAGGATAAAAAGGAAAAGAAAGAAAAAGAAGGTTATTTGAAAAGAAATCATTGTACGTGAAATTGGAGAAGAGAAGAGAAGAGAGGAAAAAGCCAAACGCCGTGAATTCGAAGGATCATCGCGAGGTAAGGGGTGATTTCAATTATTTAATATGCCTTATAGATTTTGAGATCAATAGAATTGATTAAGCATGTTAGGAATCTCGATTTTTGGAATTCTAGGTTTGTGGGATTATCCCTAATTGTGTCAGAGTATAGGAATTGCAACCATTAATGTGATGAATAATTAATAGGAGCGATGGAAACATGATTTATGATGTTGTATTGATGTGTATTGGTTGCATTTTGGTGTTCCAAATGTTATAATTCGTATGGGTATGAATTGGATGGGATTGGAATGAATAATGCTGTCAAAATAGCAGATTTTGACTCTGCAGGTCGTGGGAACCGGTTCCCAGTGGGGAGGAACCGGGTTCCACTGTGTAAATGTACAAAAACTAGCAAAATTGTATGTAGGAACCGGTTCCTGTATAGGTAGGAACCGGGTTCCAGTACATTTTCCAGAAACGTAACTTTTTGAAAAATACTAAATTTTGAAAATTTATAACTTTCAAACCGTAAGTCCGATTTGAGTGCCGTTTTCGGCAGTATTTCTTAAATTAAAAATACTATCTTATAAAATAATAAAAATATTATTTTATGAAAATTATTTTAAAAAGAGTCGAATTCCCGATTTTTGTAAACTTTGGTATTTTGAGAACGATGTAGAATTGTTTGTAAATTATTCTGATTTGGTGAATGAGAACTGATACTTATGTGTTGTGCCTGCTATCCATTATGATTGAGATGTGATCATGTGATATATTGGTTTTGGGATTATTTGGAATTATGTTGTGATCATATTCCGTTGATTTGATGTTGACTTTCCGATTATGCGGTTTGTTATTATGTGCATATTTGGTGTATATGCAATGGTGTATCCATGATAATTGATTGTATCAGGCCCTTGTGGATGAAGTGCATGTTTATGCTATTTGATGTGTGTATGATAAATAATGATATCATGTTTCTTTTGGTTTTGGTTCAGTTATGATAAATTGATGTATTTCATAGACTAATTTGATGTTGCATGCTGGTGATGTGCATGCATATGCATTGTTTTGGTGAAGTTAATTCCCATTGTGTGGAATTTGACTTGTATTGCCGTTAACCGATACCCGGGTGATGATGGGTGGTTAGGCTGGATTCGTGTCCGGTGTTTATGGACGAATCGATGGATTGCTGTATCCGGTTGATAATGGATCAGCTGGATTCGTGTCCGGTGTTTATGGACGAATCGATGGTTGCTGTATCCGGTTGATGATGGATCAGTTGGATTCGTGTCTGGTGTTTATGGACGAATCGATGGTTGCTGTATCCGGTTGATGATGGATCAGTGTTGGGTGACTTGGTCACGTGATTGGTTCCACATGCATTGTGTCTGCATTTGTGTTTGCATGGAATTGTAACATGTTAGGATGTCTTCCAGTGTTACAATTCTTTGGTTGGTTATTGATTTGTGCATAAGGACTGGTATGATTGAAATTGTGTGTTGAATATGGATTTATGCTAAAATGGGTGAAATAATATGCTTGTGATATAATGTTGATTGAGAAGCTTATAATGCATGTTAATTATGAGAAATCTCACCCTTACTTTAATGATTTCAGATTAAAGTTAGCAGCTCAGGAGTTGGTGAGGATGGCTCTAGAGCTATGTTACTTTAAGTCCGTGTGTCAGTGTCGTGCTCTGATAGGTTGTAACACTGGGGGAAACGTTTGAATGATGAGTTTTATTTTATACTCTATTGTTTAATTTATGTTGGGAATACTTATGAAGTGAAGTTATTCCGGTTTTGAGATATTTCCGCTGTGTAGAACATGATGTTGATTTGAATATTTATCTTAATAATTCCTTCAGTAAAGCATGACAACTGTATATTTGAGGTTTTTATATTTATCCTGAATTGTGAAATCCTTGTTTTCCATGTTACTCTGATTTAATTAATATATTCGCGGGTTATTTAGAAGGGGTGTTACACAGATCAGAGTAATAAACCTTCTACTGATAGACAAGTGACAAGATGACGTGACATAGTCGTACACTTTAATCCCTGACTTTTTCCTGAAATGTCCTTTCAGATTTTCATTCCATCAGGATAACCTTTTTTGCCCAAGCCACCTTTTCAGGTTTCGACTTGCCGGGTGTACAGTTTTTTCCATATGTATATCCCTAATTTTTGCCCGAACCCTTTTGGTTCACCGGGATGCCCTTATTTTTGCCTAGGCCAGTCAACCTAGCGGGTCTTTGTTCATGTATAGTGTTTTCTAACTATGTCCATGTTCACCGGGTACAGAGAATTGTCATTGTCCATAGTAGTAAGTGTTGCCACACTTCTAGAAGATGTTTGTTTGATCGTACATGATTCGTTGCTAGAATTCATGTCCAATGCCTCAAGTGATTCAGATGGAGTTCTGCCCCTGCTATTTGGCATTTTTGAGAGATTCCTTGAATCTTGACTTGACTGCCCCAGATGATGGACAATGATCATGCCGTGCCCCTTGATTGGAAATGTTTTTCCACTTGAGGTGAACCTTTTCATTGAGAAGGTTTTTGTTCACTAGATATTTGTCATGTGAATTTCTTTGTTGTCTAACAGATAACTATATGCAAACAACGATATTCAAATAACGTAAAGTTTATGCTTGTCTTGAAGTTTAAAAATTCATTTTTTAGTAAAACAAGATTTGCAAGCGGGTGATATCAACTCAGGATTTATAGCAAGTCCTACAGGAGTCGTGATACCTTTTGTAACAATATGCTTCTGAACTAACCCATGCTTCAGTTAGGACTTTTAAGGGTTGTAACGTGGTCTGGTTCACGGTTTAAGAAACAAAAGATAAAGGCTCAAAATTTATTTGCACCCACCCGTTCTTTGTAATGTTCTTCAATCATATGCTCAGTTAATCGTGCATTTCGAATCCCGGTTGAGTTCTGGAATGTTTGCCCCGATATTCCGGTGATGGTTCAAAAATTGAACATTTGTTTGAGAAGACAGTCATTTTTGAGACCATTTCTTTTTGTTGAGGATTTGTAGGACCTCATTTTTTTTTCTATCCCTGTCTTTTTCCTGAACTGTTTCTTTTGTGATTACAGCCGGCGGGATGCCCCAGTTTTTTTCTTAAGTCTCCTTCATAGGTTTTGACTTAATGGGCTTTTATTTTGAGAGACAATGATTTCCTGTTCTTAATGATTATGTGAAACCATCACCATCTTTTGGAGAGCATCTTATACATTATTTTTTGTGTATGAAGGGAAAATTTGCGACTGAATGCACATCTAAATTAACTAAGAAAACTACCATGCCCCAGGTTATGAATAAGGGTTTTAATTTGTGTGAAAATATAACTCCTACTTCTTAGGCTCAAAGGGGTTGACTAGAGATTATCTTTCTTATAACTCCACTATTTAGGATTTGAAACAATGCATGTACATTGTCAGTGGGGTCTGTTCAAAAGCATACTATAGAGATTATGGTATCGTTCTCGTCATCCTCCCTCTAAAGGCTTAGAGCTTTTAATCAAGAGTTGAATATCACAAAAAGGAAGTAAGAAAGCAGTTTAAGCATAATAAAAACAAATTAATTCAAGACAGACATGTGCAATGCATTAATGAAATAACAAAGTTTGACATGACAATAATTGTTTGAACAAAGAAAATACAACTTGAGAATTCAAATGAACAAAAATTTTCTCAATCCTGGCCATGATTTGACATGGGAGCAGTGATCATGTTGGGAGTCTCAGGAGGGTCGAACTCAATCTCCTTGGCGTCAATCATATTTTGAATCTTGTATTCCAGTGCCCAATAATCGTTAGTATCGTGCCCAGGACTGCCAAAATGATAGGCACACCTCACATTAGGATTGTAGTTAGGAGAGGAAGTCTTAGGGTTTGGATGAGGTCCTATCAATGTAATTAAATTCATCCTCAACATATGTTGTAATGCTTGAGACAGCGGCATGTTGATCTTGGTAAACCGTCTCTTAGGCTCGTCTTGCCTTCGACAATTACCCTGTTGTTGTGGTTGTTGCACGCGTGCCAAATTAGAGACCAGTACTGCCCCTAGAGATTGGTGGTAGTATGCCTTATTACGACCCTTCTGGCCATACACAATATTGGCATCCCTCTTACCAGAAAATGGCTTCTTCTCTGCATTAGAAGATGCAGCCATCAGGATCTTCCCACTCTTGATACCACTTTCGATCCTTTCTCCAGTCAGAACCATCTTTGTGAACCCGGATGAGGAACTCCCAATCAACAGTTTAAAGATTGGTCCTGTCAGAGTGCCCATGAACATGTATACCATTTCCCGATCATTCAGAGGAGGTTGTACCCTGCCAGCTAGATCCCTCAGTTTCTACGCATATTCCTTGAACCCTTCTCTTGAGCTCATGGATATATTCTGCAGTTGCACTCGAGTTGGTGCCAGGTCAGCATTGTATTGGTACTGCTTGTAGAAAGCAGCAGCAAAGTCTTCCCATGTATGGATGTCAGTTCCTTCTAGCTGATAGAACCAATCCAGTTGAGTGCTAGCCAAACTTTCTTGGAAGAAATGGACCCATAGCTTCCGGTCAGCAGTGTGAGATTGGATCATTTTGACATATAACCTCAAGTGAAGCTTGGGACAGGAGACACCGTCATATTTTACAAAGATAGGGACCTTGAACTTAGGTGGGATGACCACCCCTGGAACCAAACCTAATTCTTCAAAATCCAGACCGGGCACCCTCTGGATCTCCATGGCATTGAGCCGATCCTCTAACCATTTGTATTTATCGTTAGCAGAAGGATATTGCTCCTCAGAATAGTTAGGTTCATCTTCTTCAGACGCTGGATTGTTGTCTCCTTCCTCTGATTCCTCGTCATTTTCCACTTGATTATCCCTCTCCTTTGATGGGGTTGCGAAATCTAGATCTCGGTTAGCTGGTCTTCTTCTTCCCACACTCAAAATATGAACTGGTTTCTTTGCCTTCTTAGTCTTCTCTTTGACGACCAGAGATTTCAGGTCTTCTTACCCCTGGGTCAGAGCCAGGAACATTTGTTGGAACTGAGTGTTTTGAGCTTGAAGGTATTTGATTGTTTGTTCAAGAGCCATTTCCTTTTGCTGAAATAAACAGTCAAAAGATAAGAAACCTGCCTGGGGAATATCTGTTATGAATTGACATGTATGATATGCAAATATTTTCAAGGATCTCGCGGGTTAAACAAGAAAATGTCAGAAGTTGAATTTTGCAGCTTTGATTGAAGAACTTGGCATCGTTGAAAGTCCTTCTACGAGAGTCAAGCTTACCATATTGAGTGGGTCATATCCCTTGACCCAAATTGTTACTTTGGTCTTTTGACAGCATTGGCTAGAGGAAAATGAATCCCCTTGCCCCCTGCTAGACGTCTACTTTATCATAACCTGCATCACAGGCCCTTGAGATCCTTGAAATGGTCAAGGAAATGCTATGGTATGATGCTATGATGTGTATGTTATGCATCAAGCAAAAATGCAGGGTAAGAAACCAATTTATTGGATTTATACAAACAAGGTCTTGCAAGGAATATAAACAAAGCCCTGCAATGAGTTCAAATTATTAGGTAAAGAAAGCAAACAAGTCACACAAGTAGCCTTAGGTTTAGGCTTGCATGGATTCCATAGGTTAGTACCCTCTTGAAGTTTAGTTGGCTCAACCTGTCTTAGAAATAGTAAAAGGGTTCTAAGGAGTCTCAATATCACTGATCTTTCTTTATCGAGCATTATTTCAGCTTAGCAAACTTTTCTTGCGGCCGAAACATCCCGAAAGTCTGATCTCAATGAGTGTAGTATCGAGTATCAACTGATTCCCAGCTTTACACATATGCCAGCTATCTCACTACTTTATAATGGCCAAGTTTGTTCAACTAAGGTTCTAAGGTTCGTTAGTGCTTCACGACACCATGCGACAACCCCGTATTCTCCTCGATTCAACACATGGGATACCGGTACCAACCAAAGTGTCACACCAACACAGCTATCGCTTCAATCATATCGGTCTACACTGTACAGTCTCCACGATCTATTGATGTTTACCTAAAAAGATGCCCCAGATCCGGGTATAGGATCTTTAAAGAATACCCCAACAAATCCTCGAAGATAAAGCAGTCAAAGCAAACAAAGAAAGCAATTTTAAAATGATCTAGACCCTAAGGTAAACCCCACTTTATAAATGTCCCCAGCAGAGTCGACAGTTCTGTGATACGGTGGCAGAACCGACTGTTATACTGGTTTTGCATTTTGTATTCGCAAATGTTGCGGTAAGCAAGAGTCGCCACCAACTTTTCTTTTATCTAACAAAGGAAAGGGTGAAAAGAACAGAAAAAAGACCTTTCGAGAGTTTCTGAGTAAGGGGGTAGATTATGGAAAGGGAAGGTGTTAACACCCTTTCCTTCCGTAGTTTTCTACGGGATCTTAGATGCTAGCTCATGTTTTTAAAATTGCTTGTGCTTTGTGTATTTTGAAAATTGTTTTGAAAATACCTTAGTGCGGCGATTCACTTTGTGATAACTCTTGTATCAGTCCTCAAGAGTGTTGACAAGGTAAATGTTTTTGTAAGTGTTTTGAAATATTTTTGTGTAGGTGCAAAAAGTTATTTTGAGCAAGCATCTAAGAACTTATCTACTTATACTCGAAAAGGTCATTCTTTTCTCCCTATCCTTTAGACAGTGTTATCCTACTATTAGTGAGTAAGTAGCCATATCGTTGGATGTATGAGGGACAAGCGCGGGTCATCGTTATGGTCATAGAAGGTAACATATATGGATACCTTAGCAGTTCGAAGGGACTGACATCATATATTCGTAGACAACATCGAAGGACAAGATCATTTCTCATAGGCAACTCAAGGGACATTGAGGGACTATGATCTTTATAATGAATTTAACTGAGGGTCTTTGCTAGGGATATCCCTATGTTCGAGGGACATTACCATTGTTTTTCCGAAGGCAACAAGTGAGGTTACTCTAGAGGTGCGAGTGTGCAAATGATTTAGTTCGGTTATTTATCTTGAAATTAGGGTTTTCTATTGTTCATTTTTATCTTTCTATACAATTCTATTAATCTAAGCATTGCATAAAATATAGTAGCTGAAGGTAAAGGCGGAAATGTAAACCTAGGCTATTACAGAGCTTTGGGGCAGTTACATAATAGTGAAGAGTGCGGAAAAGAAATCCTAAAACTGTTACATCCTGGAAATAATTACATGATAATGATAAAAAAGCGGGAAAAATAAAGCTAAGCTATTACAGTTGAATGTGCCCTATACACTTTATCTAAGAAAATAAAAAAAAGATAAAAATAACAAAGAAAAATATTTTGGTGATTTTTTATGAAAAAAATGATTTATGATAATTAATGAAATAAACCTAAAAAACCTAATTAATTTTAATTAATAAAAAATGTTAATTTTGAAAAAAGGTTAATTAAAATATCTAAAACCTAATTAATTCGAATTAAAAAAAGGGTTAATTTTGAAAAAAAAGTTAATTAAAAAACCTAATTAATTTTAGTTAAATTTTTTTAAAAAAAAAGATTATGTTTAATGATTAACAAAAAAGAATCAAGTTTGCCAAAAAATAGATAGAGGAAGAAACATCAATGGGAAATAGGGATAGAAAATAAAAATAATTCAAATGTCAGGGGTGAGTATTGAACCAAAAATTAATTTAAAACTTAAAATTAAATTAAAAAACTTAAAATTAATTATTCGAGTTTATTATAAAAAATCAAAGGTTTGTGAACGCCCTTAGCCTCCTTAGGATGCCTGCCTTACCATGAGCCATGCATTGATTGTTGTTCTGTTTTGGCCTCAATGTTTTGTAATAAACCTGCATGGGACCATTAGATGGTCCAAACCTGTAGTGTTGAATCTCATGAACACATTAAACAAATTAGTATACCATGAAATACAAAAAAAAATATATATAAAAATTTGTAATGTTAAAACCGATATGGCATGTATGAATGCTTCTACACCCTTTTGATCATGAAGATCAAACCAGCCTTACCCTTACTGGAGAATGAGATGGATTGTTTGTAGTAAGATGTGGGTTTGTGTTTGTAGTGAGATGGGGGTTTGTAACAAGGATTTTAAGATTTCTAGGGTTCTTGAAAGAATTTGATATTTTGACAAGGTTGTGGCAAAGGTTTTTTTCCGTGTCATGTTTGTGTGAAAAGAATGAGATTATATAATGGAAATTAGAGCAAAGATATGGGCTTTGAATGTTCAATTGGGCCTCCAATAACCACAAGCAATAATGCAGATTCTTATTCACTTGAGTCTGACACGTTCCAGGCTAAATCGTAGGGACTTAAGTGCAATTTTTGAAGTTGAAATGTGAAAACAAAATGTAGTCGACATAGAGAAAAAACTCCTGTCCAAAAATGGGCTCAATCGGATAAACAGTGAATTAGTTATGAATTTTTGAAGTTTCGCCTCAGACAAACTTATTTTGGGCTCCAGTTTCAACTCTGACACGTTCTTCAATAAAAAACTGGTATTGATTGGAACAGAACCCGGTATCGACTTTAGAAGAAAAGTTGTAGATCTCTGAGTTAGTGACCTTGTGTAAGACGATGGGCCCGATCCGATAAAAATTGACCGAGTTATGAATTTTCGAAGTTTTGACCCAGGTGAAATAATATTCAACATTCAGGATTTTCGGCGCGTCACGCGCACTCTGGGCAAAAAACGAAGGCATTTTGGATACCGTTCGAACTCGATACCTCATGTGAAAAGCCAACTAAATTTGTGAAATTTTGGCGCAAGAACCAGCTCAATACAATGAAAATCGACCAAGTTATGATTTGCTGAACATGACGCAAATAAACTTCGGTCACAAATTTTTTGTACGAAAATACTTGATAAATCTGCATTTTTGAAGACCTTTTGATCGAAATTGGCTTCCATCCGTGAGAGATGAAAATGTAGATGACGTCAAGACATAATTTTGGCCACCGGAACGGATTTAAAACGGGCCACGATCTTCAAGTTATAAATTTTTTTAGTGCGTAAAAACTGCATTTTCAGCATACTTTTCACCATATTTCTTCGAGAAAAAATCGCACATTGGGAGACCTTCTTTAAAGAATTGGCTCTCGAGCCGAACCTGAATTTGAGAATATGTTATCAGGGATATCTTGGCGAAGGAACACATGAATATGACGCGCCGAGTTGGACTTGTGAATCTTTGAACCCCGAATCATTGCGAAGTGGCGAACCGATCTTCAGCACGGAAAATACTCTGAGAACATCCATTGGCGAAATAAACGTCACTTGTAACCCGACGAAGCTCGCTAAATATACCTTGATTCCATAATCATAAAACTAATGATATGCGTGTATGTAATAATGAAAATAAAGAGGGTAAATTTTGGGGTACAACAATATGCCTCTATGAAAGTAGAGACATCTGAAATGCCAATCACATATTGAAAGGGTGTGAATTGGTATCCAAACGAGAAATACCAGAAAACTGAGTTTAAGGCTACAGAACTGTCTCAAACTCACTTTAGAAATTATCATCGTAATAGTTGTGCCTAAAATCAATCCTAAATGAAAAAGTCACACTAATGAAAATAGGTAGTTTGTTGGTTTATGACACGACAACACGCTAAGGAAAATAGATGTAGTCTAACTTTTCTATTTTCTACAAAACAATTTTATTTCTAGTAAGATAATGAGAGTCTACATGAATTTGTTTAGGATAATAATTATGAACATTGAGTCATTTTTAAAAGAGTTTATTTTTAGAACAAAATAAAATTTCAAATCAATATTATTGACCTACTTAGATAACTATAGAGATAGCAAAACTCGATATTCGAATTGGCCTCTAAGGAACGATGAATCTCTTTATTTTACTTTGATATAGATGTAAACTTGCAATGTGTCAATATGACTCAACAACTTAGCTGCACATCTAGGATTTACCATTGACCATGCCCCATTTGACTACGTCTAAGTACCTATTTTTAAAAGCAAACCTAAATTCAAACATCTTTAGGCCATCTCATATAAGGTAATACTAATCTATCTACCTTGAAAGGGAATATTCTTTCCATGATGGGCCATGTTTATATGGTTAGATCTCTATCATCCATGAAATGTCACTTTATAACCTCAAAACCTATGGGTGTCAAATGGTTCTTTTGAATAGATTGGATAACTACATTAGAATCCTTGTTTCAACATGCAATCTTGACACAAGAAAGCTTGTTACTCTTTATTAGGAGAAAGTTTGCACTCATATCCTCGTAAGAGAACTTGGTATGAGAAAAATCAGGAGCATTAATAAAGTAGGATGTCTCACTCTCGTATGTAGCATGCTTACAACATACAAATAATAAACCATGACCCTTAGAAGCAGATGCTTCAAAAACAAATAACATAGTAAGCATCATATATCCTCCTTAGTATGATTTGGTTTAAAGTATGCTTTGAATGATACTGAAGATCATGGCATGTGCCAAATAGGGAATGATAAATGAATTTATTTATAGTGTGGCAACTGGTTATACTATAAAATTAAAGACTATATTTTCCTTCAAAATTAACTTAACTACCTATAAACTATTGTTAATTAAGGACTAATTCAAGAAAGTAATTGTAACATTCCTTTCACCATATTTGCACCAGATGTAATGAATGATATCCTCAAAATCATTCCCACTCTTTATGAAAATGACAACGACACTCTAATTTGAAAATTTTTAAGCAATGATTCACTTACATTCAACGAAGCCTATGAATTCCATAGTACTGAATATGCACAAGTTAGTTGAGCCAAAATCATATGGCAACCATACATCCCGCTTGCAAAATCTCCCATCTTTTATAGACTCGTGCATAATGTGATTGCCACATATGGTAATCTTAGAAGGAGAGGAATTACATATGTTTTTAGATGTTATATATGCACTCAAAATTTGGAGACTCCATAACACCTCTCTTTGAATTGCAACCACACGTTGCAATTATGTACATGGTTGAAATCTTTATCTTGCATACAACTTAATTGAACTACCTTTGTGAGCCTTTACAATATTACTAATCGAGGTTGGAGTCCACAACTCAAGAATCTTATTATTGCAATCAATGCCTTAATCATCTGGAAAACTTGGTACACAAAAATCAACTTAGATTTAACACACTCGGATAAACTTTGGCAAGGAACTTAAAAACATAAAAAACTTGATTTACAATGCAATAATCTATCTTAAAATACATATATACTCATCGATGCATGAATTTAGTATCCTAAAACACTTTGATATCAATTATCGACCCCTCCCTGTCCCATGCACTAAACAAAACAATTAGAAATGCCCATAAGAATAAATGTAACACAAATGAGGAATAATGAGAGAGTCTTGGTCTTGCAACCTATGAAGGAATGTTTTGTGATTCATTCAACACTTTTATGTGCATTGTCAACAAATATTGGCATCATGATCTCTTTTCAAGTTAAACATACAAAACATTTTCACTATAGAGTACACTTCTAAGAGAGTATGAAATCAACTTTGATTTGAAAGCCATTCACTACTTACCATATAAACATTCACTAATACTATCATTGTCTCATGGAATCTTCTATCAAAATGAAAAAGCTGTCTTCATATCCATAAATCATTCTATTTTAACCGTAAAGATAATAATTATGTTGATCGTCTAGAAAATACAAATTTTTACATTCAAGATGAGATATGGCAGAACTCCATCCTAATTTATATTTGTGTGAAGAATAATTTCATAAAAAATAGACTCGATTACTTAATTTCATTTTTGTAGTTGCAGATGATGTGTTGACGTGTTTCCAATCACTAGCTTCTTGCTGGTGACATGAGATACAAATATTTAATCTTGAAAGTGATGAGACAACTAAAAAGCCAGTGTAGAGATTTCACCTTTTTTAATGTTGGTTTTTTCATAGGTTAATGTTTTGTTGGATGAGTTGCTAAAATTTGAATTTTAGATTGTGCAGAAATTGCACACTTTCATTTGGGATTGTGCAGATGCAATATAACCGACTCAGAATCATTGCTGATCAAATACACCTTATGTACAAATTTAATGAATTTTAAACGGTGGTTTTTGTATCGCATTACATATTTTTACTATCAATTTCCTTTTTTTCTTCTTATCCTTAACTAGTGTATATTATTTATATATCAAATTTTAAATTTTCCATTTATTGTCTTATTAGTAAATTCCTCAAATAACTATTTTCTTGATACAACAATTCCAATTTTTCTAATTCTATTATTATTGCTACGCATACATTCAATTCAAATTTCCTTTAATTTTCATTACAAAATGAATCTTTATAATCTACATCAATAAAAACTTCTATTGACTGCTGTAAATTTTGTTATCTAACTTTAACAACTATAATTCATTTATATTGCAGCATGAATAATTATAAAATAAATTTAAAAATATATAAATGAAAGAATCAACTCGACTATCACCTTAAAATTTGATACATAATCCTCAATTTTATATAAATGTTTAGTAACCGCTTTGAAACTTTGTCCGACGGATATGAAAGGTCTTCACTCTTTCATTTTCTTTTATTTTTCACATTTTCGGTTCTCTCTTATTACTATTTCCACTCTCTATCTTCATCCTTTGCCCATTTTCCGTTCATAATACTTTGTACCTTGCTTTCTTTCTTTCATCAAACCCCACTGTAACCAAAAAAGATAAATCATCATCAAAACCCTACTCTCTCACACACACTTTTTTTCCTATCATTTCTCTCCATTTTCTTTCCTATTTCTACTACAACTCTGCTCAAGGAACGTGTGTGATTGTCATGTCACCAGCTTTTTGATGTTACATTGAAGAGTACTATACTTTTTCCACAATGCACAATGGAATCTGGCCTTTCGAGGTTCTTTCGAGTCCCGTTCTAAATTACAACCAGACTCTACCTAAACCCTAATTTTCCTCCCAAAAAGTCAACCCATTTTCTAAATCAAGTCAATTTCAATCCTTTATGGGTTTTCCATTTTGGGTTTCTGATTAATGGGTTCTCGTAGCTCACTTTGAAGGTTGAAAATTCAAGATCTGTTTTTTTGGGCCACGTCATTGTGCACACCAGGCGTTTGCTTTAAGTTTCATGAGTTATGATCCTTTTTTTGTATGTTTTTTAGCTGATAAAAGGGTTTCAGTGGATTTTCATGGGTAGTTTTGATTGACAATTAGAGTGAGTAGTGAGGTTAGAAGAGAAGAAATTGGTAGGTGACTGTGTTTTGGTGAGTTGTGGGACAAAAATTAGGGAGATTTGTGTCAATGTCAGCCTCAGGAGGTCCTAGATTGAGGTCTATGAATGTTGCTGACTCAGAAGCAAGGCCTGTGTTTGGTCCTGCTGGAAATAAGACAGGCTCTTATAGTTCTAGGAAAGATGCTTCAAAGCCACTGAGGAAGGCTGAGAAATTGGGGAGCGATGTTGATTTGGCCAGAGAAAAGAAAGATGCTTCTTCTCAGTCACATTCTTCCAGTGTTTCTTCAGTGCTGCGCCGACACGAGCAGTTGTTGCATTCTAATTTGTCTATGAATGCTTCGTGTTCCTCTGACGCGTCTACTGATTCATTTCATAGCCGGGCTTCTACTGGAAGGTTGACTCGGTCTAATAGCTATGGTTTTACAAGGAAGCGGTATGTGTCGAAGCCAAGGAGTGTTGTTTCTGATGGTGTGTTAGAATCCCCTCCTCCTGATGGCGCACAATCCAAGAAGAGGTGTGCTTGGATCACTCCTAATACTGGTTTGTTCAACTCCTTCCTCCAATTTTTTCCTAAATTTTTAAGAAGGCATGCTATACTGATTTTAAAACAGCATAGGCAGGGGAATAGTTACCTTGTTTAATTTTGTAGGATTTAGTTCTGTTCATGATACTTTTGGATGCTGAATTGCTTTCATGAGTATTGCTGTTGTAGTTTAATTTCAACTGACTGGTCTCGTTCAATGTGTTTGTATATGCATTTGAGCTGATATTGACATATTGTGTGAACATAGATTTCTTCATTGAAGATTAAGATTTTACTTTAGATATATAACTCCATTTGGACATCGTCATACTATTTCCCATATAAACTAAGTGAATAATAATGAAGTATGGTACATTAATTTTCAATATTTTATTCTGTGTTTCAAATTTTCATTCATGCAATGAGTTTGTAGCTAAAATAGGTAGAACATGCACTGAACTCGTGCTTCTTACGACATATTTTAGTTGATGTTTTTGATCATTGAAGAGAAATTTGGGAATTCCAAGAGAAGTACGCTCTATGAACTTGATATAGGTCAATGGCACTACAGATAAATCTGCACAAGCTATACATTTACTGGAAATTTCTCTATATTACATAATTCAAGTTTTATTTAGTTCTGGGCTACTTTGGCTTTCTTGCAAAGTTTTGTTTTCCTGACTAAGTTTACCTGTTGATATTTAGAGCCATGTTATGCTACTTTCCACGATGAAGAATGGGGAGTTCCAGTACATGATGACAAGTAAGCTTTTATCCTCTAAAAATAGTCTTGTTATGTTGTTTGGAAGAATGTACCTTCCATTAAATTGTGTTTGGCACTCTTAATCACATGTAGGAAACTGTTTGAGGTTCTTGTTCTTTCGAGTGCTCTCTCTGAACTCGCTTGGCCAGCTATTCTAAGCAAGAGACACATTTTTAGGTATTATCGTTGTAGAATTTCTTTTTTATTTCTTTAAAATTATTGTCAATTCTTGTGCACTAATCTTTGCTGGTTGGCGGCTACCTCATACTTAGCCTATTTTTTCTTTAACTTTGTTCGCATTAATATTGTTAACAAAGTTCTTTGCAGGGAAGCTTTTGTTGACTTTGATCCAGTTGCTGTCTCGAAATTAAATGAGAAGAAGATGTTGGCACCAGGAACTTCTGCAAGTTCCTTACTCTCCGATCTGAAATTGCGTGGAATAATTGAGAATGCACGCCAAATATCAAAGGTATATTATTTTTCTCATGACTTTTGCTACCTTCATTATGCAACATGTCCTCTCGGGTTAGATCATAGTTACTTGTTAATTTCTGGGTGAGGACCACTGGAAGTGGTAGCAGAGAGATTACAGGGTTGCGGTATTTTACTGCCATATTCAAAATCTATATTTCTATATTTGGTGTATATGTGCTTTTTGGGATAAACCAGGTATCTATGCAGGCAATTGCAGAGACTGATTAATTGAGTTGTGTAGGACTATAACGGGCGGCAATGCTCTCTCTCAAGAATATTAACACTGCCACATTCTCAGGAATGAATTTGAACCCAAAACCTCTCGTTAACCTAAAAGAGATCCGCACCATTCCATCCAAGAGTTTTTTGGGTGGGTGTATTTAATAACATGTCTAGGAAACAAGTGATGCTCTAGCTATTTTAGACAGTACTTGATACTTTCCATTTTCATGATATATGAATAAAATTGAATCCTGAGGGTATGCTAACCAAGAAAGAAGTCAACTGCTTAATGTTTTGCAAGTTTAGAGGTTTCCCTTTGAAAAAGAACTATATTTTTAATTTTGTATTGATCTTTGGGAGAAACACCTAATCTAGGAAAGTAAGTCTAATAATTTTCATAAAAAGGAAAATCTGCCAAGCAGGATAGCTCAATTCTGTTTCTTTAATTAATGAATTTTGTTCCTTTTTCTGAAGAAAAAATGCTTGAGTAGATTTTCTAAGATCTTCGCTGTAGTATTTTAATTCATATAATTACCATTGGTAACGAGAGATATTGAACCAATTGAATGACTTAAAATTGGTATTTAATGACTATCTGATTAGGGAGGTTTAGGTAATAAGGGTAATTGGGTTGTGGTCCTGGCCCTCATTTAATTTGCATGGACCATATGGGACAACCCATGATATTAATCTTTTGTACAGTATGAGCTTCTTATGTTCTAATTTTCCGCAATGATGAGAGACCTAATTATTTGGATTCTCTAACCAGCCAACATGCTTAGTTGGTGGTATGTGCTTTTAGCCACATAACATTAAAAACTACAATGCATTCTTTTACTCAACTGCCATAATTGCATTCTGCACAACTTGCACCACATCCATGATTGTTGTTGCAACTAACTTTTTGCAGGTTTTACTGATGCCAGGTCATAGAAGAGTTTGGGTCATTTGACAATTACATTTGGAGTTTCGTGAACCACAAACCTATAGTTAGCAAATTTCGATATCCTCGACAGGTTCCTGCTAAAACACCAAAAGCTGAAGTTATTAGCAAAGACCTGTTGAGAAGAGGTTTCCGTGGCGTGGGTCCCACTGTCATATACTCCTTCATGCAGGTTGTGGGGTTAACTAATGACCACCTCATCGGTTGCTTCAGATTTCAGGAATGTGTGGCTGCAGAAGGGAAGGAAGAAAATTCAATCAAGGATGATGCTCAACCAAAGGCATGTGATAGTGTGATGGAATCTGATCTTTCCATTGCCATTGATAATTTGAGTTTGTATGAATCACAGTAAATCTGGTAGATCAAATAGGTAGTACATACTTAGCCTGAGACTGATATTCTACGAGAATTTGTATTAATCTCAAAGGGTTGAATCAACTACCTGTGATGTGTACGATGCTTTCTAGAGGGAAGCCTTAACAAATTGGTGTAGAATTTTTTGTACAGTAAAAAAATACCAGTGATTAGAAATTTCTTTTACTGATTCAGTAACAGCAGTTAATAGATAACCGACTTTCATCATTCTGTATTAACCTCTCAATTTGACCGTGTTAGCTTTCATGTATGCATTGTGTTGTTGAACAGCTAGAGTTTGAACCAATGAACTTCATATGTGGTACACACATTCAATCCGAAATGCCTGAGCTACATATGTTTGAATTGATTGGAACAAGTCCTCTCCCACTTGTGATGGATGACAATGATAGAACAACGGTTTTGTTTTTCTCTCACTGTGGGAACAAGACTCCCATTGTTCATAGACATGTTCGCTACCTTTGGATTCCACCAACAGTGGTGGGGTATTGCTTGCCTCTGAAAATGATTATTGTGGCAGATGATTACTCGTGACCTTAAATGTTTCACGAGCTCAGATTTTAGTGAAACTACACCCAATTTTGTCCATGAGGAAAATAATAAATAATCTCATGTTGTCTCAGTCTGTCACTATCTGCAATTCTATAAGAGATTTGTTAGCAGCAAATTTTAAACTTTGATTCTCTTAAGACTCTTTCATTATATCAATCTATACAAGCAAGTAGATTTATTATATTGTTTGTTTTAAGAGAAATATAAGAGAAAGAAGTGTGTATAATTATAAAAAGACAAAATTATCTTTATGTTAAAGATTGAATTACTTTTTAATAAAAATATAATATAATTACAATTTATTTATTATCTTAATTAACTTAATATTATATTTTAGTGATTAATTAAATATAGTAATATATTTGTCTCTTAAAAATTTGCATTTAAATGTTAGTTTTATTGAATTTTGGGCCTCATGCTATTTACTTCTCTCACCAATTTCATTTATCTATCAATTAGGAGAAATGTATTCTCTCTCTTCAAACTCTCTCGTCTCTATTTCTCTTTCCTCTTTATGCTGTTCCAATCACACCCTAAAAGTCCCATTTGAATATTGAATGGATGATTTACTTATTCCTGTGTTTTTGGTCAAGTATTTACATGCACATACAAATTACTAACACAATCATAGAAGTTTGAGAATGATGACTTGTTTGGTCTTGTGTGAATATAACTATATAGGCCTATGAAGACACATGACTTAAGTAAAAGAAATAGAGGATTTCTTTTTCCACCCTATAATTTTCTAGAGTACTATGCAAAGTCACAAAAATGTTTTTTGAAATAAGAAATGCATTTTCAGGATGCATTAAGATTTGATAAAATATAGGCTGAAATCAGAATTTAATTTCCGATTTATACTTGGACTTACATTTTCGATTTTGTGCTACACATAGAAAGTAGAAAAACACATTGAATAATACCAATTTCATAAATTCAAAATACAATTCATATTATAACATAAGTAATACATTAAGGATTGAAACATACATCAAACATTACACTTTAATGTGCATGTGGACGTTGCAACATCATGATAATATCATCTATCGATCTCGAAACATTCACATCTAGCTCGATCAGAACTTTCGCTTCAAAATGGGTAAAAGTATTCCACATAGTCCATATATCAGCGTCGTTCTTCAGCTCACGGTTGATGAACTCAAGCTTCCCATCTTTGTCAACGGATGGCGAGCGGTACTCGATCTTCACAACTTTACGATTGTCTTCATAAGATAGCAGGTCCTGCAATATGTATTGCAGATCTTCAAGAGGGATGTACTCGGTGAAATTAAATTCTCGTGATGGTGTATTGGTTGTAAAGTGGACATTTTCAACATGTCATTTGATGTTCATTCTGATTTTTTTGGTGTTTTGGTATGAAATAATATGCCAAGTGAGCTTATTTACAGTAGTTGAAGACAAACATAAACCTTACAAATTCTATCCTGTGACAGAGTGTAAATCAGAATTTCATTTCCGGTTTCACCTAAATATGTACCGGAAATATATTTCCGATAAGTCCTCTGGGACTAAAAACCAGAATAGAAACAGAAACAGAAACATACATAGAAACAAAAACAAAAACCTCATGTATTGAAAGATGATATTTTTGGTCAAACTACAAAATGACTATATTCTACAGCATAATACATTGACAAAATGACATATACAATAAAATTATACCTAACTACTTAAATGATCTGAAATAATTATCACCGGCCAAATCCAGATGTACTACCCCTTTTGACTTTTCCTGTTTTTTATATTTCAATTTTGTTCAACTTGTTGTAGTCTTGCATCCTTTCAATAAATTGGCCCGACCAGGTCTCAGAAGGGATTGTGTAATGATTCGTCCACTCCGATGAGTTAAGTGGTATTAGACATCCCAGTTTCAAATATACTTGAACAAAATGCTGCAGATTTGAAACCACCCGACACAGATGATACGATCATTGGGATTTGGTGGTGGGGTAGTGCGCAGTGGGGAAAAGTTTCTGAGAAACCATATCTTGTAAGATTAATACACACTCTCTTATATACACTTGCTATCAGATGAACCATCTCAGTGAAGCACATCCATTTTTCCTCCGGGTGCAAATCCACTGTCGCAAGGTACTAGCGCGTCATAAATCTGTTTAACTTTTTCATTAATCTCGAGTGCACATTTGTATAATTCTCTATTTCTCCTTAACTCTCTGATAAGAGTACCTCAAACAATATGGTGATCCTCTTCCCCTTTACCAAAAAAACTCGAAACAACTCGAAAACCATAATTACTGTCACCCCTGACATTGACAATTTGTTCAATGTACTTGAGCATAAAACTAACATCTCCCGATGAATGGTATTTTTGGTGGAGTTGGTGTAAGAGGTGGTTTGCTAATATAGGCTCCTTTGAAAACACTTTTCTTATATTTCAGAGTAGGTGAATCGGGAAAAACTTTGTCAACGTGTTCAAAATATGAAGGACTCCTCGTTGTTGAATTGTCACCCGATGTTGGTTTCACCTTCTTAGACGCCCATTTAGTTTTTACTGGTTGAGAGGGTGGTTTCAAGTTTGTGGTCTTCGGGAATGCAATCTTTCTCAATTTCTATTTGATGTGGAGTTTGGTGGCGTCATCGGCTTTCAAAAATCTTTCTTGTATTGATTCCCATTCACTCAAGATGGAAATACATGATTTATCTTCTTTCATTTTACCATCATCTCCAAAACTGATTCTCTTCCAATGATTGGAGACTTCGTCCATACATATCGGGCAATCAACTTTCATATTCTTAGATATGACACAAGCAAAAGGGAGTCCATATGTTTTCACAATTGTGCAACCACACTTTGAGCTTTCAGAACCTACATTAGAAGCTCGTTTGACTTCATGAAAAATATAATTCAGAGCTAACCGACCAACTGAGAGTATAGGGTGTTGTCTTTGAACCTGTGTTCCAACACCGTGATACTACGACCAAATATTGTTTGTATCTCATTATGCTGGTTTAGTATCATATGGTTCACAAAATTCCATTCCGTAATCAAATCACCCTTGCTATTTCCCAACCAATTCTTTAGACATGCATGAGCAGACTCAACTCAATTTGTTGTTGTATTTATGAGGTGCATAACCTGATCGGTCCAAGCACAAACAATTTTATCCTTTACCTGGTCCAATATTGTGCTTTCAATATATTTTAATAGATCAAGATAACTCACACAAACCTTCTTGAAATGTAAAACATCATCAACATATAACTGTTTTGTAGATGCATTTATTATAACATTATATGCATCCATAACTTTCTCCACAATAACGCCCACCTTGACCAGTTTTCTATTTTCACATACAATCTATTTTGTCCCTACCGTAGGTTTAACCCAACTTCTTACATTTTTAGTAACGTGGTACCTACAAAGTAGTACATAAGAAGTAGGAAATATCGTTGCAACCGAATTCACTAAAATTGGATGACCGACTAACCTTAGACTTAAATCATGATTGTGTAAACCACATATCACATTAAATCTCCATTTCTTATTTTCCAACAGATAACCATGTAACTTAAATGAACATTCACATTTCCTTGAACCGGTGTCGTCGCATTTCAATTTATGGGTCCGACGCATATATTTCCCACTTCTTTCGCACGTCAAAGTCACAAATGCACATCTTCTACCCGTACCATTATTGGACCTTCCAATCACAACACCAAACCCTAGTTTGGTGGTCTCTGTATGAATCCACTGTAACATGTCTTCACGTAATTCAAACTCTTCTTCTATTTCAAAATGGTCACGAATATCTACCGCCTTAGATAAGAGAGGAGATACGAGAGGTGAAATAACTTGAGACACGTTAGGTTTGGGAATGTTATCGGGATGCACCATACCTAATATGATAAAAAAATATTAAACTAATTAACATACATTTTCTGAAAAAATAACCATAGACATAAATTGAAAATACATTTCTGGTTAAGTTCAACTACTAACTGAAATTATATTTTCGGTATTAGCGTAACCTTTTTCAAGATGAAAAGCAGATTAATGTGAAGAATGAAGATTGAAATGAATAAACTTTATCTTAAATTCCACTTTCTTGAGCTCCTTTTAATATGATGAACCACATGAATGAAGATTTGGAGTGAAAAAATAGATTGAGAATGGAAGGGTTTTTGAGAGGGTTTATGGAAAGATGAAGAAATAATTTTGATCATCCTTGTCCATGCTGGTTACTATTTTAAGTAATATACACTTTTTGTAATATCGGAAGTATATTTCGGGTAATATATAAAAGGACAATGTGACAGAAAATTCAATCTTCCTGCTATATAAACCCAAAATACAATATCGGTTGCAATCGAAACTATAATTTTGGTTCTGTTTTTGCCTTTTGAATAGGGTAGAACCATATTTGATCTATTTGTGTGTGGTGCATGGTGCATATCGGAAATACATTTCTGGTTTCTAAAGACATTTTAGAAATTGCGTAAGGTTTTTCTTTTCACTATAGAGTAGAAAAAGAAATTCTCAAAAAATATATACATATTTTTTCTATGATCACAACAAAAGTACTTTTTCATTAAAAAGAAATGTTACGAGGAAAAGGATAGTATGTGACTGAGAATTTAAAAATCCCCACAAAGGGAAGACAAAATTTCCAATCTCTACTTCATACTCTCTCCGTCTCATAATAAATGTCTCATTTGCACTTTTTTTTTGTCTCAAAATAATTGTCCATTTACAATTCTAATGCATCATTTATTATTATTTTTTCACTACCATACCCCTATTTATTAACTTTCACTTTATTCAACAACTTTATTAACTACAATTAATAGGGGTATTCTAGTAAATGACATTAACTTTTTTCACTAAAATCAACCCATCTAATCATTTTCTTAAGAACTACACATTGCCCAAATAGGACACTTATTATAAGACGGAGGGAGTATCCTTTTACCCCAAACAAAGGGAAAAATTATACGACACATAATACAAATCAACAACTGTTACTACCATAAGATGATTTGATGGTGTCCAAGTTTAGGTCACACAAAACTTTTATTGCTGAAAAATACTCACAAATGAATTTATATTTACTTTCAATCAATTAACTCGAAATATGAATCCTATATATATCCTTATATTACTAGACAAAATCTTTGAGTTAACTAAATAACGCATTCTCGTAATGCCCAAGTTATGATGATGATGCTTTTTGTAACCTTTTTTCCATAAGTTTTTTCTGCCTGAGCTACTTTTATTCGAGACTAATCGAGCACAAAAGAAATAAATTTTAATTTCTTTCCAAAACTTTATGAGGGCCAATACGATTCAATGAGTTTTATTCTGATTTGGAATAGAAAATAGGTAGTAAATTGATGATGTCCAACGTGGAAGGTCTCTAACGCGATGATAGTTATCTTTGATGGTAGGGGAGAGAGTACACCTATAAATTAACACTCCAACATCTAAGCCAGTAAAATTAGAGAAATAAAACTTGCAAGTGTGTAATAAACCATACCGTGGTGCAACACATTGTAACACTTATATCATAATGACTGTTAAAACCGTCTCTAATGAATGTGGCGTTGTTATGCCTTGCTATAGTGAAAATTCCCCCCCCCCCCCCCAATGATTTCTGAAAACAACTTACGGGTTCTCCAAACACGGATGTTAATCTATCGCTTGTTCAGACTCAATTTTTGAAAATAGTTTACGGACGCTTCCCAACATGGATGCTTCTCTATTGCTTATTCAACATCAAGACCTCTGAAAACAGTTTACGGGTTCTACAGACACGGATGTCAACCTATCGCTTGTTCAGGTTCTTCAACTTCTGAAAACAGTTTACGGATTCTCCAAACACGGATGTTAATCTATCGCTTGTTCAGACTCAACTTCTGAAGACAGTTTACGGATTCTCCAAACATGGATGTCGATCTATTGCTTGTTCAGAACCCCCCCAACTCAAAGATGTTCCAAAACATGGACACCTTTCTGATACTCTTTCCTTTCACCTACAACATACATTCCAGATGGCATCTTTAAGCCCATCTCCCGACAAGGTTCTGTCACTTTCCCGATGGCATCTTTAAGCCCATCTCCAAATGGCATCTTTAAGCCCATTCCCATATCCATGTCTTGACGAGTGCAAATTTAAGGGCACTCTAGTGTCCAATCTCCTTTTACCTTCGAGACGCGAAAGGCAAACCTGCCAATCTAACTCTTCAGGTGCAAGAAGATTGAACAGGGGCAACTGTTGTACCCCAAAATTTGCCCTCTCATTTCATCAACATTTTCTCACCACAAGACCCTTGGAGCTCAAGATCAAGTTAGGGTTTGCTCTGCTCAAGACTCCTCCTTGCACTGTTGACCCAAATTAGGGTTTGAGTTTGCACAAAGATGTTTTAACCTAAAATGACCAAGGTGACTTTCATGCTTCATGTTGGACCTACAATTTTATCCATACCAAGTTTCATGCCTTGATTCCAATCTTTGCCCAGTCAATTGAACAACTGACCTAGAAATCAACTGTATTGGGGAAAAAGTCAACTGTGGCCAATTAACAGTCAAACCTCATGAGATTTGACCCACATCAACATAATGAACTCATATGAACCATTTGGTCAAGTTTGGATCACAATTCCACAAGAAATTTGATCAGATCACCTAAAGGGCAAAATGGTCATTTGTAGGGTTTTGACTGCACAAAGGCAATATTTGACTGTTTGACCTAACCAATGGCAAACCAAGCTCACATATGGACTCAAGAACTCAATGGCATTGTCTTGACACATTCAACAAGTTCAAAAGATCTCAAATGCACAGGATTGACAGATGAATTTTCCAGTCAACTGATCAAAATTTGACTGTATACTGAAAAGTCAAACTTTGACTTTTTGGTCAAAATCAAGTGCCAAGATTGATTTTTCATCAAGACATGTCAAATTATGAAACTTGTTCATCAAGAAATCCAAATTTGCAAATTAGGGTTTAAAATGAGAAAATTTCATAACTTAGAATTTTTTCTAAGTTATAAAACTTCCTTATTTTTTCCTAACTTTGTCCCATTTTTTCACCAAGATGAAAATAGATTCAAACAAAACACAAAACATGAAAGTTGTAGTCCATTGCAAAATCTATAACTTTGATTCACAAAGTTTTCTCAAAGGAAGCTTGTAGCTCAAGTTATGATTTTTGGAATATGGGTGCAAAACATTCTTAACTTAGAAAATTTTTGACCTATTCTAAGCAGGATTTTTGTCCAACTTCATGGCCACTTTTCACATGGTTCCACTTGGAATTTAAATTTTCATTACAAATATGGATTGTAGTAAACATTCCAAGCTTTCCAAATTGTCCAAGAACTTATCAAACACCCTTGTGGTTAGGGAGAATCGAATTTGTAAAGTTGGGCAAAAATCACTTTTGTTCATGGCCAAAGCTTGTTCATAACATTGGCATTTTCAAGTCAGCAGGGTTTGTGATAGTTTGCAGGCCTCTAAACCTCTTCACACTCAATAATTAAATGCATAACCTTTGTGTTCAAGCATTGTTTTATGCATTTAGTCATTACACAAAGAATTAATCTTTAAATGGAAAAAGTAAATTTGCCATTTTGGAAAAGATGCACTTTATGTCAAATACCATATCCAAGAGGTACAAGACAGATCTTTGAGGCACAAGTTTGTAGACAAATCCCACTGATCAAGAACAAAGTATGCAACATGCTTGAGGGCTTAGTACAGGCCTATATCACACTTACAATATCCTTGCTTACATTAGAAGAAAACTTGGCCAAAACTTTCAATCTCTCATTCCTGTAAGAACCAGCCAAAGCAAACTTTGCAAACATCTTTCACACTCCCTAACTGACCTAAAGCACGAATCAACCACCCCTCAAACCTCCTCAAACATAAAAACACCCTCTTGCTGCAGAAACAGAGCAAGTTCTGCAACTTGACTTCCACAAACATTTCCACTCATGCATTTTGGCTAAAAAGAGTTCAAACATGTTCCATATCATCCACTAAAGTTATCCCAAGCATTAAATCCAAGCTGTAACATCCTTAACATTGTTTGCCATTTTTGCTTTCAAGCTGTGCAGGTGGACTTCCATAGCACGATACAGGCAGTTTCAGAGCAAGCCAAGCATAGGAGAAGCATCCTTGGACTTCAGGTAAGCTGTACCAAAGCTCAAACTCCATTGAAGGTACCTTCATTGCTGTACACGACTCAAGCTGAAACAGGTAAAAATATGAACTTCTATCTCTCTATCCAGGCATGATTAGGCTTAGATTTGTGAATGAAACATGTTCTCCTCATGGCCCTGAAGCCATCCATATACTTACTTTTCATTTATATTGAGTATGCTGTGAGAATTTTGGCCATGAACATTGGAGAAAATTTAGGTCAGAAATTGGGGATGAAGAAATTCTCCCTCGTTTCTTAGAGTTAGGTCAAGTTTTTTATATGTATGAATTCGTCTCTTCATGCTCTATAATGTTTATGTTATGAGTTTTTGTTAAAAGTCAAAGAATCAGGAGATGATGATTGCATAAGAGGCACGCGCGTTTTCTGTTTGAATGGAGCTGGAGGTTGAAGACAAAGCTGGCTTGGGCTGGGCCTGAGTCAGCATGCTGTTCACACCCCTTTTTTCCATTTGCACCCCCTTGGCCCATTGTGTGATATATTGATCATTTTTGATTTTTTCTTTTTGATTCTGACTTATTATTTTTTGCTCAAATATAAAAAATATCAAAAATATTTTTCCATACATTTTTGCATTTATTTGGCATTTATTTGGTTTTATTTAGATATATATATATATATATATATATATATATATATATATATATATATATATATATATATATATATATATATATATATATATATATATATATATATATATATATATATATATATATATATATAT